>CM053514.1:49091626-49559822 GCA_028627145.1 Eidolon dupreanum | reverse complement strand
TATATATATATATATATATATATATATATATATATATATATATATATATAATCTCCTGTTCATGTCTTCCACTCACAAATTTAATGCTTTTTCCATCTTAACTAAGCACTTACCATGCACTGTGGCTATAACTTTTGCAGTTTGAGGTACAACAGCAAAACTAGCCTGAATTTCTTTTTCCTTCCTCACAATTTCATGGATAGAAGATTCATTCTTACCTTAGATCTTAACAACCTGAGTGTATGAGTTTTTTATTCATTATTAAGCCCAGAATTTTCACCTTTTCACTTAAAGGAAGCACTTTACAGCTTCTCTTTAACACATCTGAATTGCCAACATCACTACTCTTGCATTTTGGGGCTATTATTGAGTAATGTAAGGATTACTTGAACACAAACACTGTGATACCATGATAGTCAATCTGATAATTGAGACTGCTACTAAGTGACTAAGGGGCAGGGACATACAGAGTGGAGATGCCAGATAAAGGGACGATTCGTGTCCTGGGCAGAACAGGGTGGATGGCTAAAGATTTCATTATGCTACTCAGAATTGTGTGCAATGTAAAATATAAATTCTTTAGTTCAGGAATTTTTTATTTAATATTTTCAGACCACTGTTGACCATGAGTAACTGAACCAAATGAAAGCCAAACTGCGGATAAGGGAAGACAACTATATTGCTTTATTTAATTATCTATCTTCCCCACTGTTTTGTGGGCTTTCTGATAATAGGGACTCTGCCTCACTTATTCTGGTGATTTAATACAATAGTTGGAAATTTGTGGACACTCAATAAATGTTAAATAGAGGTTGGTTGAATGAATGAATGAATATGAATTGTATATATTTAAATTATTATCACATTTTATAAGGATCACTATTCAGATAGTTTTCACTATCTGAAAACTATTCACTTCTTCATACATCCAACACATATTTATTTAATATCTACTTAAGTCCATCACATAAAATTTTAATGTTATGTCTCATTTTTTTGACATGGGGAAAATTTACTTCAGATCATAGTAATGGTGCAAAACTTTGTGCAATGAAATGGTGAGAAATAAAAGAAAAAAGACAAAAATTGGGCATTTTTTTCAATAAGCACTAATTTTTATTTCTCATTTGGTCTAAATATCCCAAAGACCTTCCAAACCTAACACATTTCCTTCAATGGAACTCATTCTCTTTTCTTCACCCTTGTTTCTCTTCCTGAATTCTCCAGCTCTAGTGATGTGGGTTCCATCCTTAAATTCTCAAACTAGAGACCTTTGCATTATCCCTTTTTTCTCTTTACTCATACATATTGTCTAGATAGCAGCAAACATGTTACACACTCTATAAAACTAGTAAGAAGCAGGAAAAACAGATTCAGGGCCAACAGGTCAAACTAAAGAGGAGGAATAGCTCTCCCAACTGTCAGGAAAGGGGCAGTCTAAGAAGCTAAGTCCAATGGGCTTAATGATATGAGATACATCATTGTCTACATCAGGAGAATGCAAGTCTAGCTTCACATCAAAACCATTTTAGGTGATTCCTAGTACCATCATCCTCCATTCCCTCTCCTTACCTCCATGTGCAGGTCTATTAATTTAGAATTTGCAGAAATAGGACCTGATGTTTCTCATATGAAAGGCAATTTGGAGAACTGTTGTTATAATCAAAAGCTATAGTATTCATGGGAGAAGGAAGGGCCAAGTTAGCAGGGCTCCTGAACAACTGAGATGCTTAAAGTTTCTTTATGAGGTTAATTTCTAGTTTCTTAGAAATTCATCTGAGCAGAATGCTTAAATCTAGCAAAGCATGTTGGTTACCATTTATAGGTTGTCTAAGAACAACTAAAATATTACAGAACTAGGTGAATAGAATGTGGATGTGAAAGCATTTTATTTTTCCCCAATGAAGGACTAGAATAAAAGCCAGGAGCCGAGGCATAATTTGCTGGTCTGCACTCTTCGGGCACACGTACCAGAGATTATGGAGGAAGGTGCTTTTCCTACGTTTCTGAGAGCAGATCACACAGCTCATAAGACATCAGAAACCAGACTGTAGACTAATTTATGACCCTACGGATCTATAGTTTAGGAGCCCCAGTTAATCACCAGTCTTAACTCTCCCTTGCTAACGTCTTAGAAGAAAAAATAATAGATTTCTAAATCTCATGAATGCAAACCAAGTCAGGCAAAGTGAGGCATTTAAAAAAATCTATTTATAGAAAATTGATCAACGAATCATACTGATGCTACATCAAAAGTTGTAACTGAAATTTTATTCCTCTTCTCTTTCCTTATTGCTATCACCATTAACCATTATTCTTCTATGCCCTAAAATATTGCAGATGCCTCGTGACAAGTCTTTCTGCTATATTTGACTCATTCCATCCAAGATCTCCTAAGAAAAGTCCCTAAATGTACCTCCAGAGATTGGCCACTAAATGTAAATCTGACTATGTTCCTCTCCTGTTTAACCCCCATGAGCTCCCCTACACACACTGGTTAAAAGTGCATAAAGGATTCATCCCCATTTTGCATGGCATACTAAGTCCTTTAAATCTAGCTCAAATTAACCCTAGTTCTATTCCTTGGCATTCTTTCCCCAAAACACAGTTTAAACACTCTGAATATCTCATTGTTCTGGATGTATCTTGTTTTTGAGGGCTTTCTTACCCTTAAATCTTTGTCCATTTGTTATTCCTCCAATGGAATGACTTTAACATTCTTTTCTATTGGGGAACTCCTACTTTCCCTAAAATTTAACGCAGAACTTTGCTCTTTGTGAAAAATCCCCCAATTCCTCCAAAAGAATGCCCTCCTCATTTCTGCCATTTTCCCCCTAAGAATATCAACCATATCCAATCATTTATTATAATATTCATTATTTGTTATGATAATTGCCTGTCGATGTGTCTATTTCCATGATTACATTATAGCTTCCTTAAGATAAGAGGCTATAGATTATTCATCAGTGATTTCCTAGTGTTTATTATAATTTCTGGCACATAGTGAGTGCTCAAAATACCTATTAGAATAATAAATTACCCTTCTTTTGATTAAATAATACAAGTGAATGAATTATATGTTATAAAATGCATTGGAAATTAACTTTTTCTCCATAAGGTACATACATATTGACTTTTTAATTTCCAAACTTGTATTAGATTTTTAAACTTGTGTTTAATTATTTGAATCCATAATTAAAAGCATTGTCCTGGACTTTGGAAGGAAGAAGAAACTTTAAGCCTATAATACATACAAAAAAATGAATAATTTAATTTATGAGAATCTTTTCTGAAATTAAATTTTAATAAAGAAGAAAGAAAAGAACGATGTTATGATAATGTTGTCAAGAGGTGGAAGAAAAGGAAAAGTAGAAAGGATAACATACATTCAGCAGCATGTATTATGCCACTATTATGTGTCAGGCACTATGTTAGCCAGTGGGAATACAGATAAATAAGAAACTCCCCTGCTCAAAAAGGACTCAGGGAACATGGGGGAGACTAGAAACATTCATAATACATATCATTTATATCATAATTCTAAATAGTTCTGGGCCCTATCATAATCAACCATGAAGTTCATTTTATCCTCAAGTTTCTAAAGTTGTTTTAATGATACCTTTTAGATGTAATTGGACATATGATGGACAATTTGAATTTCAGAGTGAAATTTTTACCTATGGATATCCTCTAATCTAGGTGAGAGAGCAAGGCATTTGTCTTAATTATCTGAAAGTAGAATTAATTATTTAGATTTTTTTATTTAATTTTATTTTATTTTTAATTAAGTTTATTGGGGTAACATTGGTTAATACAATTATATAATTTTCAGGTGTACATTATAATTTGACATCTGTATATTCTGTTGTGTGTTTACCACCCAAAGTCCAATTTCTTACACCTATCTTATATTAGATCCCCTTCACCCTTTCTCCCAACACTTACACCCCTATATTTGACTCTCTTTACCCCATCTACCTCCCTACCCCCTACCCTCTGGTAAACAATAGTTTATACCCATGTCCATGTGTCTGTTTGTTTGTCCTGTTCAATTGTTGCTTTAGGTTTATATTCCACATATAAGTGATATCGTGATTTTCAACTTTTTCTGTCTAGATTATTTCACTTAGCATGATTATCTCAAGGTCTCTTCTTATACCTGAGTAATATTCCATTGTATGTATATATGACTTAGTCAATCATCTATCTTGGGACACTTCGGTTGCTTCCATGTCCTGACTACTGTGAATAATGCTGCTATGAACATCGGTGTGCAAATATCTTTTCGGATATGGATTTTCATGTCTTTGGAGTAAATACTCAGCAGAAGGTTTGTTGGATCATATGGTAGATCAATTCTTAGCTTTTTGAGGAACCTCCATACTTTTTTCCATGGTGGCTATACCAATTTGCAGCCCCACTAGCAGTTTATGAGAGTTCCTTTTCCTCCACATCCTCTCCAGCATTTATTATTACTTGTCCTGTTGATAACATTTATTTTAACAGGTGTGAGATGATATCACATTGTGGTTTTGATTTGCATTTTTCTAATAGCTAGCAATGTTGAGCATCTTTTCATATATTTGTTGGCTGTTTGTATGTCCTCTAGGGAGGAGAATCCGTTCAGGTCCTCTGCCCATTTTTTGATTGGATTGTTTATTTTTTTTCATTATTGAGTTGTATGAGTTCTTTATATATTTTGAATATCAGGCTCTTATCAGAGGCATTGCTTGTAAATATATTTTCCTATTCAAATGGTTGTCTCCATACCTGGTTGATAATTTCTTTTGCTGAGCGAAGCTTTTTTGTTTGAGGTAATCACATTCATTTATTTTAGCTTTGACTTCCCTTGCTTTTGAGGTCAGATTCATAAAATCCTTTTTAAGTCCAAGGTTCTTGAGTTTCGTTCCTATGTTTTCTTCTATGCATTTTATTGTTTCAGGTCTTATATTTGGGTCCTTAATCCATTTTGAGTTAATTTTGGTGTGTAGTGATAGACAACAGTCTAGTTTCATTCTTTTGTAGGTGGCTTTCCAGTTTTCCCAGCACCATTTATTGATGAGGCTTTTTTTCTCCACTGTATGTTTTTGGCTTTTTTTGTCGAAAATTATTTGCCCATATAAATATGGGTTTACTTCTGGATTCTCAATTCTTTTCCACTGGTCCGTGTGTCTGTTTTTCTGCCAATATCATGCTGTTTTGATTATTGTCGCTTTGTAGTATAGTTTGAATTTGGGCAGAGTGATGCCCCCAGCCTCGTTTTTTTTCCCTAAGGATAGCTTTGTAGATTCGAAGTGTTTTGTGCCTCCATACAAATCTGATATTTTTTTGGTTCTATTTCTTTAAAAAATGCTGATAGGATTTTGATGAGAATTTCATTAAATCTGTATAATGCTTTCTGTATTATGGTCATTTTAACTATGTTGATTCTTCCAATCCAGGAACATGGAATGTCTTTCCATTTCTTTGTATCTTCTTTGGTTTCTTTTAATAGAGTCTTGCAGTTCTCATTATATAGGTCCTTCACATGTTTTGTTAAATTTATTCCTAGGTATTTTATTCTTTTCTTTTCTTTTTTTTTTTTTTTTTTTTTGTGATTGTAAAAGGAATTTTTTTTTCTACTTCTTTTCCTGATACTTCATTATTAGAGAATAGGAAACCTATGGATTTTTGAACATTGATTTTGTACCCAGAAACTTTACTGTATTTGCTTATTGTTTCTAGTAGTGTTCTTGTGGATTCTTTAGGATTTTCTATCTAGAGAATCATGTCATCAGCAAATAGGGACAGTGTGACTTCTTTGTTTCTTGTTTGGATGCTTTTTATATCTTTCTCTTGCCTGATTGCACTTGCTTGGATCTCTAATGCTATATTGAATAATAGTGATGATAGTGGACAGCCTTGTCTTGTTGCTGATCTTGGAAGATTTTTAGTTTTTCACCATTAAGTGTAATGTTGGCTGAGGGTTTGTCATACATGGCCTTTATTATGTTAAGGTAGTTTCCTTCTATACTAATGTTGTTAAGTATTTTGATCATAAATCGATGCTGTATCCTGTCAAAGGCTTTTTCTGCATCTATTGATATGATCATATGGTTCTTATTTTTTAATTTGTTTACGTGATGTATCACATTAATCGATTTGCATATGTTGAACCATCCTCGTGCCCCTGGGATAAATTCCACTTGATTATGGTGTACAGTCTGTTGCTGTATTCGGTTCGCTAATATCTTATTTAGGAATTTTGCATCTGTGTTCATGAGAGATATTGGTCTGTAGTTTTCTTTTTTTGTGTTATCTTTACCAGGTTTAGCTATCGGGGTAATAAGATGAGTTGAGAAGTATTGCCTTCTCTTCGATTTTTTGGAAGAGTTTGAAAAGAATAGGTATTAAAACTTCCTTAAATGTTTGGTAGAATTCACTGGTGAAGCCATCTGGTCCTGGACTTTTACTTTTTGGTAGGTTTTTGATGATTATTTCAATTTCCATACTGCTAACCAGCTTATTTAGATTTTCCAGTTCATCTTGATTCATTCTAGGAAGGTTGTATATTTCTAAATACCGGTCCATTTCTTCTACGTTATTAAATTTGGTGTTATATACTTTTTCATAGTATACTTGTATGACCCTTTGTATTTCTGTGGTGTCAGTCATAATTTCCACTCTTTTATCCCTGATTTTGTTTATTTGTGTCCTTTCTCTTTTTTCTTTAGCGAGTCTAGCCAGGGTTTTGTCAATTTTATTCACCTTCTCAAAGAATCAGCTCTTTGTTGCATTTATTTTTTTCTATTGTTTTTTTGTTTGTTTGTTTTCAATTTCACTTATTTCTGCTCTAATTTTGATTATTTCTTTCCTTCTGCTGACTTTAGGCTTCATTTGTTATTCTTTTTCTAGTATTTTAAGATGAGATGTTAGGTTGTTTATTTGGGCTCATTCTTGATTTTGGAGACAGGCTTGTAGTGAAATGAACTTTCCTCTTATGAACACTTTTGCCGTGTCCCAACACTTTTGATATATTGTACTATCATTATAATTCATTTCTATGTATCTATTGATCTCTTTTTATTTCTTCTCTGACCCAGTTATTCTTCAGTAGCATGTTGTTTACTCTCCATGTATTTGTAGTTCTTCCTGATTTCTTTTTGCAATTGATCTCTAGTTTCAGAGCATTATGATCAGAGAATATGTTTGCTATGATTTCAACTCTTTTATATTTGTTGAGGTTATCTCTGTGTCCTAATATGTGATCGATTCTTGAAAGTGTACCATGCACACTAGAGAAGAATATATAAGCAGCTGTTTTGGCATGGAAGGCTCTATAAATGTCAATTATTTCTGTGTAGTTTAATGTGTCATTTAAGGATGTTATTTCCTTATTGATTTCTGTATGGATGATCTGTCCATATCCAACAGTGGGACATTTAGGTCCCCTACTATGATAGTGTTTTGGTCTGTTTCTCCCTTTAGTTCTGTTAGTCATTGCTTTACATACATTGGGGCTCCCTGATTGGGAGCATAGATATTAATAAGTATTATGTCTTCTTAGTGCATGATTCTCTTTATACTGAAGTGTCCCTCAGTTCTTTCTTTACTTTTTTTATTTTGAAGTGTATTTTGTCTGATATAAGTAGCTCTACTCCCACTTTTCTCTGAATACCATTAGCTTGAAATATCACTTTCCACCCTTTCACTTTGAGTTCATATTTGTCTTTGGAGCTGATATATTTCTCCAGGTGGTAGCATATGATTGGGTTTTATATTTTGATCCATTCTGCAACTCTGTGACTTTTTATTGGTGAGTTCAGTCCATTTACATTTAGGGTGATTATTGAAATATGAGGTCTTCTTATAGCCATTTTATCTTTTGCTTTCTGGTAGCTCAGTGTTTCCATTGCTTTCTTTTCTTTGTGTTTTTGTTTTCTTTATTCTGGTTAGCTTTTATGGGTTTTCCCTCTGATTCTTCTTGTTTCAGGTTATATACTTCAATTCTGAATCTCTGGTGTGTGGTTCCCACTATGAATATGTAAAGAATATATGTGTGTGTGTGTGTGTGTGTATATATATATATATATATAATCTTCCATGCATGCCTTCTCTTTATTCCTCTATGTGAATTTGGATCCTTGAATCCTCCCACTTTCAGTCATTGTTATCTCGATTTGTCCCTATGTATGCTGAATGTTCATTACTATCTTGTTATAGTAATTCTCTTATTATTTAAGCTTATAATGCCCTGTTCTTAGTAAGGGCTGCACTCCTCTGCTTCTATTTGCCTGATAATCACTTTACTTTTAATTATATATTTTTGGTTGTTGTTGTATTTTGGTTTAGGTGAGCTGACCCCTTTCAGTATTTCCTGTAGTGCAGACCTTGTAGTGAAGAATTCCCTCAGTTTTTGTATGTCTGGAAAGGTCTTACTTTCTCCTTCATATCTAAAGGATAGCTTAGCTAGATACATTATTAGCGGCTGGTAGTTCCTTTTACTTAATAGTTTAAATATTTGATTCCATTTCTTTCTGTTTTGTAAGATTTGCACTAAGAACTCCAATGATAATCTAAAGGGTTTTCCTTTGTAAGTTACTGGTTGCCCTGAGAAATCTTTGTCATTCATTTTTGATAACTTTAATACAATGTGTCTCAGTGAAAGCCTTTTTGGGTTGAGATAATTGGGTGTTCTGTTGACTTCTTGAATCCCAGGCTCCAGCTCATTCCTTAGATTTGGGAAATTTTCGTGAACTATTTGTGTGAAAATGCTTTCTTGTCCCTGCTCTTTCTCGTCTTCGAGAATGACCATTATTCTTATATTTTCTCTCCTGATGGTATCAGCTAGTTCTTGAATTTCTCTTTCATTATTTTTTATTCTTTGGTTTCTCCCTTCTTCCTTCTGATTTATTTCTAGATTTCTGTCTTTGATATCATTGATCTTTTCCTTAATTTGATCGACTCTATTTTCCAAGCTTGCTATTTTGTTTTTAAACTCTTACAGTGTTTTTTTTTTTTTTTCCAAATCAGAAGACCTATTCTGTTCTTTTTGAGAGTTTCGATCTCCTTGCTAAAGAACTCATTCTGCTCATCTAGTTGCTTTTTCAATTCCTAAGTTGTTGATATGACTTGTTTCAGATCTCACTGAGTTTTTTCAGAAATACCATCCTGAATTCTTTGTCATTTAAGTTGCATATTTCTATGTCTGTAAGCTTATTTTCTGGAGATTTTTCTTCTTCTTTCTGAGATGCCTTGTCACCTTGGTTGTTCATGGTGTTTAATGGCCTATTTCTCATCTGGGCATTAATGGAAATGTATTCTGCTGTGATAGCTCATATGCACAGATCTCATGCTCAGATATGCTGGTGTGAAGTTCGGGTATTTTTTCTTTAGTTTTTGATGTTCAACTTATTGTTTCAAGAGGAGAGATTTGCTGATGTCTTTCACTCTGCCATGTTTCTCCACACTTCAATTATTTAGATATTTTAATAATGTAATAAGAACCTGCAAAACTATCACTCAAGACAGTAATTGACTTCTAACCATTTTCTTTCCTCATTCCTGTTCTCTAACTTGCCCCACCTAAGGAAATCATAATATTGAAAATCAAGCTTTCTTATTTATAAACCTTTTTAAATAATATTCTATGTGTGACTTGGTACATATAATTAAATTATTTTATAGTCATTTTTAGTTTAATAAAAAAGAATATCCTCTGATGTAATGTTTTGGAACTGTTCATTTAATATTATTTTGGTAAGATTTATCCATGTTTTAGTAAGTCTCTGTGGTTTACTACTTTTGAGTGCTATATAAAATTCCTTTTTGTGATATGGTATAGGTTTGTGTCTATTCCTCTATTAATGATGAGTATTTGGGTTGGTTTAAGTTTATGCAGTGAATAGCAATTTTTATCAATTAAATAGTATCTCCTTGTGGTTTTGTTTTGTATTTCTTTGTTCTCTAATAATGTTGACCATCCCTTTGTGTAAATATTGGCTATGTCTATTTTGTCTTCTTTGAAATGTATGTTACTCTCTGTCTGATTTAATTGAAACCATTGTGATTTCTTATTGATTTGTAGGAGTTCTTTATATATTCTTGATTCTTATTTGTGTTGATTTTGTGTGAATCAAGTCTCTCTCCCAGTATATAATTTATATTTTTTCATTATAAAGATATCTTTTAATGAACAAAAGATTTAAATTTTAATAAATTTAAACTGACAATCCTTTTTTATGTCACTATTTTTTTTCTGATTTAAGAAAACATTTTCTACTCTGAGATCAGAAAGATATTTACATATATTTTCTACTAACATCTTCAAAATTTTTTTACTTTAAGATCACAATTGATCTAGAGTTGGTTTTTGAATAAATGTTATGCTAATTTAATCTTTTCCCATAAGAGTAGCCATTTTCCTTATCCCCATTTACTGAAAAGTTTCTTATTTCCTGGCTTTCTGACATTCTACATTTGTTATCTACCAGTGTTCTAGATATGTGTAGGTTAGTTACTCAGTTCTCAATCTTCATGTCTCTCTGTGCCAAAGTCGCTGTCTTAACTAAATCTTTCTGCTATTTCTCAGAAATATTCAACCTATTTTTTATCTTTTTCTCTTTAGAATCATATTTTCAAATTTTGTAAAAATTGTATTAGAATTTTGATTAGAATTAAATTGAATCTTTAGGTCAATTTCAGAGAGAATATCTTCAAAATACCTTCTTCCTGTCTATGAACATGGTATATTTCTCCATTTTTCTGGATCTTGATACCATTCTATTCTTTTCCTTGTAAGAGTCTTACTACATGTCTTCTATTAGTTATTTTCATGAGTATTTGATATAATATTTAGATTTCATCTATTTCAGCTTCTCTTTCTTGTATTTATCAATGAACCTAAGATTTCTCCCTATATTTCTGCATTTGCATGGTTTTATAAGACTTCAATGTAATAATACATAATTTTGCACCTAATCATTTGTCCCCAAAATGTGTTAAAAGCAAATTCCTTTCCTTTGGATGTAATCATTTTTTAAAATTGAAGTATTTTAGAGAATTAAATTTAAAAAAAATGATCAACAGCATTTTGGTTAGGCAAAAACAAAAGGATTTAAATGACTATTATTTCCCCTCTACAAATGAGATTTTCTGCATTGTTATGGGAATAAAGAGGAAGCAGGAACAACTGAGTGATGTTTAATGGTTTATGTATTTTTAGCCCATAGATACTATGCACATGAAGAAAGAAAATGTGACAGCTTACAGTGTATTTCACAAAACTGGACTTCTACATAGTTATTGCCTCATTAAATAACATAGATTTTTAGATTAAGTCAGTATCAATTATGTAAATCCTGTATTTTTCTAATGAAATCACACACACACACACACACACACACACACACACACACACACACGTATGCACACATTATTTTTATTCATGCAACCACTGGAAGATACTAAATATTTTGGTTTAAGTTAAAATTAAGCATCATAAATATATACAATATTCAATTACCTTCTTACATGGTCAGCATAGAAGAATTTGTGATTTTTTTGATAGCTGAAAGATTAGCCTTCCTGGGATTTGGATCAACATTGTCCATGTAATGAAGAATAGACTATATTACACAAATTCTTCAGCTGTTGCCAACTCTCTAGATTTCTTTTATTGCAGAAAAAGTCATTGAGACAAATCACTAGAAGAAAATGTAACTGAAACAGAAGAAGAAAATGTGAATACTGGGCCAATCATTTCTGACTGATTTACTTGTGACATAACTACACACAAAATGGGCTTCCTCACTAACATTGTTCTTGCTTGAATTTAGATGTGTCATGAATATATCTAAATTCTAATGTTTCCACAAATATATTTACAAATGGATTGCATTTGAAAGTAAAAGTATTTATCTTTCTCAATCAGAATATCAAAGAAAAGAGAGTATAACCTAAATCGCTTAAAATCATTTCCATAAATCATATGGAAAATATATGCTTCCATATAAGCAATCTGAAGTGTGTGTGGTAAAATTGGCCTGTGGCAATACACACATAAAGTCTTTTAACTGAGTATAAATTTAGCTGCCTTTCACTTTTTAGTAAGTTTGTTTTTTTCTTCTTTTCTGAAGAGAGAGCTAAAAGTTCCAAACCAAAAGAATTGTGAGGGAGATGGAAGAAAGCAGTTTATATGACCACAAATAAACTCCCAGTTCATAAAACTTTATCATTTAAACCAAGAGAAAAATGTTCTTGCTTGCAAAAATTATATTCATAAATGATGGAATAATCTACATTTACATATATTTTTATTTTAGTTATATGTTTTAATATGAGCAACATAATAATTTTATTAATAAAATTATGTAAATTGTGTAAATTATTCTTAATTTTTTCTATAACTAATATATACTTTTGCATCATTCTAAGAGATCAATTTTATTTTTAAAACATACTAAATAAAAGTCTTTTAAACTAAAAAGTATATACACACACACACACACACACACACACACACACAAAGTAATAAAAGAAAAGATAAAAGTTTATATAATATTTATTTGGTTTGTTACTGGTTTGAAATTCCCCTGTATAAAAATACTTAGAAAATATAAACCCAGAAATATGTATAACATTTTGTTTTAAATTTAACAGTAAAGAAGAATCATCAGTAACATCATATGAGAATAACTTTGAGAATTCAAAGATTACAGGTAATCTTTCTTATTTAATTTTAAACAAAATCTATCTGTTTTGTTATAGTCTACAATTATAACAATCTTACATAGGCACAATTATATTAATTTTTCAGATACCTATATCCCCAAAATTGTTTGTTCTCATGAGGAGACGGAAGACTTGGAAACCTGTAATCAAAATGTAAAAGATGTAAACAGGGAACATGATGAACATAATGAAAAAGAATTAGAGTTAATGGTAAGTGTTCTGGTTGCCACGGTATTAGAAAAGATGAATCCATTTATTTTTCAAAGATGTTACAATGCTGGCCTTTCAAAAGCTTTAACTAATATAATTTGCAAATATGAAAGCACAGCTTATTCTGTTCTTGTATCTCTAACTTTGATTTCAGTATACTGCTTCTGATCTCTGCATTGGTAAATTAATGACATTCATGTCTTATCTCTTTACCAGCAGTTCTGAGTAATAGTTTGTATGAATTACAGAAGAGGTAGCACTATCCTGATGTGCTTTTCTAATCTTTGTGACAAGTTTACACTTAGCATAAACTTGTCTGTAAAATGAGAGGACTGGACTAGATGATTGTTAGAGTTCTGTCCATCTCTACAAGTATTGAATTTAGCAGTATTTTTTTTTACTTCCATCTTTGAGAATCTCAAATTTCCATATCATTGGAAAGTACTGAATTACCAAATGAACAGAAAATAGCCTGTGCTATTTTTTAAAACAGGAAACAAGTTCAGTACTGTACAATTTAGGATTAAATTTGTTATAAATTTCACACTTGGTGAACATTCAATCTATTTGGAATTTTGGGGGTATGGTTTAGATAGCATTTTTATTACAAAAGAAGAAATAGGAGTAAACAAGTCATATAATGCAACTTATCTTTTGCCTCTTTAAGTGTCAGTGATGAAACAGAAAAGAAACAGAGCTCATCTATTTCCCCACACATTCCTCCTTTTCTATAGTAATATAGAAGCTGAGTCACTAAAGTAAGCAATTTACTTTGCTCCACCTTTAAGAAACTACAAAGTTGTCATTCAGTGTGAGAATTTTCACCAGCTGAAAGTTAACATCGCCATTTTTTCTCAAACCACAGACTATAATGAAAGGGCCTTGAAAAATCGTGTATTTTACCAGTACACCTCATTACAATGAGCAGGCTCAAATATAAAAGTTTGTTTAGAAGTTACTGAGATTGTACATGCAGTAAATGAACTCAGAGCTGTAATTTAGATGCTAATTTGCTCCATGCTGATGTTAATGCATAAAACAATGAAGCTCTATAATAGATGGAAATACAACCAAATCTGTAGAACCCACAGGCATTGGCTTACAAGACAGCTGTGCAGTTGACAAGTAACATGAGCCTTATGTGAGAAGAAGGGGAAAACGTAAGATTTGCATATAATTATTGAGATCATGCAAATGTCAGTTATGAGGGGGAAAAAAACAGGCATCTCACTGTTAAATCCTGACAGTTGGCATCACTGAAGAGCTCAAATACATTTGAGTACCAGTTGGCAGAGGGTCATTAAAACAGAATTTGCAGAGACATTAACTCCCTCACTTTTCTTTGACTGACGTTTTGCTATTAATAGTTCGCAGAGGTTTTGCAGAAAACATATTAATAAGAGAAACTGTAATAGGGACACCTATAGCAACTGTGAATGCAGCAAGGGGCACCCAGGAAGCTGCTCTCTAATTGATTAGCATGGAGCTATCAATGTGTATATCCTAAGTAAGGAGAAAGTGAAATGACAAGTAAGAATAGTTGAATAATACAATGTGATATTTGGAAACTGGGAATGAGAGTGATTAATTTTGGCCCCTTTTTTATTACTCTCATTCCCAAGTCATAGCCTACAAGGATCCTCCAAAAATATTTGGCTTCTAGAATTTGTGCTAAATTCACAAACAAAATGAGTCAAGGAAATTTACCAGATAATTAGTAGCTAAGTTAATGAAAACTATCTAATTTATTTTGTATATTTAAAATCATTTGGTCATTATTTCTTGCTTTTATTCCTTAAGATAAAACAACGCTTAATAAAAAGTACTGTTCCCAGAGATGAAAAGAATACATTTTCAATGGATCCAGTCAATTTTCCAAATAAAGCTGAGAAGTTAGAGAAGAAGCATATCCATGATGAAGTACACAATGACTTGTTTAAAAAGACTTTGTCTCCAAGTTTGTCAGCAGAGAGCTCCTTAAAGGGAAATTTTTCTGTCAATGAAAAATATTCTACAGAGAAAGAGTATAGTCATCAACCTTCAGAGGAAATTACTTCACGTATGAGGAAAAGGAAGCCACTGTTGAGAAATACTAGTAGTGATGAATTAATGCAATTACGTATCAGCAACAAAGAAGTATTGGATGATAATGCTGACCCAGCCCAAGGGAGAGGCAGAGTGCAAATAACTTGTCCTTCCTCAGATCAACTAATGGCAGACGACCTTAATACAAAACATGAAGGAGGAGTTAAGAATATTAAAATAAAAGATTGGAAATGTTTAAAAAGAGATTTCCATTCGGATTTCCATTCAGAAGAACCAATAGAAAAGGAATCTTCCAAGAAAGATTATGGAAATGGTAAGAATGAGAAAGAGAAACAAAGAATACATATTGGTGATAATGAAAAGCAAAGCAAAAATTTTCAATCAATCTTACATGACCAAAAAAAGGTAAGACACTCTGAAATAAGTGTGAAAGGGATTGGAGCTAGTAACAGAGAACTAAATGTGCTGCTGAGTAAAGATACCACAACCTCTAACCAGGCAATCAGAGCAGATTTGTTTTATTCACCAAAAAAAAATCCAAGTTTGGAAGAAGCTGTGTTAACAATCCCAGAGCCTGATCTCTTGACTACTAAAGGCACTGCTTTAGAAGGGATGACTGGTCAAGTCCATTCACCAAGAAATGGAAATGTTTTGAGGAACGAATATCTTTTCCAAGTTGGAGAAGAAAATCTAGATTGGGTTAATCCTGAGGATCAGAATATGAGAATACAGCATAAACCATGTCAGAATTTTCTGGAAAGTCAGGGAAAAGCAAGAGAAAGTAAGACAAATATAACAGAGCAGATTGAAGAACAAGCAGATTATAAAGATATGTGGGGGGCTGGAAATAATACAAGGTGTTTAAAAGTTACTCCTACAGAAGAATTGTTTACCTGCCAAGAAACAGTGAGCTGCGAACTGTCTTCTCTAGCTAATCATGGTATTACTGAGAAAGCAGAAGCAGATACAGCTTATATAATTAAGACAATATCAGAAAGTACTCTAGAAAGCATGTCTGCTAGAGAAAAAGCAGTAATTGCTGAGCTACCTCAAGAGACAGCACAGAGTGACAACCTCATCGAGGTAAAGGAAACTGCATTTGATCCACATGAAGGGAGAAATGATGATTCACATAATACCCTTTGTCAAGAAGATACAGTAGGTGTAATCTGTGACAATGAAAAGAAATCATGTTTAGGTATTTGTAATGTACATGCAGATGAAATGGAAAAGGAAGAAACCATGTCTGTGTACAATCCTGGGAACAGACATGATAGGAAGAAATGTTGCATTGGAGATATAACATCTGCAGAAGAATCCTTCCAGTTCATTACAGGCAATGAAAAACTAGCCTCAGATTTGGATTTGCATTTCAGAATGTTGCCAACAGACAAAAAAACATTTCCAGAAAGTAGAGATCATTGGCAGGTCCAAGAATTATCAAAGGAAATGAGTACAGATGTCGTTACTCATTCTGTTTTAAACACAGACACTAATAGAGTTCCTGGGAATGGCTGTCATGTTTCCAATCACCATGCTAAAACTTCAGTATCATCTTATAAACAGTCAGTTGCTATAGAGAATTCAATTACTACCATGATCCTTCAATCTATCCCTACTAAATCAGGATATAATTATAACCCAGCAAGTGACATCCAGGATATTGAGAAGTACCCATATTCTGGGTCTATACTTGAAGAAGTTCCCAAAAGTTCAGGTAGTAGGAGAGAAAGATGTATAGGCCAGATTTTCCAACAAGAAGAAGACAGTGTAGAAAAATCTCTAGTGCCAACAATTTTAATCAGTGAAGCTATTGAGAACATGGATGAAAATGAAGAATTAATAAACTCTGGGCAATCACTGTGCTTCTCAGGTGACAAGGAATCTGAGAACTCTGCTACTGCTAATCTCTCTGCCCAAGAAAGTCAAGCTCAAAGCAGTCAATCTCTGCTTTTGAAATATGCCAACTCTAAAATACCTTATTTTCTTTTGTTTCTGATATTTCTTATAACCATCTACCAGTATGACTTAATGATTGGCTTGGCATTCTATCTTTTTTCATTGTACTGGCTATCCTGGGAAGGGGGGAGACAAAAAGAGTCTGTCAAAAAGAAGTAATATCGGCATTATTAAAATTCTCTCTTCAAAGATAAGCTATTCAGCCCCAAACATTTGGATTGGTGAAAAAGACTATTCATTGTTCAAAGAGCCAGTGCAGTTTTTCTCTCGAAGGATCATTTAAAAAAGAATGTGTATGAAGTTGCTCTTTCATATAAGTAATTATTCTATATAGGACCATTATGTTTGGATCATTAAATACTTATATGAATATGAGATCTGAAGCACATCAAGTTGAAATTAGGTACAGGTGTTGCTCCTTAGTATGCTATGAAGTTGCACTACTTAGAGTGCCAATTCTGCATTTATTTCTTTTGCAGTGAAGCTTCATTTTTTTTTCCCCCTGAGAGTATTTTTCCCTCTATGGTTTTTAAAAATAGATAAAACATAGATGATAGCAGATAATTTTTTTTTGGCCTTTTAGTATTGACCATGAAATTTGCATTTACCACTGTGTCATTTATCAGCACATTGTGATAGATCAAATCTTTCAATTCTAATATTTTTTAAGAACAACACATATATATAGTAAAATGTGTAAACTTAAATTGAAGAAACATGTTGTTTGCTTTACACAGACACACATACATACCCTTTACCTCTCTTATACCTACAAAGCTGGGGCATTCATAAACCAAATTTGGTAGACTGAAACAATTGGGAGATGATCTTCTAATTCTACAAAATTTTTTTGAGCATCCTGTCTTTAAGCAGTTTTTCTCTTATAAGAAGAGGCTATTTAAAACAGCTGAACATTTTCAACCTCAACCATTATTCAAGTTGAAAATTTTAAAGTTCTACAAGCATTACTTTAGAAGGAATTTCTACCTATAAAGCATAAAGCATTAATGATAATAATAATTTAAAATATTACAAAGGAAATGTTCTATTTTGGTAGTATTTTTTTTCCTCAAACAAAGATTTAAACTTTTCTCATTATAAGTCAATAATTATTCCTCAAGGTGCATTTAGACAACAAACAAGTAATCATTGATGATGTTGTATAATTATCGGGTTGTTAGCTGATCACTCAAATTTTAAAGTAGGCAAATAAATCGATATGGAAATCTACTGAGGGAGAAATGAATATCTAGTAAAGCAGTGATTTTGGCTGCTGTTGTTGTTTATGACTAAGTCCGTGAAATAATGAAACTAGTCATTTTAGTCACATGGGGTAATTCGAAAATTCTTATACAACTAATTTCAATGATCGTTTACTGAATAACTACTATTTACAGAACACTTCCTTTGATATCCTGAATGGCTAGTCCTCAGGGAGGAGACATAAGTATGTAGTTTCACACTTTTGACATGGTCAGGAATATGGAAGAGAGTCATATCAAGGGAGCTCATTTGGGTGATTTATTTTTCATAAAACTTCTTTCGTAGAGCACATAGCGTTGATCTTCAGAGAGAAAATTAATGTGTATCTAATAAATAATATATATAATCATCCCATACTTCTAAAATGCATGCAATTATAGGAGGACAAAATGAGAATGAAACATTTTAAGTGACTTTCACATTGTAGTAAACAAGTTTCTTCATTTTCGTTCGGTACACAACTATTTCCAAATCCCTTAATTGCATGCTTCTCTCGCGTCCCATTGAAATTAAATGCTTAACTTTAACTTTTTAGTTTAGCAAATACAAATATCCTGAAGGAGAACTTATGGTAAATATTTGATTGAGAAAGCACATTTTTATTAAATACAAGTGGAATATTGTAGGCTATACCTAGAATATTATCTCTAAAATTGCTGTCCTGATAACTTTATTGACAAGTCTAAATTACAATGGAGTTAAGGTCAGCATTTCTACAGTCCTTAATAGCTTGGTTTTTGCATTCTACCTTTAAGAGTTTCAGTCAATATGCCATATCTTATTAATGCAAAGAACACTACATTACTACATGAATGTGAATGCACAAACTGCAATTATTCCTTTATACATTAAAGAATATAACTTCTTTTATCTCTTTTATTTGACTTTGGTAATATTAACACTAAATGTTCTCATGAATGTTTATAACATGACAATAGAACTTTCAAAGGATTTAAATACTTAATTGTGTGTTTCTCTGCATGTAAAAAATAAAAAAAAAATGGTGATTTAACTGACTTTCCAAACATTACTTATGAAGAATTTGAAATAGTCGTAAGAATTTACAAAATTATTGTGAGGTAGAGAGGTAGAGTTTTGCAATGTTTCGATCACATCATTATGCTGAACAAGAAGAAAAGTAGATCTCAGGAAGAACTTGTAATTCCTGGTTAACAATAAAGAATCATCATGGCAAAGGTGATCTCTATAAACATAACTGCCTTCACTGTGTCTTCTCAAGTATTGATTAAGAGCCAAAAGAGGGTGTGGCCTGAGAAGAAGTCAAGGAAAATACATTGCATATTTTCTTCTTATAGTGGGTAAGAAATGTGATATAATAACCATCACCTTTCATCTTGCTGGGCTTCTATTAGAAACAAAATTCTATATCTCAATCAGCAAGTCAAGCAAGTGTAGGTAGTAAAATAAACTATTGAAAAAAATCAAAACTGTGTAAGCCATCAATATCTTAATATACTTTTCAACATAAGAAGAAATGAGTCATTGAAATGACATTTGTTCCTCAACATTCAAGAATATTAGACTAATGTAGTCATGTTTCCCTACTGAGCTCCAATATTTTAATAGTGAATTATTTCAAAAGAAGATATATATATATATATATATATATATACTGTCACAATTTTGTGAGTGAAACAGGATTATCTTTTATTTGTTATCTTAAACCAGTCTGCTGGTTAAATGTAAAACTTTAAAATATCCACACCAAATTTGGAGAAATAAATAAAATATTTTTCCCAAATAGCACTTATGGTATATTCTTAATAATTTTTTTTAGTAATGAGTATTATTTTGTATCACAGGCCTGTTTTCTTATTTATTAGGCTTACTTTTTGCATATAAATGAATCAGAACCACAAACAAAGCAAAACAATAAAAAACTAGCAGATCTAGTAAAGATACAAGCAAGCAAGAGGGTTGTCATTTCCAAGGCCAATTCATTACTGATTTCTGTTATCATGACCTCTGACCTTTTTTTCAAATTTTCACTGGGTGAATATAGAAATTGAACTATGCAATTAGACTTATCTTTGGTTATTTGAATCCTGCTTTAGCCAGGAACTGAAAAATAAAATTGACTCAAATTCTGCAATAAAGTAAGAAAAAAATATGACAGGCCATGCTCTTCCATCATCTCCACAGTTATACACCCCTATGAAGAGAATAGTTAAAAAAACTATTTTTATTCATTTGATTAAATTAATTATTTTTTCTATTTTCAGAAATAGTTTATAATAAAAATCGTGGCAACATAATTTAGTTTTCATCATTTCAGATAGATTTGTTCACTACTCTAATACTTCTATAACTTTATCCAAACCTCTTTAAACAGCAGATTAAATTTTCACTAGATTTTTCAGCCTAGCTTTGAGCAATCACAGGTTTTACAAGAAATGTCATTATTGTAGTGTGTTAAACCTTATTAAACAAACAACTTTTTTAAAGTTCAGTATTTTTGTGTCATTTCTATATTTGTTAAATATGTATATATTACCTTCATTTTTCAAATGTGAAACCACATGTAATGTGAAAATTTAAGAAAAAATTTTCTAAGTCTTTTCCTAATATGTCCAATTCTTTATATTCATGATAATACATTTAAAAGAGGTATGGGCAAATCAATAATGGATTACAGAAAAATTATTTTTATTTGGCTGAGATGCTTCCAAGATCTGATTTTGTAGCAATGTCTTATTAAATTACTGGTATTGATTGGAATTAGTGCATCTGTATTGATCTTCTCATCACCCTGTTTGAATTGTGCAGCCTATTTCCCATTGCTCTCTGCCTCAAGTCCTCTGTCACTCAAGCCAATCATATTGTCCCTAGAACATGCCATGCTCATCAGTTCCTCTGTGACTGCTCATGTACACCCCTTGTCTAGAGGTAACTTTCCTGATCTTTACTCCTTTCTCCCTATCCAACTCTGTACATTTTCTTTGTACGGCTCAAGTCTGCACCCTTTTGAGGTCTCATACTATTTCAGTTAGTATGCTTGCTCCATTTTCAGATCTCTTATGACACTAATCTTCTTGCATGTACTGGACATTTGACTAATTATCCTGACTGGACTTCCTCCTTCTTCAGGACAGGAACAATGATTTCTTCTTCCCTTCTATAACCTCACAGGGTCTAGTTTGTAGGAATCCTTAGTCAATACTTGTGGATAGAATTGAATTGCAGTGTTATCTCCTTCCTGTCTTGTACCTGAAATGTGGAGAGGATACACTGAGGTCTGATTTTTAATTGAATAAACTTAATCAAAAAAGAGTTAGGACATTTTTGTAAACTACCAAGACAATGTAGAAAGAATGCAAAGGAAATGTGGAGATAAAACAGAGTGGTACAGTGAATTTGAGAAGAGAGGAAGAGAGATAATCCTTTCTTTTTGTTTCTCTTAAAAATTAAATTGAGTTCTATATTTATTGATTCTTCTTAGCAGAAAACATTCTCTCTATTTGATTTCATGGGAAATAATATATAGATTATACATTAAAATAACAGTTCATATCTCAATTCACAGGCTAATGTGATAATAAATAGAATAAGGAATGTTTTCAGATAAAGTAGCTCAGTAGCTTAAAAACCAACAAACATCACAAGGTATAAAGTGTAAGAAACTCAATCTTCCCAACTGTTGCCATGCCCTTTGAAAATGGCTGACCTCTCAATTTCACACCTGTTCTGCATGCCAACTTTTAGGGTAAGCAAATAGAACAACTTGCAAAAATAGTCAGTGGATTTTTTTAAAGAGAACATTTGCCTGATTAACATATAAGAATATATACATATAGATATGTATATATATGTATATATTCACTATATATATTCATATATATATTCACTATATATATATATATATATATATATATGTATTCACACACACACACATGCACACACACACACAGACATGGCATTCCAACATCAAATGACAGTAATGGTAGTGAACATAATCTACTAATACAATGTGTAGTGATGTATACAATATATAAAAGTTTTATCTTTTCCTTGAAGAGATTCATTCTATCATATTTGCATATGAAATTAAAATGATAACACAAAGATATGCCTATTTTTTTAGGCAGAGTCTAGAAAAAAAGCAGTATGTGGCCTGAAAATGTAGCAGCATATCATATAACAGCTTTAGATCATCACTAATTAGTCTCTTAAGACTTAAAGAAAAACCAGATACATCTCTACTATGTTGTAGAATTTGTCAGTATCATATATTGGTTTACCTGTATCATATATTGTCAGTATCATATACTGGAAACAGATTTAGAATTTTCTAAAGATACACTCAGAAAACATGGTATCAAACAGCAGAAGTAAGAAGTAAGAAATTCTCTTTGTAAACACTTACCCCATAATCTACTTTCAATAATTTTATATAGAAGAATTTCAGTGTGAAAAATATAAAATGTTTTAAGCATGGAGCATTCATGAAATATTACACATTTAAATCATTTTATACACATATTCTAAAAATGATATGAATATTTTTTTACACATTAGGTATCCCAATTAATCTATGAATCTTTGGAAAATGTAATTGTAATTTTTTATTATGCACATAAACTTTCCCACATTTAAGTGAAATAGTTCTATGTCCTAAGAGAATAAATATTTAAAAAAAAATAATTGATATCCTACCTTCACAGAAATTTAGAAATATTTTAAATACATTTCTACTCTTTTAAAGTTGTATAGAAAACTAGGAAAGAAGAGATAATAAAGGACCCTCATATTTATCTTACAGTCTTTAATATTTAGTGTCGGTCCTATGGATTTCAATTTAAGTCAGTTGTCATCTCCCATATGAATTCTTTGACTTACCAGGTCCTATTCCCATCCTTAAATTAGTGTTTAAGTGCAACATGTCACTTTTTTATTGTGTAAATAAGCAAGGAACTCAATTGTAGCCTGAATCTTTGAATATAACATCTAGATTTGTACTTATCTTTACCTGAGGTTCAACCTTTAATAGTAATAATAGTAATAATAATATTAATAGAATTATTATTATAACATAGAACAATAGCCAAATCTCATGTGTTTACAATAATTGAACACTGTTTTAAGCTCTTTTTGTGAAACAACTCATTTATATTTTATAACTCCATGAGAGGAGTACTATTACTTTCTCATTTTGCAGATAGAAACAGATGCACAGTAAGGCTAGATTTTCCAAGATCATGCAGCTACTAAGTGGCAAAGTCTAGATTCAGACTCCAGCAGTCTTTCCCAAGAAAGACTTAACCATTGTACCTTGTTGCTCCTTCAGTCCAAATATACCAAATTATCTTATGAATGTTAGCATGCTGCATGGAGCTATATTAATATATAAATACATTACATGTAATGCACCATACCTCTTGCAGAGATAATTCTATCTTTATTAATGCATTTAAAAAAAGAAAGTTTTTAAAAATAGACAAATGGTTACCAGAAGGTAGGGGGGTAAGGATTGGAGTAGGGGTTAGGGAAGGGGATAGGGTAGGGGACAGGGAAGGAGGTAGATGGGGTAAATGGGGTCAAATATAAGGGGGTAGTGGGAGAGCATAGTGGGTAAAGGGGATCAAATATATGGTAGCTGAAGGAAACTGGACTTTGGGTGGTAAACACACAATAGAATATACAGATGTCAAATTATAATGTACATCTGAAAATTATATAATTGTATTAACCAATGTTACCCCAATAAACTTAATTTTTAAAAAGTTAAAAAAAATAAAAATAAAAATAGCCTATTCTTTTCAATTTGTTCAAATAATCTCAATTCTAAAAATACACACTGATCCCCTTCCAGGTCACAAACAATGTATTAGTCCCAGGAAATAAAGACATAAACCAATAATTGCAGTATCTTCTGACCAGTTCAATAATAAGGATAAGATTTAGGAACAAAGGAAAAACTCTTTGGTCTTATAAGCACTATTACATTTCAGAGATTTGTCATATTTTTAAACTAAATTTATTGGGGTGACATTGGTTCATAAAATTACATAAGTTTCAAGTGTACAATTCAATAATTCATCATATGTATACTGCATCATGACATATTTTTAATACCATAATATTAGGTAAAAAGGAACTCACAATGAAACCCTCCAAATTCCTCATTACAATTAAGTTTTATAAACATAATAACTACAATGAGCATATGTCTCGATGTGATTAGTATAGTACTTCTTTATGCCTAATGTCCTAGTTAATTATCAATAACACTTCTTTCACTTTCAAAAGTAACATGACTTAGATGAAAAGTGATAAGGTCAGCCTAAAAATTCAAGAAAAATCTTAGGAAGTAGGTATAAATCACTCTGTATCACATAAATAAGAGACAGCTTCCAATATGATTATTTTCTATAACTTATAGAATTCTTGACCTTAGGGTCATAGAATATAATTTAGATATACCAGCCCTTGGTCAACCTAGGTAGAGTAGAGCAACACTTTTTTCAGATTCAGTAAAGCAGAGGGCAATGATAATAATAATGATTTTTTAAAAAGTAGGGACATTCTGTAAAGAATGCACTGATCAAAATCCATTAGAAAGATGTAATTTGCATTACTGATTTTGGATCATTATAACACTGTGGAACCAGATAGTATATATAGTCTATAACCTATTCAGAGATCTCAGGATGTAACAATTTTATCATCCAAGATAGCTAAAGTAGAACAAGATGGAAAAACTTATATAAAAGTTGTGGAAGCCACTGTGCATTGCTCAAAATTATAGTGGTGTATGTTGCTAGAAATTGTATTACATGTATGCATTCAGTTAATCATCTGTAAGAGAAAAAAATATTTTTGGAAAGAAACCAGATAATATTACTGGCATTTAACAATCATGAGGTAAGACAATAGTATATGATAACAAAAATAAGTTAAAATATAAACAAATGACCCAAGATATCCAGTAAGACACAAAGGCATTTTAAGTCAGAACCAGTGTTACTCCATCTAGTTTTGTCCTTTGCAATAACCTTCATATTTAGCCTTGCCTCACACAAGTGTGTGGTGTTGGGACTGTGAATGACATTGGAACTACATTTCCTTTATTTCTGCTTAAGGGATATGTGCATTGGAACCTTATCCATTGAACTACATACTTTCAGACTGCAGAATATATTCAAGCTGAATGAATGGCAAAAGGCTAGCTTAGTTGCCCCAAAAGCCTTCAGCTGGGCCTGTATTTAAACATAACCTTACATACCCAAGATACAGAGAACCCAGTTTTAAATACTCTTTGCTCATTAAAAAAAAAAAAAAAAAAAATCAGTGGGTCAGTTTTATGTATCTGTAAGCTGTTCTGACATTGACCGTGTAGAGCCTGCGGTATTATATAAAATTGGACATTGTCATTTTTAATTGTTAAGGGCAAGGTAAATTTGATAACAGTCAATCTGTATTGCTCAAAGCTCTTTGGTTGGAAATAAACAAAATCCTTCAAAGTAGTTGAAACAAGGAAAAAGATAACAACACATCATAAGAACATATGGCAATACCAGGGCTGAAAGTAAAAAAAGGCATCTCTAGGGACAGACACCAGGACACAAAAAGCCATCAGAAATAGAATTTCTCCTGGCTTTCATGTTTTCCACATTTTTATTTTTCTGTGTCCACACCATTTTTCTGTTGTCAGTAGACTTTCTCTTTTGACTTGTTCTTGAAGATATCTGTTTCCTAAAATGGTCATCTTCCATCCCAATTATCTATGTCCAAATGCTAACTGGTTAGATTAATCTGAATCTCAGTTTTAAACTCCTAGGAGAGAGAAGAAATTCTTTTCAGATGCATTCCATTGTATCCCAGTAACTGGGGCGGAGAATTTGTTATTTTCTCATAGGGAATGTGATAGAGGACTTGCTGTAAGGGAAATGTTTCCAGGTCTTTAAAGGGTGGCTGAGAATAGGTGATTTGTAATGTTTATCTATAATGTGCCAGTTCTCATATTCCTATGGATATGATTTAGCCTCTATACTTTTGTAAATCTACATGGTCCTGATTTCTATAGGTTTATAATAGATCTTGATATTGAGTGGGGCGATTTTCTCTACATTGTTCTTTAAAATTCTGTAACTCTTGGCCCTTTGTGCTTCCATGTGAATTGTAGGATCAGCTTATTAAGTTTTGTGGAAAACTTGATTTTTATTAGAAGTTTACTGAATGTGTACAATAATTTCAAAAGAATTGACATTTCAAAAATATTTAGTCTTTCTATTCATAAGAATAATATATTTTATTCATTTTTTGTTTCTTCAATTATGATTTATAATATTCTCTATGGATACATTGTGCATTTACTAAGATTTATTCCTGGTTACCTTATAAATTTTCCTGCTACTTTGAATAAAACATTTTTTCTTGTTATATATTCTTTTGGGAAATTATCGATATAATGAAACATAATTTTGTTACTTATTCAACTACTTTGCTTAACTTCTCATTAGCTCTACTAGTTATTAGTTTGTTATTTTGGTAACTATCCCAATAGTGTATAAGAACACTATTTTTATATGTTCTGTTATGTAGGTTTATAAACTTATTAGTATAACTATGTAGTTTGTAATATTTTTAGTCCCTTCTACTTTCTATTGTTTGTTTTTCTGAGGTAAATAAATAGCTCATTTAATTTTAATCCTTTCTCCTAAAGAAAAAGAAAATTATGTAATACTGTAAAATAAACCTAACATTTTTAACTGCATTCAATTATTTTTTAAATAATTATCTGTATCTCAAAGCATATATATAATATTTTTAATTTTTGTTCACTTCTAATTATTCCTGTATATCATTGTAATTTTCATGGTTATTTAATACATCAGTTATTTAACATGACATTTAATTATTTTTATGATATTTTAGAATTGGTGTCAAATTAATTACACTATTGCTGTAAAATATGTCTTATTGCCAATTATTTGAAATTTGATAACATTTTGTGATTGACTACATTGTCAATTTGATTATTATTTCATGTATACATATTATTTTGGGGATACAGAGTTTTGTATATATTTATTAGGTCAAGCATCCTAAGTTTGTTGTTCAAAACCGTATTCTTTTTTTTCCATCTTTATTGAAATACAAGACAATTAGGTGTTCATTGTTACATTGTACAATTCAATTAGTTGTTTAAAATTATAGTTGGCATATAATAATATATTAGTTTCAGTTGTACAGCATAGTGGTTAGACATCTATATAACTCAAAAGTGAACATCACACTAAATCTAGTACCCCTCTTTCCCCTTACATATTTATTATAACATTATTAACTATTTTCCTTATGCTACACTTTAGATCTCCATGTCTATTTTGTAACTATTCAACTATTCATTCATACTTCCTAATCCCTTTGCTCTTTTTCATGGTCTCCCCCAAACTACCTCCCATCTAGTAGCCCTCAAAAATGTCTCTGTATCTAAGAGTTTGTTTCTGTTTTTTGTTGTTGCTGTTAACTTTGTTCTTTAGATTTCACATGTACATGAAATCATGTGATATTTGTCTTTATCTGACTTACTTCATTCAGCGCAATACCCTCTAGGTCCATCAAGGCAATGTCTTTTTCCATCCCCTTCCTTATAGTTTGTGTGTCTTTTAATCTGGAGTCTCTTGTAGACAGCATATTTGGGGGTCTTGTTTTTTTTTTTTTTTTTTTTTTTTTTTTTTTATCAATTCAGCCACCCTACCTTTTGGTTGGAGCATTTAATTCTTTTACATTTGAGGTACTTGTTGATAAGAATGTAGTTATTACCATTCTTTATTCCTGTTTTTGATACATGTTTTTCTTTTTAAAGAAGTCTCTTCAACATTTCCTGTAATACTGGCTTGGTGTTGATAAATTCTTTTAGCTTATTTTTGTAAAAAACATATTTTGACTAATATTTAGTTCGCTTTAACCATCATTACTTAAAATCTTCTATTAATATTATAGAGGAATTCATTTCTTGTAACTGTGCCAGTTTTGCTTTAAATATTTTAAGACTCTTTGTTGCAAATATCATCATTATTACCATTTTTAATGAATTTTTCCTATTATTATTCTACATGATATCCTTATTAATATTTTTGCTTTAAATTCTATGACATCTGATGTTAATATGGATGCACTAGCTTTCTTACAGTTGATATTTACATAATATACATTTTTCCATCACTTAATTATATCTCTTGCAAGCAACTTATAGCTATATTTTAAAAAATTCAATCTGCAATATTTTAATAGGTGGGTTTGAGCTATTTCAATATTTTGTTTAGTTAATATATTTGAACTTATTTTTATTATGTTATTTTGAGTTTTATTTTATATTTTTCTGTCTTTTTTCTCTGTATTACATTCTTGATGGATTCCTTGAATTATCCTTCTAATACACTGATTCTCTCTTCTACTCTGTCTAATGTATAATTCTTTCTCAAATTTTAATGACCATAATTTTTATTTAAAGGTATAAAATTTCTTCTTTTTAAAGTTTTCCATTTTCATATTTTTTCTTTTTAAAAAACAGTTCTTTGCCATTTAAAAAATAAAAAAAAATCATCCATTTATTGATTTGAGCATCTTAAATGTAGATGTTTAAAGTCTTTTATTAGAATATTTCATAAAATCGATGTAGTTTGGAATGAATATATCAATTTTTAATTTGTTTAGCTGTATTTGGTATCTGGCTTCTTCATGTGTTTTAGAATTTAGTTTAATTGTACAGGTATACCACATTTTATTGTGTTTGCTTTGTTGTGCTTACTGATATTGCATTTTCATCAACAACAAAGCAAGACTTTCCACCAGGAAAAAGATTATAACTTGCTGATGGTTAGCATTTTTTAGCAATAAAGTAGTTCTAATTAAAGTATGTACATTTTTTAGACATAATGCTATTGTACAATTAATGACTACAGTATAGTGTAAATATAACTTTTATATGCACAGGAAAGCCAAAAAAATTATGTGACTTGCTTTATTGTGATATTTGCTTTATTGTAGTTGTCCGAACTTAACTCATAATACCTAGGAGATACATACATATGACTGTATTCTGTATTTTATTTCTTTAGGTGTTTTAGAATTTTTGCTTATAAGTTCCTTCTCTCTCTCTTTCTCTGAGTTTATTTCTTCCTGTCTCAGTCCTGTTTTGTGGTTGTCTTTACCTGGCTTCTTGATCCTCACATGCAGAACCTGATCATATCATTGGATTTAGGGGCTTCTGTGTTATGAAGATAATAATGATATGGCATATTCTGTCAATTTCAAAGTCAATTGGTTGTTTTTGTGTTATTATTAATAGGGAAGCTATGTATGTATTGTCCTTCATCCTGGAACCTGTTAAAATTGCATTCTAGTTTTCAATTTCTGTTTTTTCATGAGAAGGAAGCTCCACTCCAATCCTTGGCTTCAAATTGTGAACATGTCTTGAGTTATCAGATGTTGTTTTTAGTTACTTCAGTGTTGTATGTGTCTTATTCTAGGAAATGGCAGGAGTGAGAATTACAGGAGAAATTTTAGTTCTGCATATTATCCAAAAAGGGTGTTAAGGGGGGAAGGAAGATATTATGTGTACTGGCTGGCTTTAATATTGTATATTTAGTATTATTTTGTAGCTCAGTTTATGCTGAAGAAAAGCTTTATTTAGAAAGATTACTTGATCAGTGCCAATTTTAACAATAGCAAGAGACATGGGTTATGTTGTCTCTTATTCTCTTATGCTAAGATATCTTAAAATAACAATTTAGATAAAGCAGAGATATTGTGTAAAATTTATTTCTCAAATATTTATGATATATCCATAAATTACACTACCACATATCCTTTTGTGGAATTCAAAATATGTACAGCTCATGGTTGAAAATTATTATGTTTCAAAGAGAAGGAAATAACCCATATTAGAGGTTCCTAGACATTTGATAAAATGCATATTTCACTGTAATTCAAGGATGCCCTAGGGTTTTAAAGATGTATGTTTAAATTACTCATGGCATCAAGCCCCCTTTATCATGAAATTCAAGAACATGCATTAGAAGTAGTTGATATTATTTTTCTCCCATTCTTCATACTTGTAGAAGGGAAATTGGAAGTGATCTCTATAAGAGAACACAATTCCATTGAGAACATGAGAGAAATTCAGCTTTTGAATTTCTAGGCTTTTTCTTTTCCACTTTTACTTTATATCTCACTTCCCCCCTTTTTCTTCCTAAACTTTGCCACTATGAGTATCTTACTGTATACTTGTGTGTGTGTGTGTGTGTGTGTATGTATAGGTATACATATATATGTATATAAAATATAAATGTGTATATGCATATATAATACATATGGTGTCACACAAGATATTAGAATAAGGCAGATTAGTATTTGCTATGATCCCACTAAAATATGAAATAATACCAAATATTATATAAATTATTTCCATTAAAAAAACTAGAGAAAAGTGATGAAAAATTATTTCAGACCTAAAAACCACATTAGCCAATGATTGACTTTATATTTCAGTTTTAGAATGTATGACCAAAATACAACAACATCAAAATATCTCATTTCAACCTTTCCTTCAGTTATTCATGTCACTCTCCTGAACTACATTATGGAGTATGGCTGACTTAACAAGCTATCAAGTCCTAACAACTGCAAAATTCCTTTCATCTTATGTAGGGAAAATGGGTGGTATGTATTTACTTTTTAAAGAAAAGTACATTTATATGGGTTACCTCATTAAAAACATACTCTAATAGAATCTAGGAAATTGTGTATGGTTCCTCAGATACTAAAACAATTCCTATAAGGGAAAAGATTAAATTAAATTTGGATTTTTACTAGCATATTGATTAAATATCTCATCTGTGGTATGTTAACACTACCTGGGAACCTTGAAAGAATTTTTCCTTCCAACTTACAAATTAGAATTTTGCTGTAGGTGTGACCAAGTATAGAGTTTTATATTCCCACTCAAGTCTTTCAAAGTATCCTGCTTACTACAAGAAAAGTTTTTACATGTTTAGGCAGGTCAGTGGAAAGATTAGATTTAAAGCACAAAAGATTAGACAATCATTTTTTGTTATCACAGTAAAAAATTGATCATTTATTATAGTTGTTTCCCACATTATTGCTAACTATATTTGACAATAACTATTTCCAAAAGCTAACAGATGTTATAGTTAGCTACTGTGCTAGGTTAGAAATGTACAGCTCTGTGAAAGAATAATCCTGGTGGCATTGGGAATGATTTCCCAGGTGAGTTGTTTCATGGGCAGATCCTTAAAACTATAATAGGATTTTGATAGGAGGTGAGAAAGTAAGAAGAGTTTTACCCAAAAGGATGAAATTCACTTAACTCAACAATTACTTAGAAGAAACAATAATAGAATTAACTCCTAATCAGCATTGCTGTGTACTAGACACTACTATAAATATTCAACATGATTTATCTAACATAACCTATTTAAAAACCTATGAGTTAAACTATTAATATTTTCATTTTGTATGTGAAGCCCTGAAGCACAGAGAGATCATTCAGCTATTAAGTGGTAGAATCAGGATTCAGTTCAGAGCAGCTGACTACAGAGCCCACAGTATTAAAACAAGGATCCTGGAGTCTATAGCTTGGCTTAAAATCCTTACTCCCTCTAAAGCAGTTAGATTAGTGTCTACTACCTGGTAGGTGAACAATGAATGTTAACTATTTTAATTATGTATATTATTACTAATAAACTGCTATGTCATTGCTACTTCTTGGTGGCTATGTGTAAGTTATTCAATGTATTGCAGATGATAGAAATTTGATAAGTAGAAGGTCTCAGTCCTCGATAAACTTTCAATTTTTAGAAACTATATATATATATATATATATATATATATATATATATATATATATGTATATATGTATATCCCATGGGTATAATAGGCTAAGTATAGGAAAGATTAATTTTAACGGAAAGAGATTAATGAAGAGTCCAGAAGTATGATGGATAAGCTTGCAATTGAGATAAGAGGGAAGGCTGTATACAATGAAAAGACAGTGTGCACAGAGGCGTGCTATTTTAAAAACATTCAGAACGAATTTGTAGACTACCTTGGCTTACATTTAGTTTGCATGGAGCGAGGGAAGGGCAATGAGAGGAAAGATAGGAAAGCAGCCTTAAGTTCAGATCTCATGGTGCCTTGGAGAAAAGTCTTTAACAAGTCAGTGACAGATCAAATATTCTTTGAAGATTGTTTTGGTAAAAGGGCATAGAGTGGAGGAAGGGAGGATAAGGATATTACTACAGACATGAAAACAAATTCAGGCTTGCTGCCATAGTTTAGCTTATGGATGACAAAAAGAGGTTGGGGACTCTATAGAAACTAACCTCACAGGGTGATCTGATCATAAATTCCTAACGGGGTAGGTTATGGTGAGCATATAACTTCTTTATTAAGAGGCTTATCTTTGCCTAAAGCAAGCCCTGCCCATTGTTTCTGTACATCTAGGTTAACACATCATGAAAGACTCCTTCAGGCCTTTTCTTCTAATATCTGACCATACTTTCAGACCTCTCAAGAAACCACATAATCTTAACTGCCCTGTAATCTGATCTCCTCATGACCACCCCCAAGATAATTTTAACTATCCTATAATCTGATTCCCCACCTTCCCCTATTACTTTCTCCTATTTTCATGTAATCTTCCTTATGTTCCCTCCTTAATTTTGAATGCATAAAAGAAACTGTAAACTGTTATTCTCTAAAGCATTTATCTCAGTCTGTTGATATCTTGCTTCCAGATGTGTCATGTTTGTCTCAAATAAATTTTTATAAAAATTCTTCATAGATTTGGATGTACTTTGTTTTATTTTTTCAATTACAACTGACATTAAATGTTTGATTAGTTTCAGATTTACAACATACTGGTTAGACATTTATATAATTTATGAAGTGATCTCGATTAGTCTAATACCCACCTGACACCTTACATAGTTATTACAATATTATTAATTATATTTTCTATGCTGTACTTTACATTCTCATGAACATTCTTATGTATACAAGTTCCACCTTCATAATTCTAACAGTGCACACTTACTATTTTCATCCTCTGTCTCATTTACCAAACTAGGTAGTTGAACTGGTAAGTATGTGGTCATCAACTTCTAGAGGACTTGACCTCACTGTGTTTGACTTACCTTTACAAATAATTTTTGTTCATGATGGTGGTTCATAGATACGAATATCTTCCTTTTTGTAGTAAATTATTGTTTTTCTCTAGTATTTACATTCATTTGGTTCATAATACTATATTATTGATCATTATTTTTACTTTATTTGCACTTCTCAACTAACTGTAAATTAATTGAGAGAAATATCACATTTTATATTTACATCTGAACAGAGATTAGTATATCATAAACACCCCAAATAATATTTGCTTATTAAATTGAATAATGGCAGTATGAAGTTCTATGCTTTGATTATGGTCCTTTTCCAATGAGTTGAAATATGTAGAACTAATTTGATATGCAAAATTAAAATGATGATTTATTTTACCATTACTGCTTATGTAAACTAAAAAAATACATTAATTTTTATTGTGTGTATTATTATATCTTACCGCAACAAAAAGAGTGGAAGAGAATATTTTTTCCTCAAAATAAACATACAAATCCATAGAGTAAAAGATATTTATACTAAGATTTTTTTTAAGATTATGAGAAATCTAAATATTTTCTATATTCTGAATATAGAGAGGTGATCTCAAGTTAACTGTCTTCTATTTGAGAGGCTTTGTTGTGACTCTCACACCATATTTTCACATTGCTCTTCAGACTACAGTAAAACATATATGCTTTGATATTTCAAGTCTGAATATCTCTTGGATACTTTAAGATGTTATAGCAAATGAAGTCCTGTTGTTTTGAGAAACCATTAGAAGTAAATCTTAAAACTAATTATAGTTCCCCTGCTGAGAGTTTCTTTAGGAGCCACTTTCCAATTTCTGTCAAACATTTGCAGTTCTAATACAAATACATTTTTTCAGAATTAATTCACTTGCATTTCGACTTCAAGATAGCGTTTGCCTTTCATTGTGAAACAGAGAAAGGTTATGAAGAAATTTCCAAAGAATTAAAAAATTAACTCTTAAAATTCTATTTTAATTTTACAAAAGTCCAGTCCAACAATCATAGAGTTATACAATTATCTTATAGATTTATTATGGCCTCGTTGCCCATTTGGGTTCTGAAGAATACAAAATCAGATTCTTTAAAATACTCTCTCTGAATTGATTGTATTGCAATCAAAACTTTAGTGAAAAATTACCTAACATCCTTTATACTTTAGTCACATGTATTATTTTTTCCTCCACAAAAAACAATGAATTCCATGTTCTGTTCCCTGACCAACACAGCCAAGGTATAATTGGCTATGGATAATACATTCTCCCCAGACAGGAGTTGCATGGAAACTTTCTACATTTAAGGTGTTTCAGTGGCTGACATCATTTTTTTTATATACAAAGAAGTTTATTGGATTTAGTCTAATTTGTCTCTAATCTCATATCTTAATATTTGTTCAAAGAGAAGAATCAGAGTCAACAATAAGTCAAATCAGGTCATTTTCACCAATTAGTAAAACTGCTATTTAAAAATCAACATTTGAAATTTAGGTAAATAACCATATATACAAGAAGTAATTATAGGACTACAAAAATTGAATTTACATTAGATTGTAAAATGCTAAAGTTTATTGTCATCATTTTAACTAAATAATTTATGGAAATCATTTCTTGTAGCTTCTAGTATATTAACAATCTGAATGGAATGAAGGCTACTTACTATTTAGAATTTACTAAAATATCTAATAAAATGTATAAAGTTAGTTTCATTAACTAGGTTTATATAATGTATTTTTCTTATGACAATTATACCTCATATGACATTCAATGATATATCCCTTTAATCAATTTTAAATGAATGACTCATTTTTTTGTTTGTACATTGTCATTTGACTGAACCCCACAGTTATATTCAATAAGAAGTAAGTTAAAAATGAAGTTTCTGTCATCTATTTTCCACTAGCAAACATAGTGACTCACCTTCCAAATAAAAGCATATCAACATGAAAGTTTCCCAAGGGTATATTCTAGGTCATAATCTTTATGTTAATGAATTCCTTACTGAATAATAAATTGTAAGAATATATTACCTTATCCCTATAATACATTACCGGTCAGCAGATAATTATGCATCAAAACCTAAACAGAGAAAAGGATTGCCCTGTGACACCAGTGACCTCTACAGGTAAAATGAAAGAAAAAAATACATTGTAATTGTACAATTATAAGTAATATTAACCATGTATTACAGAAGAAGATGGTTAAGTGGTAATAAGTGACAAAGCTAGGAAACAGGACCCAAAGCCTCTGCTCCTAAAAATTATACTACAAGGAGAAGGTAATATTTAGGAAAGGTCACAAATTCTAAACTTAATGGCCCATATTTAATGTCCACTCATTTATTTAATATATATGTAGTGATTATTTAACATATTATTATGGGCTGGGTCTTGAAAAGTATGAAAATAGTTGACAATCAGCGTGGGGAATTTTTTGAAAGAATAATGTGTCACATGAATAGTTCAAACAAATGCAGTTTTAATACTATAACTGATGGTAATAAAGATGTAACTGCCAATTCAGTCACTTCATATGTGTAAAACTGAGACATCATTTGTATTACTTATACCAACAATTAAAATTGCCCAGCACCTATGAATGGTATAAATAATTGATAAACAGAATAATTTCAGGTTATTTTTAAAGTTCCATAAACAAATCATAAACATTTTTTTAATTATGGCAAATTGAGAAGAATGCTGTTATTAGGTCAAGAAGATAAAACAGTCAGTAGAATTCAAACATAACTTTAAGTATTCGTATAATTTTGTTCCTTGTTAAAATGCACTTCTCAACCTCCTACCTGTAAATATATAATCCAAAACACATTAAGTTTAGAGAAAAAAAAAAAACAATTGAGAATTATATGGATTGAATTGTGTCCTTCAGAAAGATATATTGAAGTCTTAGCCCCTAGTACCTCAGAATGTGAACTTATTTGGAAATACAATCATTTCAGATGTAATTAATTTAAGATGAAGGCATACTGGAATAGAATGGGCTTTTAATACAATATGACTGCTTTCTTTTTAAGAGGAGGAAGACACAGAGACAGAGATTCAGAGAAAACAATAGAAACAGAGATTGGAATGATGTGTCTACAAGCCAAGGAACAGCAAGGATTGTTGGCAAACGCCAGCTAGAAGAGGCAAAGAATTCTGCTCTATAGATTTCAATGAAAGGATGGCTCTGCTGACATCATGATTTCAGAGTTCCAGCCTCTAAACTGTAAAACAGTAAAATTCAGTTTGTTTGTTTGTTTTTTAAGCCACTCAGTTTGTGGTACATTGTTAAGGCAGCCCTACGAAATTAACAGAACAGTGTAGCCACATGTAGACATAATCATCAATCTACAGTTTTTCACCTCATCAAAATACAGGAAGCTAAAGACTGCATGGAATGAGAGCATACCAATAGCATTTTGTTCTTAACCATAATTTTGGTGGCCAACAGCATGTCTCAGCAAAAACAAAACAAAAAGCAAACAACTATCTCCAACCTCTCCATCCCATTATTTTCTCTTCTGAGTCATTTATGCCTCATTTAAGTAACAGGCAAATGTTTATTACTGTCAGACCTCCAGAGTTTCCACAGCTGTAGAGAAGTAAGGTCTATTCCTTGACTTTATGTGTCTTTAACAGAGGTGCCATTGTGGTCAAACACCAGAAATCTCTTTTATTGATAATGATGTATGAGACTAAAAGAATGCAATTTGATTTTTTTTTTCAGACCCAGGTACTGCAAGTTAGGAAAACCTTGTTTTAAAGCTGTAAACTGCATGTAACTTTGTGAATGTATTCATATGCATGATATTAAAATAGCTTATGTATATCTAAAATCCTAGATTATAAAAATAGCATCTGGCTAAAAACCGGATTTTTCTAGTCAATGTTCTCTCTTTCTGTGACCATTATAGTTTTATGTGTCTTGTCTTTCCTGCACAGTCTTTTTTGCCATCAGTCTTAATCCATTTGCACAAACAAATTAAGGCAGAGAGCCAGATGAGATATACAACTCTACTATCTATCATTCACTTTCCTATGCCTCTGTCAGAATCAATAAGTGCTCATTCAAGTAAGGGGGCTAAGCAACTCATTAATCTTCCTGTTCACTGCTTCCAAAATATGGGTAGCTTGTTAGGTGCAGTCTGAAAGCCACAGAGCAAAGTGTAGCTCTTGAGCACTGTTAAAGACTCAGGAATACAGGTATAGAGCATGGGAAGAGGGACTTACCAGTGATAATTACGCTAGTGTATGTGTGTTCTGTGATCCATTCATTCATAGCATTTTCCAAATAATATTTTATTTTCATACAGCGTGTAGGTTGTCTTTGTTTTCAGAGACACTTCCAAGCCAGATGTCTCCTCATTGTTTAAATCTGAACCTAAACAGCATCCTGGAAATTTCCAATTTTATTCAACACTTTTAGAGCACATAAAAAGAAAGTCCTTCAAATTCAAAAGAGTGAATAGTGATTGCCAACTTGTTTAGAGTGAATACTGAAGGGGGGAGGTGCTGTGTAGAAACTCCTTTTGCAATTTACTTGAAGAACACCATAGAAATTCACATGTAATACTGACAATTAAGGAAAACCAAACAAATATAGACTTTAAATGGATCTATATGCTTAGGTTTCTCATTCTCCTTAAACCTGAAAGCTAGAAATATGATATCTTGGGCTTACTTTTCTAATTGTTTTGTTGCCTCTAGTTTGGGTGATTTATTGTTATTTCTCATGGATTTTTTAACTCTAAGAGAAGTGATGTGAAAAATAACATCAGTTTGAACTGGTAACCTCTACTTTATTTAATTTTTTAGTTTGGCTTGGCTACAAGCCATTATAGCTGCTGTTTATTATTTCAAAATACCATTAATACTTACTATGTGATTCATTATCATGTAAGTTTTTCTTTTAGAGAGCTTTGATTTAGAGCAATGTATGCATTAGGGAGAAAATATCATATAATTATTTATTCAAAAAAAAAAAAGAGAGAGAGGAGGGTAAAGAGGGCATATCCCATTAGGTTTAAGACTGAAAGATTAGCAGCAGAAAATCATTTGTCTGGAAAGTAAAAAAAATGATCCTAGGAACTAATCACAATATGCCTCTCATCTTGTCAAAACCAATAAAGGCGTTTAATATATTCAAAATGCCCAGTGCTTTATCTTCTTACACAACTAATTAATGTGGAAATTCATCAGACCTGGAAAATAACCAAACTGAAAATAAAATGTGTAATCATAAACACAACATTTTTATAGATAAAAAATACAACCATTGGATTTTTCATAAGTAGGATTTTGCTGTGTCATACCTTTGAATATTTATTCTATTGTATTAACTTATTGATAAAGTATAACAAGGTAATAGTTTATCATTTAGAGAGTATAGAACATCAAAACTCAAGGGATAATGAAAATAGCTATCACTTTGTAAGCATTTAACAATAGACCAGGAATAATGCCAAGACCTTTTTATTTTTTTTTAATTTCCCTCTAATCCCCACAATAAACCTATGGTCTTAACAGTATTATTCCATGTAATAGATGAGGTATCTAAGGATCACAGCAGTTAACTAACATGCCCAAGATAACATAACTAAAAAATGGCAGAGTTTGGGTCACATGTAAGTTCGTCTACTCTAAAGTAGGTGTTTTGTCGACTGTCCAAGCAGCTGTGGTGACCAGATATTAGAGATGATGTTTTTCCCTAATCTATTCTCCTAGAGTTACATAGGTGATTTTAGTTAAATCAATAAACAATATTTACACAATTAAGTCTGTAAACATTGTATACTCCAGAGTCAAGTTTTTCAGTTCGATTTCATTTATTGTTTTATCTTTTGTTTTTCATGCTGTTTCTTTTTGTATTTCTTTTTTCTTACACCATTTTCCTTTGTCATATTTACTTTTTTAAAACTTATATCATACCATAAATTCTATCAAATGACCTTTTCTAAAAAAATTATTTCCAATTTTCCTTCCTCACTTGGGACTAGTTGCTTTCCAGGTCTGCTGTCCAGCAGTTATGCCGGAAGTTCTTTTCTCTGTTCTCCTGGGCTAGATCCACTTCTCTTGGGTCCTATCCATCTTTATTCTTTTATACGTGATTTTTGATATCACTGAAGCTACTTCCTAATGTTAGGTGTAGAGTAGTAAAATTTCTGTGGTCTTACATATATAAACAATTCTAGATAATAATATTTACATAAAGTAATGAAATAATTACTAGGCCATCATATTCAAATATATATGTAATAAAATACTTGCTTTTCTCAGCTCTTTTCCCTTAACCAGTTCAACTGAATTTGGGCAAAATACTAGAGATATGATTATAATTACTTTTCAAGACCATAGAAATGACTTGGAATCTTTTTTTATTAACAATTTTGGATTCAAACTGTAATTAATATCAAAGTATGTTTAAATTAAAATTTATTCTCTCTAGAAATGGTTTGCATACATACTATGCATAAATATATATGTGTATATATACACCTACAAAACAAATTCTTAACTTAAAACTAAATTTCACTTAAAAATAGTTGCCTCTAACTCATCTTCTCCCTATTTGTTCCCTCCTCCCCAGTACCACTGCCAAGAGAATAAGGGTAAGAAAAGTTTTGGAGCTTTTAAGAAACTGTTCAGAAAGTAAGAAAGTCAAGGAACTTTGAAAAGCAGAATTAACCCTGAGGGCACCAATATATATGGTGATTCCAAATTACCTTTGGGGCCACTTAAAATCCGGTATTGTCCTAGTGGCATGGGGGCAGTCCTCAGTTCTTCCCTGCTGATGTAGTAAAAAGTTACACGTCAGCAAGGTTTAGACAAAGTAGCTTTATTGAAAGTACATTTTAGAAGGAGGCAGACCACACTAAGAAAAGCGGCAGCCCTGTGGAATTTGGAAGGTGAAAAGATAAAAGATAAAAAGCAGAGTATGCTCCAAGGGAGGAGCAGATTTTTGGTGAAGAGAGCTGTAACTGAGAGGCTGGAGAATTATCCTTGCACACCTTGATGAATACTGGGGTTCCAGGAGTATATAGCGGAGGGTTCTTTGTCTCTGGGGGTCCTTCAACTCTTGGGGCAGAGGGCAGCCTTATGACCCAACTGTTGACATTTGTAGCAAGCAGATTTGGGAGGCTTGTCCTTGTTGGGACACTTTTTGACCCAGTGGCCACACTGGTGGCAGATGATGCACTTCAATGAGTTCTTCTCCATTGGGAGCGGGGTACTCATGGACCTGGACTGAAATTGGCCTTAAAAGGCTGCTAGTATCTGGACACACCTAACTTCTGTCTTTTCTTCCCTTCTCGTGAGCCTGGGCCTCTAATGCCTGGTCGGATAAGATCTGTAGCATGGATCTCTGGCATAGAAGAGGCAATTGAAATTGTAGATGGTGAGACCAATTAGGGAGGGAGCAGAGTGGCCGTAAGAGGATAGTGATGTAGGACAGGGTAAATTCCCCAAGCAGTGGGGAAACTTAAGCCTTGCACTGAGAGAAGAGGGTTCTTGGTGAAGTATAAGAAATAATTAAAAAGTACAGCCAAAGTTAAAGTTAAAGGAAAGTTTGTCAGAGGGACAGAGACAATAGAAAGACAAAATAAAGGCCTGGAGAAGGACAGAGAGAAAGACACTGAGAGGGACCTCAAGTGTTCACAGAATTCAGTTATACAGATTTATCTATTTTCCAGTTACAGGAACGGGTCATAGTTTCTGATTCATTTTTGGATGAAACTGTGGAGACTCATAAGAAATTGGTTTAATTTGAGACAAATGTTCTCAGCTCTTGATTTAAAACACAAATTATTTTGATAAAGTGCAGAATTCTTGTCTTCTACTCAGAAAACTTTTTCACAATATCAGTAGCAGTCTGGAGTTTAAAGAAACATTGTCTTCAGTAGAGAGAAAAAAACACAATTTTAATTTTGCATCTGAATGCTCAGATCTTAGTGTCTAATGGCAGTTAGAAAGTAAGCAAAGAAGTGATTCATTTGCCCCTCACGATTTTTATAGAGACTGGGGAAAGGTGGGTGTAAGGTGCGGCTTGTAACAAAACGCTTATTTTAAAAGTGCCTCTTTTTTTTTTTTTTCTGTAGTTTTGTCAGCCTGAAGCAGCAATGACTGTATTAATTGCATTTTTGGCTATCTGTAAGACCTTGAAAGTTACTGAGAGAAAAAAGAAACACCTCACACGGCCTTTAATTTCTTGTGGTAAGTAAAAGTAAGCAATTAGCATTTTTAAATTGGTAAACTTAGGTGACAAATGCGAAAGAAATAAAAATGAGTGCACATAATTAAGCTGGAAAACTCAGAAGGTAAATTAAGGACAAGATGGTGACTGCCTGCGTGTCTGAAGACAAACGTGATGCGGTAGGGGAAAAGAAGAAATGCATCTCTGGCACTGGAGACTATGCGTGGCTTTCTGGCAGAGGTAACCGCCCTTCCAGCTTTGGGAAAGGCAATTTCATGGCCCCCTGGCAGGAGCGGGCTTGCCTGCTTCTCTAGCTCAAGACACCTAAGGGTCCTAACATGGGGCGTGAACTTCTGGCGTGGGAAGTTCCCTTTTAAGTGTGGAAAATTCCTCCCCACTCCCCGCCAAGGCTAGAGAGAGAGGAATTTAGAGAGAGGAATTTAGGACTACGAGTGAAGAGATCAATTGAAATTGCAGGCTGACAAACGGATTAAAGCTGAGTTTGAGTATGGAAGCGCGTCAATGGCCCACTGAGGGCGCCGCACCGAAAGCCAAACCCATTATTTTTCCCCAGCTAGAGGGGTGGAGCTTTGCCTGTTGGATCAGAGAGGGAAGGGTGTGGGCAACTCAGGGAGCGCGGGAAAGTAAGAGACTGAGACTGAGACTGAGTCGCCTTGTTCACCCAGCCACTGATGGAGAAATGGATGTTTACTCAGCCGCAGCGGATGAGACTGAGAGAAACCAAGAGAAAGACACTAGGAGGGCTCACTGCCAGTAGAAACTGTGCTGGCCAATATTTTGTCCGCACCCTCACAGGGAGAGAGGTATGCATGGAGCGTCCTTTAACCCCACCTTCACCCTGGCGCAAGAGGAAAATAAAGTACAGATCCTGGGCCCTGGTCCCTAGCAACCAGTGGCAGACTGCAAAGAGTGCTTATGCTGGGCTTGCACTTGGGAAGGAAATGCCCACGACCTCCAGCCTCAGGAGAAAATGAGAAGGGAGATAGAGTCTCCAGAAAGAGAGCTGAAGCCTGGGCACTCACTAGGAGGATCCGAGTTTCGCAGCACCAAAATCTATTACCCGTGGGGCGACTGGAGTTCTGGCGCCCCTCGGGTAACATGTGAGTTTTGGTACTTATCGCTGATGCAGAGATTATTTCAGCACAGAGACAGTTAAGAGATGTAAGATTTAGTAAAGGCTTTTATTTCTTCAACCTCATCTCCTCCTACCACATTCTTCTCAGCTGGCTAAATTTCCACTGGCTAACCATGAGGAAACAAAAATGTGTTCCCCATGAGGACTGGGTTACAGCAAGGAAAGAGGGCTGTAACAATGCAGAAGTGGGAAGGTCTGTATTATATTTGGATGGTGATAGGTGGTTTACAAAGGCATTCCTAGGTGATTGTCGTATGAGGTCATTTTAATTGACACTTGGCTTTTAGATAACACTGCCTAGTGCACATGTGCTTACCCAGAATTCAGTCTGTTATACTTAGATTCATCTACTTCTTGGCATATACATGGATTATAATGATGATATAATGAGGCTGACATTGTGGGCAGGTTAGGGTAGTACCTTCTGCATAAGCATCTATGGCCAGACTAAACCAGCTATAGTTATGGCCCTTCAGTCCTTTGTCTCTCAGGGTGCAGAAGTGATCCTTTAACCACTAATAATGTATTCTTTGGGCCATCTCTGGAATGTGTCTGGGCTAAGATTCCATTCTTTTTTTCCCCTGTGGCTCATGTCTATTATAATTTGGTTTACAGATTAAAAATTCACTTTGGTTAACATGAATTATTCTTTAAAAATGTGTTGTTGTTGTTGTTGTTGTCATTTATTATAGAGCTTAGTAAGTTGTAACAGCTTACCATATTTTAAAATGAAGTATTCCTCCACATTTATCTTTTGATGTTTCTCTAATGCCTAGCCAGCTATCGGCATTGGGGCAGAAAACATATATAATTTTAGTGAGTGGTAGAGCAGGCTGAAGACAGTGACGAAGTATCCAAAGTGTGTGTCAAGCTATTTTAGTGAATGGTAGAGCAGGTTGAAGGCAGTGACAAAGTGGCCAAAGTGTGTGTCAAGCTACTTTGGCTCTGGCATGGGTATCAGGTGAAATTTGTCAGGTAAACTCAAAGGAAATAGTGGAAATTTTAATAGTGTGATTGATAGTTGGGGTAGCTGCTCCATAACAGTAGGATCACAGCGGCTTGAAGTAAACATGAGATAACCTAGCTGTGGTTAGAGGCTGAACTACAATCCTAAGACTGGAACATTTCCACATACTCCAGTGGTCTCCGACTACATTTAAAATAAAACCAAACTTTTCACCAGGATCTATAAGTCTCTAAAGGATCGGGCATTTGCTTGTTTCTTCAACCTCATCTTCTACCACGTTCTTCTCAGCTGACTAAATTTCAGCCACATTGGCATTCTAGCTATTACTTGAACGTACTAAATTTGTTCCTGACTTAAGCCTTTGCACTTGATGTTTCCTCAGACAGGAGGGCTCAGCCCCAGATCACCTGGTGTCTTTTTCATATTATTCACAATCCAGTTCAAATGTTACCTCCTGGGAAAGGTTTTCCAATTTAAAACAGACACTCTTCATTTCCACCAGCCCTATTTCCTGCATTCTCTATCTCTTTACTTTATCTATCAGCACTTATCACTTTCTGAAATTATGTTGTTTATTTATGCCTGACTTTGCCTTGAGTCTATAAGAACATGCATAAGAACAGGGATTTTTATTAACTTTCTGTCCTCAGTTCCTAAAACCCATGCCTGATCTTAGGTAGGTATTCAACAACTGTATGTTTGATGAATAAACTAAATTAATGAGTTGCAGATATGAGGTAGTAGGAATTAAGACAGAACTTCAGCCTGCTGGTCTGAGAGAGAGAATGGAGTCAGGGTAGGGAAAAGCTATGACCTAGTGAACAGTGTGATCAGGATGGAATAAAAAACTCAAATTTGCCATTCTGTGACATGAAAAAGGTACTTTCCCTTGCTGAATGTCAGTTTCTTAGTTGTAAAATGAAGATAGCTAATTTATATAGCAAATTAAAAAATTCAGGTAAAAGTATGAATATAGAAATGTATACATAAAGAATAAGGTGCAGAGAAGATGTTCAATTAATAGTAGCCAATATTAACATCGATATTGGGTCAGGTGAATTTTTGCATGCTTAATCTGTTGTCATTGAGAATGGAAAGCCTAAAAATTCCCTATTCAATTTTATTTTTTTCTAAAATAAACCTTTTATATGACATTATATGTTTATAACGCTAACAGTAACTTTAGTGTATTTTGCATATCAAACAAAACATTCACATAGACTTGGTTTTCAGAGGCAGCCAAATAATAAACTGGACCATTAAGTATGAACACTGTACCTGGTGAAGAAATAGTAGTAGTATACATGGATAGAAGAGACATAATGATTGGCCATAAAATATTATTAACTTAGTTGAAACAAAAGGCCTTGGTACCTCATAAGTGGTGAACTCATTAGTGCGTTATCGGGGTTTTATGTGAATGAAGAAATCAGGTATAATGATTGCTCATTACATACCCTATTTATTCTTAAGGTGCCTTTTTTTAAAGCTTGAATTTTCAATTAAGTTTAAGCAAAAAGAAAAGCATGATATAAGAGTATACCAACTCTTTTTAAAAACGGTTTTGTGGTAAGAAGTTGGTCTGTATTAATCAAAAGGAATAACCCTTAATGATAAATGAAATTCATGTGTGTTCCATGATATTTAACATTGCTTCCAAATCAAGATTTATGAAGCAGAACCTTTTAATGGGCTATTTCTGTTTTCTCTCTCCTTTTTATTACTGCTTCTGTAGCCCCAGTTTCATGACTTCTGTGACTTTGGGTAGTATAATGAATCATTCAGGGCTTCAGTCTGTATTATGAAAGGAGGACACCAATGTTGCATACCTCTTAACTCAAAACAAGAAAAAAACTGTGAATGCTGGAAGTACTTTAAAGTACCATATGCACAAAACGTGCTATTACAGAGCATTCAGTGCAGTGCCTTTTGCATAATGGGTGTTCTATAAATATCAACTGAATGAACAGAATCATTGTGATAACTGGCCCATCCTAATACAGACTGGTGGAGCAAGAATCTGACTTGCCTCTCCTACATGTCTTTTCTCTTGGTAGTGATAGTGCCTGGTGATAAACATAGAAAACCTACACATGCTTACCTCAGATTTTCCTCAATTAAAATATTTTGAGGATTAAATTTTAGCTATATTTCACCAATGCTGGGGGTTTTTGGGATACACAGTAGCAAATGTTCTAAATTTTTCTTATTCAAGAACTTTTTACCCTTTAAGCTCATTTTCAAAGGGAATAAGTAATGTAGTAGATTTTAAAATGTTATTGTAATATTTTAATACACTATAATATTTGCTGAAAATAGTCATATTTGAATACGATTTTGCACTCTCACTGTTAGACATTATGGTGTTATCAGTATGCTATGTACTCAAATTTTCAAGTCAATTTTTGGACTCTTAAAATAATCACAGAAAGTGAGTGACGTCAGAAGCATGGTGAAGAAATGTCCTCAGATCTCTCCTCCTGAAATAACAATAAGCTGAACAACTAAAACTCAACAAATAATGCTCATCCTGCACACAAGCATGTCTGAGTGAGTGATCTGTACATAAAAGCTACCAGAGGTCAGAACTACGGGAGTTGGGTGGTAGGTTGGGAGGAACAAAGAAGCTGCCTCTTGTAGCCAGAGTTCCCTGCAGGAGGATGGGGAGGGGTGAAGTTAAGGCCCATTCCTTAAAAGCCCTGCCTAAGGGATCTGTGAGCTCTGTGCAGCAGTGGAGACCAGGGATCAGGACAGGAAATAAAGTGAAGACTAAGAGCAGAGAAGCAATAGCTGATTATTACCAGCTGTGGTTGCAAAAATGTGAGGTTAGGCTACAACAACCTCCATCCCAACCCAGAGGGCACCCCATCCCATATCCTCAAAGACCAAAAATCTTGGAACCACAGGGTAATTTGAGCAAATGCTACAGAAACTGTCGCTAACTCTGACAGGGACTGAGACCAAGGATAGCAATCATGATTAAATATTTATAAGGAAAAAAATAAAGGCATTAATGAGGCTTAAAGCTAGGATCCAAGAAGTTTATACAACACCTACTAGAAACCAAAAGAAAAACACCTTCTTAGCAACAGGCTAAAGAGAGACATTTACATATAATAATTTTTTGGTGATTACACTTCTGAAAAAAGTCAGTGAGGTCCAAAATAATTTATATCAACAATTCCAGGAGTTGAGGAAAAAACTAGATCAGCAAAATAGTTTTTTTTGCAAGATTAAAACCTTAACAAAGAACCAAATAGAACTTCTGTGGATGAAGAACATGATAAAAGAGCTGAAGAATGAAATAGCAAACTTAGAGTTGACCTAATGTAGGAAAGAATCAGTGATATTTAAGACAGAAATCTAAAAATAATTCAGAAGAAGAGAGAGACCAAAGAATGAAAATAATGAAAGAGAAATACAAGAAAAATTCGGAAATGAAGTACATAATATAAAATAAGAAGAATCAGAGGGAAAATCCACAAAACCAACAAAATTAAAAAAAAAAAACAAAACAGACAGAAATTCAAAGTCAGGGAAGCAATGGAAAGACTGAGCTACCAGAAAGCAAAATGTAAAATGGCTACAGGAGAACCTCACATTTCAATAATCACCCTAAATGTAAATGGACTGAACCAACCAATAAAAAGTCACAGAGTTGCACATTGGATCAAAAACAAAAGCCAACCATACACTGCCTCCAGGAGACACATCTCAGTTCCAAAGACAAATATAGACTCAAAGTGAAAGGGTAGAAAATGATGTTTCAAGCAAATGACATTCATAGAAAAGCAGGAGTAGTGGTAATAATATCGGTTGAACTAGACTTCAAAATCAAAAAGGTAAAGAATGATTGTGAGGTACACTTCATAATAATAAAGGGAATCATGTACCAAGAAGACATAATGCTTATTAATATCTATGCTCTCAATCAGGGAGCTCTGAAATATATAAAGGAATTACTAACAGAACTAAAGAGAGAAACAGAACAAAACACTATCATAGTAAGGGACCTAAATAACCCACTGTTGGATATGGATGGAACATCCAAACAGAAAATCAATAAGGAAATTACATCCTAAAATGACAAATTAGACCGAGTGGACATAATTGATATTTTAATCCCAAATTGATATTTACATCCCTTGTATCCCAAAAGAGCTGCTTATACATTCTTCTCTAGTGCACATGGTACATTCTCAAGGATTAACCACTTATTGGGACACAGAGATAGCCTCAACAAACATAAGAGGGTTGAAATCATACTAACCATATTTTCTGATCATTATGCTTTGAAGCTGGATATCAACTGTAAAAAAAAGTGGGAAGGACTATAAATAAATAGAGATTAAACAACTGAAGAATGACTGGGTTGGGGAAGAAATAAAAAGAGAGATCAAGAGATACATAGAAACAAATGATAATGATAGTACAACGTATCAAAACGTTTGGGACATGGCAAAAGTAGTCAGAAGAGGAAAGTTCATATTATTACAGGCCTATCTTAAAAATGAAGAATGAGCCCAAATAACCTAACTCTTCAGCTTAAAATAGTAAAAAAGAAAGAACCAATGAAGCCTAGCATCAGCAGAAGGAAAGAAATAATCAAAATTAGAGCACAATTAAATAAAATTGAAAACAAAACAAAAAAATAGAAAAAAAATAAATGAAACAGAGATATTTCTTAGAGATGGTTAATAAAATTGACAAACCCCTGCCTAGATTCACTAAAAAAAGAGAAAGGACACAAATAAACAAAATCAGGGATGAAAGAGGGGAATTTAAGACAGACACCACAGAAATACAAAGGATCATACAAGAATACTATGAAAAAGTATATAACACTAAATTTAATAACCTAGAAGAAATGGACCAGTACTTAGGAAGATGCAACCTTCCTAGACTGAATCAAGAAGAACTGGAAAATCTAAATAGAATGATCAGCAGTATGAAAATTGAAACAATCATCAAAAGCTTACCAAAAAGTAAAAGTCAGGGACAAGATTGCTTCACCAGTGAATTCTACCAAACATTCAAATAAGATTTAATACCTATTCTCCTCAAACTCCTATAAAAAATCAGAGAGGAAGCCATATGTCCTAACTCATTTTATGAGGCCAATCGACCCAGATACTAAAACCTGGTAAAGATAACACATGTGTGCGTGCGTGCGCATGCACACACACACACACACACACACACACTATAGACCGATATCTCTCATGAACACAAATGAAAAAGTTCTAAATAAGATACTAGCAAATAGAATAAAACAACATATTAAAAAGATTATACACCATGAACAAGTGGGCATCATCCCTGGGGCAGAGGAATGATTTAACGTGAAAATCGATTATTGTGATACACCACATAAACAAATCAAGCAATAAGAATCATCTGATCATATCAATAGATGCAGAAAAAGCCTTTGATAATGTACGGCATCCATTTATGATCAAAATACTTCACAAAATCAGTATAGAAGGAAAGTACTTTAACATAATAAAGGCCATATATGACAAACTCTCAGCCAACATTATACTTAATGGTGGAAAATCTAAAAACCTTCCCTCTAAGATCAGGAACAAGACAAGGCTCTCCACTATTGAAACTGTTATTCAATATAACATTGGGGGTCCTAGCAAGTGCAGTCAGGCTAGAGAAAGATATAAAAAGCATCCAAATAGAAAATGAAGATGTCAAACTGCTGTTATTTGCAGATGACATGATTCTCTATATAGAAAATCCTTTTAAAGACTCCACAAGAACATTACTAGAAACAATCAGCAAATGCAGAAAAGTTCTGGATACAAAATCAACGTTCAAAAAATCCCTAGCATTTCTATAATATAATAATGAAAAAGAAGTGGAAAAAATAATTTCTTTTGCAATTGCAACAAAAAAATAAAATACCTAGGAATAAATCTAAAGAAACATGTGAAGGACCTGTATAATGAAAACTATAAGAACCTATTAAAAGAAATAGAGGAAGATACAAAGAAATGGAGATATTCGTATCTTGGATTGGCAGAATCAACATAGTTAAAATGACTTTATTACCTAAAGCATTATACAGATATAATGCAATCCCCATCAAAATCCCATAGACATTCTTTAAAGAAATAGATCAAAAGATCATCAGATTTGTATGGAAGCACAAAAGACCTCTAATTGTCAAAGCCATCCTGAGAAAAAGAATGAGGCTGAGGCATCACTCTGCCTGACTTCAAATTATACTACAAAGTGGCAATAATCAAAATGGCATAGTTTTGGCAGAAAGGAGACATGCAGACCAATGGAATAGAAATGAGAGTCTAGATGTAAATCTGTATTTATATGAGCAAATAATTTTCAACAAAGGGGCCAAAAACATACAATGGAGAAAGGAAATCCTCTTCAATAAATGGTGCTTGGAAAACTGGAAAGCCATCTGCAAAAGGATGAAACCAGACTGTTGTCTGTCACTACACACCAAAATTAACTCAAAATGGATTAAGGACCTGAATATAAGACCTGAAACAATAAATTGCATAGAAAAATGCATAAGAACTAAACTCAAGGACCTTGGACTTAAAGAGGATTTTAAGAATTTGACCTCAAAGCAAAGAAAGTAAAAGCAAAAATAAATGATGGGACTATATCAAACTAAAAAAAAAAAAAAACAACTTTTGCACAGGAAAAGAAACTGTCAGTAAGATACAGAGAAAACCATTCAAATGAGGAAATATATTTGCAAGCAATGCCACTGATAAGGACCTAATATTCAAAATATACAAAGAACTCACACAAGTCAATAACAACAACAAAAAAACAAATGATTCGATAAAAAAAAAATGAGCAAAGGACCTGAACAGACACATCTCCCAAGAAGACATACAAATAGCCAACAAACATATTAAAGGATGCTCAACATCGCTAGCTATTACAGAAATGCAAATCAAAATTACACCTGTTAAAATAGCTGTTATCAACAGGACAAGTAATAGTAAGTGTTGGAGAGGGTAAAGAGAAAGAAGAGTCCTCATGCATTGCTAGTGGAAATGTAAATCAGTACAGCCACTATGGAAAACAGTATGGAAATTTTTCAAAAAACTAAGAATTGATCTACCATATGATCCATCAAATCTTCTGCTGAGTATTTCCTCCAAAGACATGAAAATCCATACCCAAGAAGATATTTGCATACCGATGTTCATCACAGTATTATTCACAGTGGCCAGGCCATGGAAGCAACCAAAGTGCCTTACAATAAATGACTGGACAAAGAATATGTATTACACATATACAATGGAATATTACTCAGCCATAAAGAGAGATGAAATACTGCCATCTGAGACAACATGAATGGACCTTGAGATAATCATGTTAAGTGAAATAAGCCAGACAGAAAAAGTTGAAAATCACATGAAATTCACTCATATGTGGGATACAAACCTAAAAGCAAAAAATAAATAGGATAAACAAACAGAGTCTCATGGATATGGATAATTGACTAGTGATTACCAGAGTGTGTGTGTTGGGGGGGTAGTTAGGGGGCTGCAGGGAGGTAGATGGGGTAAAAGGAGTCAAATCTGTGGTGACAGAAAGAAATTTAACTATGGGCAGTGAACACACAATGCAATGTATGTATGACATACTGTTGAATTTTACACTTGAAACATTGGATTTTGTTAACCTATGTCACCATAATAAATTTTTTAAATAGTGATAAAAAAAATTAAAATAAATAACTAAAACAATCACAGGAATGATCTGGTAGTTTCTGATATAAGAATGCAAGTAACAGACTAAAATAATTAAATTATTGATAGATTTTTTTTTTCCCCTTTAGTGAATAAAATAGGATACCCATGTTATTAATTTAGGCAAAAGTATTTTATTATTTCTCAAAAACAAAATTTCAACCTGTAGCATCCAGTTACCCTAAACTCTTCCTTTAATTTGCCATTTTTTTTTCCCATTGGTCACTGCTTCATTTATCTTTTCAATAATTTTTGAGTGTGTGACAGCAATACATCAGGTTTATGAAAGTAGGAATAGCTAAAAGTGCTCTTTGTGCTGGAAGAGGTTATAGCCTCGTAGACAGTGCAAATGGGGGAAAAATATATTTGATAGGTGGACATGTGCTACTAGGAGTGAAGTGCTAACCCAGGGGACTGCCCTTAAAGACAGTCAAATGTCAAGGGAAGTGGAAAAAATGGAGTAGGTGATAGAGGTTTTGTTCATCCCTCTTGTGACCAAGTCAAACTTGTGACAGAAACATGGAGCAAACAGCAAGCAAAACAGTGGGGATCTAGGTGAACAGAAGCAGTACAACTAGGGAAAGAATTAGAAATCATCCCGCAATAGTAGAAGGTAGGAGGGGGTAAAGACGTGACACTGCCTGGTCCCGAGTGGCTGAGTGGGACAGAAGCTACGGCAGCTGCATATAGGGGCCGTGTCCGTGAGTAGACTTTTGCGGTGGCAGACCTGTTTGCTCTGAGCAACAGTGCCAGTTTGGCTGCTCAGGAGGAACAAGGGACTTACAGGGAGACACTGAGTTATCAGAGTGAGGGCCAGAGGTGAGGCTCTGTTCCGGACAGAAGTACTGGTGGTATTCATTGTTTCTCTGTTGTGCCCTCCCCGTCCCAATGTGCAGACTCAGTGCTGCCATAGCTTAGATGTTGAGATGACATCTAACTGGATAACAGAGGTCATTCTGCCCAGAGGATTCCTTGAAACTCTGCCTCTTCCAAATCATGGCCCCACCCAAGCCACACCCAGTTGTGTCTCTGTGAGTCCCATGGTCTTTGCTGAGCAGGGCCAAGATCCACAGTAGAGGCAGCTGACCTCAGTTTCTGGTGAGGCCTCTTGAGACAACTGTAAGCACTGTATCTGTGGATTGCTTGCTGAATCTTAACAGGTGGCCCTGGAGAGGCATAGGCTGGGGCTAAACTTAGCCTGCAGCTGAACCCCTCTCAGGACTGTGCCACTGGATACCTAATACACAAAGCCACGCTAATAAGACCAGGAGATAGAAACTTTGCTTTGTACATAGAAACAGACACAGAAAGGCAGATAAAATGGGAATAGAAAGAAGCAAAAACCATATGAGAGAACACAGCAGACATCCAGGAATAATGAAGTCAAGCAATCTAACAGATGCAAAGTTCAAAACACTGGTTATAAAGATGCTCAGTGAACTTAGGGGAAGTGTAGATGAACTCAGTGAGAACTTTAACAAAGAGGTAAAAAATGTAAAAATGAAAATGGAAATTATAAAAGGGAACTAGTCAGAAATGAAGAACACATTATCTGACATGAAGAGCATATTAGAGGGAATAAACAGGGTGAAGAAGAGGATCAAACCACCGATATAGAGGATGGAGAAGCCAAGACACTCAATCAGGCTGGCCAGAAAAAATAAGCCAAGACTATGATAATAATTTAAGGATCCTGTGGGACACAATTAAATGTAAAAATATCTGTCATAGGGGTGCTAGAAGGAAAACAAAAAATTGAAGAGCTATTTGAAGAAATAATGATGGAAAACTTCATTCACCTGGTGAATGAAATAGACATACAACCCCAGGAAGCTCAGAGAGTTCCCAAAAAGAGGAACTCAAAGAGGCCCACACCAAGACACATTATAATTAAAATGCCAAAGATTAAATACAAAGAGAATCTTAAAAAGCAGCAATAGAAAAGCAGTTAGTTGCCTCCAAGGGTGCACCCATAAGACTCACAGTTGATTTCTAAAAAGAAACCATGCAGGACAGAAGGGCTTGGCACAAAATCTTCAACATGATGAAAACCCAGGATCTACAACCAACAAAGCTATCACTTAGAGTTGAAGGACAGATAGCTTCCCAGACAAAAATAAGCCAAAGGAATTCAACAATGCAAAGCCAGTATTACAGGAAATGTTTGAGGGACTTCTTTAAGAAGAAAAAGCAGGTATTAAAAAAAAATGGTAATAACTACATTCCTATCAACAAGTTCCTCAAATGGAAAAGAATTAATTGCCTCAACAAAAAGATAGAGTGGCTGAATGGATAAGAAAACAAGACCCCTACATATGCTGCCTATGAGACTCATTTAAGATTAAAAGACACACACAGACTAAAGGAAGAGAATGGAAAGAGATATTGTGTTCATGGACGCAGAGGAGTAGTGTGCTGAAAGAAATAAGTCAGATAGAGAAAGACAAATATCACATGATTTCACATACATGTGGAATCTAAAGAACAAAGTAGACAACCACAACAACAAAAAAATGATGGAAACAAACTCAGATACAGAGAATATTTTGAGGGCTACTAGATGGGAGGTGGTTTGGGGGAGACAGTGAAAAAGAGCAAAGGGATTAGGAAGTACAAGTGGATAGTTACAAGGTAGACATGGAAATATACAGTATAGCATAAGGAAAATAGTTAACAATGTTATAAATATGTAAGGGAGGAATAAAAAATAAGTAAATAAATAAGGCATCCAAGCATTAAAAAAAAGTCAAATATCAATCAAAGTAAACTTATGGGCTAATGATCTAGCCCTACCCCTTATAACCATCAGTAAGAGCAATATAAGATATAGTTCATGCATTCTAGTTGATTTCCACCATTAATGGTAAAGCCCATTCCCTCTGGAAAGTAATCTTATTCTACCTTTCACTTCACTTTCCCTCTGCTGCTGCTGCTGCCAGGCCCTCTCACTTGACTCTTTTCCATTTGAAAATGTACTTCTCTTTTCTTAAGGTATAGCCCTTGCCCTTTGTTCCACAAGGCTGTATTTTCCATGCTGTGGCTAACCGATTTCTTTCATAAAATGTGCTTTCAATAAACCTTTCTTTTTCCACATCCTGCTGATTTGTTAATTCTTTACTACCTCATTGTGTTAGAATAGAGGATCCCCTCCTGCCATCCCTGGCAACCACTGATTCTAGACCACCCTGGACAGTGAAATATCTACTTAATATAGGCAAAAACACTGAAGATTAATTTTAAAAGTAACCACAATCAAAATATCTTCTTCAGGCTGTGCTGCTAGCTTAACTGCTATGCCAATATATTAAGTGGCTTCATTTCACGTAGCTGTTTAGTAACGGCAATCTAGGGTAAACTTTGAGGCATGGACCCTGGAGCCAGACGTGTGGGTTTCAATACTAGGTCTGATACTATAAACTGTGTGACCTTGATCTCAATACTTAATATCCTTGGGTCTCAGTTTTCTCATCTACAAAATGTGGCTAATAAAGAATACTCACCTCACAGGTTGCAGGGTTTAACAGCAAAGCATTTAGAACAGAGCCTGATGGAGTATAAGTTATGGAAGTAATAGATATAACCAGAAGAAATAAAATATTTATTTAAATGAACCATGATAATTATAATGTTTACAGTATAATACATAAAATTATATATATATTAAATAGATATTTATATATCTATGTATACATATAGATGACAAATGAAGCTAAGTCATGCTACTAGTAAACTGAAGCTTGTCTTAGATGAGGAATAGGTTTCTTATGTTGAGATGTGGCATAAACGAGACTCTCTCTTTGTTGTTCCACCAAGTATTTAAACTTTAGCTATTTATAACAGATATAGGTTGAAGCAAAGTTGTATTGATTTGGACTGGCATACCTTAGTAATCAATGCTGTATTCCTTCAACACTGAGGATATAAGAAGGAAAGATGTAAATCAAATGAAATAACTCCTAGCCAAGCATGTATATTTTTAATAATGTATTTCTATAGGATTTATTTAGTACTGTAACACTTAGATCTGTTTATAGAACTTAAAAAATAAGTTCTGCTGCTCTGGATCTAATTCGGGACACATTAAAATTCTTTTATTTAATTAAAATGATTGGAGCAACATTGGTTAATAAAATAAAATCAGTTTTAAGCGTACAATTCAACAATAGGCCATATGTATATTTCATTGTGTGTTTATTACCTGAAGTTAAATTTCTGTCACTACTTGACCCCACTTACCCCTATCTACTGTACCCCCTCTCCACTTCCCTCTGGTGACCACTAATCCATGGTCATTGTCCATGAGTCTCTGTTTGTTTGTCATGTTTGTTTGTTACTTTTATTTTTATATCCCACATATGAGTGAAATCATATGGTTCTCAATTTTTTTCTGTCTGGCTTATTTCACTTAGCGTGATTATCTCAAAATCCATCCATGTTGTCGCAAATAGCAGTATTTCAACTTTTCTTATGACTGGGTAATGTTCCATTGTATATATGTGCCACCTCTTCTTCATCCAATCACCTATCAATGGACACTTTAGTTATTTCCATGTCTTGGCCACTGTGAATAATGCTGCTATGAACATTGGGATGTACATAACTTTGTGGATAAATGTTTTCAAGGGAGTGGCTCCATAGTGTAGTAGTTAGCACATCTGCTTTACACGCAGAAGGTCCTGGGTTCACACCCCAAGTGGAACCATGGACCATACCCAGGGTGCGCCAGACCCCAGATGGGGAAACTGCAACAGCCATAGGTCAGGTTTGGAAGTGGGATTGGGGGTGGAAATGAAGTAAAGAGGGGGAAAAAATGTTTTCAAGTTTTTTTGGTAAATACCCAGAAAAGGGATTGCTGAATCATATGGTAATTCTATCCTTAGTTTTTTGAGGAAACTCCATACTGTTTCCATAGTGGCTTTACCAATTTATATTCCCACCAGGAGTGTATGAGGATTTCTTTTTCTCAACAGCCTCTTCAACACTTATTATTACTTATAGCCGTTCTAACAAGTGTGAGGTGGGATCTCATTGTGGTTTTGATTTGCATGGTCTCATCCGCCCATATCATGCTGTTTTGATCATTGATGCTTTACAGTATAAATTGATGTTGGGCAGAGTGATACCTCCAGCTTTGTTTTTTTCTGTTCAGGGTCTTTTGTGCTTCCATACAAATCTGATGATTTTTTGTTCTATTTCTCTAAAGAATGCCCTTGGAATTTTAATGGGGATTGCATGAAATCTGTATAATGCTTTAGGTAAAAAGGTCATTTTAACTATGTTGATTCTGCCAATCCATGAACAAAGAATATCTTTCCATTTTTGTTCCTTCTTCAAGTTCTTTTAATAATGTCTTATAGTTTTCAGTATAACACACTTCATTAGGTTTATTCCTAGCTATTTTATTCTTTTTGTTGTAATTGCAAAAGGAATTTTATTTATTTATTTATTTTAATGGAAATAAATAGGAATGCTATGGATTTTTGTATATTGATTTTGTATCCTGAAACTTTACTATATTTGTTAATTGTTTCCAATAGTTTTTAAAATTTATTTATTTACATTAGTTTCATGTATACAGCATATTGGTTAGACATCTATATATTTCAGAAAATGATCTCCCCAATTACTCTCTCCCTCCCCTGGCCCTCCACCTAGCCGTTATATTAATGCTTACTGCATTCTCTCTGCCGTGTTCCCCATCCCCATGACCAACTACAACTACTAATTTGTACTTCTTTAAGCCTTTATTCCATTCTCCTATCCCCCTTTGTCAGTCACCAAATTGTCCACTATATTTGTGAGTCTGTTTTTGATTAGTTTGTTCTTTTTGTTCCTTAGAGTCTCTCATATAAGTGAAATAATATGGTATTTATCTTTCTCTGTCTGACCTATTTCCCTCACCATAATAATCTCTAGGTCCATCCATGTCATTACAAAATGGTAGGACTTCATTTTTATTTTAACAGCTGAGTAATATTCCATTGTATATATGAACCATAATTTATCCAATCATCTGTTAATGAGCATTTAGGTTGTTTCTATATCTTGGCTCATAAATTATGCTGCCATGAATATTGGAATGGATAGATCTTTACAAATTGTTGCTTTTGTTTTCTTTGGTTAAATACTCAGAAGTGCAATTGCTGGGTCAAAAAGCATATCCATTTTTAATTTTTTGAGAAATCTCCATACTGTTTTCCATAGTGGCTGTACCAATTTTCAATCCCACCAACAATGCATGAGGGTTCCCTTTTCTCCACATCCTTGCCAACACTTGCTATTTTTGATTTTCTGACAGGTGTGAGGTAATATCTTGTTGTGGTTTTAATTTGCATTTCTCTGATGGTTAGCGAACTTGAGTATCTTTTAATATGTCTAATAGCCATCTGTGTTTCTTCTTTGGAGAAGTATCTGTTCATGTGTTCTGCCTATTTTTTAATTGGATTGTTTGTTTTTTGGTTGTTTAGTTGTATAAGTTCTTTATATAATATATTTTGAATATTAATATAAATATATTAATATAATATATTTTGGATCTTATCAGATGTATCGTTAGCGAATATCTTCTCCCAAACAGTCAGTTGTCTTTTAGTTTTGTTGATGGGTTCCTTTGCTGTACAAAAACTTTTTAGTTTGATGTAGTCCCATCAGTTTATTTTTTTTTTTTGTTTCCCTTGCCGGGAGATATACATCTGAAAAGAAATTCCTGTTAGTAATATCAGAGAATTTACTGCCTATGTTTTCTTCTAGAAGTTTTATAGTTTCAGGTCTTTTAATCAATTTTGAGTCTATTCTTGTATATGGAGTAAGAAGGTGGTCCGGCTTCTTTCTTTTGTATGTATCTATCCAATTTTCCCAACACCATTTATGGAAGAGACCGTCTTTACCCCATTGTATCTTCTTGCCTCCTTTGTCATAGATTAATTAACCATATAGATGTGAGTTTATTTCTGGGTTCTCTATTCTGTTCCATAGATCAATGTACCTGTTTTTATGCCAGTAACATGCTGTTTTGATTACTGTAGACTTGCAGTATATATAGTTTGACATCGGGTAGTGTGATACTTCCAACTTTGTTCTTCTTTCTCAAGATTGCCATGGCTATTCAGGGTCTTTAATGGTTCCATATAAATTTTAGAATTATTTGTTCTATCTCTCTGAAAATTGCAATGATATTTCTATAGGGATTGCATTGAATCTATAGATTGCTTTAGGTAGTATGGCCATTTTAACGATGTTGATTCTTCCCATTTATTTGTATCTTCTTCAATTTCTTTTTTTAATGACTTATAATTTTTTGAAAATAGGTTTTTTACCCCCTTGGTTAATTTGATTTCCAGGTATTTTATAGTTTTGATGCAATTGTAAATGGGATTGTTTTCTTAACTCCTCTTTCTGAAAGTTCATCATTAGTGTATAAAAATGCTACTGAGTTCTGAATATTTATTTTGTAACCTGCTACTCTACTGAATTCATTGATCAGTTCTAATAGTTTTTTGGTGAAATATTTAGGGTTCTCTATATAGTATCATGTCATCAGCAAATAAAGAGAATTTTACTTCTTTCTTTCCAATTCAGATGTCTTTTATTTCTCTTTCTTGTCTTAATGCTGTCGCTAAAACTTCCAATACAATGCTAAAGAGTGGTAAAAGTGGTCATCCTTGTCTTGTTCCTGATCTTAAGGAAAATGCTTTTAGCCTTTCCCCACTGAGTGTGATGTTAGCTGTAGGTTCGTTATATATAGCCTTTATTATGTTGAGGTATGTTTCATCGATTCCTACTTTGCTGAGAGTTTTTATCACAAATGGATGCTGGATTTTGTCAAACACTTTTTCTGCATCTTTTGATATGATCATATGGTTCTTATCTTTCGATTTGTTAATGTAGTGTATCATGTTAATTGATTTGCAGATATTGTACCAACCTTGCATACCAGGAATAAATCCAACTTGATCATGTGTATGATATTTTTAATGTATTGCTGAATTCAGTTTGCTAATATTTTATTGAGGATTTTTGCATCAATGTTTATAAGAGATATCGGCCTATAGTTTTCTTTTTTTGGTAATATCTTTGTCTGTTTTTGGAATCAAGGTAATGGTGGCCTCATAAAAGGAGTTAGGGAGCCTTCCCTCTCTTGAATTTTTTGGAATAATTTGAGAAGAATAAGTGTTAATTCTTCTTTGAATGTTTGGTAAAATTCACCTATGAAGCCATCTGGTCCAGAAATTTTGTTTCTTGGGAGGTTTTTGATTACTGGTTCTATTTCTTTGGTGTTAATTGGTTGGTTCAGAGTTTCTGTTTCTTCTTAACTCAGTCTTGGGAGATTGTATGTTTCTAGAAATGTGTCAGTTTTTTCCAGATTGTCCAACTTGTTGACATATAATTGTTTGAATTATTTTCTTATGATCCATTGTATTTCTGTAGAGTTCATGGTTATTCTCCTCTTTCATTTTGGATTTTATTTATATGAGTCCTCTCTCTTTTTTCTTTGATGAATTTAGCTAAGATCCTGTCAGTTTTGTTTATACTTTCAAAGAACCAGCTCTAGGTTTCATTAATCTTTTGTATTCTTTTTCTAGACTCTATTTCATTTATTTCCACTCTGATTTTTATATTTCCTTTCTTCTATTCACTTTGGCCTTTGTTTGCTTTTCTTTTTCTAGTTCTTTAATTGTAAGGTTAGATTGTTTATTTGAGCTTTTTCTTGTTTCTTGAGGTAGGCCTGTATTGCTATGAATTTTCCACTTAGGACTGCTTTCACTGTGTCACATACATTTTGAGTCATTGTGTTTTCATTTTCATTTCTGTCTAGGTATCTTTTGATTTCTTCCTTAATCTCATTAATAACTCATTCATTGTTTAGTAGCATGTTATTTAGCCTCGATGTGTTTGTGTATTTTCCAGTTTTTTTTCTTGTAGTTGATATCTAGTTTCAGAGAAGATGGTTGATATGATTTTAATCTTCTTAAATATATTGAGACTTGCTTTGTATCCTAACATGTGGTCTTTCTTTGAAAATGTTCCATGTACACCTGAGAAGGATGTATATTTTGCTGACTTGAGGCAAAATGCTCTGAAAATATCTATTAAATCCATCTGGTCTGGTATGTCTTTTAGACGCATTGTTTCCTTGTTGATGCTTTGCCTGAAAGATCTGTCCATTGGTGTTAATGGTGTGTTAAAGTCTCCTACTATGAGTGTATTACTATTGATCTCTCCTTTATGTCAGTCAATAATTGCTTTATGGACGTAGGTGCTCCTATGTTGGGTATGTATATGTTTACCAGGGTTATGTTCTCTTGATTTATTGATCCCTTTATCATTATGTAATGCCCTATTTTGTTTCTTATTATAGACTTTGTTTTAAAGTCTATTTTATCCGATATAAATATTGCTATCTGGCTTTTATTTTCATTTCTATTTGCATGAAATATCTTTTTCCATCCCTTTACTTTCAGTCTGTGTCATTTGATTTGCAGTGGGTCTCTTGTAGATAGCATATGCATGAGTCTTGTTTTCTTATCCATTCAGTTACCCTATGTTTTTGATTGGGGCATTTAATCTATTTACATTTAAAGTGATTACTGATAGGTACATAGTCCTACCATTTTATTATTCATATTTATTATTTCTGTTTTCTTTTTTACCCCTCTCTTTTTACAGAAGACCCTTTAACACTTTTATAATGCTGCCTTATTTGTGATGAAATTCTTAAGCTTTTTCCTGTCTGAGAAACTCCTTATCTTACCTTCTATTTTAAACAAAAACCTTGCTGGGTAAAGTATTCATGGTTGTAGATTCTTGTTTTTCAAGTCTTTGAATATTTCTTGCCAATCACTTCTGGCCTGCACAGTTTCCATTAAAAAGTCAGCAGACATTCTAATGGGGGTATCCTTGTAAGTAACTAGCTTCCTTTCTCTTGTTGCTTTTAAGATTCTCTCTTTGTCTTTGATCTTTGGCATTTTAATTATGATGTGTCTTGTTGTAGGTCTTTTGAGTTCCTCTTGTTTGGGACTCTGTGCTTCCTGAACTTGTATGTCTAATTCTTTTGCCAGGTTAGGGAAGTCATTATTTCTTCAAGTAGATTCTCAATCTTTTGTTCTCTCTCTTCCTCTTTAGTATTCCTCTGATCGGGATATTTTTATGCTTCATGTTGTCCCAGAGGTCTCTTAAACTATCCTCATTTTTTTAAATTATTATTTTTTTTATTGTTCTGATTGGTTGTATTCTTCTACCTTTTCTTCCAGTTCACTGATTCAACTTTTTGCTTTGTCCAATTTACTGTTGAATCCTTCTAGTTTATTCTTCGTTTTAGTTCTGTATCCTCATTTCTGTCTGGTACTTTTTTATGGTTTCTATGTCTTCTTTTTATGCTGTTGGGGTTTTCATTGTGCTCATTCATTCTCTCCACAAGTTTGTCGCCCATCTTTATAACTATTATTTTGAACTTTGTCTCTTATAGGTTGTTTGTCTCCATTTCATTTAGCTTATTTTCTGGATTTTTCTCCTGTTGTTTCATTTGTGGCATGTTTTGTTTGTTTGTTTGTTTGTTTTTCTCATTTTATTAGCCTCTTTGTGTTTGTTTCTGTGTGTCAAGAATATTTGTTTTGTCTCTCAGCTTTGGCCAGATGGCCTAATGTGGAAGATGTCCTGTGTGGCCCAGTGGCACAATCTCCCTGATCTCTTACGCTGGGGGCTCTAGACATGATCTTTGTGTGGGTTGTGTGTGATCTGTTTTTGCCAAGCCTGTATTGTAGTTAGATCAATGGACGGGATTAACGCTCAGGTTGACTAATTGTGGGAAATGGCTGAATCCACACGGTAAGAGCTGTTATGTGGGGACTGATCCTACTGAGTGGGATTTGCCCTACCAGGCTCCTATACTTGTTGCAACCACCCTTTGTGTGCATCACTAATGGAATTAGTTGAGAGTTGCTCCATTGTGATCTGGTGCCAGCCTCCAGATGCATTGGTTTTGTAGCCCCTAAGGAGGGTTCCCCCATAGGCCAAAGTTAGCCACTGCTTTTGATTGCTCAGGGATACCTGGTGAGAACTACAAAGCAATCCACAGATGTTTTTTGCCTATGCTGGATATATAGGTAATTGGAAGAGATAAGACTGTAGGCAGCGGTTGGTTATCCCCCATCCCTGACCTCTGCTCCTTGAGGAGCAGAGGGACCAATGCTCCTCAAGGCCTGACACTGCTTGTCTGTTGCCTGTAAGTCTCTGAAACTGGATGAGCCTCTGGGTGATAGGCATGTTGGAGGGCATAGTGACCTTGGGAGTCTCCTGGGTCAATTGAGTAAATTTCCCCCTGCCACTGCAGTGTCAATTTATATGCCAATGCTGTCTCTGTGGCTCCCTGTACAAGTTTCCACCCATAGCAAGGTCAGTTGCTGCCCATCCTGGACCTAAATATGCTATCCCAGGGCATGGGCTGCTGCCTATCAATGTGTAGTGGGCACTTTGTATATTAGATGAGGCGGGAGTACAGGGAGTCAAGGGCTGTCAGGCCAATACAGACTTCTGCAATTCTCTCAAGAGATATTGCAGGTAGTACAGGCAGCTATGGTGTGTACACAACTGTTTTCCTCGAAATGCGTTCACTGTGCTAGTCAAGGTCTGGTGCCTGCGCAGACTGCACAAACCCAGAGCCAAGCAGGTCACAAGAGTCTGCTTGTCAATGGGCTGCAGGCATTTTGTGGCTTAGGTGAAGCGGGATCTTAGAAAGACAAGGTCCGTCTGGCCAATATAGCCTCAGTTTTACTGAAACTTCTGTGCCCGGGCATTCCCTCTGTAGACACAGATCACAGTGAGACCAACTGACATCGGGGGCAGTCCCAAAGACCCTTGCACTGCTCAGACACAATATTGCAACTCTTGCAGGCAGCAGAGATCTGCCTGCCATTGATTTCCGTGCAGTGCCCACCTTGTGCCAGCCAAAGTTTGTTGCCTGTGTAGATTGGGAGATCAGGGGAGGGGAAGGGCAGGGCTGTGGCAGTTCACTTTCGGTGGGACACTTGGGGCAATTTGTGGGTAGGTTGAGGCAGGGTCTCAGAGAGACAATGGCAGTCAGATCAATATAGCTTCAGTCTTGCTGTAACTTTGATATCTGTTAGCGAGTTCCTGCTTAAGATCCAGATCACAGCAAGACCAGCTTCTATCTGGGACTGGCCCACAGGACCCCAATATCTACCCAAGTTGGTACTGGCAGCAGTGATCTGCCTGACCTTATCTCAGAAATGAGGCTCACTGTGCTGGACACCAACTGGTAATGGTTGGCCCTGAATCAGAGCAGGGCTTGGCAGCCATCCAGCAACAAATGCCCTGAGCAATCTGCAGGTTGGGCGGAGTAGGCTGAACTGCTCTGACCAGAGCTTCCTAATGGCTCTCTGGGAGGGCTCTGCACAGTCAAGCTGGTGAGATCTGTAGATTATCCTGTAGAGGGGCTGGACTAAGACACAATTGTGGCTGCCCTTCAAACCCTCGTTCTGGCTTCAGGTTATGTAGGCTTTCTCAGAGTGAATCCCACACAAGCCTCTGACCAACTGCCGGTGTCCCAGGTGAGTGTCCGCAGGTCAGAAAGCCTGGGCTCGGGTCCTTCAAAGGGATGTGTAGGGATTCAGTCTCCTCTGTCTCACCTAGACAGCCCCGAATTATTGGAATCTCATCTCCTCTGGGCTGAGACCCTGGGCCAGCAATCCCCCAGAAGAGATCAAGGCTCTCCTCTACTTCAGGAGAGCCTCTGCAGCTCCACTCTGCCTCCTGGTGATCCTCCACCACAGGGAGGGGGGTGGTGGCTGGGAGGGGTGTCCAGCCTGATTTGTGAATTTCCCTCTCCTACTGGCTTTGATATGGCTCCTTTATATTATCAGACATAGGAATTATGATCAGCTGGACTGCAGGTGATTCTCCATGTTGATTATTTTATAATTTAGTTGTAATTGCAATGTGGACCTGGCATTTTGCATCCATTGCCAGTTCCAACTTGCCCACACCCTCTTGCAATAGCAGCTTCGGTGAACTCTGTTTCTAGCAGTACTTTTTTTTTATTTTTAGTGGAGTCTTCAGGGTTTTCTATATAGAGAATCATGCCATCTGCAAAAAGTGACAATTTGACTTCCTCATTCCCTGTTTGGATGCCTTTTATTTCTTGCCTGATTGCTCTAGCTAGAACTTCTATACATTATTTTATAATAGTGGTAATAGCAGAGAGCCTTTTCTTGTCCCTGATCTTAAAGGGAAGGATTTTAGTTTTTTACCTTTATGTATGACATTAACTAAGGGTTTATCATATATTGCCTTTACTATGTTGAGGTATTTTCCTACTATACCCATTTTATTAAGTATTTTATTCATAAATGGATGCTGTGTCTTGTCAAAGGCTTTTTCTGCATCTATTGATATAATTATATGAATTTTATCCTTCATTTTTTAATGAGGTGTATCACATTGATTGATTTGCATGTGTTAAACCATCCCTGTGCCCCTAGGATGAAGCCCACTTAATCATGGTAATAATCTCTTTAATGTTTGTTGTATTCGATTTGCTAGTATTTTATTTAGGATTTTTGCATCTAGGTTTATGAGAGATACTTGTCCGTATTTTTCTTTTTTTGTATTATCTTTACCAGGTTTTGGTATCAGGGTAATATTGGCCTCATAAAATGAGTTAGGAAGTATTGCCTCTTTTTCAATTGTTTATGGAAAAATTTGAGAAGAATACTTGTTAAATCTTCTTTGAATACTTGGTAAAATTTACTGGTGAAGCTGTCTGCTTTTAGACTTTTACTTTTTGGGCGGTTTTTGATAATTAATTCAATATGCATACTGTTGATTGGTCTATTTAAATTTTCCAATTCTTGATTCAGTCTAGAAAGTTGTATATTTTTAAGAACTTGTTTATTTCTTCTAGGTTGTTTAATTTGCTGGTGTATAATTTTTCACAGTATTCTTGTATGATCTTTTGTATTTCGGTGGTATTTGTCATAACAACTCCTCTTTCATCCCTGATTTTGTTTATTTGTGTCCTTTCTCTATTTTCTTTAGTAAGTCTAGGCAGAGTGGTTGTCAATTTTATTAATCTTCTCAAAGAACAAGCTCTTTGTTGCATTAATTCTTTGTATTGTTTTGTTTATTCTCAATTTCACTTGATTCTGCTCTAATTTTTTAATTTCTTTCCTTTTTGCTGATTTGGAGCTTCATTTGTTCTTTTATTTTAGCTTTTTTGATGTAATGTTAGGTTCATTATTTGGGATCTTTCTTGTTCCTTGAGATTGAGATAGGCCCGTAATCATATACACTTTCCTCTTATTACCAGTTTTGTTGTGTCTCAAAAGTTTTGGTATGTTGTAATTTCATTCTTCTTTTTTTTTTATGTATTTCTCAATCTCTCCTTTTATTTCTTCTATAACTTAGTTATTCTTTAGTAGCATGTTGTTTAATCTCTACATATTTATGGTTCTTCCTGCTTTCTTTTTACAGTTGATGTCCAGTTTCAAAGCATTATGCTCAAAGAATATGCTTGGTATGATTCCAGTCTTCTTAAATTTATTGAGGCTATTTTTGTGTCCCAACAAATGGTCTATCTTTGAAAATGTTCCATGAGCACTAGAGAAGAACGTAAAATCTTATGTTTTGAGATAAAAGGCTCTGTAAGTGTCAATTATGTCCAACTGGTCTAATCTGTAATTTAAGGATGGTATTTCCTTAATGATTTTCTATTTGTATGATTTATCCATAGCTGACAGTGTGGCATCTAGGTCCCTTACTATAATTATTTTTAGCCAATTTTCCCTTTTAGTTCTGTTAGTAGTTGCTTTATATATTTTGGGGTTCCCCGAATGGGAGTATAAATATTAGTGTTATATTTTCTTGATGTATAGTCCACTTTATCATTATAAAGTACCCATCATCTCTCATTACTTTTTTATCTTGAAGTCTATTGCATCAAACAAAGTACAGCTACACCTTCTTTTCTCTGGATGTCATTTACTTGGAATATCGTTTTCTAACCTTTCATTTTGAGTCCATATTTGTCCTTGCAGCTGAGAAATATTCTTGAAGGCAGCATATGGTTGGATTTTGTTTTTTGATCCAATCTACTAGTCTGTATCTTTTTAATGGTGAGTTCAATTCACTTACATTTAGAACAATGATTGAAATATAAAGTTTTCCTATAGCCATTTTATCTTTTGTTTTGTGGTAGCTTGGTGTCATCATTGTTTCTTTATCCTTGTGTTTCTGTCTGTTATTTTAATTTGGTGGTGTTTTATGGTTTTTACCTCTATTCCCTCTTGTTTTATGTTATGTGTCTCGTTCTGAATTTTTTGTGTGGTTACTATTAAGTTTATGTAAAAGAAGTTTCTATATATGTATGTATACATGTAAAAGAAGGTTATATATATACACATATGTATGTATATATATGTATATATATGTATGTATATATATACACACATATATATTGATCCTTTTTCCACTGCGTGCACCTTGTTTCCACTTCCCTCTGAAGATTCAATTTTTACTCCCTCATCTCTTCTGTTTTTGTCTCATAGTATCTCTCTTTATGCTATACTTTTCTTTCTAAGTTGCTGTAGCTGTTTCCTTCTCCTTTTAAAGCATTATGTAATATTTAAGCTTATAATACCCTGTTCTTAATAAAGTTGTACTTTTCTGCTTCTGTCTGTCTGTTGGTCATCTTACATTCAGTTAATTTTTTTGTTTGTTTGTTTTTTGTCTTTTTGTTTCAGGCAGAGTGACCCTCTTTAGTAGTTCCTGTAATGTAGGCCTTGTGGTGAAAAATTCCCCCAATTTTCATATGTCTGAAAAAGGTCTTTATTTCTTCTTCAGATCTAAAAGAGAGCTTTGCTGGAGATACTATTCTTGGTGGTAATTTCTTTCTTTCAGTAGTTTGAATATTTGGTTCTACTCTCTCCTAGATTATAAGGTTTGTGTTGAGAAGTCTGATGATAATCTAATGGGTTTTCCTTTATAGGTTACTCTCTTCCCTGGTTGCCTTGAGAATTCATTCTTTGTCATTAATTTTTGATAATTTTAATATAATGTGTCTTGCAGAAGGCCTTTTTGGGTTGAGAGAACCGGATATTCTGTTTGTTTCTTAGATCCAAAGATCCAGTTTTTTCCATAGATTTGAGAAATTCCCATCAACTATTTGTTTGAATATGCCCTCTGTCCCCTTCTCCTTCTCTTCTCCTTCTGGTAAACCTATTATTCTTATATTGCTTTTCCTGATGGTGTCAGATAGTTCTTGTAGAATTTTTTCTTTTTCTTTCTTTCTTTTTTTTTTTTTTCACTTTCAAGCCTCTCCTTCCTTCTGTGTTATTTCCAGATTTCTGTCTTTGATATCACTAATTCTTTTCTCCATCTGATCAGCTCTATTTCCTAGTCTTGTTAGTTCATTTTTCATCTTTTAGTGAGTACTTCATCTCCAGTAGTTCTATTTGGTTCTTTTTTAGAGTTTCAATCTCCTTGTAAACAATTTTGTTGTTTATTGATTTTGTTCTAAGTTCTTTCAACTGTCGATCAGAATTTTCTTGCATCTGACTAATTGTTTTCAGAAGTGTAATCTTGTGTTCTCTGTTGTGTAAACTGCATATTTCTATGTATTTAAGCTTATTTTCTGGAGATTTTTAAATTTCTTTCTGAGCTGCCTTGTCACCTTGGTTATTCATGGTGTTGGACTGTTTCTCTGCCAAGGCATTAATGGGAATGTAATTTGCTGTTTTTTATTTAAGAAAAAAAAAATTGTCATAGAGTGATCTCTCCTTAGCAGGTTGATAAGAAGTTTTTCTTTTGATTTCCAGTAGGTGGTACCCAAGCCTCCTGCACTGCCCAAGCCTACTGGATAGTTGCTTGAAGTTAAGAATGCCCTTTTTTCCCTCTGGAAAATTGTATATCTTCTCTATGATCAGGTCACCTCAGTCCCAGGGTTCTACCCCCATGGGAAAATGTGAAGGGTGATGGGAGTCCAAGCCTCTGAAAAAGCCCTGGAGCCCCAGTACTGCTCCAACTGTCCAGTGCAAAGCTCTGCTTCTTCCTCATGAATCAGCCTGACTGGATGGGGATAGGGTAAATTGGGAGAGGCCAGTTTGTCTGTGACTGGTTTCCTTCCAGTGATACTGGCTCAAGCTTCAGCTGCTTTGGATCTGTATTCCCTCCACTTTCTCTAAGACCAGCTGCTGTATATTATTCAGTTCTGGTTGAGTGATATCTTCTGTGGTTTGGTGCCTGTGCTGGGAGGGTACAGGGTGAGAGGGCATGATCTGGGATGGTGGGGGATGGTGATCAGGTTCCAAGATTCAGCTTTCTACCTGGAAAAGGTGGTTGCTAAGAAAGCTATCTCCCCTCCTGGTGCTTGGTCTCTGCCCTGCTCTCTGCCCTGCTCCCTGAGCTCCACTGTGTGGAATATGCTTATACCTCAGGGAAGACAGTTTGGGGCTTCAGGCTGCTTTCTGCAGCACTTGGCTGTCTCTCTTCACCTCCAAGTCTCACGCCAGAATAGCCACCTTTCAATGCTCTGATGAGCACACCTCTCAGATGTGTTTGTGTGCAGATTGGGTGTTATTTGTTCAAATGTAGGTGTTCAGCTCCTTATAGTTTTAAGGGGGAGAGATCAGGGGAGATCCCTCATACTACCATGATTCTGATGTCATTCTAAAATTCTAAATGTTTTAGAAAAATCTCAGAGAAATAGAGCAGCCTATTTTATTGAAAAAATATTAAATCTCACATGATTTGAGTCAGGTAATGTTTTATTTTTAACGGAATTGGCCTTTGTCCTTGAGTGGAACAAAATAAACAGATTGGCTAATGCCTAAACCCTGCTGCATACAGAAATAGTTTTTATTATGTACTTAGCCCTCAGAAAGGATAAGTAGGCACCCCTGGCAGCTAGTAACAGTGGTAACTAAGCAACCCTAAGTAGGAGAATGTAAAGGAGAACATAAAGGCTAAAGAAAAAGCTCAAAAGGAAAGCATCCAGGATTCTTCTTACTGAAACATCTCCTTCCAGGTTCATAATTGCTAAAACCTTACCAAGTGTTGTATTCTGTTTCATTTTTTTAAAGACTGTCCTTAGTAAATATTTTTTTTTACTTTTATTAATTTTTCCCTATATACAATTTGTAAAAGTATTACTTATTTGTATAACTTCTTACAGTTTTTCAAAATAAACAATGTTACATCTTTTCTCTTGCTATACTCAATGGTAACAGCTAAATTTCTACTTTTGTGCAGTTTACATTTTACTATTAACTATCTTTCAATATAATTAGTTATTAATTAGTTTGAATTTAAAATTTCTCCTTTTCATATTTCAAAACAAAAAAAATAGTTGTTTGTTTTTAGGTCACAAATAATATTTTGCTAGCCTTTGAAAGATCACAGCCCCTTGGTACAGTGTCTCTGGTACTGTCTACTGGGTAAAACAACCCAATCAAAACTCTATCATCACTACTGTGCCCAAACTTTACACATTCTTTTCCCTTTGCCTGTCACACTTCTCTACTCTATTTTCTACTCCATGAAACCCAGCTGTACTTATTCACCTGGCTAAATCTTATATGTGTTTCTAGAGAAAATTCGGACTCCTCCATCACCAGAAAGCCTTCCCTATCTAATACCAGCTCCATCAAGTCCTGAGCAAATCCAATAAAATTGTATCATATTGAGGCCTTGCTTAAAATTTTCCACTGGCATCCCATCATGCTCAGAATAAAATCCAGAGTCTTTACCATGGTTTATATAGTATTTTATGTAATCCAGCCATTGGCTAACTTTTCTAGATTATTTCCTTCCAGTCTTCTTATTTCTCCCTCTCTTCCAATTACACTGGTCTTCTTGATGTTTTGACACATATCAAATATGTTCCTGTCCTAGGACCTTTGCACTTGTTATTTCAGCTTAAAATGCTCTTCTTCATATACTGGCATGACTTCCTTCCTTCATTCTAATATCTGCTCAAAATTTGCCTCTTTTAAAAGCCTTACCTAAACACCCTATTTAAAATAGGACTTTCCTATTACTCTTCTTCTTTCCAGACTTTTTAATTTCTTCATGCATTATATTATATATTTGGTTGTTTATTGCCTGTCCCACTCACCATAGCATATACTCTATGAAAGCTTATCTGTGTTGTTACTGTTAAATCCCAGCATCTATAAGTGTGTTTGACACACAGTAAGTCCTCAATAAATATATTTTGGATGAATGAGTGTCACATACCATAATAAACTATTAGTCTCTGCAGATATTACAATCAAAGGGACATGTGTTCTTCCATGCCTTCTCATGCCTCATTAATGACAGTCTGGTTTTTTGCCTCTTTTACCCACTATACTAATGCTCAAGGACAGAAACTTCCTTATTCATCTCAATGCTTAGGATACAGTGGGACTAGAGTAGGCTGAATTAACATTTGCCATGAGAAAATTCATTGAATGGTCTTCACTGTGCAAGATATTGGACTCAGTGTTCAGAATTTGAATTTTTTATCAGTCTGAAACTTTTCATGGAACTTGACAGAACAAGATTTATAACCTTCCTGTAGCTAATTATCACAAGAAGTCACATGGTTTATGCTTACTTTGCACATCTCAGAATTTATATTTTTCTTACTCGTTCATTACTCACACTTGTGAACACTCTTAAAACAAGATTTACAAAAATTTAATGAACTAAGATAAAAACAAAAATTAATTCTAGTTCATTTAAGCCTCTAAAATATGAATATTGTCTCATTTTTATTCATAGTTCACTGAAAAGAAAGAGAAAGGCAAGAAACTGTCCAGGATGAATCCTAAAAAATGGTGTTATCTACTTCTAGCGACACATTTATTCATTTATTCATACTTTCCTTCATTCATTCAAACATGTTTTTCAGTGCCTACTTTGTAAAGATACACCAAATAAATTATTTCTGTATTCCTGGAGATTTCCCATCTTCAGCTAATCTATAGCTTGTAATTGTCTCCTATGACGTTGCCATTTTCTCTCGTCTGTTCCTCTTCAAGATGGCAACAGAGATGGCCTTAATATTCCCCTCAACTTGACTGCTAGACAGTTTTCTTCCTGTTCATAATGCCCAGAATTCTCTTAGAACATTTACTTTAGAAACCTTGCAATTGTAAATTCTTTTTCTGCCCATTTAAGGTGTAAATTTTCCAGTATCTAGCCAGTTTTACAACCTGAAAATGTCTTTTTCTAGGACCTGAGAGCCATCCCTTTAAAATGGAATCATCAGGAAGTTTGGGTCCCTATCTCTCATCTCTGTAGGAGGGGAGGATCCTAAATTCAATAAACACCATTAGCAAACACCCGTGGCCTAATCATACTGAGCAACCTCTCCCCTAATGTTCTCCAGAACTTTCCCACCCCAGTGCTTAAAATCTCTCCCCTTTTGTTTCTCTCTTCCATATTACAATAGTGGTGATCCCTGTTCTAATAGTCTTGAATAAAGCCTTCCTTGTCTGTTTAGCTCTTTGAAGTGCAATTTTTCTTTGATAGTTCCCATCATGTGTTTTTGTTGTTCCTTCAGTTTCTCATTTTCTGTACCACAGAAGGAACTAATTTGTTCATTTTCTTTTCTAAAGCATGTATCAAACTTGAATCATTTATAGGCTCCTTTTACACAGAAGGGGAGCAAATAACTTCTTGAAGACCCCCAAGTCTCTGGAAACATCTCTTTTCATTTAAAATGTTTATCACAAAAGAGAACTTTTATAACTACTAATCATTTTTTAAAAGACTATTATTGAAATGAAAACACAAATTTGAAACATTAAAACTTTTGATACTGTAACCATGCACCCCTTTCTATTCCAAGTTTTCCAGATATCCTGGGAAACCAGTTTGAGAAACTATGCTAGAATCTTAATCAATTCTCTTCCTGGTGAGAAAACTTTTTATGCAAAATACGTGATAATAGTGTACCTTGAATTTTGTTTTAACTTTTTCTTTTATAGGAACAGTTCTTTTAAGAGCCAAATAAATGGACAGGTAGAATCATTGATTCACAAGGGAAGTTTTTATTAACGAATTCTTACTTTTTACAAGTAAAGGTATAATTTAGAATTTCCTGTATTTTTTATCTACTTTCTGTAATATATATATATACAAGTAGATATGTATATATATATATGTATGTATATATATATAAGTAGATATATAAGTAGATATATAAGTATATAAAATATATGTACATATAAATATATAAATATATATATAATGTTTAAAGCCCTATAATTTTTCCCTCTACGTGTGTGAACTTGACTATTGATGCAAAACATCAATCAGTCTCTCTGCTCACCTTTAGAAAGGACTATATCAAATAGCCTTAATGTTTAACAACTGACAGATGGAATTTCTTAAAAAGCATACAGCTTTAAAAAAATGTCTTATTTATATAGCATTTACCCAGGGATTCATGATTTTAAGGTGGGAGCGTTTACCAGAATACTAGAGAAGAACTTGTAAGAAATTGATTTTTCTTGTGACAAATGTTTTAAAAAGCTACTTTTTCAAAGAAAAGTGACATCTGTGTTTAATGGGTATTAACTTTTATCTATAGTAGGCAGTTTTGTTTATTTTTTGCTTATTTGTGTATAAAATATGAATAATGTTTTTGAACATTTACTAAGATGAACTGTATAAATATCATAGGAATACATAAAATACATAATCAAAGTCAAATTTCTAATAGGCTTTCCTCCCTCAGTTTTATGTTCATTCCTTTACAAAATAAGTTACTTAGACAGGTCCTGAACAAAACGATAGAGGTAATTGTTCAATATTTGCCAACTAGTGTTAATAACTTATAATATAAAATAACTACAGTACAACTCATACACTATTTACAGAAATCTGGACATATGGAGAAAAAAACATATGCAGAAGTGTATCCAGCACCTAATATTTTTTGTCAAAGAAGTAGCAGGAGTTATGAGAGAAATGCAGGGGAGTTAGGAGGTGAACCCGACCACAGGCAAGCAAAACAACTAAAGCGTATATTCTTTTCAGGGTTGTAAAAGCCAAGAATGCACAGTTGAAGTAATTCCTGAGATACCAACTATTGAAAGATTTGTGGATTTCAGACTGTTGATTTTAACTTAAACATGCTGGAATGAAATAGTGGATTTTTTTCCTTTATGCAATTTAATCTCACATATCTGATCTATATATGTAGTATGTACACCATAAATGTGGATTAACTAAACTGTAAGGCTCTTCTTACCCTAATTCTTTTGGAAAGTACATGCGTGCTAGCTTTCTATTCTAAAGGGAGACATCAGATCAGTGTCATTTAAGGCAGCAGCAGCTTAATGAGGGTGAGTCACAGCACTTAGAGAGACAAGCCTATTTATATTTATTACACAACACATTTAACTGGGACCACTTTAAAAAGGCCAGATGACGGACAGAGCCAAGATTAGATATACCCTCAGTATATGCCCTGCCAGATGAGGATTTAGAGGAGTGTAGCTGGAAAAAAATAGCCAACAATTGGGAAAAGGGGAAAATGGAGAAAAATATACTCCATGAAGAAAGTTAAAAACAAACAAACAAACAAACAAAAAACAGGTCACAGTAGTTTCCCTCAGGACTAAAATGTGTGGCATGAGCTTTTGCATTAAATCAGAAATTTCAGAGTAAGAGGAACTAGTAAAGAACCTAAACCATAGGTCTTTTTTACTTGGCTGTGGTGGTTGTGTGTGTATATTTGTCTATATCTTGATATACCAAACAAAATTTATTTTTATATAGTCAAATTTATCAGTCTTTGTCCTTATCTGCTTCTAGAGTTGGAGACACTGTTAGAAACATTTTCACCTCTCTCAAGGTATAGAAGAATTCACCCAGCTCACAACCTTCTGCTGGTATGACTCTGATAGAATAATATGATACAAAATAGGAATAACATGCACTGTTTATGATAAAGGAAACACACACACAAACGTAATTTGATCTTCAAATTTTCATTTAAAAGTAGTATAATTCTCATTGATGCTCATGAGACACATCGAATCTCATCCACATGAAATACATCAAATTACAATGATTCAAATAGAACTTACTAGAAAACTTACCTTGAAAAATACATAAAGGGATAGCTGTTATTTCAATTATTCCTGTATAGTTTTCTCTTTGCTCATTTTGGTCTATTAACTAAAGAGCATGTTCACTCTTGAAAACAGACAGTTTCGAAGGAGTCCAGCCCTAAATGACTTGGAGGCTGCATAGTATAAAGAGCCTTGCTCAACTCTCTCTTCTCCTAGAACGAAGATGATTTTTATCTCTGAGTTTTTCTTTCTTCTTTCTTTCTTTCTTCCTTTCTTTCTTTCTTTCTTTCTTTCTTTCTTTCTTTCTTTCTTTCTTTCTTTCTTTCTTTCTTTTTTCTTAAATTTCAGCTTTATTCAGGTATAAGTCATAAATAATATTGTAAAATATTTAAAGTGTACATCATGGTGTTTATATATATATTAAATATATGTATATATATTTAAATATATAAATATTTTATATATTTATTATATATATAGTGAAAAGATCTACCCTCCAACCACCATTTAGTTAACTAAAACATCTATTGCCTGATATATTTGTCTTTTTTCTTTTTTTTCTTTTTTTTTGGTGAGAACATTTAAATTCTTCTTTAGCAAATTTCAATTATACAATACACTGTTATCAACTATATTTTTTTATTTATTCAATTAATTTGAAAGTTGACACTACATACCTTATAAGATCTTTGTGAGTATGAAATAGCTTATCTGTGTAAAACTCCTTTCCCTTGCAGGCTATATAATAGCTGTTATAATTAGAACAATACTTTTTTCTTGGGTAAGGTCAGTGTATGTCAAATACTGTCCCAGGAACCCGAGCTGCAACTCTTAATCTTTCCCAGTTTATAAAACATCTACTTGGATTGCCAACAGGAACTGGCTCTTATAAAGCCTGAGTTATCAGGTTAATTTAAGAGTTCAAGTATTTCAGAGGACATTTGTCAGTTGGGTTAAAAACATCTCTACTAACAAACAGAACTTATCATAACATTACCTAGCTCTATAATTAGACACTACTAGGAGTAATAGGGGGCAGTTAACAAGGTAACAATATAAATAACTGTGACAACTGCTCTTCTAATAGATGCAAAAATTGATGTTCCTTTCAAGGCCTAGGAAGCTCTGGTTGATCCTGCATAACAATGTCTGCTTGTAAAGAGATACAGTATACACGGACACCATCCTCTGTGTGCTCTACAGCCAATCAAAGGTTAAAAAAAATAGATATGGGTTGATCTGAAGACTTCTGGGACAATACGCATAAAGAAAAAAAAATTTTGACGAAATAAACTGCGATATGTATATTTAACTTCAGAGAATATTTAGAGACTGTTATTAGCACATATTTAAAAATGATGGAGCTAATTACAAATGAATTCCTTCTCATTATTTGGTTTAAGGGACCTTTACTTGAAATTCTTTTATTAATAGACAGTACTCTTTATTTTAGCTATTTTATTAATCACCATTGTATTAATTCCTAAAATTAGTCTGGATCAGTGTGGATTTACATTGTAAACTTCAAAACCTGATCTACCAGCAAGATAGACATGGTAAAAGAAATTAACAGTTCAAAACACTACTACTTTAATGACTTACTTTTAAGAAAGATTAACTTATAGTAAGGATGTGAAACTAAATTAAATTCCAGTTAAATACAAATATTTTTCTTCACATACTGAGTCGTTTGATTCAGATCCCACAGGGTGCTCTGTAACCTTGCTTGGTGAACTACATAATTATTTTAGATGTTCTCAACATTAAGCCTACCCCTTATCTAACTTTACATAGGCATTCTAGTTAGTGACTCTTATAGAGCTACCCTGCTGCATAATATGGTCCCACATGGTAGGTCAGGGCCCAGCTGCCCCTTTTTCTATTCTCTGTTGATGGTTTGAAAATATCAGGACAATGACTGCATGCCATATTGGTTTTATAATTCCTAATCTAATGTCTCTATGGGGGGCTCTAATTCCATATAATATGTATAAAACAAAGAGATAAATGTTATTTATTATTGAGAATGGAGGTTCAAGAACCTATTGTGAAGCTTTGTACTAATTGATGGAATGCTAAAATTAGGTTATTAAAAAAGTCATTTCTTAATGAAGCATTAATGAAAAATAAGCCTTTATCAGGCTAAAATAGTTAACATTCAAAGAGATTTTCATTTGAAGTATTTTAAGAATATGAACTAATGGAATGCAAATTGTATTTCTCATAGGGTACAATTTATTTCTATTATGAAAGTGATTCAGTGTTAATTGAGAGTAATCTTTGAGTTCTTAAAGTAAAAATTTACATGTGTGTTTTAAAGAATAATTTTGACCAGCAAGCATAGAAGTCTGAAGGACAGAAGCCAGAATGTCAATGTATTAATTTGTAATTAGAACTGGGGCAATCATATGGAACTAGAATACTGTACATTAGTCCTCCTTATTTATGGGGTATACATTCCTAGACCCCCAGTGGATGCCTTAAACCATGGATAGTACTAATCCCTATACATACAATGTTTTTTCCCTATACTTACATATCTATGATAAAGTTTAATTTATAAATTAGACAATATCACAGATAGAAAATTTGTTCTTACTGTCAATCTGAGCAACCTCAGCATACAATTTTTTTTCTTTCCTTATTAAGTTAAATACTTTCACCTTTTTACCTAGAGGAACCACTTTACAGCTTTTCTTTGACATATCTGAATTGCCAGCATCACTACTCTTGCACTTTGGGGCTATTATTAAGTAAAGTTAAGAGTTATTTGAACACAAGCACTGTGATACCATGATAGTCCATCTGATAACCAGAGGACTGTTAAATAACCTGTGGGGAGCATATATAGCATGGATATGTCAACTAAGGAATGATTCACATCCTGGTTGGGATGGAATGGGAAGGTACAATATTTTATCACACTACTCAGAATAGCATGCAATTTGAAACCTATGGATTGTTTATTTCTGGAATTTTCCATTTAATATTTTCAAACTGGTTGACCATGAATAACTGAAACTGCAGGCAGCAAAAGTGCGGAGAAGGGAACATTATTGTATTCTAGTATTGTATTCTCTCTTTATAGTCAACCTATATAGAGAACTAAATCATAACCAGAAAGATGCTATATCAGAGTATCTGAACAAAAAAAGTTAAATTAAATTAAATTAAATTAAATACAGAATTGCCTCATTCTAAGGTGACTTAACACAATCCTCTCACAAAGTTAGGGGTTTTCTAATGGCACCAGAAATCAGTAAAGTCCATCAGCTATTATCACCTCTACCTATCTCCATTTGAAGGATAGCCTTCCCATTTAGACTAGAAATATCTGGTGTCTGAGCACTGAGTCTTCCCTTACCTTACAAGTGTTTGAAAATTATTGCTAACAACTGCCTTTATGATTCTTTCTTTTTTATTTCTATGCTGATCAACTGCTTTTCTAATGGACATAGCCCTTTGAAAGTGTGTGTGTGTGTGTGTGTGTGTGTGTGTGTGTGTGTGTGTGTGTAATTGGATAAGAGTTAAGGCCAACTATATGGCCTGTGAGACATCTTACCTCTTTCTAGTGACTGCTTATCTCTTCTCTGATTCATTACTTGTAGCTTTTACAATTTATTTCTCCATGGGCAAGCTCATTTTACTTATTTCCAAACTTATTAGCATCTAGTAAGTAGCTTCATACATATTAAGAAATGCTATTATACATTCTCTTTCATCAAAAAATGGGTAAATAACCTTAGCATAATTCTGACAACTAATACAACTCTTCTAACTCTTCAAGTAATTAAGTCTTTTTAGTAGTGCTAAGCAAATTTCCATTTGATGGTGCAATGATTTAGTATAATGAATAATTTGAGTTATTTATAACCATAACTATCTGTTGAATGGGTTATAGCATTTGAGTACCACCCATATAAATCCTATATTAATCATCATATGAGCTGACATATAGCACCTGGGAAAGTGACTCGAAGATTTGTTCCCAAGTTTAGGCTTGACATTATCTCCACTTAGTCCTTGTCTTGATACTGTGATGTAAGCATTATAACATTATTATGAAAGAAAAAAATGCTCTCTTCTTATTGTACACAAAATAGCCAGTGAAAACAAACTGTCCCATCTAATTTTTTCACAAGCTGTACTCCTGGAATTTGTTTGAAAGCATCACTGGATAGTGCTGAGTAATACTGCCTAAGTGAGGGCTTGGGTGTGGTACTTTGAATTACATCATAATGGTTGCTTTAAGAGGAGTAACTCTACTTTCTAAATTCTATTTAAAAAATCAATTTGGTTGCTAAAAAAAGAACTTTAATTTAAAAACTTCTCAAGACATCAGTCCATCACTTTGCTAATAACTGATTTCTTATAGGCAATATCAGCACTTTAGAAGCTACTTTATTGAAACCACAATGCTGGCTGGCAACAGAGTGCATCACCTCTTGTATAGTAGCTAGAGTTCTGGACTAGAAGTTAACAGATTTAGACTTTAATCTGACTAACTATGTGATTTCAAACAAATTATTTAATCCTTTTCTATTGGCCTCTGATATGGGTTGAATTATATCCCCTCAAAATTCATATGCTGAAGTCCTAAGCCCCAACACCTCAAAATATGACCTTATTGGACATAGGTCTTTATAGAGTAATCAAGTTAAAAATGAGGTCATTAGGGTGGACTCTAATCTGATATGTTTGGTGTCCTTAAAATAAGATGAAGTTTGAATATAAACATACCAAGAGAAGTATGTGAATGTAAAAACAGTTGTCTACACATCACGGACAGAGACTTAGATCAGATCTTTCTCTTACACTCTTCAGAAGGAACTGACCCTGCCTGCCTTGATTTGACTTCTAGCCTCCAGAACTTTGAGCTATTAAGTTTCTGTTGTCTAAGCCACCCATTTATAGCATCCCTAGGAAACTAATATTGCCTCTTATGCCAAAAGGTGATAATGTAACAGCCCTCCAGATTCATTACTTTTCTTGTGCATTAATGAAATTATTCTTCTATCTATGTGTTGTTGCAACCATATTTCTAAAATACAGGTCTAGTCAATTTCTTGCTTAAAGCCCTTCCAAGGAGCATCTACAAAGAAAGATTCCTACCCCTACATATGGCACACGGGGCCTTTTCAGGTAGCCTCTTGACCCCCAAATGCCACTATTTCTTTCCTGGATAGTCCCGCTCTTTCCTTTAGTTTGGGAGATTGAGACCAAGTACAAGAGAATCATTGGAACAGACCCCTGGATAGTGTTTAGAGATTAAAAAGGAGAGGAGATGGGAAATAGAAAGAAGAAAGAAAAAATGGTAAATTCACAGAGTTTCTGTGTAAAAATTTCTAGATTAATGTTTAATTCAAACAAAATTAATTTGAAAGTTTATATACGAAATATTTTGTTTTGTTTTGCCTTGTGTTGTTAAAATTTTTCCAAGCTTCTAGTAGCATGATGGTTGCTTTTTAAACATTAATTTTAAAGTTAAAATTGCAGATTTCTACATATGGAGGCAAATAGCTTAAAATCTTTTCATATGCCCAGGAAAGCTTTGTCATGTTTGCTCAGTGTTGACATTATACATTGTCTAAATCTCTTCTCTGTCATACATTAGAGGCAAATAGAGTTTTCTACCTCACAAGACTCAGTTACTTGAGGTCAAGGACTACATCTTAAATATCCCTTTTGATCCACTATACATAGCATTGTACTTGAACTTGTAGATAACAAAATAAAACAAAATAAAACATCAAAGTATTGAATTTGAATTTGGTTTAGATCTTGATTTCTTCTCTTAAAATTGTATTGGCTCTCCTCCAGAAATATATTGGTCAAAGTATGAAATAATATAAAGCTACCTATTTATACCATTTTGGACATAATATAACAATTTCTTAAAGAAATTAAAGTTAAAATATGGTATTGTCATATACCAACTGTATACTCCAGAGTTGCTTGCAAGAACAAGAAACTATTTTTAAATATAGAAATCCCTATTACTGCTCACTTTTGGGAATATTCACAAGAGAAGCATTTGAATTACAAGTTAACTTCTGCCTTGGGGGAGAGGGTTCATATTTGAAAACACTGTGGTTCTCTTTTTCCATAGCAGCCCTAAGGGTTTTGCTTTTAGCTGCCACCTGTGAATGACTGCCCAGTCCTAGAGATGCCCTTTATCACTAGTCAGGATAGTTTATAATGAATTTTGTTCATACTATCCCCAAAACACCTTCCAAATCCTTCCAGCTATTCTGTGGTCTAATAACCAATATAAACAGAAACTTGCTTTAATAGATGAAGATGATAACTGGACTTTACTTAGGAAGAGAAATAACTTTTTCCACAGCCTTTCAAGTCCTTTATATTTAGTACTTCATGACAATGTAGTCAAACTTTTAGGAGACCCAGTTAATATGTAATTATATCAAAACTAAAAAGATTATCAATAGCAAAAATGGTCTTAAAGAATACGCCAAAAGACAGAGTTGGTGAAGATGAAAAGGATGATGACTGTAAACAGAAAAAAGAAAAACAAAAATGGCAAGGTTCATAATTCACTGATGTCCTATAACTGATCAAATGAAAATTGAATTATAGAGGGTTTTACGTTGAAGCAAACCCCTCCAAACTTTAGCAGCTTAATTGGTAGTTTTTAAAAAAATTATAAAAGATTTAAAATTACAATTTGAAATTCTATGAAATAGAACCATTTTAGTGCTTCTATACCTTATTATTTTGTGTTAACAATTTTTTCCTGAACAAAGTATGGAAGATTAAGGTAACATAATTTGGCATCTGAGTCAATCTTAGTATTTTTCACCATGTACAGATGTATATGATTACATTTTTTATTATGTGAACCATGAGGACATATGATATTTTCATCAAAAAGCAATAAAAGAAAACATCTTTAGAAAAGTTGGAAATATTGCCTAATTTAAGAAACAAGCTTCTGAGACTGGATTTTTTTTTTTCTGTTTGGTTATCCTGCACAATGCAGCATGTGTGTATAGAGTGTTGTGGGATGGAGTATGGTTGGAGAACAAGCATGCAAACAAATAAACCAAAAATATGTAACTCAGAATATTTGGTCAAATTCTACATTATTCATGATTTATACAAAAAGGAAAAGATGAGTGATACATGTAGAAACTGAAAAACCTTGGACAAATGGTAAATATACTCAATTCTCCAGTATTTCTGGTCTAACTTGATTGACTGGAAAGTAGGCTGAAGACTATACAGCTGAACTCTCACTCATACTTTGACGAGACAAAAATTAGTTTGAAATTGTTCTACCTAATGAATTAGGAATATAAAATGATAAACACTAGCAGGTCCCAGAGTGAAGTTTGTGCTTAGCCTTGACTCTTCCAGAAGTGCTTTGTGAACTGAATACCCAGTGTGTAAGTTTTGGTCAGATGAAGAATCACTATTTTTTTATAAAATATTTGCTCTCCTTTAGGGGATTTTAGTGTATGCTGGATTAAACATCTATACTCACATTCTAAAACTACAAAGCATAGGATTTTAAAATCAAAACATCTAAATAATTGAGTGAAGAACATTATCAAGGATATTTACCTTCACTTTTTTTTTTGTTGTTGTTCCCTCTATAGCCAGGAGAACTTTATTACTTGAAAGTAAAATATACCTAGAAGTTATACCAATGTAGCATCAATTGAACAAAATTGCCTGGAACAAAAAAGATGATAACCTTCTTTTCTAGGAATCAGTCTTTTTTGAGAATGCTTTTTAAAGGATTTGTACTAAAGCTGTTCTTCAAGGTAGAATTAGTGTCAAGACATTAATTAGTAAATTTATCTAGATATGAAAGTTTTCAAGAAATTCAGAATTTTTGCTTTGAAATCAAGCAAAAATGGAGACAGTCATTAAGTACATCAAGAATGTGGTTGAAGAAGTATTTATATTGGCAATTATAATTATGCTCATATATTAGCGATTAACTCCAAGCACATTATCATTTGCATTTATTTATTAAAATCATCTAATTAAAAATCTATTTCTAGTACATGGACATGCAGGAGCCATTTCTAAATAGCATGTTGGGGCTTTATAATGGAAATATTTTTCTCATGTACAGACCACTCGGCTCCATCGCTCATGAAATGATACAGTAATTAGAATTCCAGCCCAGTGCAAATATTAGAAAGTATGTCAAAATATTTAGTTCAGATGGACATGTTCTCAGAAATATTTTTCATTTTTTCTTTAAATATTTTTTCTTTCCTAAGCAAAATTCTAGAAAATACATAACTTTAAGTAGAAAGTACATAAATAATATGGCAACAAATGTAAAATCTCTCAAAAATCTTTTGGAAAAAACTGCAAATTTAAAAATAATAATCAAATAATAATAATAAATAGTAATAGTAGAAGAAAATAATTTCAAGAGTGAATATAAAACATTAGGGAATTTGATAGTAATAAGATTACTCTGAAAAAATAATAGTCATTCTCTATGTTCATCATGTATTTGTCCTAAATGTATTAAATTTTAGTTACAGTTCTTTCTTTAGTACTTTTGCAATATGCTTATACTTCTGCACTCTAAATCTAAATGTTTAACTTAATTGCTTATTGATAGCAAGTAATGCTTAGAGGCATATACAGTCCTCTGTGCTGGTCTCATTAATTAATGTATAGAAAGGGTGCATCTGTTTTGATATAATTACAATTTTGAAACCACTGGTTCATGATTATGGCTCATTTTTCCATTGAAATGCCATTTTTTATTAGTGATAACATTCTCAGTGCCATTCCTTTTGAATAACTTCATTTGAGGTGCAAAATATAAAAAAGTACAAAATAAGAAAGTTTTACTAAGAGACGCTCTTATCCAAAAAATGGTTTGCTTTAAGGAGGAATAGTTAAGGATTTGATAGTAATGTTAAATAAATAAATTACAAATTACAATCATTTTGTGAGCATAGTAAAATGGAAATTTGGTATTTTTCTGGTAAATTTGGCACATATGGACAGAAATATTTGCAAATATCGCTCTTCAAAATGTGTACCTAATAACTGATTTTAGAATGTATTGGAAATTGTTCTTATTATCTTTACTCAGAATATTAGAGACAATTTCACAAGAAATATTTTTAAAATATGCATATTATAGTCAGAGACTTGATTATTTTCTTGATGAACATTCTGCAAACCCTATGAAAGCAACTATGGTTATACATGTATATATTTAACATAAATTAAATATTTATGTATAATTAAATATATATTAAATTAAGTATTTAACATATATTAAATTATATACTAATTAAAGTTCCAAAGCAAAGAGTTGATTAATAAATTAAAAAATCATTTTTAGCTGAGTTTGGAAAGGTATACAGTTTTAATTTGCACATGGTTTTAACTTACATTTTCTTACTTATTTGTGGTGTTGAGCATTTTATTTCTATGTTATTAGTTATTTGAACATTTCTTTTTTTCCAGCTTTATTGAAATATAATAGACAATTAATTCATTGCTTATATTTACATTGTACAATTCAATGAGTTTTTTCAATTATAGTTGGCATATGATAATATATTAGTTTCAGTTGTACAGCACAGTGATTAGAGACCTACATAACTCACACAATTAAATCCCTCTTCCCCTTACATATATATTACAACACTCTTGACTATTTTCTTTATGCTACATTTTATATCTCCATGACTATTTTGTAACTACTCATTCTTAATCCCTTTGTCCTTTTCACTGTCCCCCTGCCAACCTCCTCCCATCTAGTAGCCTTCAAAATATTCTCTGTATCTATACGTTTGTCTCCATTTTGTTGTTGTTATTGTTATTTATTTTGTTCTTTAGATTCCACATATACTGTGAAATCATGTGATATTTGTCTTTATCTGACTTACTGCATTCAGTGCAATACCCTTTAGATCCATCAAGGCAATTTCTTTTTCCATCCCCGTCCTTTTAGTCTGTGTGTGTCTTTAACTCTGAAGTGAGTCTCTCGTAGGCAGCATATTTGGAGTCTTATTTTCTTATCCATTTAACCACTCTATCTTTTAGTTGTAGCATTTAATTCTTTTCCATTTGAGGTTCTTGTTGATAGATATGTATTTATTACCAGTCTTTATTTGTGTTTTTGATATGTGTTTTTTCTTCTTAAAGAAGTCCCTCGAGCATTTTCTGTAATGCTGGCTTGGTATTGATGAATTCCTTTAGTTTATCTTTGTCTGGGAAGCTCTTTATCTGTCCTTTAACTCTAAATGATAGCTTTGTTGGATAAAGTATTTTTAGTTGTAGACCCTGCATTTTCATCACGGGAAATATTTCTTGCCAATCCCTCTGTTCTGCATTTTTAAAAAAATTTTTTTTGAGAAATCAGCTGCCAACTTACAGGTGCTCCCTTAAGGTAACTAACGGATTTTCTTTGCTACTTTTAAGATTCTCTCTTTGTATTTAACCTTTAGCATTTTAATTATGATATGTCTTGGCATGAGCCTCTTTGGGTTCCTCTTTCTTGGGACTCTGAGCTTCCTGGGGTTGTATGTCTATTTCCTTCACTGTGTGAGGGAAGTTTTCCATCATTATTTCTTCAGATAGTTTTTCAACTTCTTCTTTTCCCTCTTCTCTTTCAGGTACCCCTATAACACAGACATTTTTGCATTTAATTGTGTCCCATAGGCTCCTTAAATTATTATGATATTCTTGGCTTCTTTTTTCTTGCCATTCTGATTGGGTATTCTTGGCTTCTCCATCTTCTATCAGTGTTTTGATCTTCTTCTTCATCCACCTGTTTATTCCCTCTAATATACTCTTCATGTCAGATAATGTGTTCCTCGTTTATGACTGGTTCCCTTTCATAATTTCCATTTCCATTTTTATGTTTTTTTTATCTCTTTGTTAAAGTTCTCACTGAGTTCATCTACACTTCCCTTAAGTTCACTGAGAGTCTTTATAACCAGTGTTTTGAACTGTGCATCTGTAGATTGCTTGACTCCGTTATTCCTGGATTTCTGTTGTGTTTTCTCATATGGTTTCTCCATCTTTGTCTTTCTATTTTATCTGCCTTTCTTTGTCTGTTTCTATGAACAAAGCAAAGCTCCTGAGTCTCCTGGTCTTATTAGCATGGCTTTGTGTATTAGGTATCCAGTGGCACAGTCCTGAGAGGGGTTTCGCTGCAGGCCAAGTTTAGCCCCAGGCTGTGTCCCACTGGGGTCACTTGTTAAGATTCAGCAAGCAATCTGAAGATGCTGTGCTTATAGTTGCCTAAAGAAGCCATGCCACACTGAGGTCAGCTGCCACCAGTGTGGTTCTGGAGGCGCTAAGCAAGGGACACAGGACTCACTGAGGACACAACTAGATGCAGCTTGGGTAGAACCACAAGTTGTAAAAGGTGGAGTTTTAGGGAATACTATCAAAAAGCCATTATTAATTCTTATTTTGCTCACTTCTTTTTAGTGTTTGATTTAATTTACCAGCTCTTCCTATGTGAAATAATGACTTCATTGTTCTCTCTTTGTGAAACATAGTTTGCATAGTTCAACTCTTCTTTTTCTCTAACAGCTCTGCTCATTCTGTCTCAATTATATCGGTAGCTTATTTTCCTCTTCCTTTTCTGACTAATTTGTATCCTAACAGTGTAAACTTCCCCTGTTTCCTTTCACATAACTCATTCTTTCTTAGTAATATCATTGATCATATTACCAGCCCTAAACTGGTAACTAGAAGCTCATTTTTTATCTAGGATAGAGGACAGCAAACTTTTTCCGTAAAGGGCCAGATAGTAGATAATTTAGGCTTTGCAAGCTTATGATCTTTGTTACAACTACTCAACCCTACTGTTGTAGAAAAAAATAAGCATAGACGACATATGAACAAAGGAGCATGGCTGCGTTCTAATAAAATACTGGAATTTGAACTTCATGCAACTTTCACATGTGCTGACATATGTATGCCCCCCATTCACATGTTTAAGTCCTAACTCTTCAAAATGTGACTACATTTGGAAATATATCTTTAAAGAACTAATCAAATTAAAATGAGGTCATTATGCTGGGCCCTAATTCATTAAGACTAGTGCCCTTATAAGAAGAGGACATTTGCACAGATATAGAAGAAAGACCAACAGTGCAATAACAAAGGGAGAAGACAGCCATCTACAAGGCAAGGAGAGAGGCCTCTGAAGAAACCAACCCACCAGCATCATATGGACACCTCGAACTTCTAGTTTCCAGAACATTGAGAAAATAAATTTCTGTTGTTTTTCCATCTTGAGATTTACTAACTAGTTCCTTCTCTCGTGTAAATTTATATCCCATTGTATATCACTAACTTTTTAATTTTTTCTTCTGATTCTAAGGCCTGTTTTCCTTTGGCTTGTAAAGTACTTTGTTAATGGTCATTACAGAACATTGCCTAGCACCATGGTGACAATTAAATGATCCAGGGCAGTAATGGTCCTTTGTTTGGATCTCTCACACCTCTGACAGTCTACCCTGTATTACACACATGAGTTTTAGCATTTTGAAGGTTCATTGAACTTTTGGGAATCCAGAAAATAGTGCCCTTTTTTCTCAGAAAAAAAATGCGAATGTACATACACACATACCACGTAAATGCCCAATTTTACATGTAATGTGAAGAATTCATCAACCCCAACTTACCAGACTGTAAGTTATTTTCCCTATAGAAAATGTGTTGTATTTTTCAATACTTGGCCCTATACTTAGCTGCTTGTCTGAAATAAACAGAACCAAAATTAAGTCTTTACTAGACTATGTTACCTATATTTGTATTCCATGTAGTACTTAGCACGATGTCTTGGCTATAACAGTAACTTAGTAAATATTTGTTGAATCAAATTGAATTCTGCTTCTTTGTATCTCAGAGAAACACCAATTACAGTGTTTTAAGGTAGATGGGGCTAAATATATATTTAGAATAACTTTTTCTACACTTAATCTTTTTGTTTAAGATTCTACAGACTTGAATACACTAAATTAAATATATTAGTGTTAATGAATACACTCTATTAATCTTTTTTCATGAGTGTTTAAATTTTAAAGCATTCAGGTTTAAAGAAACAAAGTAGAATTAATTCCTCCTTTTATAAATGTCACTACATTCTGTTTTGAGAATATGTGAATAAGGACCTGGTCTGAGAATTCTAATATAAAGCATTTCTATCAGTGAAGGAAAGTATGAGGCACCTTTTTCTTCCATAATCAACCTAAATGTCTTACTATTTAAAACAGATTCTCTTCTGCTTGGGTAGCAATCCTGTTCTTAGCAGTTTTGGGAATAATGAACAACCCTATTCATAATGACAGAAGTTGAGCCTTAAAAATAAAATAAATAATTAGAAAGGAGAAGGGAGAGATGACTGATGGAATGACACCAAATTTTTATTTTCAATGGCATTTGTAGCTGCTAGAAGTTACATAATTTGTGTCAGTCTAGGAACTGGAGGTAACCAAACATAAATTGTAATTGATCAAATTAAAGTCAGAATTGTAATTAGCTCATTAAATAAATGATGTAGAGAATTTCCCAACTTAGCAGGGAGATATGAAACAATAGGCCATCTATTCAATAGAAAACAAGATGAAAAGAGATAAATGAGAATAAAAACTTAACTTTCTCTTCAAAAAAACAAAGCAAAGACAGTGGAAAAATTTAAAGAAAAATTCAATTAGCAAGGAAATGAAGAAGAAGAGAAATCCAAGTGGGACTCTCTGGGAAAGAAAAGAATGTGGTGAGAGTTTAGACCATAACTATAAATAGCTTTTTGTTTTATAAATCCTTCATGAGATACATAGATTACACAGTAAGCCTTTATTAATATGTACAGTCTCATGACACATAACTTTTGAGGCATTCTGAAATAGTAAGCACAAAGAACTAGGTCTGGTAAATGACTTGAGTTTCTTTTAAAAAAATCAAGAAGAAAATTGATGATGAGAGAATCTGGGAACATTGCACAAATCGTCAGGAAGGCATAGAAGAGATAAGTCTTAGTATATTATGAAATAATTTGGAAAAATAGTATGTCCTGCTTCTACTAATTCACCAGTATGAGGAACAATTTTAATCCTATAATAAACCTTCCTCTAAATAACACAGGTGAACACTTTACCTGTCATTCTTCACAAATATATCAGTTTTTATGTTCTTTTTGTCTTTTCTCATTCCTTTGTTCTGATTTCCAATTCTATAAGATGCTAGCAATGGTAGAAGGGTACCAAGGACAGAAAAACAGAGAAAGTGATAGGGCAGATATTTTATAATTAATTCTTTGAAATGTTTTGTTGTATTTTCCAGGACTCTTTTTCATAACATTTTCAAACACTTGAACTGAAGAAGCAGTTTATAAAATCCTATACCAAATAGACTGTCTTCTAGTTTTTTAGCAGGGCAAAGAACTGAAAAATGTAACTATCATGGTAGTTGGCACTTCTCTAGAATACTCCATTTATTACTAGCCATTATGACTTTTCCTTTAAGAAAATATGTCACTTTAAAAGAATAATTAAAATAGATCCTAAGACCCCTGACTAGGGATGTGTTGCACACATCTGCATTCTTAATCCTCTCTTTCCATCTGTCCAGAAGAACCAGCAAGAATGAGGGAAAAGGCATTCATCTGTGGTTTGATGGGCATAGTCAATAGATTTCCCTTCTTGTAAGACAAGTATCAAGACATTTAAAAATCTATGACATCTTTTTAGGAAGATAAATATATCATATGCTCTTTTAGTCACTTAACTTGAAAATCATTGTCTTCTGCACATTTCTTCTACCCAAAAAGATTATGTAGAATATTGTTTTTAGTATTTTTATTACAAAAGAAATGTGTTATATTTTAAGAATTTTAAAACTATATAATTATACTTCCCACTTTTTTTTTTTACTGTAAATCTCTTTGTGGTCTCATTGAGACTTTCAAAATGTCTGTGGAAACAATGATATAATATAATAATGTGTGACAATAAGAGAGGTAGTATTTCTCTAAGGAATATCTTCTCATTTCTTCAGAATAAAATATCTTAATTCTAAAGTTACTTTCTAGATTCAATACCCCTGCTTTCATTGTCTAAATTGTTTCATTGATCATAAAAATGTTGTTTTGTACATTTCCATCTTTGGTATTTTTGTCATATTTCATATGCTCTCTCTGAGGAATCTCATTGTGTACCATAATTAAAAAAAAAAAAAATCTTTGTATCAACAGCTCTGAAATCTACACTTCCAGTCAAGAAGTCATTCTTTAGCTTTAATACTATAGAGCATATCCACCTGCTTATTCGACATGTTCTTAAAGAAGGTCATTATTCTCTAGTAACCTAATCCAAATTGGCTCATCCTTCCAGATTTCATCTCTCAATTAAGATATTACAGTTGAACTGGGTGCATTTTTAACACTTTCCAATGATTCATCAATACCTGTTAATTTTCCTTCTGATATGTCTCTTAAAGTTATTCCATCACTGCTAGCTTCTATAACAGTGTTTTATCATCTCTTGTCTAGACTACTGTAAATATCTCTTAAATCATCTCTCTGGTTCCAGTTGTCAATGTCAGAAATGTCTAAACCTGTCAATAATTTTTATAAGAGTTTATTTGAGCCAAACTGATGACATATGCCAGGGAGCAAGGTCTCAAATGCTCTGTAGAATAACAGATTTTCAGTTTCTTTTATTCATTTGAAATTAAGGTGGGAATGTAAGAAAATTACATGGAGGTGGGTAAAACAAGGTGAGAATTGGATTATAGAATCATTAATATGGATATATGCTCTTTTGAGGGTAAGGCAAAGATACATTTTTTACTAAAGAAGTTATATGCCTGGGACATGACTACTTACCATGACCTGCCCAGTTAGAAATTTATGATCAGATCACCCTGTGAGGTTACTTTGCATAGAACCCCACCCCCTCTTTATTTTTGTCCACACAGTAAAAATCTGTATGTGCTTTCATAGTTTTCATTCTCAAATGGAAATATGGTTAACTAACTTTTTTCAATTAAATTTTCTGATATACCCTTTTAAGTCCCTTTTAGATCTGTCTTTTGCCTACCTATTCCACTTCATCTCTTTCTACTTTTTGCTTCACTTCACTGTACTGGGCATAATTCCATAGTAAATAAAATACCTGTGTATTTTAACAGCCCATATCAATTGCTACCTAGTTTGCATTGTATTTATACACCACAATATATTTTAGTAGTCTTCTACTAATATAAGACCATTTTGCGCATATAGCTCAATATATTTTCACACAATATGAACATCTCCTTAAGGTCAATTCTGTGCCCCAAGTCCACAGGGTGGATACAACGAGGGTCAGATGATACCTGCATGCCATGGACCAAAAAGTGGTACTATGATAAATTTAACTGAAAGTAACCCCACAGGGTGATCTGATCATAAATTTCTAACTGGACAAGTTATGGTGAGTAGTCACATTCAAGGTATATAACTTCTTTGGTAAAAAAAATTATCTTTGCTTTAAGCAAGCCCCGTTCATTGTTTTTGTGCATCTAGGTTAACACATCTTTGAAATAAACCATAACCAGCCCCAAGAGAGTACATAATCTTGTTAATGATCCTATAATCCAACCCTCACCTTGCTTTCTCCCATCTTCATGTAATCTTCCTTATGTTCCTTCTTTAATTTTAAGTGTATAAAAGGAACTGCAAGCCTGTTATTCTGTGGAGCATTTAAGATCTTGCTCCCTGGCATATATCATCAGTTTGGCTCAAATAAACTCATAAAAATTATCTACAGGTTTGGACATTTTTATGTCAACAGCACCCAGAGGGTTGCATTGGAAGAAGGGAACTCTGAGATTATTGAGCCCAGAGATTATTTAAAATGAAGGACCTGCTCTTTGTCCTTAGAGGGAGTCATTATGTTCATCATACTGGAGAGCAAGCACACTTTGCCTTTGCTCTGGTGAGAGATACTACTTCCATGACTGGAAGCAAACTTGTTCTTTGTTCTGGATGGAGACATTATCTTTATCTTTTAAAGCTGTTCATTAAACATTCTGAAAGGACAGTCTGAAACAAAAAACAGTCAGTGCCTCACTTTATAGGACAAGTGGGAATTCAAAAGATTGATGGATAATTGTCTCCCAACAATGCCCATTCCTTGTTTCTAAACCATCTGGACTTCTGGCAAAATTTCCCATGAGTACATAACTCCATCAGCCATTCATTAATCTGACCAACAGAGGCTGGTACCAAATCCTTTTAATTTGTCTCATACAGAATTTAATTAAGGTTTATATCAGTAGGACTTAAAACAGACAGGATGAGGCTAACTTGCAGTATTGATATCAATCACAGCCCCAAGGTCTCACACCCAGCCAGCTGAACAAATTCCATAAAAATATCATGGTGCACCTTCAAATGATAGGTGACTTTCTCCTTAAGTCTCTGTTTTGACATTTGCACTAGACCTGAGGCATTAAGCCAGGTATCCAGAGCAAAACCTGTCATCTATAACAACGCTCAAAGTTTTTCTTATGCCCATCCCACAGGTGCTAGTTGCTATATTTTGAGGAGGGAGGCAAGGAAATGTCTAGATTCAATGCAGAGAGCAGAGTCCTAGGCATGTACATACATAGTGCCTGTGGAAAGAATGTGCTATTTCCAACTGTTTATTTTTCCACAAGTAGGATCTACCATAATCTGGAGCAGAGTTTGACAGTAATTGAATATGGCTTCTCACTGTTTGGTAGCCCTTAGAATTTTCAGTGTTGTTTGAATTTTTGAATCCCAGAAAGTCCTATACAATTCCATGGGAGTAAAGGTCTCAGGCAGTTTCTTCAACCTGTCCTGTTTGTCTATAGCACCAGACAGGTGGCACCTACCCCACAGAATGACTGACAGCAATAGCAATGAGAAAAAGTAATGTTAGGTAGTTAGGTAGCCATGAGTGATGGGAGTGAAGGCGTGGCTCTGTAACCATAGAAATGACAAAACTGATAGCCAAACTCAAGAGACTGTCCCTCAACCCTCCCAGAGAAAAACTCATTTTTCAAATAATAATACCCATACATTGTGGAGTACAAGGAAATAAATGACCATAGCATACCACCAGTATAGGCCAGCCACGAATGCTTATACAGTACTCCGACCTTTTTTTCATCTCAGCCTCATGATATCATCATTACAATATCATGCATATGCCCAGAAGTTCATGAATCTAATTACAACAGACTGAATTCTGGGAAGGAACATGTGCAGTTAACAGCCAACTGTAAACCAAAATGACCTCACACATCAATTAACTAGCACCACTCTTGTAACCAACCATCATGGCCCAAGTATGGGACAAACTTCCTCACCTCTCCGAAGCTACAGCCCTCTCTTGTATAGCCCATTTCTCTCTTGAAATATACTTCAATAAATGTTACTTTCTTTAATCTTCTCTGACTTGCAATTCTTTACTGCATCGGTGGAAAAGACCAAGGCCCCCAGCACCACTGGGGCAACGAGGGACTTAGATCGCTCCCAATGGTGATGGTAAGATATACTGAGGTGTTAACAGATGTTTTGTATGGTTAGTAGTTGAGTCAGGACCATAATCTGCTTTTTCCCACAGATTTTTCAACTAGGTTCTAGAAAAGAGCAATCAAATCGTGATTAGAACCATCTGACAAGGCATGGCGATCTAGCAGTCAGTTCTATTCAAAGTACTTGCAAAAGCTTGGGTAAGCCACACTGCAGCTTTTTTCTTTCATGAAATCATTAATACCCTCTTTTCCTCATACCTTTTGGGGTCTGAGGTGTTCCTTCTCCAGAGGACAGAAATGTTGTTTTCTTCCACCACCACAAAAATCTGTGTATTGCTATAAGTTCAACTTTTTCTCAATTATCCCCTACTTATACCCAGGTACTTCACACCAAATAATCAGGAGAAAGCAGAACATAGGTATATTTATAAAATATCAAAAAAACCTGTATGTCTCCCACTTTGACACCTGTTGGACATTGTAGGGGGACTGTCTAAGCAGTGTATTCTACCAATTGGTTATGATTTCTATGTTCTAAGATCATGTCAAGTGGCTAACTTGTATTAAATTAGAATTTATTAGGTCACACTTTGGTTGGGCTGCCATCAGGAGGGTATACAAATCAGGCCATCCTGGGGGTCCTGTTAAGGAAAAGAAAAATTCATCATACCTAGGAATAGCTCAAAATCCCAAATTTTCAAAATAGGTCTATATATTCTCCCCAACACACACACTTTTTGTCTTGATTATTATGATCATTATCCAGGAAGTGGCCAAACAAAGATGATCCATTTCTGAAGAAAGCCATATTCAGTGACCAGGTATTGTCTTTCTAAATCGTGTGGACCAGGACAAGGAGAGGGAGTTAGAGTCAGACGGCTTTTGAAGTCAATGTTTAATGAGACAATTCCCAAACTCAACAATAGCAGACAATTGTAAAATGATAGAGTATATGGAAGATCATAAAAATCCTTGGCTATCAACCCTTGTTCATGGGCTGTTGTGATAAGAGGTGCATGATAGTCAAACTGCAAATGACTGAGAAGTCGAAAACCTGACATTTATTAGTGGCCAGAGGTGGCTGATTGGACTAGAATGGTAACATTGTAACCTGAAAAAGTGTCAATGGTAGTGAGGTACCATTGATAACTCTGAGAGGGGGTCAAAAGTCAAATATAGCCATTCTACCAGGAAGATGCCTACAACCTGCCAAACTATAGTTTTCTATGTGAAAGACCAAATATTAAGGCCATTAGCAACAGCCCAAGAATCATTAAGACTATAAATAGGTTCATCAAGGGCAGTAATGGCCAGGGCTATGAGAATTTTCTTGAGTTCTGCTCACTGAGAGGAGCAAACATAGTCATTTTTGGTTCTGTAGAGCTGGCGCTGAGGTTGAAGAGCCAGAGCAGCCCAATGAACACCACTGGGCATCTGCTCAGTTGAATCATTCACAAACAGATATTTAGGCTGCAGAAATAATAGAAAGAAATAGGTTAGGTAGTATTTTTTAATCTCACTAGCACATCTCCATATATGTCTCTTTTTGACTAGAAAAATTCCCCTGGACTTTATGAACATTCACAGTTGAAGTATGTAAAACACCACTATCAATTTTATATTTAGTGAGGGAAGCCATGACAACAGTACATCGAATTAATCCAAAAAGTCCCACCTACAAGGTCACTTTAACGTCTTTTCCCTAATACAAAATTTGCCTAACTGCCATTAGTTAAATTTTACTTTTCCTTAACCCCCATGGAATTGTATACTATAGTGATTTTCTTTTTTTAAATTAGTTAATTAATTTTTTAGTGATGACATTGGATAAAAAAATCCAGTAAGTTTCAGCTGTATGTTTTATATATATTTGCATCATGTGTTTACCTCCCATAGTTAGATTTCTTTCTGTCAACACATATTTGACCCCTTTTACCCTATTTACCTTCCTCTCTCACCTCCCCCTACCCTCTGGTAACCACTAGTCTATTGTCCATGTCTATCAGTTTCTGTTTGTTTGTCCTGTTTGTTTGCTACTTTTAGGTTTATATCCCACATATAAGTGATATCACGTGATTTTCAGCTTTTCCTATTGTGCTAATTTTGCTTAGCATGAATATCTCAAGGTCCATCCATGGTGTCACAAGTGGCAGTCTTTCACCTCTTCTTATGGCTGAGCAATATTTTATTGTATATGTGTACCACAGCTTCTTTAGTCAACCATCTATTGTAGGATACTTCAGTTGCTTCCATGTCATGGCCACCATGAATAATGCTGCTCTGAACATCAGTGTACAAATATCTTTTCAGATATGAATTTTCAAGTCTTTGGGGTAAATTGCCCCACAGAGGGATCGCTAGATCATATGGTAGATCAATTCTTAGTTTTTTGGGGAAACTCCACACTGTTTTCCATAGCAGCTGTACTAATTCACAGTCCCACGACCAGTGTATGAGGGTTCCTTTTTCTCTGCATCATCTCCAACATTTGTTATTATTTGCCCCGTTGATAACAGCTATTCTAACAGGTGTGAGATGTTATCTCATTGTGGTTTTGATTTGCATTTCCCTAATAGCTAGCAATGTTGAGCATCTTTTCATATATTTGTTGGCCATTTGTATGTCCTCTAGGGAGAAGTGTCTGTTCAGGTCCTCTGCCCATTTTTTGATTGGATCACTTGCTTTGTTGTTATTGAGCTGTATGAGTTCTTTGTATATTTTGAACATTAGGCCACTATCGAAGGCATTGCTTGAAAATATATTTTCCCATTGAGATGGTTGTCTCTTTACCTTGTTGATGTTTTTTTTTGCTGTGCAGAAGTTTTTAAATTTGATATATCCCCATTCATTTATTTTTGCTTTTACTTCCCTTGCCTTTGAGGTCAAATTTATAAAATCTTCTTTAAGTCCACGGTCCACGAGTTTAGTTCCTATGTTTTCTTCTATGCATTTTATTTTTTCAGGTCTTATATTCAGGTTCTTAATTCATTTTGAGTTAATTCTGATGTGTGGTGATAGGCAACAGTCTAGTTTCATTCTTTTTCATGGGGCTTTCCAGTTTTCCCAGCACCAGTTATTGAAGAGGTGTTCCTTTCTCAATAGTATGTTTCTGGATTTTTTATTGAAAATTATTAGCCTATATAACATGGGTTTATCTGGATTCACGATTCTGTTCCACTGGTCTGTGTGTCTGTCTGCCTGCCAATACTATGCCGTCTTGATTATTGTCACTTTGTAGTATAATTTCAAGTCAGGCAGAGTGATGCCTCCAGCCTTATTTTTTTTACTCAGGATGGCTTTGGCAATTCAGGGCCTTTTGTACTTCCATACAAATCTGATGATCTTTTGTTCTATTTCATTAAAAGTGCCTATGGGATTTTAATGGGGATTGCATTAAATCTGTATAATGTTTTAGGTAATAAGGTCATTTTAACTATGTTGATTCTTTCAACCTATGAACACAAATATCTCCATTTCTTTGTATCTTCTTCGATTTCTTTTAATAGGGTCTTATAATTTTGATTATATAGGTCCTTCATGTTTCATTAGATTTATTTCTAGGTATTTTAACCTTTTTGTTGCAATTGCAACAAAATTTATTATTTTATTATAGGGAATTCATTATTTTATTATAGGATTTTTAAAATTCTTTTTCTGAAAATTCATTATTTTATTATAGGAATGCTATGGATTTTTGAACATTGATTTTGTATCCAGAAACTTTACTGCATTTGCTGACTGTTTCTATTAATGTTCTTGTGGAGTCTTTAGGGTTTTCTATATAGAGAATCATGTCATCCGCAAATAGTGACAGTTTGTCTTCATTTCCTTTTTGGATGCCTTTTATATCTTTCTCTTGCCTGATTGCACTTGCTAGGACCTCCAGTGTTCTATTGAATAACAGTGGTGGTAACGGACAGCCTTGTCTTGTTCCTGATCTTAGAGGAAGATTTTTAGCTTTTCACCATTAAGTATAATATTGGCCAAAAGTTTGTCATATATGGTCTTATTGATGTTAAGTTACTTTTCTTCTATACTGATTTTGTTAAGTGTTTTGATCATAAATGGATGCTGTATTTTGTCGAAGGCTTTTTCTGCAACTATCGCTATGATCTTATGAGTTTTATTTTTTAATTTGTTTATGTGGTGTATCCTATTAATAGATTTGTATATGTCAAACCATCCCTATGCCCCTGGGATGAAGCCCACTTGATCATGGTATATAATCTTTTAAACATGTTACTGTATTCTGTTCACTAATATCTTATTTAAGATTTTTGCATCTGTGTTCATGAAAATAATGGTCTGTAGTTTTATTTTTTGTATGTTATCTTTACCTAGTTTTGGTATCAGGGTAATAGTGAACACATAAAATGAGTTAGAAAGTATAGCGTCCAATTAAATTTTTTGGAAGCATTTGAGGAGAATAGATATTAAATCTTCTTGGAATGTTTGGTAGAATTCACAGGTAAAGCCATCTGGCCCTGGACTTTCACTTTTTGGTCGATTTTTGGTGATTGTTTCAATTTCTGTACTGTTGATTGGTCTATTTAGATTTTCCAGTTCTTCTGATTCTGTCTAGGAAGGTAGTATATTTCTAAGTACTGGTCCATTTCTTCTAGATTGTGAAATTGGTGTTATATACTTTTTCATAGTATTCTCGTATGATCATTTTTATTTCTGTGATGTCTGTCATAATGTCTTCTCTTTCATACCTGCTTTTGTTTATTTGTGTCTTTTCTCTTTTTTTTTTATTAATTTTATTAACCATCTCAAAGAAACATCTCTTTGTTTTGTTTAATTTTTCTATTTTATTTTTTTTTTTTCAATTTCATTTAAGTCTGCTATAATTTTGATAATAGCTTTTCTTCTCCTGACTTTAGGCTTCATTTGTTATTCCTTTTCTAGTTTTTTTTTAAGATGAAATGTTAGGTTGTTTATTTGAGCTCATTCTTGTTTTTGGAGATAGGTCTATAATGATATGATTCTTATTAGCATTTTTACATGTCCCAAAAGTTTTGATATGTTGTACTATCATTATCATTCATTTCTATGTATCTCTTGATCTCTCTTTTTATTTCTTCCCTGACCTGGTTATTCTTCAGTAGTATGTTGTTTAAATTCCATGTATATCTTCTTCCCTCTTTCTCCTTACAGTTGATCTCCCGCTTCAAAGCATTGTGATCAGAGAATATGGTTGGTATGATATCAATTCTGTTATACTTGTTGAGGCTATCTATGTGTCCCAGTATGTGGTCAATCCTTGAGAATGTTCCATGTGCAGTAGATAAGAATGTATAAGCAGCTGTTTTGGGATGAAAGGTTCTGTATATGTCAATTATGTCCAGTTGGTCTAATGTGTTATTTAAGGATGTTATTTCCTTATTGATTTTCTGTTTGGATGTTCCATCCATATCCAACAATGGGGTATTTAGATCCCCTACTATAGCAGTGTTTTGGTCTGTTTCTTCCTTTAGTTCTTTTACTAATTACTTTATATATTTTGGGGCTCCCTGATTGGGAGTATGGATATATAAAATTGTTATGTCTTCTTGGTGCATGATTCCCTTTATCATTATGAAATGTCTCACAGTATCTTTCTTTACCTTTTTGATTTTGAAGTCTGTTCATCTGATATGAGTATTGCTCCTCTTGTTTTTCTCTGAATGCCTTTAACTTGAAATATCATTTTCCACCCTTTTACTTTGAGTCTATATTTGTCCGTGGAGCTGAGATGAGTCTCCTGGAGGAAGCATATGGTTGGGTTTAGTTTTTGTTTTTTTTTATCCAATCTGCATCTCTGTGCCTTTTTATTGGTGAGTTCAGCCCATTTACATTTAGAATGATTATTGAAATATGAAGTTTTCCTATAACCATTTTATGTTTTACTTTCTGGTACATTAGTTTTTCCATTGCTTCCTTGTCCTTGTGTGTCTGTGTTTTGTTGCTTGTTTGGATTTTGCATGCTTTCTCTCTAGTCCTTCTTACTTTATGTTATATATCTCAGTTGTGAGTCTTTGGTGTATGGTTACCATTATGAATAGGTAGATGATTATATATATACACATATATATATGTATATATATATATGTGTATATATATATATATATATATATATATATAAGTTCATTTTCTTCTGCCTTATCTCCATTCCCCTTTGTGAATTTGGATTTTTGAATCTTCCCCTTTTCAGTCATTGTTGTCTCAATTTATCTCTATGTATGCTGAACATTCATTACTATCTTGCTATAGCAGATCTCTTTTTATTGTTTAAGCTTATAATGCCCTGTTCTTAGTAAGGGTTTTACTCTTCTGCTTCTATCGGCCTATTAGTGGCCTTATTCCTAGTTATATATATTTTTTGTCATTTTGTTTTAGGTTAAGTGACCTCTTTCAGTATTTCCTGTAATGCATGCTTGGCAGTGGAGAATTCTCTCAATTTTTGTATGTCTGGAAAGGTCTTTATTTCTCCTTCATATCTAAAGGAGAGCTTTGTTGGATATATTATTATTGGTTGGTAGTTCCTTTCATTTAAAGGTTCGAACATTTGATTCCACTCCTTTCTGGATTGTAAGTAAGGTTTGTGCTGAGAAGTCTGATGATAATCTAATGGGTTTTCCTTTATGGGTTACCATCCTCTTTTCCCTGGCTCCTCTGAGAATTCTTCCTTTGTAATTGATTTTTGATAATTTTAATACAATGTGTCTTGGTGAAAGTCTTTTTGGTTTGAGATAATTGGGTGGTCTGTCGACTTCCTGAATTCCAAGCTCCAGCTCATTCCTTAGATTTGGGAAATTCTTGTCAATTATTTTTCTGAAAAAGCTTTCTAATCCCTGCTCCTTTTCCTCCCTTTCGAGAATGCTGATTATTCTTGTTTACTCTCTTGATGATATCAGCTAGTTCTTGTATTTCTCTTTCATTATTTTTCATTCTTTGGTTTCTCTCTTCCTTCTGATTTATTTCTAGATGCTTGTCTTCGATATCACTGATCCTTTCCTCCATTTGAAAGACTCTATTTCCCAAGCTTGCTATTTCATTGTTCAAGTCTTTCAATGTGTCTTTCATCTGCAGAAGTTCTATTTGGTTCTTTTTGAGGGTTTCAATCTCCTTGCTAAAGAACTCATTCTGCTCATCTGGTTGTTTTTTCAATTCCTGAAATTGTTGATGAGTTGTTTTGGATCTCAATGAGTTTTATCAGAAGTACTATCCTGAATTATCTGTCATTTAAGTTGCATATTTCTATCTCTTTAAGTTTATTTTCTGGAGATTTTTTCTTTTTGAGCTACCTTGTCGCTTTGGTTGTTCATGGTGTTTAATGGATTATTTTTGTACTTGGGCATTAATAGAAGTGTATTTTGCTTTTTTTCCCCAGAAAGATGATTTCTTATATAAAGATCTCTCTTTAGCCTGTTGCAAAGAAGGTGTTTTTTCTTTTGGTTTCCAGTAGGTGGCGTCTAAGTCTCTTGGATCTCTGCTTTATATAAAGTCTTAATAATGCCTTTTTTATCCTTACAGATATTCAATCATGCTTGGTACCCTTATTTTGAGTCCCAGTCATTGTTAGTGACAATTTTGGTAATGTTTGCTCAGATTCTTCTGGGTTCTGTGGTGTTCGGTCCAGAGGATATGGAGGAGAGGCCTTCTGGGTTGGGGTGTTGGGGGATTGGGGCTGTGGTTCTGCCTCCTGTTTTACAATCACGTTGGAAATAATCAACTGTTATTTCTCTGCCATCTACGCTTCTTTGCCATCCCCATTTCTCTGTTGTCCCCACTTTTCTGCTTTCGGTCCTGATTCCTGGGCATTACCATAGGACACGTGGAGCTCACAGCTCTCTCAGTCAGGGATGTTCAGGGAACCTGTCACACCTTCTCCTCATCCTCTCCTTCTGCAGAGAGCTCCAGCTGTGAGAGGCAGCTTCTTTGTTTCTCCCAGTTTACTGCTTGACTCCCTGGGTTCTGACCTGTGGTAGCTCTTATGCACAGATCCCCCGTTCAGACATCCTGGTGTGCAGTTTGGGTGTTTTTTATTGAGTTTTAGATGTTTAGCTTATTATTTCAAGGGGAGAGATCAGAGGATGTCTCCCACTCCACCACGTTTCTGATATCATTCCAGATAGTGACTTTCTGCCTGTATTCAACAAAGCTATAAATGCTTGAGTCCTTACCCTCTCCAGAGTTCCACAGATTATTAGGATGTCTATGTATGGACTATAGTTGCCCTTATGGACATGGAAACTTTAGCCTTTCTCCTTAATGATATTTCTTTACAAGGCAGCTGAGATCAGGCTAGCAAACGAAGAAGAGAATAGGAGATATGAAGAACGAGAACAGGGTTGTGCAAGGTACATTAACTTTAAGTCTCCAGTGACATGGTGGCTTTTTTGTGGCTCATCCAAACAAAATTCCAATGTTATTGGTCCACCAAAGACCAATTTCGAGCATCAAGGTCATTATCACTTACATAAATATTTTAGCTTTGGGATTCTGATTCAGCAGCCACAGATATATTTCTTTGAGACTGTGGCTCTTGGGTTTGTGCCTATTGATTGATTAGGACTTGAACAGCAGTCACCTTTTTAAAAATAATCTACCTTAACTTATATCATTTGCTATTCTATTGTCAAAATAATATATCTTAAATTCAGACCCAGTTTCAACATAAAGACTAGAGGAGTTTTTCATTGTATCAGGGCTGAATGTAATAACTTATGTAAAATTCTTTGGGTAAGTTTCTCATCCTACAATGAGTAAGCTCCATTGGTACTGTTAACCCAGTCAGGGCAGTGAGAATCCAAATCTAGATAATGCTTCTCCTGTGGTTTCTTAAGGGAATTTTTCTGTCTCAGGGAAATCTCCTTGAAAGAGACTAATCTTCTTTATAGTAGCCATGACCCAGAGAAAACAAACAAACAAAAAACAATAACAACAACAAAAAACCTTTATTATTTTTATTGTCATCTCTGAATGCATCTAAGTCATACTAAACTGTAGGAGATACTGAGTCATGAGACTGTTCAGATGTTGCCATTTCTTCTTAACAAGTAGTAAGTGCCTGCTGTTTATCCCATCATCTCCCAAGTAAACCAACAATGTTCTAAATTTTGCCTGGGTCCTGACCATACTATTAACAATTTTTTTTTTCTTTCCGCCCAATGAAGTATACATTCTTTAGTTATTATCTGAAATGGGTTGAGAACTTTTGTCTATTCAAGATGACTCATAGTATTAATTATTAGTTTTCACAATGGGGCAGACATGAAACTGACTGCCATATTGTCAAGGAATCCTATCCTTCTACCATAGGAGAAGAATTAACAATAATCAGCACCATTCATGCATCTCTGTGAAACTACTTCTTGATATTTGGCCTATAAAAAACTCTGTAATGCTTCCTCATTAATAGGTAGTAAAATAAAGGGCCATTTCCTGCCAGGCTAAACATACAATTTGGTAAATATGTTTACTACTTGAACTCCCCTCAAATACTCTTAATTGTTCCATGAGGATCTAATTTTTGTCTTCAAGAAAGCATGTCTTTGTCAGTATTCCATATTCACCACTAAACTGTCCAGAACTATGAAGGGCCTGAGACTGCTCTACTTGTGAACTAACAAATTAACTTGTCACAGTTTTATGAATGTTTACAGGAGATATGAAACTTCTTGGTCAAAAAACTTCATTTCTCATGGCACAGCAACCAGCATGAAAGGCAGCATATATTGTGCTGAGTCTCTTACTTCTAGTTTTCACAGGACACATCTAAGAGGGTCAGCTGATAATTGTACATGCAGTGGGTTATGCTCCAGGAGAGGAACTCTGAACTTGGAAATCCAAATCTTTTGCAATGGACAGTAAGCATGCCTGACTATGCCATGGAGAAAGACATTATCTTTATTACAGTAAACAAATTTACCTCTTCCTCTGCAGGGAGGTATTATCTCTATCTTCCAAGACTGTCTTCTATACATTCTAAAGAGAATCTGCAAAAAAGTGTTCTGCTCCCAAGACACTCAGAAACATGAATGACCCACGGAGATTTTCTCTTATCACCTCTCTGCACGTTCTAACACAGATCAGGAACCGGGTGTCTGATTTCAGGATTCAGAATGTTTAATTATATCTTATTAAACCATAATTAGCACAGTAATTATAATGTAAACATTTCCTTTCTGAATTCCTGTTATTTTGGAACATATGTCATTTGAAAAATCAAATCACTCAAAGCAAAGCTATGCAGCATAAACCCTTATTCACTTTTCTACTTTTCTACTAGATTTTCTACTTTTTTTCACTCCTCCTCTTATCCTTTTCATGGAAAATGTTTCTTACTTGATAGATTATATTTGTTAAATTTAAGTACTATTTTAATAAATGAAATAGATTTTATTTTATTAAATATTATACTACTCAGTATGTTTAGAATATGACTGGGGAAAATTAACTTTATTCTGGACAGCAATTTAAAAACTTAGAAAAACATAGACTGTATTCACATTAAATAAAGATGGAGACAATATAGTTAAGGTTATGAGTAGATGAAGATTTATACTCTGTACAAGATTTAGTATTTCCTTCAAATCTGAAAATTGCATTATAGAATAAAGTTGAGGAGTGAGCAATCTATCTCATGTTTCATTTATTTGATTAAGTTTTTACAGTATAGAAAGAATTTCAATTTGATAGCTCTAAGGTATGCTGTATTAGCCCCTTGCTTTCAATCAGTTGTTTATAAAAAAAGAAAATGGAAAACTAGGGTTTTGGTATAAGATTAGAGTAAATGTTAGGATATCTATAGTAGAACAAACTAATAGTTTGAATAAATTCATTCCAGTGAATGCACTTGAAATAAGTCTAGCTCTGTAATAGAAAAACATGAGAAATCTAGAATTATACATATATTCAGTAATGCATGATTATAAAAATATTCTTTATAAAATAAATAATTGAGGGCAAATGTCCCCATGTCATCCTAAAAATGATTTTAATGTAATTTAGAAAATCAAAAAAAAAACCCATAACTTGTTAATATCAACTACTTGTCTTTTGTCAAACTACTTTTGAGTAGGTTGCTCATTTACAAAATAAAAAGCCTCTAAAGTAATAGTTATAGTTTATTTTTAATGAAGTGTTACCATTTCTGAGTTGCATATATGACTTTAGAAATATTTAAATAACATTTTTTTAACAATGAGAAATTTCAGAATTTACTGACAGTGAGACAGAAAGAATGAAACTTTACACCATAAAAGTTGCTTTCTTTTCTGAAATCCAAGTGACATGAAAGGTGAGGCCTATGACATGTCCTTTCAAGATATAAAGACAGAAAGTCATGCCATTTGGTCCTAATTTTCATTGTTCTAGTGTTCAGTAATTTTCCAGCTCCCTGTCAAGGAAGGGAAAAATGGTAAATTAATTAAGTTCTTACATGCAAATCCATCCCAAGACCAGGATTCTCCTGCCTTTATCTAGAAACTACTGGGCCATCACAGATTGTACCTGAATCCTATGAAGACAGCTATACAAATTCATGTCTGGATTGCACAGGTGATCCCATCTGTCAGTCTTCTGCAACCCTTTCTGCCCTTTCTGACCTCATTTTTTATGTTTAAGGAATTTTCTGGCAAGAGAGCAGTAATCAAGGCAAGCTGTAAACTAGAGTGTTAGCACCTTGTTTGTGATGCTTTCTCACTTGGCTTTCTGCAAAGCTCTAATAACAAGAAAAGATGGTATTGGCCAGTTAATAATTAATGACACTGCAAATAAAGCACTTCTGTCAGTAAGGGCTTTATCAGTAAGGTCACGGTAAAAAAAGGGTCGCAGATTCTGTAAGCATGAGGGATATTTGCATATGTCAGAATAGACCGTGCATGCTATCAGCACAAACACTTCACATCTGCTTCTGTTTACTCTCATGCTAACACCCCAAAGTACAGAAGTCCTGTGTTAATTGCTGTTACATATTGACTGTTGATGTGTTCTCCATAAAGCTTTTCATAAGTGCACTGTTGCAAATAAACTGCTAATGACTTTGCTTATTCCAGCCACCCTTTTTAAGGAAATCTACAACATACAGATTAATGATTCCTCTGTTTAGCAGTGTGTCTTATGACTAGGTTTGCATAGAGCCAGTATCAATTAAGTAGCAATTATCTGCAAAGTGGAAAAAAAAAGAGCGAAGATATAAATAAGTAATGAGTGTGATGCTAAAATCTCACAGAACAACTAGAATTGAACTCTGAAGCAAGTGCACCGACTAGTGAACATTTTTCCCCATCTGTTCTTGCACCTAAAACATAAAGAGACCCTTGGAAACCAGAACAGTTCTTAGGTGATTTTTTTTTTTTACATTTAATTTTCAATGAGACACTATTTTGAAAAAACAAACAAGGAAAAACATCATTAACAAGAACATTAACCCCCCTAAAAAAAACTGGCCTTATAAATGCTTATTTTATGAAAGCATATCAGATTTTGTATTTGTCTAGTGACAGAGTTAGCACAGAACCCCAATTTATTTCTCTATTCTTGTCAGGCAATGGCCTTTATCAGTACCTTAGACTTATCTGGAAAACTCCACATTATCTGGCTGTAAAGGAAAAGGCCAGGTGGAGTTTTGAGGATATACAAAGTGTCCAAATTGGTATGATTGGTAACAAATTTTATAAGATCTATTTTTGTTTACTAATCTTGGCTTGTAAGAGCCAGATAAGTTCTTTCAGCTCAGGATCCCATCAGAAGATAGAGATGCAGAGACCAATTCTTTGCCCATGCAGGACAAAGAATTGGGGACATTTGGTTCAGGTCTTTGAAAGCCATGACAGATTTGACTTCTTCCCTCAACAATGGACTTGGTAGAATGTGAACTAGAGCAGAGAGTCTAATGTTTTAAAGCTCTCCAGAGGATCTGGAGCCTAATAATTCTTTTGATACTTTTTCTTTTCCTTTTTTTTTAACTTAGAGTTGAATGACTACAATAGGCTGAAAGTTTATTTTATTTTTATCTGTAGTGATCATATTTTCCAGATTCTGAATGAAAACATATGCTTTGACAAATATATATGGATAAAGATAATTAGAAATATGAACTGTATTGGCTAAAATACAATTAGACTGCTGTGACAAAGAGACCTACCAAAACTGAAGTTTATGGAACAGAGAAGTACGTTTTGCAGCTATATTTTAATCTTAAGTGAAGATCTCAGCTGCCAGGCTGTTCTATGTAATAAATAAGGGATTATAGGGACCGTGGAGGTACACTCTCCAGATTTTCTTAAAGAATAACTACTATGAAACTAGCCGTTGTACCTTTAGATCTGCCAAGACATTCATATTAAGACCATTTGAGCTTCCAGACTATTCCCAGGCAATGACTAAGTATGGCAGGGGCACTTGAGCCAGGCCATTTCTGCCTAATGCGGGATCCTCTCATGGAAAATTTTGTTCAGGCAGTCCACATTGGTTTGGCTGAGACTTCTCAGAGATGCTTTGCAGTCTAGAGCCTACCCTACTCCATTCTCCTTTCTCTCTGCTCTCCTTTTACAAGTGTCAGAATTGCATTGCTGTGCAAAGTCTCTCCCTACCTCTTCTTTTCTCTTTCCTCTTTTTCACAAATGTTCCCCTCAATAGTTGCTGTAGGTTCAGGTTCATTTAGGTACATTATTTTCTTACAATTGAAAAGTCTTTGAACAACTGCAGGTGCTGATTTCTTTATTTGAAATCTTTGAACCAAATGTGTTTCTGAATTCAGAATATGGTGGATCTACTTTATATTATGTACTAAACCCATTTGGAGTATTCTACAGCTACAATGCAGCGAAACCCAAACACATACACAAAGTAGGATATATATCACATAAATATAGGTCTTTTTTTTTTTTTTTTTTGACAACAAATAAGTCTAAATTAGGTTAGGAGTCACCTAAACAAATTACAAAAAAGTTTTTAGTTTTTAGAATTATACGGATTTCAGAATTATAAACTTACCCATCTTTTGCACTATTGTTAATAGCTTTACTCTGATTCATACTTTCCCTCCTTACATTATTGATCAATTAGATTCTAATCCAATGGTTCTCAAGCTTCAACTTCAGTAAGAGTTTCCTAGAGGCAGTTTTCAATTCTCAAATTTTTAGTCAGTAGATCTAATGGAATGCTTAGGAATCTGCATTTTTAACAAGCTGGGTAAACTCCACCCCAACCTGTGATTCTAATGAGAAAGATCTTGGAATTTACACTCTTAAAATACTGTTCTAGACTTTGAGTTCACCCACTATGATAAACAGTACTAATATACTTAGTTGGAGGTTTAATATGGATTTTGAGGCTTTTGTTTTTTAAATGTAGAACCAGCTAACTAGTTTATTCTCTTGTTCTTCCTCTCTGACTCTGGCCACATTTGTAGCTAGGTCAAACCCTCATCCACTTCCCGGTGTGATATTCATTTCACCAATAGCTCTTCAGGAATGTTTATATTGGAATGGCACGAGTTAGCTTTTTTAACTGAAATAGAGCTGAATAGTATCTGTCTCACAAAAATATCACCTTTGAGCTTATAAAGTTGTGCAAGGAGTCCCTCTATTCCCATTATAGTTGGAGTCAGAGGTAGAAAAACTATAGATAAACTCTAATGGGTAAATGAATTCACAATAGGCAAAGCAGGACAACTGGTATGAAATGAATTTGTAAGTGTACTACTTTCAGCTCAGCACTACTTTTAGGTTGGTTCTCTTGCAGGATCAATTTTATTTTGAACGAGTTAAAAATTCATATTTCTAAAATTTTCTTTCCCTTTTCAAAGATATTTCTGATTTCTATTTTAAGTTAAGTGCTTCCTGAAACTAGAGATTAGTCAGACTGGAATAGGATCTGTTAAGAGGAAGGGTTGAGGAAAAATCACTGTCTGTAAAAGGGTCTAGGCATTTATTTGGGTATGTTTTCTGAAAACAAATTTTTGCTCCCCTCTGAGTAAGAATTTAAAATTCTCTGCTAAAAACAGCTTGAATAATCATTAATATTACTATTAGGAAGGGGAACACACACAAAAAAACTAAGTTTGAAAGCATCCCCTAGAATTACATGAATACCATTACTTCCACAGATTCATGATTATCAAACTAGGGATTATGCCATTTTGTCAGGAATTTACTGGAATTAGAAGTTAAAATTGGTGCATAACCCTAGAGAAACAATTTTAAGAAAATGTTAGAAAAAACTAATCATGTTTATCTAAAATAAACAGGCATTATGGTATAGATTACAGAGTTCATATGTTTTAGTTAGTAAAACGCATGCTTATTAAGAAATAGAAATAAAAATGTTTCTTTAGACAAAGACTTTATATCCTACAGAGGTCTGTCTTCTTTCTTAGTTATTCAGGATAAGTTGGTGGGAAAGTTCAGAAAACATTACAGTTCACTGTGATATGTGTGGTTAAGGATTTCTTGTAAAGTGTTTAAATGTGCCTACTTTGTTATTATAGTGCCTGCCATTAAATTCTCCATTTCATCTTGCAGTATATGGAGTTGAAAGTTGTATGAAAATTGTGTTTTAGTTGTGCTATAAAGATATGCAACAGGACGTTAAAATTTAACTATTTCTGGCTCAGTTTTGACTAAAGCCCCATGACAATATTTGCCAACTATTCCACATTCTAAAGTTAGATCACATATGTAGGACTTGCAAAGAAATAGAGGAAATAGAGAAGGAACCCACAGGCCCTTTTCCCCCTTCAGGTAACAACCTACAGCAGGCCAACTATGTTTTTTATCTTACATGGACTGAACATTTTAATTGCTGAAATGAGATTTTCTTTTGTGACTAGAGATAATCAAAGGACATTTTATTACCTGCGACCAAAAAGTTGTAGTATTTCCTCTAGATTTCATCTGCTTAGTGAGAAAATAACCCCACAAAGTAGATTTAAATGGGCAATAGAAGTAAAATCAAGTTTTTCTTTCTTACTCTATACCTGTGACTGGGACATGAATCAGGAAGAAAGAAGATATTTAAGGGAATTTTAGAGATTTCTACCAATTATTTTATTTTATTTTTATTTTTGTTTCTTTTAAGGGGCTATAATTCTTTTGTTTATGAACCCTAAACTTCCACCCAAACATCTCTTTTCTACTTTACAACACATTTTATCTCCTTACCTCAGCTACATGTCTTGAACTATTTCTCCATTAAATGCTGTTCTTGAGGTTCATTTTACACGTTTCACTTGCTTTAAACTGTTGAGATGATTTTGTATATTATCTTCTACAGAGTCTAGATTCTCCCATTTGGTCATGCTGGGATTGTTTTTTTTTTTTTTTTTTTTTTTAATTTCATGAGAGGTGTCTCTCAATTTACAGAAGCACCTAAGGTGAAAGCAGAAGAGAAAATTACATTCTAAAAAAGTATAAGTAAATAAATAATGGTTATAACTTCTTCTAAAGTTTTTATCAGTTGGTTTAAAAATTCCTGACATACCTGTCAGTTTATCTAACCAAGTAGAAAAGACTGAGATCCAGGATATATAAATCAATTTAATTTTATGAGATCTCTAACACCCAGATGACAGAACATTTTTCTACAGAACTCTAAAGAAAGAGTTCATTTTATCATCAGGGAAAACATTTTTTTAAGAAAGTCTTTTGAATTATATGAGAATTCTTTTACTCTCTAAAGCCAGAGACATAGATTCACACTAAGATACTTGCTAAAAGTAAATTTCAAATACTAAGAGATGTTAAAAATTAGATCTTAAAAAGCCACTATTAATAAATGCAAATGTAAACCGATATTTATTGAGTATCAATTAAGCATTAAGCACCGTGCTGTGTTCTGGCCATACACTAGTAAATAATGAATAGTTTCTAATTTCTTGATGCTTATAAGAGTAGGAAAAAAAACATATGTAAGCAAATTAGTATTTAGAATTATGATAAAAGAATATGTAAAAGATAGAATAAGAGAAGACCACAGGAAAGAGGTTTATCTCTGTTAGGAAGTTAGTTTGAACATCAAGTCAGCACTGACTTTGAGGAATAGTCCAGAAGACAATGGGAACTTCAAATAGAGTAACAGAAAGTGCAGTTGTCCACAGGAAAAGCAGGATTGTGTGCTTAGGAACCCCACTAACAGATTGGTACAGCTGGAACATTAAATTAAATGCATGTGGACAGGAGTGATTAGGGCCGGTAAAGGGGATAGCATGGGGAGAAGGGGCAGGTGATAAAAGGGCTTTGCTAAGGAACTTTATCTTGAGAGCAATAGAAAGTCAGTCAAGGATTTTATGAGAGATGATTTAGAATAATTCATTTTGTACAAGACATGAAGGCTACAAATAGAAAGAAACTAGGTTCATGGTGGCAGAAAAAGTAGAGAGGAGAGGAAGAAAAAGAGAGACATTTTAGAAGTAGAGTAGTCAGGAAGAGAGAGGGAGGGAGCAAAGGAAAGAAAAAGAAAAGGAGAGCGAGAGAGAGAGAGAGAGAGAGAGAGAGAGAGAGAGAGAAGAGACAGAGAGAGAGAGGCAAATAGAAATAATTTACTTGAAATTTTGAAATCTAGATGTATTAAGCAGAATAATACCTCCCTCTCCCACCCCAAAAGTTTCCATCCTAATCCCTAAATCTTATAAATATGTTACCTTACTTGGCAAAAGGAACTTTGTTGATAAATTAAGGATTATTCAATGGGAAAATCATCTTTGGATTACCCAGGTAGGTCTACTATAATCATAATTTAGTCATTTTAGTTTTTACTGATAATTCCAACATTTGGGTCTGGTTCTATTGATTTATTTGTCTTGAAACTGTTTTTTTCTTACTCTTTTGTGTGTCATTTTTTTGTTTTGTTTTATTATTAAATTCTAGACATTGTGTATAAAAGAATCGAAACCAAGGTATGTTCAGAAATGTGTTCAACTTTTTTTTTATTAGGCTGATAATGTAGGTCTGATTCAGTTTACCTGTATATTGTTTCACAGGGTTCAATTAATTCAGGTAGTAGACATTTGCACCCTTGTGGGATGCCAGAAATTTTTTCTCAGTGTTCCCGCTCTACATTTAGTTTTGAGGATGCCCTGCACATTTATGCCACCTATTTCTCTCCTTGCTATTGCCCCTTCCAAAGACATAGATTATTGTCATTTATTACTCAAGCAACAAATGTATGGTTTATGGGGGAAAGTGGTGGTTTTACTTCTTATTGAATCCCAGATATTTCCCCACTTTGGTTTCTTTCACCCCCTTAATCTACCACCAATCGATTTCAGGTAACCCTCCTTACATCTCCTTGTTTGATTCTAACATATAAAATAAGCTGCAAAATTGCTATTCTCAAAAGCATTTTCTCAATCTGTTGAGATTTTGCTTCCCAGCAATTACTGTCAGTTTGGCTCAAATAAATTCATTAAAATTCTCTACAGGTTTGGACATTTCTTATGCCGACATTACCAAATAACTGCTCTTTTTATCTGCCTATGAATTACCCTCCCACTTCTTTGAAGCACTCCTTCCCTTATTCCATTCCTTAGCTCAAGGTGACATATCAGCCTCAGTTGTGTGACTGCCTTTGGTCTCATATTTTTGGGGGCTCCCATATTTGCAAAATTAAATTTGTTTTTCTCCTGTAAATTTGTTATATGTCAATTTGATTATTAGACCAAAGAAACCAGAAAGATAGAGGAAAATGATTCCTCCTTTAAAGTAATAAAAATTTGACTATATCTATCAGTAACCAGCTAGGAAAAGAGAGATTGCTTAGTATAATGTAATAGAAATTTTAATATAGAGGGTTAGTTAAACAGTATTGGAGGACAAAAAAGGCAAAAGAGGAATGTGAAGCTTACGCAGAGGTAATAATTATAGGAAGTAGCTTCCACTTCTAGAGAAGGGACCCTAAAGAGCCCGGGCTCAAAATGCTGAGGAGATAGTGTCTAGCCGGGCTGGTACTCTGAGATCATAAGGGAGGTTGCTGAAGGAACTGGGATTCAGACTTATGAGGAAGGATACCTGCCAGCTGATGTTAGGATTTCAGAGGAATTCCATGAGACTATTTCAGGGAGTGTGGGAGAGACAAGAACCAACTGCTGCTGCCAGGGTAAAAAATTGTTTTGTGGAGATGCTGATAGGGACAAGCAAACAGGAATAGAGAAGTTCCTTCTCTTATCTTCCTGGCTTCCAGTTTCTCCATAATATCCTCTGTTGGAAAAACCTGACAAGGAGCCAGGCGGCAAATTAGAAATTTGGTTTGCAAACAAAATGAAAAAAGGTTAGGTTTTCTGATCTAAAAACTTGTAGGAAGGAGGTGCTCCTGCACAGGCTATGCCCCCTATGATGTCTACTTGTACCTTTACACACACTCAGCTCTATGTTATATGAACAAATTAGAAGGAGGCAAAAAGTATCATTAGGTTGATAATCTAATAATGGTGTATCAGTCATAGTCCAGTTAGGAAATAGAAACTTCATTAGTTTTTTGAACAGAGATATTTAATATAAAGAATTGCTAATTCAACCTAAGTGTCCATCAATAGACAAATGAATATAGATGTGGTACATATATTCAATGAAATATTATTCATCCATAAAAAGAATAAAATCCCTTAATTTGCAACAAGGGTAAACCTAAAGGGTATTATGTTAAGTGAAGTAAATCAGGCAGAGAAAGACAAATACCATATGATTTCACTTATATGTGGAATTTATAACAAAAATGAACAAACAAAATAGAAACAAACTTATAGATACAAAGGACAAACTGATGGCTGCCAGATCGAAAGGGGCTTCACGGGTGGGTAAAAAAGGGGAAGGGATTTAGAATTACAAATTACCAGTTATAAAAACTGTCATAAAGACAGAGTACATCATGGACAATATAGTCAATTATGTTGTGATAACTATGTATGATGCCAGATGGGTACTAGACTTAATAGAGTGATCACTTGGTAAGTTATATAAATATCTAATCACTATGTTGTACACCTGAAAGTAGTATAATATTGCATGTCAACTTAAAATATTAAAAAAATTAAATTTTTTCAAAATTCAAATTGAAAAATAAAAAAAAAATTAAAGATCGCTAACTCAGTAGAAATTTGTTAGCTGGGTAATCTATAGGATAATAGATAACTAAGATGTCACTGAGTTAGCAATTATAGGATGAGTTGCTAAAGTCAAAGAAGGGAAATAGTTTAAATTTGGGATCCCTAACTCCCAGGCTGCAGACTGGTACTGGTCCATGGCCTGTTAGGAACCAGGCTGCACAACAGGGCAGCAAGTGAAGCTTCATCTGTATTTATAGCCACTTCCCAGTGTTAGCATCACCACCTCAACTCCACCTCAGATCATCAAGCATTAGATTCTCATAGAAGTACTGGTCCTTGGTACCAAAATTTTGGAGACCTCTAGTTTAAATTATTAAAACTTAGAAGAGGGGTTCCATGGAGTAGTAAACTCAGACTACAGAAGAAGCTCTCCATAAACCTAAAACCCAAACTTCTGAGGAGGAGGTGTTATATTGCTAGTATTGTTGTTTCATGGTGGGAGAGGGATGGCCACAGTAAATCTATTTTAACAAGTGTTTGAAAATCTACAAACAACATTCAGCTGCTTCTACAGGAAGGAATCACCACTACCGGTATAAAAAGGCATTGCCAGGATGATGCTCAGAAGCATAGGAAGAAGACAGGAAGCAAAATAGAAAAAAACAAGGCTCTTCTTCCTCCTTTATTTTAGCAGAATCCCTCAATTGACCCCTAAAGGTAGAGCCCAAGAACCTTCACCATGGGAGTGAAGTGCAAAAATGTTTTGGAAAGTTCCAGTACTAGCATCATGATGCCAAGTATAAAATAGTGGGTTTGGAACTAAGAAAATAGCTAGATAAGCAGCATGAATGGAAACAGCAAGGTCTTAGGCTTTATGTTTGAAGATAAAGTCTTGCTAGAGAAAGGAACCTTCTAATTTCAGTTGTCAGTGACTTGAGGAGTTTGCCCATCAGCTTAGGATCTGATTGGACATTGAGCAGTTTTTCCAGACAAGCCAGGTGGTCTGGAGAATCGCTAAGAGCACCATTCAGCAGATGAATATGTCCATTTCTTTAATGCTTTTACAAATTTAATAATAATGATAATTAATAATGATGATGATGATGTAAGGGTGGGATGGTAAAAAATGCACTCTCAAATGTCAAGGGGTGTTTAATCATATCAACTACCTACTCTAAAAGAACATCTGAGTCTGCTTTATTTGTTTCTTAAAGGCCCCTTTTCTTTAGGAACTGAGACAAGATCTCTTGCTTAAAATAATCTGTTGGAAAGCTTAATCTAACAGTGACATATTGGATGAAAAGGAAGAGGGAGAATTTAGAGACAGGAAGGCCAGTTAGACAACTGAGACTGTGATCTGATCTATAGTTGTGACCAGGTAATTGGAAAGACAGAAATATAAATATCAGGCAAGAGGAAAAAGAGAAGCAAGTAAGATTATAGCAAATGAAACTTATCACATTGTTTTATAGCCTGTTGTTAATATGTCCATCTCTTTTGCTAGATATTGAACAATGTGCTTCAAAGACATTTTCTCATCACTGTTATGGGAGGTAGAGGGAGACAGACTCTAATAGAAGGGCCTTAGCATTGTTTAAAAGCCAAGAGAGCAGGACTTCTCTGAGAACAGCTTAGTGAAAAGATCACCACTGATGGGGACTTGGAGGACACCTGCTAAGATAAATGTGAGTGGTGCTGGCAGCTGCTGGACAGTAACCCCAGTGACATTGCCAGGCTCCACTTGTAGCAACTGGTAATGTCATGAGGTCCTGTGTCATCAACAACTGTCATGTAATAACAGATGAGTCCATGAGGCTGTCAAGTGGACAGAGAGGGGCACACATTTCTGCAGAGTACTTGTAATGGCTGTAAAGGAGACGATATCTAAAAACGCCACAATCCTGTTACTGGAAGGAACCACCTTGGGGATAGGCCAGTTGTAGTGATAATGTAGCATCTAAACTTCATGAAGTTCATTCTATGAGCCAGGAACCTTGCTAAATGTTATGCATATACTATCTTATTTAAGCCTTATAGACCTTCCATACAGTAGATAGTACTATTATCATTATGCCCACTCTGTAAGTTATGGAATCTGGACTTAGAAAATTAAAGTGAGTTGAGAAAGATCACATACATATAAATGGAAGACCCAGATTTGCTATGTCAGAAGACTATAATGTGAACTACCAGGTTTTGTAAAGAATCTCAGGACCAAGAATGCCTTACATTACCACGATTACTCCTGTCTTTGCTCATTATTTCCTCCTGGTCTCATATAGGCTGGAAGTTGAAGGTTCTCTCTAATGGCTGTAAAGATGATGGACCAGGCTTAATAAAACCCAAATTCCTAAATATATTTGAAACTGTAGCAAAAAAGAATGTTTATAATTTGTTAGAGAAGTTATCATAGATTTTTTTAGAACCCAATAAATTATTAGACAAAATGAAAACAAGTTACCATTGTTTGGCTTAACATGTAGATATTTTCCATAAAAGTTATGAAGTGCAAATACTAGAAAATAATGACACGTATCTTACAGAAAAAAAGGAATTGTACATAAGTTAGAGAATAGCTTTGGCCTCCTCCTTTTAACCTCATAATCATTTGTGACCCTGAGGTGGCACTAAGCCTTCAAATATAAACCGATTTTCTCTGTTGCCTAATTGCAAGTTGTGGGCCTTCATTATGACTATGGCTTTAAATATATAATTTCTTATCATCATCTGTCAAGGGGAAAAATCAAAGTGAGGATTAAGGATGTCCTTAATTGATAGACTTAACAATGATGACATTTTTACTGCTTCAGAATTTCTATGTACAACATTATACATACTGCAAAATATTGCCAAAATATTCTGAAGAATAGATGTTATAGGACTGGGGAAAATTTGAGTAGTGTTAGGGAATTCATGACTGAATGCAACGTAAGTGGTACTTAAAGCTGAGAACCAACAGATTGCTTTAATCATCGTTTAACAAAGATTGGAGTGCCTTTCTTAGTTGGAAATTGCTTTCTTTCTCTCAAGTGGACCTCGGCATACTTAAGAATAACAGAAATGATTCCCCTTTAGTTTTGGAAACTAGGTCTGAGATGATAGAGAGAAAAATGGGATAAATTGGTGTTCCCTACTACTTTTCTTTCTTTTTTCCTTCCTCCACCCTCACTTTTTCAACCTTTGTTCCCTTCAGGAGATTGTATGACCTTGAACACATTGCTTACTCTCAGTTTAAATTTTCTCAGTGCTAAAGGTGAGACAGTTGATAATGTGTTTTATTTCTATGACTTCTACCATCCTGTGATTTCCTTTTTTAATTTCCCAATCTGCAAAGCTGAGATTGGTTAAAAAAAAATAGCAGAGGGATAAAAGAGAAGGTAGAGTAACTATTCTGTCTCTTTGATTCAGGAAAATATTTGTTGTTATTTGTTAAGCAACATTTTCTTGAGATATAAGCTATTTCATATAAAACATAAATACAAAGATTTACTACTAATTTTTTTACAATATTAAGTAGCTTCTATTCTTTAACTGTTCCTTCCATTTTTTTTTCAATTATAGCTGACATTCAGTATTATATTGCTTTTAGGTGTACAGCATAGTGATTAGACATTTATATAACTTACGAAGTGGTCTCCTGATAAGTCTAGTACCAACTGGGAGTATGCATAGTTATTACAATATTATTGGTCATATTTCCTAGCTATACTTTACATCCCTATGATTATTTCATAATGGCCAATTTGTATTTCTTAATCTGTTCACATTTTTTCACCCAGCCTCTCAATCACCCTTCCATCTGGCAATGATCAACATCTCTGTGTGTGTCTATGAGTTTGTTTATGGTTTGTTTATTTTTTAGATTCCACATAAAAGTGAAATCGCATGGTATTTATCTTTTGCTGTCTGACATGTCATGTAGCATAATACTCTTTAGGTCATTTCATGTTGTTGAAAATGTTAAGATTTAATTCTTTTTTTATGAATGAGTACTATTCCATTGTACATAAGTACAACCTCTTCTTTATTCAGTTGTCTATCAATGAACACTAAGCTTGTTTTCATATCTTGGTTATTGTAAATAATGTTTCAATGAACATAGGAATGCATATGTCTTTTCAAATTAGTGTTTTCAGTTTCTTCAGATAAAAAGTCCAAAGTGGTATTGCTGGATCTCAAGGTAGTTCTACTTTTAATTTTTTGAGAAAACTTCATACTATTTTTCATAATGGCTGTACCAATTTGCAATCCCACCAACAGTGCATGAGTGTTCTCTTTTCTCCAAATCCTTGCCAACAATTATTTGTTGATTTATTAATGATAGCCATTCTGACATGTTTGAGGTGATTGATACCTCTTGGAGGTTTTAATTTGCATTTGCCTGATGGTTAGTGACACTGAGCATCTTTTCATATGTCTATTGACCATCTGTATGTCTTCTTTGAACAAATGTCTATTCAAGTCCTCAGTCCCATTTTTAATCAGATTGTTGGTTTTTTTGGTGTTAAGTTTTATGAGATTTTTAAAAATTATCAAATGTATCTTTGGTGAATATTTCCTTTCCTTCTTTCTATCCTGATACTTTAATATCATTTTCATTTCTTCATATATCTCTTTGTTTTAAAATTCATCATTTAGCAAGGTACTTTGAAACTGTCTCTGACTATTATAATTTATTTTCAAAGACCCTTTATGTTAATGTGGCAGCCTTCAAGGCAGTGATGTGTTTTCAGGACACTCAGTCCTAACTACTCTCCTTGCACTGGGATAAGGGCACATTGTCATTCTCACACGAATATTAATAACTCATTCTTCAGTGCTCTGGAGCTGTGTCATATTTGATTCTCCTATGCCCTGTGTTGGTATCAGTAGCATAGGTATGGTTTTGAGTGTACTTTTCAGTCTTAGCAAAAGAGAATTTTCTTTTCCCCTATTCTGTTCTTTTCTCTTTTTTCCCCCTTTCTTTCCTCTTCTCTCTCTCTCTCTCTCTCTCTCTCTCTCTCTTCCCTTCTCTCTCAGCTTAGCTGTGATTCATGTGTTTTGGTTTTATTTAGTCTAGTACATCTGTATATTTCCATGTTGCAGGGAAGCATGATAAGTTATTAATGCAACAATAAATATTTTTCTATATATTCTTTACACACTAATTTAATTTGTTTTTCTTAGAATAAATTCATACATATGAATCTTCCGGTAGGAAAAATGCTTTTATACTGAGCTTTTATACTCAACCAAATTATAATTTTAGTTTAAAAATAATATTTTGAAGATGTTTTAATTTAGTATATTCCCTAGAGAAGTTATGAGTAGGATAATTTTTAAATCAATAATACTATATATTGTAACTTAAATTTTTCTACTTACTAGGAAACTCTGGGTAAGAGTAGAAGAAAACACAATACAAATGTCAGCATTACAGAAAAGTATCATTCCAAGTATACATTATGGAGTTAATTCAAACATTTCATCCATATCCAGTTTTTAAGCCATTTTTTTCATGGTACTACATTATTTTTACTGTGTAATCCTTTAGTACTACCAATATATTTGAAAAGAAAGTTCACTCAAATAATTTTAAAAATACATAAATAAAATGGCAAAAAAATGCATTATTTAAGAAAAGATTGCCAGTTATACGGGTGAAAAGAGTCAAAAGGTAAAAAAAGTAATAATAATAAAACAATGTATTCAATGTGAAAATAAATATATTTGATACTCACTTTTTTTATTTGATGTTTTTTAGATTTTAGGTTAGGAAAGGAAATTGAATTTAAAGTGGTGAACTAAGATAAATGTCTCAATTTCTGATTGTTGAAAACAAACTAATCATGCCAGTCTTCATTTACTCTTCTGAAAAATTACTCATCTTAGCCATTCATTTACTTTTTAGGCAGCCATTTCCAAATCTGGATGATTTTAATACCCTCCTAGGGAACTGATAAAAATATAGATTCTAAGACCCTTTTCATGTAATGAATACCTGAGTGAAAGTAGAGGATTCTGTATTCAAAAAAAATTCAGCAGATGATTTTCAAAAGACAAAAAAAGTGAATAAAAGATATACAGATTTGGAAGGAAGAAATAAATCTTTTTTTTTTTTTTGCTGATGACATGATTATCTCTATAAAATTTTCCACAGAATAGACCGGAAAGAAAGAAAGAAAGAAAGAAAGAAAGAAAGAAAGAAAGAAAGAAAGAAAGAAAGAAAGAAAGGAAGGAAGGAAGGAAGGAAGGAAGGAAGGAAGGAAGGAAGGAAGGAAGGAAGGAAGGAAGGGACAAAAGGCAAGCAAACATACAACTATACCTAATATTTCTAAAAACAAACAAAAAAGGGGCTATCAAACTAGCCTCCATGTTAATTACTTTTGAAAATCTTAGCACATTTGGTTTCAAGCAATGCCAATATCTTCTATACAGATTTATTAAAAATGCATGTATTTTACACATTCTACATACCCTGAAAAGTAGAATTTATTATAAGACTGGTTTAATTTATTCTACATTCAAGTGAATTAATTACTGTCAGGACAGAAAAAAAGTGTGAATTTTAGAACTGTGACTTTTTTGAAATGTTAATCCTAAAATGATAGTATGATAGCAAGACCCTCTTATACTATAATCTCCAACTGAATAGTGCACATAGGTAATAAAATAGTAGTTGTATATTAATCCTAAACTATACATTTCTTCTCATAGTAAAATATGTTTTTCCCCGCTTTCTTTATCTACTGAGATTAGAGAATCTACTCTATCCTGGGACTGATGACAGAAATAATCTATATATTATCTAAGTACCATTCTGATGATGGAAGAGCATTTGATATGCCACCAAAGCTTTCTTAATTCATTAGGATTCTAGTCTATATCAGGGATTATGCCAAGCATTTGATATTCAAAATTAAGTAGGATATAGTTTCTAAATGCAAAGATCTTAATGTCTCGAAGAAGGACAAACATACAAATAACAGATCTATCATATATTTCTAGCACCTAGTTCAGAACCTGGGCTATTAAAATCACTTAAATAACAATTACTGTAATAGTAGCAGTACCACCACAACCACTACAACTATTACTACCAATAGCTGAAATTCATTAAATTCTTACTGTATACCAGGCACTTTTCTAAACACGTATTCATTTTATTGCTCTTAAAAATGCAGTGAAGCAAATGCATTATTTGTCTATTTTACTGACAAAACCAAAACCCAGATACTCATTGTGTCAAGGTATTGGTTTAGCATCATGGCCAACTCTATCTGGTGATATCAGAAAAAACATGATATGCTAAACTCTGAAAAGAGAACACAAGTTCACCAGGCTAAGAATCAAAGCAGTGGATAGGTAAAGGGAACAATCAGTGTAAAGATATAGGAAAGATAAAAAAGAGATGAATTGTATTTCAATCTCAAGTTTAGGATCAAGAGAGAGAACAAAGATGAGGTTTGAGGGGCAAGAACAAAGATTAGGTTTGAAGGGCAGATCAATGGCCAACCAAGAAAAGAAATGTTACTTGCAATAGTGAATTTGAATGAAATAAAGAGAAGATTAAATGTAGGAGATACTTAAAAGATAGAGATCACAGAGTTTATGATGGAAAGAAGGAAGTCTGAAGAATTCTAGATGTTTGGCTTGGATGAGTTGGTGGGTAATGCAAAAAGGTGAGTGGGTTCTATGAGAAGATAAAAATTTCAGTTTTTGATAAGGTGATTCTGAGTTGTCTATCAAATATCTAGGTGACACATTAAGAAAATATATATTTCAATGGGAACTCAATAGAGTAAACTGCACAGGAGGAGCATAGAAATATTACTAGTGTATATGATTTCATGGAAATAGATGAGCACACCTTGACAGAATGTATAGAGTGAGAAGAGGACAGCAAAGGAAATGAGGGAGCAAAATAAAATGAGAAGACAAGACAATAAATATAGAAGAAAGGAAAATGAAGAAGCAAGAAAAAATGGTGTTTCTGAAAGCAGGAGGACATATCTCTTCTCTTGGCTATACCACAACTAAATTGTCCCTCAGTATGAAAATAGACAACCAGGTGAAAAAAGATAAACATCTCAGTTGTAATGGTCAACACCTAAAAACTGTGTTGTTTAATTGTACAAACTATTTTTCACCTAAATCTTATTTTTCTGCATTTATTGATTATGGTAAATCTACAATCACTTAAATGTTGCCGTTCTCTTAAATAATTTATTAGGCATTAAGTATGCATTGAAATAGGTAGGTTTTTTCTTATTTCGTATGAAGTATTATGGAAACATCAATAGTCAAACATTCAGATGCTACTGTGCATGGCATAGGGCTTTGTCATAGATGTTGTTCAAAAATGTTTCAGTGTAAATAAATAAATAAATAAATAAATAAACAAAGGGGTCTGTTACTCTAAATCTTTTAAGGGTAGTGTTGGTCACACACAAATGGCTCTTTTAATTTTTGAACATCTATTTTAAATAATACTTCAATTTGGCTTTTGCAGAATAAATCTAATGTTTAAAGAATGAAGCATATTTTGAACAAAATCGTCTCAATTCCTACTTTAGAAAGATGCAAATCAACTACCCTATGTAGGAAAACTTGAACATCTCAATTCCTTTAGAAGTTGGACAACCCAGAAACAGTATAAAAGTTTTATCTATTTTCTTGTGTAACCAGAAAATCATAAGCATTTTAAATTTAGATTTCTGATGAGGAAGATTTACATATCTGTGGCAGAACTAATTTTTGGTTTATCAGAACTGACCTATTGTTACAGTTATTTTAAGCCCTAGAAATAGCATTATAGTTGCCAAATAATAGGTGCCATCTAGTGGCCAGTGAGATTTAAGTCAAATATTCAGAAAAATTTCGAATTATTCTGGGATTACCACCCATGCCCTTTTTATTTTTTTTTTTTCACAGTTAGTTTTATTTATCATTTTCTGAATGACATAACCTATTTTTAACCAGGTTTCAAATCCTTCAAATTTATATTTCTACACATGAAATATCCTTCAGGACTAATAGTGTCTAGTTAGAATCTTGATTTTAATAGATGAGATATTACCATTATTCAAATTAAAATGAATGTTAGAGATTGTATTGTTTTCCAAGTTCTCAAGTTTATGTTTTCCTTTTCTTTCCTAAATTGGATCTGAATATAAATTGAGGATGCCCTACAAAACTAGACTAGAGGTCACACAGAAATATTAGATTGACATTAACAATTGTTATAGTCATTTTGAATATAGACAATAAATAGCTTGGATTTATGCAATATCCAGATGTAAAGTCTCTTGGAACTCCTTAATACTTTATAATCCCCAAATTTAGAACTAGAGAGATATATGTGCAAAATTCATTTCTGGTGAATGTTAAGAATTCTGTTTCCAAGAACTGCTTGGAGATAAAAGATTAATAAATTAAAATGCCTCTAATTTGTGTCTTTGATAAGTATAATAATATGGTGATGCATTCCTTGATATTGATACTTATCCTGATTGTAACATAGATCTATAAGGAAACAATAAATGAGATTATAGCTCGTTTTATCAGATCAAAGTGAAAAATGAGAAAAGTTAATATTATCATCATGTTGACATTTGGCATTTATATACTATATACTATATAGTTTGATATAATACATTTATTTTATTTTGGCAACAGTTATTACTGTTGAGCAGTCACTTCCCACTTGGCAAATTCTATGTTAACTCCATGAAAAAGCAAAGATTTATTAAGGTTCTCTAATCTTGTCTCGAAGGACATCATTTCTTTGTAGCAATCCTGATGAGTTAATGGAAAACAAAATATTTAGAACTTATGAAATACCATTTGTTTAGTAAAAAATTAAATATAAAATGCATAGGCAAAAGTTACATTCAATCAACAAAAAATTATTGAAAATCTACTATAAGCGGGGAGTTGGGGATATATCTGTAAACAAGAATAGGTAATGTCACCTTTAAGGGGATAGTATTTTAGGAATAATATTTAGGTAAGATATTTTATTGATAATTTTTTAAAAAATAAAATAAAAATCAGATTATAAAAAATAACTTCACGGTGGACTGGAGAATAGACTATTTAGATGCAAAATTGAAAAATAATTAAGGGAGTCCTTAATAATTTATTTGATGATTTGAAAAGATTGGAAATTACTTATCTAGTCACTTCTATAAGAACTTAGAATTTTATATTCATACAGTAGTTTTGTGCAATATCCTTTCCTTTCACAACCCATGCCATTATGAGTTAATACCTGTCTCTGAGTTTTAAAAATCAAATACTAATGACTGCACTAATGTATCACTATAATAGTGCCTCACTATTTATGACTTTGAAGAGGTTTGTGTAACCAAGATATTGAAATGTTTAACTAAGTAGGACAGAACATGAAATTCTTTTATTTTTTTCATACCATCCCTGCCCCAAACAAGACTATATTAAATCTTATTTTTCTGATGAGTAAGAATATCTGAACAGATTTTCATAGCTTTCCAAGTCACTCTTAGTTCAGTTTATCTCCTTTTTGCTTGAACTTGAATCAGAAAAAGGGTAGGCAAATTAGCTTGCTACTTCTCTCTTTATCCTGCCTCTGATTATGGATTTTAAAATTTGGGATCAGGTGACGTTAGAAGCGTGGAAGAGTGAGAGATGTATCCAGAACTCTCTCCTTGATGTAACAATAAGCTGAGCATCTAAAACTCAATAAATAACATCCAACATGCACACAAGCACATCTGAGCAAGTGATCTGACCAGAAGAGCTACCAGAGGTCAAAACCAAAGGAGTTGGGCAGTAACTTGGGAGGAACAAAGAAGCTGCCTCTGTAGCTGGAGTTCCTTTCCTGCAGCAGGAGGAGGAGGTAAGAAGGAACAACAAGCCTCTGAACATTCCTGCTTGAGATATATATGAGCTCCACTCAGTGACAGTGCTCAGGGATTAGGGCTGAAAGCAAAACAAAGTGGAAACACACAGAAGCAACAGCTGATTATTACCAGATGTGATTGCAAAACATGAGACTGAGCTACAACCCCCATTCTCAAATGCAGAGGGCACCCTCTACTCCATATTCTCCAAGAATAAACATTGCGGAGCCCCAGGAAAATCTGAGCAAATGCTATTGAAACTGTTGCTAACACTGACAAGGACTGGTTCTGAGATTGAGAGTAGCAAGTGGGATTGAATACTTCTAAGAAAAAAAGACATTATTAAACCTTTATATAAAGCAGGGATCCAAGAGGCTTAGATGCCTCCTACTGGAAACCAAAAGAAAAACTCCATCTTAGAGACAGGCTAAAGAGAGGCGTTTATATAATAAATCTTTCCGGGGTGTGAGGGGGAAACAGAATACACTTCCATTGATGCCCAGGCAGAGAAATAGTCCATTAAAACTATGAACAACTGAAGTGACAAGTTAGCTCAGAAAGCAAGAGAAAAATCTCTAGAAAATAAGCTTAAAGACATAGAAATATGCAACTTAAATTATAGAGAATTCAGGATTATACTTCTGAAAATACTTGGTGAGATCCAAAATAATTCATATTAACAATTCCAGGAGTTGCGAAAAAATTAGATCAGCAGAAATCTTAAAACAAACAAACAAACAAACAAACAAACAAAAACAACAAATAGGACCTCTGGTGATGAAGAACACACTAAAAGAGGTGATGAATGAAACAGCAAGCTAGGGAAATAGAGTTGACCAAATGGAGGAAAGGATTAGTGATATTGAAGACAAAAACCTAGAAATAAATCAAAAAGAAGAGAGAAACTGAGAATGAAAAATAATAAAAGAGAAATACAACAACTAGCTAATAACCTCAGGAGAGGAAGCAAGAGAATAATGAGTATTCTCGAAGGTGAGGAAAAGGAGCAGGGATCAGAAAGCATTTTCAGACAAAGAGTTGATGAGAATTTCCCAAATCAAAAAATAAGCTGGAGCTTAGAATTCAAGAAGTCAACAAAACACTCAATTATCTCAACTCAAAAAAGCCTTCTCCGAGACACATTGTATCAAAATTATCAAAAATCAATGACAAGGAAAGAATTCTCAGGACAGCCAGGGAAAAGAAGATGATAACCTATAAAGAAAAATCCATTAGATTATCATCAGACTTCTCAGCAAAAACTTTACAAGTAAAAAAAGAATAGAATCAAATATTTAAATTATTAAATGAAAGGAACTACCAGTTAAGAATAATGATTCCAGTAAAGCTTTCTTTTAGATATGAAGGAGAAATAAAGACCTTTCCAGACATGCAAAAAATGAAGGAATTCTCCACTACCAGCCCTATATTACAGGAATACTGAAAGGGGTCAGCCCACCTAAAATAAAATAAAACAAAGAAACAACAACAACAACAACAACAAAACATAACTATGATTAATGCAAGTAACAGGCAGATAGAAGCAGAGTAATACAATCCTTAAGAACAGGGCATAATAAGCTTAAAAAATAAGAAGAGATTTGCTATTGCAAGATAGTAATGAGCGGTCCTCATATATATGGACAAATTGAGACAACAAGGACTGAAGAGTGTAATGTCTGGGACTCCAGAAGCTTTTTATCTCACTTAGCCACAATCTCCACTGGTTTTCACAGCCAGAAGTTGTGGAGATTTCTCTTTCCGTCACTGGAATTCTGGGCTGGGAACCTGGTATGGGCTTCGGACCCCTCATTTAAGTTATATTTACAAATATGCTCCTCTCAGGGGACCTCTACAGCAGAGATATGCCTTCTGATTTTTAACGGCCATATGTGAGTATGAGATCTGCCTATTCCTTGTTACCGCCTGCCCACCAGTTTCAAGGTGGCCCCTCTTTATGTCTTTAGTTGTAGAACTTCTGTTCAGCTAGACTTTAGATGATTCTCAATGATGGTTTTCCTGTAGTTTAGTTGTAATTTAGTTTTGATGTGGTTGTAAGAGAAGGCAAGCACAGAGTTTACCTACTCAGCCATCTTCTACTATGATAACCTAACAAGTGATTATTTTAAACACAATTAGATATACAGATGCTACTTTAAGTAACATTCCATACCATGTAAAATCATTTTTATAATTCTTAACATTACTTTTGCAAAATCTAATTTTTTTATTAAAGTGGCAATGAATAAATAAAATAATTCTTTCAAACTGTACATATTTTCTTTTTCCTTTTTGTTTTATTGTAGTTGTGAGGTATTCATATTGAAATTATGTCTAAAAATCCTTGTGTTATTTACAGAAAATTGTTTTATAAATACAAGGGTTCATCATTATCCTATTATAGGTGTTAAACAATTAAAAGCCCACATGATTCAGTTGTATTTTTATGGCACTTTTATTTATTTATTTTTAGCTCAATTGTCTTTATGATAACATAAGATGCCATGGGATTAATATTCCATTGAATCAGAGCCCATATAAGTCTGTGTAAATAATATATTTAGGACTCTTAATCATACCTGATTATGTGAGTACAAATGTTAATACAGTTATATTACTGTAACAAATGTGGGCTCTACTTATTTATCTATGCATCTATCTATAATATGATAGAAAGTTGGGTGCACACAAGCCTAACTATGAACATTTCACTGATAAAATATTTAAATTTCTATTCTCATTAGTACTACACTAGTTGGACAAATAAGAAAACACAAGATCCCTTTATTCTGAGATGTCTTTTCTCATTTGAAAATAAAGAAATAAGCAGCTCAGTTAAGTTATATTTACAAATATGCTATAAAATATTACTCATTTCTTTTCTTTGGTGTAAATTCTTTTAAAGTAGATTGTATGGAGTCTAATATTCTTAAAATATGTGCCAGGTAGTTAAAAAATACAATAAAATTGTTTGAAGCAAAACCAATATAAATTAACTTTAGTGATAATAGATGCTAGGAAAGAAAAGGTGTATACTAGAAAGAATGGGAGTAATGGGGGGGAAAGGCAGGAGGTATTATAAAGTCTTTTTCTTTTACAAGTTTCCATACTATTGTCCTTTATCCTCTTTTGTATTTGAGGACCAGATAGAGAGTATCTTAAGGTTAGCTTAAGGTTAGGAATGTTTAAGTTTGTTGATTCTTCCCTTTCAAAAATTAAATACAATCCACTTTAAAATCCACTTAAACAGAAAAGACTGGCTTCTTGTGTTTATCTCCTATGTCGACACAAATCACATTAAAATTATGGAAAATAAGTAAGTAAATAAAATGTTAAACAAAAAGGAAAAATAAAGTTGGGGGAAGAGGCTAAAAATGAATGAAAGCTTTCAATACATTTTTTAAAAATGAAAATCAGAAGAAAGATTGATAATGGAGAACTGAGATGGCTATAAGATAAACACATGAAAAAGAAAGAGAACGCAAAACAAAACAAAACAAGACAAAAAACAGAATTTAACTCAAGAACTCCTGAAAACACATTGATTAGAAGCACCAGCTGTGACAAAAGATTGAGGGTGAGATCAATGGTCTTATTCAAAGCAATTAGATTCTTAGAACTCATTTTTCTTGTGAAGTCCTCTATGGCCATCCTTATTCCTAAAAGACATACTTTCTAATGAGTAAATGAAAAGAGATCTAAGATGAGGCATATCATTAAAACATCTTAGAACATCATAAAGATGTTCTGAATAAAGGAATAAAGAGAAGACACCCAAAATGGGACACAGACAGGTCACAACAATAACTGGAAAGCAGAATGTGGTAGGAATTATTTCAAGAATAACATGGAACATTAGGGAAAAAATGGAGCAATATTTTAAATATCTGAGGACAAATAGTTTTCTTTTTGATAGAAATACCCAAATTATCAATACCCAGCAAAACTATTAATGTTTGAAAGTAAAATAAAGATACTTTCTAATGAGCATAGGCAAAATATATATTCCCAATACATCTTTTCTTAGGAACTTAATAAAAGGTAAGTATCAGCAAAATATAGAAATAAACTAAAAAAGGGAAAACCTAGGATTTAAGAAATAAATAATTCTACACAGAAAATTGGTGAAGAAGTCCTAGGATGACAGTTTTATTCAGTCCTAGAAAGAATCAGTCCAAACTCGAGAAAAAAAAGATGAAAGGGAAGGTCTTCTCTAGGAAATAAAATGGATCTAAGATAAGTTTAAACATTCAGAAAAATAGTGTTAGATGTTTGATAGATCTATTGGAATATTGGGCAAAAAAAAAGATAGCTGCATCACCCATCACTAAAATTAATAGGTACCTAGATAACTAAGAGAACAAAAAAATTAGATGTTCTTTGTAAAAAAATAAATTCTACTTTACTTGGGTCAGCTTAGCACTGAAAAGTTGCATAGTCTTAACAATGTAAACACTACTGTTTAACCAAACATACTGAAAACAAGAAGGGAAGAGACATAAATGAGTGGAAGTGTATAGTAGTTTAAAAGAGTTAACTAATTAACTAGCCATAAATTAGGAAATTAAATTGATACTTTTTAATATTAATAAATCAGACACATCTAGCATAAATGTTTATTTAGGAATATTTAGATTAATATCAAAAGAAATAAATGAGAAATTTGGAAGATCCTGCTTTTAAATTAGAACAGGTGATGGTGATGAGAGGGCTAGGTAGGAAACCAACATTGTTGTACATATAAGCAATTTAGTCATTGGTGAATTATTAACTCTGTATATGCATTACTTTAATCCAAATAAAACTTACATTATACAATTACAATTAATGATTTGAGCATCTCCGTTTGAGAGTTATTTTAACTACAAACTCAATACAATATTACTTGTATATGTTAAAGCTTTCTAGTTTATCCACATAAAATAAATAAAAACTACATAAGATAGCAAAGTATTATGCAGTATATTTAGTAATGTCATGTTATTGCAATTCTCTTCCTACACCTTTGTATAACTTGGAAAGTTATACAAAGCAGAGTTAGTCTATATTTAAATATGATAACTTAGCCTGAAAATGCAATCACTTCAGAAGACTTCCCAATTGCCTTCAGGGATTTTTAACTATGCCTATTATTATAAGAAGAAAACAGAGAAGGCAATGTTTAAAAATGTGCCACTCTTCAGACTTCCTAGAATTTCTCAAAGTCTACATTTTAAAAGATATTATTTGCCTCTGATTTCATTAAGTGTTTTCTGAACATTTTTGGACAAAACCCTTTGCTAGGAGGTAGGCTTAAGATTTGACCTTTCCTTAAAGTTTAGTTCAGTTACTTTATGGTCAATAAACACATTCCAGATATCACACTATCTTGAAGAAAATTTCAATTAAAAACATTAAGGCATGGGACATGATGACTCTGTTAGTATCCCGTGGGTGAGTAGGGAAGGTATTCAGTGTTCAGGTGCAGAAGTCTTTGGCTTTGCTACCAATTCAATATGATGAGAAATAAAAGTTGACTAAGATTTTGTTTGGTTTAAAAAAACATTAAGGCATTATAAAAATAATTCAAATAATAGAATAAAAGTATTTTTTTTATTTGAGTTCTTATGGGCTCATTTCTGTTAAATTAATTAAACAAGAAGACCATTAGACTGATGTGGCTCTATTGTTGTGGTGACCTTTAATCAAATGAAAATCTAAGCCTGTAAATGCCTCAAGTTATGAAATGGAAACCTAAAGACAACAAATCACAAACAACCAATTAGGCTTTAAGTTACAGTCAGTCAACAATTTCCTTTCTTAGCTTCTATCTGTTTTCAATAAAAGTTTCTCCTTAAGCTCCTGCCAGATAGAGTATGAGGGAAGAAAGTTTGCCACCTCAAAATTTGCCTTTTTTTAGGATATTGATTATTTTAAGATGGTAATTTTTAAGAAACAAAACTCAAGAAGAGACTCTACCTTGCCCTTACCTGCCTAAATAAATTTGGTTAGAAAAACTTGCTCCAGGAAGGGAGATATCGCCTTGGCATAATATGAACTAAGTATGACAGACAAGGAGGAACCCTGCAAAGTCTGTTAGACTCTACTCTATGTCTCATTATTTCTGGGTGGCCCCCAAAGAATTTTTTTTTATTAAATATTTGCTCTTTCTCATCCACCTGTGAATTGCCTTTCTCCCCTTTAAAGTTCAAATCACTATCTCCCCTATTCTCAGTTTAAGATGGCACATAAGCCTCAACTGACCAATTTATCCTTGTTCCATATTCTTATGGAGCATTCATATGTACATACATAATTAAATTTGTTTTGTTTTTCTTCTGTTAATCTGTCTCATGTCAAGTTAATTCTTAGGCCAGCCAGAAGAATTAAGAAGGGAAAGAGGGTAAATTTTCCCCTCCCCCCATTAGCACTCTGAACCACTTCGTATTGGTGCTGTCAATTCAAATCAATTTTTGCTCAAATCAACTCTTAAAATTTTTAATAAGTCTCATTTTACCTTTAAACATTCCCAGTGAATTTGTTTGTACATTTTAATTTAAAAATTAAAGTTTGAAAATTAATTTTTTTGAAACTTTGAAAAATAGTTATGTTAGATGCATTGATCTATACAAAAAGGAAGATTAGCTCAAAAATTGTGTCCAATAGCTTACATTACTATTATATTAGCATTCAGAAGAAAGCCTAACATCATATACATATGTTGCTATTCTGGTGGTAATAAAACTACTTGCTCCAAAATGTATTTATTGGTTTACTTGTTGATAAAACTATTTTTTTTTCTTGCAGATAATAAAAACAGATAACCCTTTGAAAAATAATCCAGAACTTTGTGTAAAGAGAAGTTATATAAGGCACAGGTTGATTCAGAAGAATTCAAAGGAATATTCTCAAAACAACCTTGGAAGTAATTTATCGAACTGCTTTATTTTGGGGCAACAAGGTATAGAAACAAATAATGCATGAATAATTCAAAAATGTAAAATTTTTGTCATCTTGACAATTGGCTCAAACATTCTCCTTTGAAATATATTTAATAGCTTCTCTGAAGTGTATTAAATTGTTTGATTTTCCTTTTAATAAGAGCCCACACAGAGTATATAAGCATTAGCACTTTCTGTGTGATAGCGTTAATTTTATAATTTCATAGAGGGATATGATTGCATTTCAAAAGATTAATTTAGCCTTTGTATTTACGGTCATCTAGAATCTGTCTTGCTTATATAGAAGACTTCAATAACTGTAGCCAACTGGACTATACCTTTTACCTCATGGGGTGGCAATAAATTTTACCAATCATTGTTACCTCAAACACTGACATATCTTTGTCACACTGACAATACTCTCACATTAGAAAAGAGTGCACTAGTGATTTCAACAGGCCTGCGTTATTTTAAACCCATATATCCTTGCACATAATTTAAATTAGACACTCTAAAAATCTCACTGGTGCAAGGGGCCTAGGCCACCTAGTACTATTCCTATCCAAAACAGAAATCTCCTTCAAGAGTCCATGGAAGCGAAGTGGGTTGGTATGTTTTCCATTAAATCCCCTCATAGAAAGAATATTCATTCATTCACTTCTCGTTTTCTTTATTCACTCACTTATTTAAATATCCAGTCTTATTCTGTCCAGGTCTAATACCTCTTTGGAATTTAAATTTAAAAGAGTAATTAAAAATAATCATTATTTCGCAGGTGGTCCTGTTCACAGACCATCTTAGATGACAGGATTATGGTATGAACATTTTAAGGACAAATACAAATTTAAAATAAGAGGCTTAATTTTCCTGTTAAAAATGTGGGAAGATATGCCCCCATCCTATATCTTAAAGCACTTTCTTTTGTACACTTGTTATTGTAAATTCTTTTTCTGCCTCTTTGAGATGTATGTAAATCCCTTAAAAAACCTCTTGCCATTTTTATAACCCAGGAATGTCTTTATCAAGGCATGGGAGCCATCCTTTGGAATGTAAACATAAAAGGAGACAGTACTCCAATCTCCCAGTTTTTGTGGGAGATAGGAGCTTAGCTCTAGTTGCCAAACTACCTCTTGTCATAAAGATAGGAGAAATTTGTTTCACCTTTGTATAAACCTAATTACCAGGTGAGTTTAGAATAAACTGTGTGTGACAAATGGTACTGTCAAGTTCTCTTATTTGAGGACTAGTTATTGTTTATCTTGAAAATGAGTACCTAATGAATCATATCTGTTTGTCTATATAAAAGAATGAGATTTCTTCCCGTCTTTACTATTTCTTAGTAGATTTCTTATTATGACCACCACATTCTGTTTTAATGCTTATTCAATACTAAAATAATTTTCTTTCTATTTTACCTTTATGGAGAGGTTTTCTATGTTGGGAAGATTTTGCTTTTAATTATATTTCCTGGATAATATTCAAATGTTTTCCAAGAAGAGCTCTTAATATGAGTTACTTGATAGACTTAAAAACAAAGTCCTTCCACAGATCTGCTGACCTAGAATTTCTCAGGGTATAAAAATTTGTGTTTTAAAAATAAATGCTCCCTGGTGATTCTGATGGGATTCTGGACTAATCTGATTATTTGTACTGACTTATATAAATATCTACTAAGTTCTGGCATGTTAGACATTTTGTGTCCAACAAAAAGATAAATTCCACAAGAGCAGGGACTCTAACTTATTTGAATTTATATACAATTGATGCAGGACAGGGCAAATTCTCCCAAGGGGGGAAAATTCAAGCCCTGCACTGAGAAAGAAAAGGGTTCTTGGCTGAGAATGAGAAAGAATTTAAGAACAAAAGTAACGCTCTATAAACAGAGTGTGGTCTCCTCTCAGAGGCAGAGAGTGAGAGAGCCTAGGAGAGGCTCAGAGGGATGGAGACAATATAGAGCGATGAGGTCAGTGAGAGAGACGGAGAAAAGACAATGAGAGGGAAATCCAAATGTTCAGGGAATTCATTTTAAATATAATTCTTTAGTTCCTATGAATTATGGTTTAAAGATTTTCTTTACCCATTTTCCTTTGATATGAGTATACAGTGAGGAAGGATAGCATGAAAATGTAAGAATATGTAGTGTGAAAGGTCTGCTGGCAATTCCCAGCCTTTGATTCACAGGTTTCCCATGGTTTTAGCCATAGGGAATGAACGATTTTATTTTGTGTAGGGTACCACTTAAAAGACTTTGTTTTTCCTTCACTGTGTGGGAAAATGGGTTGTTAGCAATTCCAACAGAAATTTTCCTTTGCTTTGCAGTTTTCTTCATGGTTGGTTGCAGGGCTAATCAGCATATTGCAGTCTCTAAATATAGCTTGATTTAACACTTTTTAGTTCTCTTGCCTCCTCCCTCTATTACAATCATCATGATTGCGACTGACAAATAATGATGACTCAATAAATCCTGCTTTGTTGGAATTTTGACAATACCAAAAGGAAAAAATTCTGTAATTGCTCTGAAATTTATTCTAATATTTCTTTTATCCATCCTTAGCTATGTATCCTAGATTCCTGATACTCCCCTGAAGGTACCATGATCCCTTTTTAGCATACTACTTAGCATACTACATTACAAACATAATAGGTTTTTAAAACTTAAACTCTATCTTGAATTATTATTATTTAAGTCCTTTTGGTTTGTTCAAGTTTAATTACCATAAGAAGGCAAAGAAAAGCAAAACAAAGCATTTGGATCATTTTTCTTAATTTTCTGATAGTTGTGAAAATGATAATGTTATGAAATATTTTTAGTTACATGTCATCTTTTATTTAAAATGTAATCCTAATGTAATTATTTTTATAATGTAATTATGAGATTCATAAACACAGTGGTGGAACAGGACTCAGCCACCCCAAAGTTCGTCTCCTTGGTTTGAGGATTATTTTAGGCTGATTATTTTAAGAAACAAAAAGTTTAGAAAGAGGTTTTTATCTTCCCCTTAACTGCCTAAAATTTAGATATAAGGCCTGTTCTAGGAAGAAGAGCTATCACTAGAGATGAATACAAAGAATATGGGCTAGATGTGGTGAGGGAGACTCAGTGGGGTTTGGAAATCAAAGTATTCTCTGTCTTGTCTCTATGTAGTCCAGCAAACATTTATGGACAAACATTTGTCTTCTGTCTCCATGTGAATTACATTCTTCCTCTTTGAAATTCTGGGTTTCTACACCTTCTCCTTAGTTCAGAATGGTATGTAAGCCCCAATTGCCTGACCATCAGGGGCCCCCATATTCTTATGGAGCCCTTGAACATACAAAATTAGGTTTGATTTTCCCCTGTTAATGTTAACTTCTTTGACCAGCCAGAAGAACTGGAAGGATAGAGGACAATTTTATTTTCCTCCTTAGCAACTCTATACTCATTTTATGGGTGGTTAAATTTATTCTGCATAGTAACCTGAGTTAGAAATACAAATAAGAAAGAAGTAGTTTATTGATTTAAATATTTAAACTAATTGAAAAATTTGAACTGCCAAATAACTAAGTCAATATTCAAGTTTATTTTTTAGTTTTTTTCTCATTTACCCTAACACAAGCCCTAACATTAAGTTTTCTAAACTAATGTATGTGTTTATGTCTGGGTTTATTATTAACAAAATGTGTTTATTATTTGTCTCAAATTCCTTTTTAAACAATGGGCAAGTGAATCTCATAAGAAGAACTGAAGTATCACAACCATTTATTGATTACAAATAAACCATATTATGTAATTTTTGGCAGTTTCTCTCAAAGATTTCCTTGGTCAAACTCATCAGAATTACTTATTGTTAAAGTAGCACCTCAAGGTTTAGTTTTGGACTCTTTTTTTCCTTTTTTTTGAAAAACAATTAAATTTATTTATTTTAGTTAGTTTCAAGTATACAGTACATTGGTTAGACATTTATATAATTTATAAGTCAATCCCCTTAATTGCCCCTTCTCTCCTCTGGTTTTCCACCTAGCCAATATATTAATGCTAACTGCATTCCCTATGCCATGCTCCCCAACCCCATGATCATCTATCAACTACTAATTTGTACTTTTTTAACCCTTCACTCCATTTTCCCATCCCTCCTAACCCCATCTCCCCTCTGTACAGCACTATATTCGTGTCTGTTTTTGATCAGTTTGTTCTTTCTGTTCCTTAGATTCCTTATATAAGTGAAATCATTTGATATTTATCTTTCTCTGACTTATTTCATTCAGCATAATAATCTCTAGGTTCATTCATGTCATCTCAAATGGTGAGATTTCAATTTTTTTAATAGTTGAGTAATATTCCACTGTACACATGAACCATAACTTCTTTATCTTGATGGGAATTTAGGTTACTTCCATATCTTGGCTATAGTAAATTGTGCTACCATGAATATTGGGGTCTATAGATCTTTATGAATCATTGTTTTGGTTTTCTTTGGATAAATATCCAGAAGTGCAATTGTTGGGTCAAAAGGCATATCCAATTTTAATTTTTCTGAGGAACCTCCATACTCTTTTCCATAGTGGCTGTACCAATTTACAATTCCACCAACAATGTATGAGGGTTCCCTTTTCTCTGCATCCTTATCAACACCTGTTGTTCTTTGATTTATTGCTGAAAGCCATTCTGACAGATGTGAGGTGATATCTCATTGTGATTTAAATTTGCATTTCCCTGATGATTAGTGACTTTGGGCATTTTTTCATATGTCTACGGCCATCTGTATTTCCTCTTTGGAGAAGTATCTGTTCAGGTCTTCTGCCCATTTTTTAATTGAGTTGTTTGTTTCTTTGTTGTTGAGTTGTATGAGTTCTTTATATATTTTGGATATTAACTCCTTATCAGATGTATCATTAGTGAATATCTTTCAAACAGTTGGCTATCTTTTTGTTTTGTTGATGACTTCCTTTACTGTACAAAAACTTTTTAGTTTGATGTAGTCTCTTTTGTTTATTTTTTTCTTTTGTTTCCCTTGTCCTAGGAGATACATCTGAAAAGAAATTCCTGTTAGTAATATCTGAGAGTTTACTGCCTGTTTTCTTCTAGAAGTTTTATGGTTTCAGATCTTACATTTAAGTCTTTAATCCATTTTTAGTCTGTTCTTGTATATGGCATAAGAAGGTGATCTAGCTTCTTTTTTTTTTGCATGTATCTGTCCAGTTTTCCCAACACTATTTATTGAAGAGACTGTCTTTACTCCACAATATATTCTTACCTCCTTTGTCATATATTAAGTGAGTGTATAGATGTGAATTTATTTCTGGGCTCTCTATCCTGTTCCATTGATCAATGTATCTGTTTTTATGCCAGGACCATGCTGTTTTGATTATTGTAGCCTTGTAGTATACTTTGATATCAGGTAGTGTGATGCCTCCAACTTTCTTCTTCTTTCCCAAGATTGTCATGGTTATTCTGGGTATTTTATGGTTCCATATAAATTCTTGGATTATTTTTTCTAACTCTCTGAAAACTGCTAATGGTGTTTTGGTAGGGAATGCATTGAATCTGTAGGTTGTTTGGGGTAGTATGGTAATTTGAATAATTTTGATTCTTCCTACACATGAGTATGGTGTATGCTTCCATTATTTGTATATTCAATTTCTTTTTTTAATGACTTATAATCTTCAGAGAACAGATCTTTTCTGCCCTTGGTTAATTTGATTCCCAGGTATCTTATAGTTTTTGATACAATTGTAAATGGGATTGTTTTCTTAATTTCTCTTTCTGAAAGTTTATCATTGGTGTATAAAAATGCCACTGAATTCTGAATGTTTATTTTGTAACCTGCTACTTTACTGAATTCATTGATCTGTTGAAACATTTTTTTTGGTGGAATCTTTAGGGTTTTCTGTATATAGTATCATGTTATCAGCAAATAACGAGAGTTTTACTGCTTCCTCTTTCTTATCTTTATTTCTCTTTCTTATCTTATTGCAGTGGCTAAGACTTCCAATGTAGTGTTGAAGAGGAGTGGGGAAAGTGGGCATCCTTGTCTTGCTCCTGATCTTAAGGAAAACGGTTTTAGCCTTTCACCACTGATATGATGTCAGCTGTAGGCTTTTCATATATGACTTTTATAATGTTAAGGTATGTTCCCTCTATTCCACTTTTCTGAGAATTTTTATCATAAATTGATGCTGAATTTTGTTGAACGCTTATTCTGAAACTATTGATATCATCATGTGGTTCTTATCTTTTGATTTGTTAATAAGATATATCACATTAATTGATTTGTGGATATTGTAACAACCTTACATTTCAGGAATAAACCCAACTTGATCAAGATATATGATATTTTTAACGTACTGTTGAATTTGGCTTGCTAATACTTTGTTTTGATTTTTGCATCAATGTTCATAAGAGATATCAGCCTATAGTTCTCTTTTTTTGTAATGTTTTTGTCTGGTTTTGGAATCAAAATAATGGTGGCCTCATAAAAGGAGTTAGGGAGCCATCCCTCTTCTTGAATTTTTTGGAATAGTTTGAGAAGAATAGGTGTTAATTCTTCTTTGAATGTTTGATAAATTTGCCTATGAAGCCATCTGGTTCAGGACTTTTGTTTCTTGGGAGGTTTTTGATTACTGATTCTATTTCCTTGGTGTTAATCGGTTGGTTTAAATTTTCAATTTCTTCTTGACTCAGTCTTGGGAGATTGTATGTTTCTAGAAATGTGTCCATTTCTTCCAGATTGTTCAATTTATTGGCATATAATTGCTCATAATATTTTCTTATGATCCTTTGTATATCTGTGGAGTCCATAGTTATTTCTCTTCTTTCATTTCTGATTTTATTTATTGAAGTTCTCTCACTTTTTTCTTTGATGAGTATGGCTAAGGGTCTGTCAATTTTGTTTATCCTTTCAAAGAACCAACTTCTGGTTTTATTAATCTTTTGTATTGCTTTTCTAGACTCTATTTTGTTTATTTCTGCTCTGATCTTTATTATTTCCTTTCTTCTATTCAATTTGAGTTTTGTTTGCTTTTCCTTTTTTCCAGTTCTTTTAAGTGTAAGGTTAGATTGTTTATTTGAGCTTTTTCTTGTTTCTTGAGGTAGGCCTGTATTGCTATGCATTTCTAAGACTGCTTTCACTGAGTCTCATAGATTTTGAGTCGCTGTGTTTTCATTTTCATTTGTTTCTTGGTATCTTTTTTCTTCCTTGATCTCATTAATAACCCATTCATTATTTAGTAGCATGTTATTTAGCCTCCATGTGTTTGTGTATTTTCCAGTTTTTTTTCTTGTAGTTGATATCTAGTTTAAGAGAAAATGGTTGATATGATTTTAATCTTCTTAAATATATTGAGACTTGCTTTGTATCCTAACATGTGGTCTTTCTGAAAATGTTCCATGTGCACCTGAGAAGAATGTATATTTTGCTGCTTTGAGGCAAAATGTCTGAAAATATCTATTAAATCCATCTGGTCTAGTGCATCTTTTAGGCTCATTGTTTCCTTGTTGTTTCTTTGCCTGGAAGATATGTCCATTGATGTCAATGGAGTGTTAAAGTCTCCTACTATGAGTATATTACTATTGATCTCAACTTTTATCTCATTCAATAATTGCTTTATGTATGTACGTGCTCCTATGTTGGGTGCACATATATTCACTATGGTTATGTCCTCTTGATTTATCAATCTCTTTATCATTATGTAATGATGTTTTTTATCTCTTATTATAGTCTTTGTTTTAAAGTATATTTTATCTGATACAAATATCACTACTCTGGCTGTTTTCTCATTTCCGTTTGTGTGAAATATCTTTTCCATCCCTTTTCTTTCAATCTGTGAGTGTCATTTGATCTGCAGTGGGTCTCTTGTAGACAGCATATGCATGGGTCTTGTTTTCTTATCCATTTGGCTACCCTATGTCTTTTGATTGGAGTATTTAATTCATTTACATTTAAAGTGATTGCTGATAGGTACATAGTTACTGCCATTTTATTATTTGTATTTGTTATTTCTATTTTCTTTTTTTACCCCTTCTCTTTTTACAGAAGTCCCTTAACATTTCTTGTAATACTGGCTTGTTGGTGATGAATTCCTTAAGCTTTTACCTGTCTGGAAAGCTATTTATCTCACCTTTTATTTTTAACAAAAACCTTGCTAGGTAGAGAACTCATGGTTGCAGATTCTTGTTTTTTAAGGCTTTGACTATATCTTGCCTGTTCCTTCTGGACTACGAAGTTTCCATTGAAAAATCAGCAGCCATTCTTATGGGGGTACCTATGTAAGTAACTAAATGCCTTTCTCTTGCTGCTTTTAAGATTCTCTCTTTGTCTTTGACCTTTGGCATTTTAATTACGATGTGCCTTGGTGTAGTTCTGTTTGAATTCCCCTTGTTTGGAACTCTGTGCTTCCTGAACTTATATATATAATTCCTTTGTGCCAAGATATGGAAGTTTTCTGTCATTATTTCTTCAAATAGATTCTCGATCACTTGTTTTCTCTCTTCCTCTTCAGGTATTCCTATGATCTGGATATTGTTATGCTTCATACTATCCCAGAGATCTCTTAAACTATCCTCATTTTTTACAATTCTTTTGTTCTTTTTATTGTTCTGATTGGGTGTATTCTGCTACCTTGTCTTCTAGTTCACTGATTTGATCTGTTTTATCCAATCTACTGTTGAATCCTTCTAGGGTATTCTTAACATCAGTTATTGCATTCTTTATTTCTATTTGGTTCTTTTTTATGGTTTCTATGTCCTTTTTTATGCTTACTATCTCTCTGTTGATTTCCTCATTGTGCTCATCCATTCTCCCCATAAGGTCATTGAGCATCCTTATCACCATTATTTTGAACTCTATCTCTAGTAGGTTGTTTACCTCCATTTCAGTTAGCTCATTTTCTGGAGTTCTTTCCTGTTATTTCATTTGTGGCCTGTTTTTGTTTTCTCATTTTATTAGCTTCTCTGTGTCCGATTCTATGTGTCAGGAATATTTGTTTCATCTCTCAGCTTTGGCCTGTTGGCCTAATGTGGAAGGTGTCCTGTGTAGCCCAGTGGTGCCCTCTCCCTGATCCCCTAAGCAAGGTTCTCTGGAAGTGATCTTTGTGTGGGTTATGTGTGATCTTCTGTTGTCACCAAGGCTTTATTGTTTGTAGATCAGTGGATGGGATTAACGCTTAGGCTGACTGTGGGAATTGGATGTACCCTCAGGGTAAGAGTTACTATGTGGGGGCTGACCTGACTGATTGGGATTTGACCTACCAGGCTTGTGTATTTATTGCAATCACCCTTTGCATGTATTGCTAATGGGGCTAATCAGGAGTTACTCTATTGTGATCTGGTGCCAGCCTCTGGATGCATTGGTTTTGTGACCCCTAGGGAGGAGTTCCTCTGTAGGCCAAGGTCACCTGCTGCTTTTGATTGCTCAGGGCTACCCGGTGGTGACTACAAAGTGATCCACAGATGATTACTGCTGGATCTATAGGTAAGTGGAAGAGACAACTCTATAGGTAGTGGTCAGTTATCCCCCGTCCCTGACCTAGGGCTGTTTAGCAGAGAGATCAGTGCTCCTCAAGGCCTGACAGTGCCTGTCAGTTACTTGTAAGTCTCTGAAACTGGATAAGCCTCTGGGTGTTGGATGGTGCATCTGTAGGTTGAGGTAGGGTGGGCTGATCTCCTCAGGGCAGCAGCTTCCTAATGGTCATGTGGAAAGGGTCTGCACAGTCAAGCTAGTGTGGTGTATAAATTGCCTGGTAGGGAGGCCAGACTTAGGCACAATGGTCCCTGTACTTCCAGCCTTCGTGCTAGCAGACCGGGTAATGCAGACTTTCTCTGTATGAATCCCACGTGAGCCTCTGATCCACCGCCAGTGTTCTAGATGAGTATCTATAGGTTAGAAAGCTTGGGTGTGGGTCTTTCAAAGGTGTGTCTAGGTTTTCAGTTACCTTCCATCTCACCTGATGACCCAAATCCTCTCTGATTTTTGCAGTCAAAATTACTGAAATCTCCTCTTTCCTGGGCTGGAGCCCTGGGTTGGGGGGTCACTCAAATGAGACCAGTACCCCACTCTCCTTTGGGAGATCCTCTGCAGTCTCACTCTTCCTCCCAGTGATCCTCCACCACCTATGGGTGTGGGTCCAGACTGATTTGTGACTTTTCCCCTCCTACCAGCTTCGATGTGGTTTCTTTACATTATTAGATGTATATGTACTGGACTTCAGGTGATTCTCCACATTGATTATTTTATAATTTGGTTGTAATTTTACTGTGGATCTGGGAGGAGGTGAACCTTGCTTTTACCTAGTCTTCCTCAAAAGTCTGGACTCTACTTTTTAAATAGTTACTTAAAACTTGGGTTCATTTGGAGGAAGTAATCACCTAAATTTTTGCTGATATGTGTGTAAACTTATATATGTTTTTATAAACCATGCAAATTCCAAAAGAATCTTCAAATACAGTATTACCAAGTTGAGTATTATCTAATTAACCAATAAATTCTGACAAGATTGGGAGGTTATCAGGAGATAAACACAGCCTTCGTGTGCTGTGAGGCACCGGGTGCAGCTAAGTGACTTTAATTCCCCAAGGATGTGATTAACTCATGATAACAATGCTCCCAAGAGTTGTTTTATTATTTTTATAAAAAGTGTTGTGGAAAAAAATGTTTATTTTTATGCAGGAGGAGGATGGAGCTGACAGTATAGATTGTTGAGTAAATAACAGTTACTTCTCAGTTGTGGTACATGCCATGACAAATCTGCTCATTTAGAATGTTTCTCAGCAAATATGGATGTTTTGACTACTTCAATACTTCTGAAATAAAGTCCAACTTCCAGATAGGACAGTTGTAAAATTTTGTTTTCAAGTTAATAATGCAGGTTCTCTAAAATTGGAAAATAACTCATTTTGTAGTTTATGAAAAATTGCCCAATGATACAGTACAGAAAAACATTTGGGGTATTCAAATAAATGGCCTTAAATGCCATGATGAAAGAAATGAGTTGATTTGGGAAATATTCATTGTACAGGTGGAATTGTGAGACAGATATCAGAAAGCTTTACTCCTCTTTGATGCATCTCTATTTTCTCCTTACAAATCCAATCCAATCCCAGTGGCTTTTCAGATCAAGTAGAAGAAAATCCAACCTTTTCATTACAACCTGGAAAGCCTCACTAGCTATTTCTGACAACTTCTCATACCTCCTTTGTTACCTACTTATCTCTTGATATTCTAGCTCCACAAGTCTTTCTTCTCTCACTTAAAAGACCAACATTATTTTGGGGGATTTTGCAATTGCTATTCTCTCTGAAGTAAAACATTTTTTTCTACCTGATTTTCATTCCAATTTCTGAAAAAATATCATCATCTCAGAGAGTCCACGTCTCTAAAACAAACCTCCCACACACATTCTACTCCATTGCCCTGCTTCAGTTTCTTCATCACACATATTAACCATTAACATTATATTACTAATTCATCAAGTGTTCATCTAGTAGAACATAAGTTCATGAGAGCAGAAATTGTCTCTTATTCATATGTACAATCCTGGCTTCTAGAAGAGTGCTTTACAGGTATTAAGTAGTTACATTGTTGTGGAAAAATCCCCAAAGCTTCAAAACTCTGTCCAATGAAAAATCAAGCAGCAATTTGGAGAGGAGAATTCAAATTACACTTGGTCCCAGAGAAGCTAGTGCTCTGAAGATCTGGGCAGTGTGTTCAGTGGAAACATTTCTTATATAGGAAAATTCTACACAAGTTGATTGGTCAGTTTGAACTTGAACTGTTACAAATGGTGGGAGTTGCTATGGGTTACAGGCAGCTCAAACAGGAACTTAGGCAATATATCTGTTTTCTAGACAGAACAACCCAAGAGGAGAGTGAGTCTTCGGTTGATTTTGAGACCATCCTGCCCTTTGGCCTATGTAGTAAGCATGTTTACAGAAGCAGAACAAAGCTGATTATAAGGTTAATCATTTGAGTGGAAAATGCCTGAAATTTCCTCTTCAATATCAATATGTGTTTAATTAACATACTTCCAAATTGTTACCATAATATACATTTTTTAATTGCCTGTTCATCATCCATCCTCCTTCCTTCTTCCTAACAGAACCCATAGGGTTCACTTTTCATCTTTTGTTGTTCAGTTGGTCTACTTCAAAGATAGATGGGCTAATGCCAGCTCCAGGTAATGGATACCCTTAAACAGTGAGTGAGCAATGAACACCTGACCAGATTTGAGCCAATAAGACTTGGAAGGGATTTGGCAGAGACTTCTAAGAAACCTCTTCCTCACTCTCTGTCTGAACTTAAAGAATAACTTTGTTTCTTTGATTATTAACAGTGAGAGACATGAAACTTGCACATGATTAGTGAGAAAAACCCTTTCATTTAATCGAGGAGGTTTATAAGATATATCAAATATAATTTATTCACAAAGAGGATTAAGAAACTGAATTTTTATTGTAATACAAATTTTTTGTAGAGTTATTTTGTGTAGCTTCTAGAATCCTTCAATTAAGAAAAGCAAGAAGTAATCTTACATAGAAGGCCATCTTACATTTGCAAATAAAACCAGGAAGAACTGACCTTAAAAAAAAAAATTACACAGTCACTATTTGTTTATTTATGTAAACAATGCTTCATATTCCATCTGAATACTCAATGAGTTTATTTACAATATTGTGATTTACCATTTTTTGTAGCAGAATAAGTCACTGAGTAAAATATTTAAGACTACTAAATAAACAATTTTAACTACTATGGTGTACTGTACTGCAGAACCAGCTTTTAATGAAAAGCCGAGTTGCTTTTCAGAGACAACAGACAATAGACAAATCATGCAACCGAAGCATGCAGAGAAGAGAACTTTTATCTCCAGTTGAACCTGGCACCAAAGGAAGAGGATGTAAACTGAACTTGAACAGCAAAACCTTTCAGAAGCAGATGTTGTAGCCGCCAGCCCCCGATAGACACACAGACCATCAGAAATCATTGATTTATAGGAAACACACTCTTTATTTAGCCAGCTGTGTCTGCCAGGGGTTCGCAGACCCCAAATTAAGCAGCCCCAAAGTGTAGATGTACAAGGTTGTTAAGCCCTAAACCCCTATTCTTCATCCTGTTTGAACACACAAGTCTATTTTTCTTCTTTTTACTGTCAACCCATAAGTCGGTTGCGCAAGCGGGGGTACAGAAGCAGAAAGCTTATTGTTAGAGCGTTATTTTCCCATGGGCGATAGCCAAACAGTAATTTTCTAGCCAGCACACAAAGGGTCCCTGTCCAGAAAGATCTTGTGTTGATGCCCCTAACCAAAAACGGCCAAGCTTTAGGGTTCTCCAATTGAAAATTGTCAACAGTACTTCTGCATACATGTTCCTCTTATCATTAGGAAGCTAGTCAGACATGAGCAACAGGGAAACAAAGGAATAGAGGCCCAGCCTGGAGACCACCCAAAGAACACCCTTTTAGTAGTTAGAGAATCCATCCTGCATCTTGGGGGGGACAAAGAATGCAAGGGCCATAACTTACAGCTGATTTAATCTGGCCACAGACATGTGCACAAAAGGTACTACCCTAACCTGCCACAACCTCAGCTTCATTATACCATCATTATAATACCATGTTTATACCCAGAAGTTCATGAATCTAATTATAGCAGACTGAATGCTGAGTAAGCACATGTGCATTAGGCAAAAAGTTATATAGCAGCCAAGTGTCAATCAAAATGACCTCACGTGACAATCACCTAGGAACGCTTTTGTAACCACTCACCATACAGCTCAAATAAAACATGGACCTTCCCAGTTATGGGTTGTTACAACTCTCTTGGCTGAAAACATACCCCTGCCTTGGGGTGTACTCTATCTTTTATTTCTTTTATCTTTTCATCTCCTGAATTCCACAAGACCACAGCCTTCCTTAGTGTGTGGCCTATCTCCTTCTAAAATACAATTTTAACCAATCTTTTTCTAAATCTCATTGACCTGTGATTCTTTGCTGTGTCAGCAGGGAAGAACCAAGGAAAAATGCTAATTGCACTGCTGCATTGTCTTCCCCGCATGCTGCTGGAGTGACACAGGAGTTCAAATTGCCCCCAAACGGTAACACTATACCTGTAAAAACCCACCCTGAACCCTGGATCAGGGATTTTAAGTTTTTGAGCGTTAGTTTCCCATTCTCTTCAGTGGCACCATTCATAATAAAATAGCCAAACTTTCTTCACTGCAGTCCTTGGTGCTCAATGTTTGGCTTTGCTAGTGCCAGATAGAAAAAAATGATGATGCAGATGGAACTTAAACCTAAGTGGGCTTGTGTGAGGTGATATTGCATTGTGGTTTTAATTTGCATTTGCGATTACACTTCTGGTTATGTATCCAAAGAAAACCAAAACACTAATTCAAAAAGACATATGCTATTGGATTTTGTTAACCAATGTCACCATAATAAACAAACAAACAAACAAATAAATTTAAAAAATACATATACATCTCTATGTTCACTGCAATGTTATTTACAATAGCCAAGATGTGGAAGCAATGTAAGAACCCATCAATAGATGATTGAATAAAGAAGATGAGGTACCTATGTACAATGGAATAATACTAAGCCATAAAAAATGAAATCTCATTATTTGTAACAACATGAATAGACCTAGAGGTTATTAAGCTAAGTGAAATAAGTCAGGCAGAAGAAGACAGATGCCATATAATTTTATTTACACGTGGAATCTAAGGAACAAATTAAACAAAACAGAAAGAGACTCATAAACTCAGAAAATAGACTGGTATTTGCCAGATGGGAGGGGGTGTTTGGGTGCTGGGTGAAAAAAGTGAAGGAATTAAGAAGTACAAATTCGTAGTTTCAACATAGTCATGGAGATGTGAAGTACAGCATAGAGAATATGGTCAATAATATTGTGATAACTGTGTACTGCCAGGTGGGTACTCAACTAATCTGGGGGATCACTTCATAAATATGCTGTATGCCTGAAACTAATATAAAATATCGACTGTCAACTCTAATTGAAAAATTAAAATGAAGAAAACAAAAACTCTAGTGGACTTTCTATCTGGTTCAGCACCCCCTGGCCAGTGGCCATCTCTCCAAATTGCAGCTGCTCAGCTGCCCAAATTTATTGTTCCAGGGACAAACCTGCAGTGCTCATTGTTGATCAGGCATGGCTGACTTACAACGCTTTCATTTTGCAGTGAGAGAAAATGGGTACTTGGCTTGCAAGGTATCTCTTGGTGAGTAACTTCATGTGGGGCAATACTAAAGAGACTTACCTTATGTTGGTTTTGGAATTTTCCACTGGTTATATAAGAAAAGAGGCTTTGAGAAGATATGTGAGTAATCTGTATTGAAATTGTTTGGTTTTTATTGAACCTGGTCATAAAATTTTGTTTTTACCTTGAAACCGATTTTTAATTTGGTCTAGATCTGTCAAATTAAGTCTAAAAGTTGTGTATGGGGGTGGGGAGATGTGTGAATGTGAATGAGATATGTTGTTTGTTGATGTTATTTGATTTGACTTTTAGGAACTGAATTTCTTGGTGACTATAACAAACTCTTGTGAGAGCCTTCTGGCACCATGGAAGAAAAGAGGTACTTCTCTCTCCCTCTGCCCCTTTAAGCCATTCTTAGGGGACCAAGGGCTTTGCACACTTCTCCCAGGCTATCATTGTACATGGTAAAGTAGCCAACAGTGGTAGCCTGTACAGGGCTTACTCACCTGAACTTTGTTGGTGTTGAAGAAGAATTCACATGGCACAGAGTCAGAGTTTAACCCACACAAAGTTCGTGTACTTGATGTTTTGAAAGAGGCCAAAACTCAAACATCAGAGTTTCAAGTAAGTACAGATTTATTGATTAAGAAAGTGCCAACCAAGAAAATCAGAGTTCTAGTAGTTCCACAAATCTATCTTAAGAAAGCACAGAGTTGAGGCTTTTTTTGTGTCAAGAGGAGAATAGAGGGAATGGTTTGTTTTTGTAAAACTCAAGCCATAAGTCAAATTTTTCTAATGATTAACATGTTTCCCCCCACAGCTTTACTGAAATATAATAGTCAATTAGTTGCTCATTTTTACATTGTACAATTCAATGGGTTCTTTTTCAATTATAGTTGTCATACAATAATATATTAGTTTCAGTTCTACAGCATATTGATTAGATCTCAAGTGATCACTCCACTAAACCTAGTATCCCTCTTCCCCTTACATATTTATTATAATATTGTTTACTATTTTCCTTATGCTATACTTTATATCTCCATGACTCTTTTGTAACTATCCATGTGTATTTCTTAAAACTTTCATGCTTTCACCATCCCCCAAACTCCTCCTGTCTAGTAGCCTTCAAAATATTCACTTCATCTATGAATTTGTTTCTGTTTTTGTTGTTGTTGTTGTTGTTTATTTTGTTCTTTAGATTCTGCATGTACATAAAACCACGTGGTATATGTCTCAAAAGGGAATCTCCCCAATATTCTATCTAAATGGCTATCAGGAAGTTAGTTTTTGACCAAGGTTTGGCAGGAGGTTGTCTCTCTGGCAGGGATTGAGAGCTCATGCACACATGATTAGGAATATTTGGATAAGTTTAGGAATAATATCTAGTGAAACTGCTCAAGTCATAGTATCTCAAAAGGAAGACTGACTCTATCTAACTAAAGTTCTATTGGGTAATTGAATTACTTTGAATTTTATTTTAGCCAGATAAGGTGGTATCTGTGTACTGGTCAACTGTTGCTCAATATTGTAGACCAGGGCATCAAAATACTAGTAATACAGGACAACAGTGCCCAGCCAGGCACATGTAAATATTTTCAATTAGGTGCAAAGCAGTTCAATTCCTTAAGCCCATAGGTTTGTACCCTTAACTAGGCTGAGAACTCTTTAACAATCTTGCATGAGTGGGCAAAAGTTATTACTGAGGCAGAAACATTAATTTAACCAATAACAGTAGGGGCTGGCTCCTTACAGAGGCCTAGGAACTGCTGCAAAGAAAATTCCTCTGAACATGTCTATTAAAGGCTATGGTATGATGTCTTAGCACAAGAGCTGATAAAGAGCCAATGTCAGTTACTGTTAAGAGCTCCTTGAGGTATTGAACTAGGGGAGAGTACATTTGAATAGGGGTTGGACTGGCAATTTCTCCCATTTCGATAGGATACATCTTGCCAGAGAGTGAAGTATATCCTGGCTACCTAAAGTGGTCCCTGTTCACAGCAAAAGCAGTAATAAGAGGAAAGTTCATATCATTACAGGCCTGATTCAAAAATCAAGAACAAGCTCAAATAAACAATCTAACATTCCATCTTAAAAAATAAGAAAAGGAAGAACAAATGAATCCTGACATCAGCAGAAGAAAAGAAATAATCAAAATTAAAGAATAATTAAATGAAATGTAAAACAACAACAGCAACAACAATAAAAAAAAAAACAATAGAAAAAATAAATGTGACAAAGATCTGGTTCTTTGAGAAGGTTAATAAAATTGACAAACCCCTGGCTAGACTCACTACAGAGAAAAGAGAAAGAACACAAATAAACAAAATTAGAAATGAAGAGGAGAAATTATGACAGACATCACAGAAATACAAAGGATCATACAAGAATACTATGAAAAAGTATATAACATCAAATTGAATAACCTAGAAGAAATGGACAAGTACTTAGAAATATACAACCTTCCTAGACTGAATCAAGAAGAATGAGAATATCTACATAGACCAATCAGCAGAATGGAAATTCAAACAATCATCAAAAACCTACCAGAAAGTAAAAGTTCAGGACCAGACGGCTTCACCAGTGAATTCTACCAAATATTCAAAGATTTAATACCTATTCTCCTCAAACTCACCCAAAAAATCAAAGAGGAGGCAATACTTCTCAACTCATTTTATGAGGCCAGTATTACTCAGATACCAAAATCTGGTAAAGATAACACAAAAAAAGAAAACTACAGACCAATATCTCTCATGAACACAGATGCAAAAATCCTAAATAAGATACTAGAAAACCAAATAGAGCAACATATTAAAAACATTATAAGCCATCATCAAGTGAGCTTCATTTCAGGTACATAGGGATGGTTCAATATATGCAAATCTATTAATATGATACACCATATAAACAAATGAAAAAATAAGAATTATATGATCATATCAATAGATGTGGAAAAAGCCTTTGACAAAATACAGCATCGATTTATGATTAAAACACTTCACAAAATAGGTATAGAAAGTACCTTAACATAACAAAGGCTATATATAACAAACCCTCAGCCAACATTATACTTAATAGTGGAAAAATAAAAACCTTGCCTCTAAGATCAGGAACAAGACAAGGCTGTCCACTATTGCCTTGAAAAGAAAGATATAAAAGGCATCCAAATAAGAAATGAAGAAGTAAAACCGTCTCTATTTGAGGATGACATGATTCTCTATTTAGAAAACCCTAAAAACTCCACAGAACACTACTAGAAACAATAAGCAAATACAGTAAAATTTCTGGATACAAAATCGATGCTCAGAAATCCATAGTGTTCCTGTACTCTAATAATGAAATGTCAGAAAAAGAAGTGGAAAAAATAATTCCTTTTGCAATTGCAACAAAAAAAAATAAAATAAAATACCTATGAATAAATCTAACAAAATGTGAAAGACCTATATAAAGAAAACTATAAGACCCTAATAAAGGATATTGAAGAAGGTACAAAGAAATGGAAAGATATTCTGTGTTCTTGGATTGGAACAATCAACATAGTTAAAATGACCATATTACCTAAAACATTATACAGATTTAATGCAATCTCCATCAAAATCTCATCGATTTTTTTAATGAAATGGAACAAAAAATCATCAGATTTGTGTGGAAGCACAAAAGACCCCAAATTGCCAAAGCAATCCTGAGAAAAAAGACCAAGGCTGGAGGTATCACTCTGCCCAATTTCAAATTGCACTACAAAGTGACAATAATCAAAATGGCATTGTATTGGCATAAAAACAGACACACAGACCTGTGGAACAGAAATGTCAGTCCAGAAATAAACCCATGTTTATATGGGCAAATAATTTTTGAAAAAAAAAAAAAAAGCCAGATACATACACTGGAGAAAGGAAAGCCTCTTCAATAAATAGTGCTGGGGAAACTGGAAAGCCACCTGCAAAAGAATGAAACTAGACTGTTGTCTATCACCACACACCAGAATTAACTCAAAATGAATTAAGGACTTGAATATAAGACCTGAAAAAATAAAATGCATAGAAGAAAACATAGGAACTGAACTCATTGTGGACCTTGGACTTAAAGATTTTATGAATTTGACCTCAAAGGCAAAGGAAGTAAAAGCAAAAATAAACGAATGGGACTACATCAAACTAAAAAGCTGCACAGCAAAAGAAACCGTCAACAAGGTAAGGAGATAACATCTTAATGAGAAAATATATTTGCAAGCAATACCTCCAATAAGGGCCTAATATTCAAAATATACAAAGAACTCATACAACCCAACAACAACAACAACAGCAATAACAACAACAAAAATAACAAAAAATGATCCAATCAAGAAATGGGCAGAGGACCTGAACAAGCATTTCTCCCAAGAAGACATACAAAAGGCCAAAAAACTGTATGAAAAGATGCTTAACATCACTAGATATTAGGGAAATGCAAATCAAAAAAACACAATGAGATACCATCTCACACATATTAGAATAGCTATTATCAACAGGGCAAATAATAACAAATGTTGGAGAGTATGCTGAGAAAAAGGAACCTTCATATACTACTGGTGGGACTGAAAATTGGTATAACCGCTATGGAAAACAGTATGGAGTTTTCTCAAAAAACTAAGAACTGATCTACCATATGACCCAGCAAAACCTCCACTGGGTATTTACCCCAAACACTTGAAAACTCATATCTGAAAAGATATTTGCCCACCGATGTATAGCAGCATTATTCGAGGTGGCCAGGACATGGAAGCAACCAAAGTGTCCTATGATAGATGATTGGATAAAGAAGCCATGGATGGTATCTATATACAATGGAATATTACTCAGCCATAAGAAGAGATGAAATACTGCCATTTGCAACACTGTGATGGACCTCGAGATAATCATGCTAAGCTAAATAAGCCAGACAGAAAAAGTTGAAAATCACATGATATCATATATGTGGAATATAAACCTAAAAACAAAAAATAAACAGGACAAACAAACAGAAACTAATACACATGGACAATAGACTAGTGGTTACCAAAAGGTAGAGAGAGAGCGGGGAGGGTGAGGTAGATGGTGTAAAAGAGATCAAGTATGTGGTGACAGAAAGAAATCTAACTATGAACAGTAAACATACAATGTATGTATATATGCCTTATTGTTAAAATGCACAGCTGAAACTTACTGGATTTTGTTAACTAATATCACTGTAAACACAAACAAACAAATAAATTTAAAAATAAATTAAAAATAAATAAAAATAAATCCACAAATAAATAAATGAATAAACAAACAAACAAACAAATAATGTAGTTCCTGTTGATCCTGTTCAATTATGGATTAAAATCCCCTGGACAAAAACCAACATCAAGAGCACTAAAATAGACTACTTAACATTTTGCTACCAATTCACAGTACTGATAATCCTGGCACCTTCACCCTTTGGACATCGTGCCTGACATTCACTGCCTGCATAAAACGTACAAGCTACATACATGTTAAGTGACAGAGATAATGCTACTGCAATTATTATAATTAAAGGAAAGAGCCTCGTGATATTTTGGGGACCTTGAGAAAAAGGAGAATTTGCCCAAAAGTGTTCTCTGATGGCAAGTCTTTGCCTTGGCTTTTCTAGCCTTGAGAGACCTTTTATAGTTCAATCTTAAGATTGCTTTTGAAAAAATTCCAACAAAACAGATTTAAAAGTGCCTATATGGTTAATAACAATTCCTGCTGGACATATACAAATAATCAGGCCAATTTTATTGAAACTAGACTTATTTTGCAAATAAATTAGTCTTAATTTGACTGACTTTGGTCAAAATGGGGGTGATTTTTAGAGAAAAAAATATTTCAGTAGAAACTGTAATATAACTTTGTGGATATTAAAATCTAGTGCTATTCATTGTCTTTTCAGTTTTGTTTTATTTTCTGCTTAAAAATTGGACTTGATCCTGAATTCCAGTTTCCTTTAATATCTGCATATGACTCTTCAAACATATATCCAATTTTTGTCCCATCCTTTGACTTAGAAAATTACCCTTTTCCTGAGCCTTTTAATTGCAAACTGCTGCTAGATGACATGCTCCCCAAAAATTATCACAATGATCATTTTCATGGTTTTGGTCCTGGGGGACATAATAACAACAGTTACTCTTTCTTCTTTGTACCATATTAGGGTACAGGTATCCTGGATTATTACTGTCTCTATCATTGCTGTGGTCTCTGCCTGTAAATCGAACATCCAGAATAACCCCTCTAAGGCTCAGGAATCATAGCAGAAGAGGTGGGTGCATGAGATTTTAAGAGCCTGATATGAGGGGCACAATTGGTGGACAAATCTGTCTTCAGGCTAGCACTCCATCTTAATTGAACCTGGACCCAGTTGTCCTATTTCCCTCAAGATGGAGGAATGAATATCAAATTAGGGGGATTTGTAATCACAGAATCAGCTCAAAATGGTCTTATCCTGTTTAACAAGATATTGAGTTGCTTTTCCAGAGGCAACAAACTAAAATCACAAGTCATGCAGCTGAAGCATGTACAGAGAAGAAAATTTTGATCTCCAGCTGCACCCAGAACCAAAGTCTTGCTGCTCCCTTCCCCTTCCTCCATCACACAAACACATATATGTGGAACCAGAAAGATCCTGTGTTGATGCTCCTTGCCATAAATGACTAAGCTCTAAGTTCCTCCAATTAAAATTTGTACTGCCAGCGCTTCCAACATACCTGTTCCCCCTATACGCTCGAAAACCCATGCTAAACTCCAGATTGGGGATTGTGGGCTTTTGAACATTAGCTTCCAATTCTCTTGCATGGCATTTTCATAATAAAATAATTAATCTTTTTCCACTGCAATTCTTGGTGTTTAGTGTTTGACTCTGCCTGTGCCGGGTGGACAAAGTCTTTCTGTTTTATAACAGTACCAAATAGAAATGTGAAATTCTTGGAAATTTTTAAACCAACTTTTGAATCCAAAAGTCAGTTTTAACAGGAAAAGTTTAGGTACCAAGAAGTCTCATATCTAAAAGCTAAACACAATGTGAATATTAGTAAATTAGAACTAAAAAAGGAAAAAATTTAACAAAGCATATTTTTAGCCAATGAAGAATGTAAATATGTCTTCGGACATAATTCTTACTATCAGTCTAATTTCAGCAAATATTGAATAAATTATCACTTCTTTCCTGAAGCAGAGGCAAAAATAGTGAAAATACTCATTTAACTTGGGTAGGTAGACAGACCACCATGGAAATTGATGTTATTTATTACCTGAGTTGAAAAAAGCCACAGATGTCAAGTCAATATTGTGAAAGCGTGGGAGATGTTCAATTAAAATACCATAAAATGACTCTGGTGTTCTTGAAAACATTTTCAAAATTTCTTAGACTCTGTTAATATTCCTTTTGGGTACAAAATTATCTTGACCCCTTCCAACTTTTTCAATTACTCATATTAGACAAGAAATGCCAGGAACATGACTGTAGCTTGCATCCCCAGAGATTTGCACCACAAAAACAAGTTTTCTATGGAAACCAAATTAAATTAAATTTTAAAAGTTGGGGTCAACCTCATATGATGCAATAAGAAGGGCAAATAATATTTGTTATGTTCTCTAGAATACAATAACCTCAATCTAATCATGGAAAACCACCAGAAAACCTAAATTGAGAGTCATTCTGTAAAACACTGGACAATACCTCTTCAAAAGTGTCAAGGTCATGAAAGATAAGGAAAGATGGAGAAATCATCACAGATTAGAGGCAACTAATGACCAAATACAACATGGTAATCTTAACTAGATCCTGTAATAAAAAAAAAAAGATATCACTGGAAAAATAGGAGCAATTTGAATAAAGCCCGTAGTTAATTTCTTTAGTTTTGATCATTTCTGTTTTGATAAATAACATGGTTTTATAAAACGTCAACAATAGAGGAAGCTGAGTAAAGTTTATATGGTACTATCCTTGCAACACTTGTATAAATCTAAATTTATTTCAAGTTTAAATAAATAAATAAACAAACAGATAGATAGATAATCAAATAAATATATCCCCACTAGTCACCTACCCCAGAAAGAAGGATTGAGACTGCTTCTACATGAAGACTCGAAGTGAGTACCATGATTTGACTCTTCACACACAACGGTTGGTATTAAAGTAATGTTAAGATGATCTTTCCTTCACTGTATGATCAAAAAGTAAGTATTGGCTCTCATATGTTCATATCAGATTTATTGCCTAGCTTAACCTGGTGATAGTATAGATGCAGTCAGTATAAATTTTGCTATTGTTCTAAAAACTTATCTGTTTAAGACCTAAGCACATGTGCAATCATATATGACTCAATAAATACAGGTTTATTCTAAGAAACAAAGTTAGAGAATGCTTTTGTTCACTCTTCATGTTTGTGTTTTATTTAAATAGCAAGGGTTTTATTATCTCCCACTGTTCTTAAGGATCTAATAACATTACTTCTAGATCCTCCATAAAGCAGCTGTAAAACCAGATTTATTCATTTATATTTATACATAGGTAATACTGAAATACATACTTACCTTTTTTTCTCCTTCAACATCTTAGCGCCTAAACTGCACACTTCTGCAAAACTTACCTTAATTTCCCTCTACCCCTGGCCCACCTGTGCCTATGTTCTTTCTGTAAAAAATAATTTGGTAGAAGTAAACTAAGAATACAATTTTTGCTTTTGATTTCATTTATTTTCCTTATACTTATTTTCTTCTTGTAATACTTAAGAATATATAAAAATATCATTTAATTGGAGCTAAAAAAGATCAAATAAAATTAGCATGTTAAACATTTATTATCAGGTAAGCATGGTTTTATTTCTAAAACCTATCAAATTTTCATTTCTAAAATGCTGTTTCTGAGAGATTTTTTCCTTCATTAAGTGACCCTGTTTGTTTCATGGTTAGTCACAATTTACATCTCTTCTGAAAATGACATAAAATAAGGTGCAAATTCTCTAATACATTTGCAAAAAATTTTTCTTTTAATGACTCCTAATGAAATCCTCTTTTATGTAGGGTGTGAAAAGTTGCCAAGATGTGAACAACAATTAGGATGACAAAAATTATGAGTTAAAAAGCTATTTGCTTGTGCAATGTGTGTAAAAATCCAGAATAACTCCTAAGGGAAAAATTAATTTTAATAAGATTTTCTTGTATACAGACTGTAAATCCAAGGCACAAAGAAGTGTGTATTAATGGATTTGGAATTATATGAGAGTCTCATACTGTGGAATAAATCTATTTTATCATTAACCTGTTACTTTTCACTTGAACTATAAGGACATTTGCTTGTTTACTAGAGTTACTATATATTATGTCTCCAAGAAATGCAATATTAGGTAAAAAATTTAAAAGGTAAAATCTTAAATAATGTTTATCAATGTTGTAGGGGTGAAAAAAATTACCCTTCTTCTCTTCTAGATTCTTTGACTGGTCTAATAACTGTGTTGACATAAAAAAGATTAACAGAAGAAAAAAATTCATACATTTAGTAAGCTAAATAATATTAAAGAAGATCAAGAGTCTCATAACAATACTCAAAGTTCAATTGAAAATGAAGAACCAGAAAGATCTCAAACTAAATAGAAAAAGATATGTCAACACCAATATGATAGAGATGTTAGATCTATCTGACAAACTTTTAAAGCAGCTGTCATAAAAATGTTTCCAAAAGCAATTAAGAACATGATTGAAACATAAAAATATATATATATATATCAGCGAAGAAATAGAAATTCTCAGAAGATAGAGATGTTAAAAAATAAAAGGAAATTTAGAACCCAAAATGAAATAAAACACTCAGTAGATAAACTCATGAGAAGGAAGGAGAGAGGAGACAGAATATAAAATCAGAAAACTAGCAGTTAGAAAAATAAAAATGATCTCATTTGAAAATCAGAGGAAATAGACTGAAAAAAAAAACAACACAGAGCCTCAAAAATTCATGTGACTCTAACAAATGACCTAGTATTTGTGTCATTTGAGTCCTGAAAGGGAAGATGAGAGAGGGAGGGGCTGAAAAAGTATTTAAATGGCTGAAAACTTTCCAAATTTGAGAGAAGATGTAAAACTACAATAAGGTGAACAAATCTCAAAGAGAATAAACTCAAAGAAATACACACCGAGACACATCATCATTAAATTCTGAAAAATAAAGACAAAGATAAATTTTGAGAGCATTGAGAGAGAAATGACACCTTATCTGCAGGGAAAAAATATATAAATGACAGTAGATTTCTCACCAGACACTTTGGATGCCAGAAGAAACTGGCAAAACATTTTTGAAGTGCTACAAAAACAAAAACAAAAACAAAAACAAAAACAAAAACAAACCTATTGATTCATAATCCTGTACTCAGTAAAAATGTCCTTCAGGAATGAGGGGAAATTCATGACATTTTCAGATAAGATAATTTGTCACCATCAGACCTACCCTAAAAGAATGTCAAAATAAAGTTCTCTAAACAGAGTAAATGATAAAAGAAATAGTTTTGAAATATCAGGAAGGAAGAAAAAACACAGTAAGCAAAAAATATTGGTAAACACAATAGAGGTTTCTTTTTCTCTCAAGTTCCTAAATTAAGTTTGGTTGTTGAAGCAAAAAATATTAAATCATATAATGCAGTTCTAAATGTATACATAGGAAATATGTAATACAATTATATTGTAAAGAAGGGAGGGAAGTAATGGGATATAAAGAGATGTAAGATTTCTGTACTTAAATTGATAAATTGATAGCACTAGATTGAGATTATATATAAACTATTCTATCTATCATCTATCTATCTGTATCTATCTATCTATCTATCTATCTATCTATCTATCTACCATCTATCTATCTCCATTTATTGCAATACAACAACCACTGAAAAAGCTATACAAATATATACACTCAACACTATAACTAAATTAATAATGGAATTTTTATAAAATGTTAAGTAACTCACAGAAAGGCATGAAAAAGAAAACAAACAAAAATCCCAGAAAACAATAATGTATACATAAAAAGGGGAAAAGTTTCAAATCTCTAATCTTACATCCTAACTCAAGAACCTAGAATAATAAGAACAAAGTGAATCCAAAGTAAATATATAGAAAGGAAGAATGAAAATAAGAGCAGAAACTGATAATATTGAAAATATCAAAACTAGAGAATATCTATGAAATAAAGATCTATTTCTTTAAAAAGATCTATAGAATTTACAAACCTCTTGCAAATGACAAGGGGAAAAAGAAAAATCTACAAAGAGTAAAATCATAAGCAATTTTACCAATGAAAATGGAAACAAAATTTTAATAAAAATTAGCAAAATATTATATATTTTCTGTGTACTTCTATATACATATATACATGCATATTTGAGATGAAAAACAGTTTGATAATTATATTCCTTTTTAAATATAAAAAGAATTTTAACAAACTAAATTTTTTTAAATTAATAACCAAAAATTATCTAACAACAGTTCATAATATTATACCTAATAATGAAATGTCAGAATCATTCCCTTTGAAATAAGAATGAAACAGGGTGTACATTATAACTATTTCTATTCAATACATTTCTAGCTTCCTACAAAAACAGCTAGAGAAGAAAAATAAAATTTGTAATATTTCAAAAGAAAAAAACAAAACTATACTTATTTAGAAATGATGTAGTAGTTTAAATATACAGTACACCCTTGTCATATGTATGTGGTTGCCCGGCTTCTCTTCAGTGGCCTTCTACAAAGTAGAAGGCAGAACTCAGTTGCTCTTATAGCTAAAATATCATCATTTGACTTGAATATTGTCAGATAGATATATATGTACAAGAATCCTGAAAATGAATTATGTGAGGGAACATGTTTTTGGAAAATTTTAATTTATACTCATTGGCGGTGGCAGAGATATCATAGAGATATCAATTCCATCAAAATTAATCTTGAGGTTTAATACAATTCCAATCTAAATATCCACAGAGATTTTTTTGACAAATTAATTTTAAAATCTATATTTAAGAGCAAAAGTCTATGAATAGTTAAGATAATTTTGAAGATAACAAAGCAGAGGGATGTAACCTACTAGCAAGCAAGACATTAAAATTATAATATGGTTATTAAAACCCAGAATTAGACAAACAGGCCAATGGAATAGAATAGAGACATGCAGAACAGACCAACTTGAAGCATGAATAAAACAATGCAGAAAGGACAAATTATTAAAAAGTGGTGCTCTAATATTTGGTTATCTTTATGAAACAAAAATTCTATTAGTTTTCTGTTACAACATGCAAAAAAGACTTGAGCAAAGAATCCCCTGAAAGAAGTGACACAGATTTAAGAATAGGTTTGACATTTTATCATATCACATCATCACAAGAAGGGCAAGTAGAGTACAATAAGTATTTTGAGAGAGACCACATTCACATAACTTTTATTACAGTATATTATTTTATTGCTATATAAGGGAGCCATATCTTAGAAGTCTCTGTCAATACGTAAAAACATTTTATTTATTTGTTCGTTTATTTTTATTAATATTTAGGAGTCAGGAGTGTGTGGCAATAACTTATTTTATAAATTTTACTTTATTCTTTTTTAATTTCTATTTTTCAATTAGAGTTGGTATTCAATATTTTATATTATTTTCAGGTGTACAACATAGTGGTTAGACAAATATATAATTATGAAGTGATCCCTCATTTACTCTAGTACCCACCTGGCACTACACATGGTTATTATAATATATTGACTATATTCTTCTATGCTGTACTTCACATTCCCATGACTATTTTGTAACTACCAATTTGTACTTATTAATCCTTCACCTTTTTCACCCAGCACCCCAACACCCTTCCCATCTGGCAATCACCGATTTGTTCTCTGTCTCTATGAGTCTGTTTTTGTTTGTTCACTTATTTTGTTCTTTAGATCCTACATAAAAGTAATTGCTGTTAATTAGTTATTGCTGTTAATCTCTTAGCCTGCCTAATTTATAAATTAAACTTTATCATAGGTATATGTGTTTAGGAAAAAAACAATATATGTAGGGTTCAGTACTATCCATGATTTCAGGCACCCACTGGGTGCCCTGGAATATAACCCCGTAGATAAGAAGGGATGAATGTATTGTTTCTAATGTGAACAATAGCAGAAAAAAATCAAACCAAAAAAAATTTTTTAAGAACTTTTCTATGTCAGTAGCAAAATATCAATGAGACCAAGATATAAATGTGTGTGCTGAGGCATGAAAACCAGGGATATTAATTCAGTGAGAGTTTGTATACATATAAGTGTGAAAATTATATAGACACATGGAGACCTCAAAAATACTATAGCTTCTCCCCCTAAACAGGGTTTCTCCCCCTAAACAGAGTTTCTCATTAACACTAATGGTGTTTGGGAAGATAATTATTATGTGGGAGTTTCTCTGTCTATTACACAATGTTTAGAAATATCTCTGGGCTATATCTAGTAGATGCCAGTACTGCTTCCCTACTCCCCTATTTGTGACAACAAAAAATGTCATCAGATAGTACAATATGTACACTGGGGTGTGGGGGAGGGGAAAAATAGCACATCAATTAAGAAACAGTGCTCTAGTCTATGGCCATGCCACCCTGAATGTGCCTGATCTCCCTGAAAGTGCAAGATCTCGTCTGATCTCAGAAGCTAAGCAGGGTCAGACCTGGTTAGTACTTGTATGGGAGACCACCTAGGACTACCAGGTGCTGTAGGCATTTGAAAAGAAAAAAAGAAACAGTGCTCTACAGCCACATTCTCTCAGACCATGTCCTTTTAACAGGAAACCATAGATATTATATTAGATTATTTTTAACAGTAAGGAAAGACTGAGGAACCAGATCCATGTCCCTGTTAAGAAACACTGCCACAAAATTACAACTAAATTATAGAACAATCAACCGGAAGAACCATCTGAAGACTAGCTGAACATAGCTACTATAACTAAGGATATAAAAAAGAGGCCACATCAAGATGGTAGGAAGGGTGGGCATGTAAAACAGCTCCCCCCACCCCATGTGTGGAGGTTCAGCATAAGGAAGGATATCTCAGCTGACAAGTTCTCCCTGGAGGAGTGAGAGATCCCAGCCCTACACCAGGCTCCAGGATTCCAGTGCTGGGAAAGAGCCCCCATAAAATCTGGCTGTAAAAATTAGTGGGGATTCTGACCAAGTGGGTGCGACAGAAGGAAGCTGGAAACCCAGACAGTCCTTACAGGGCCCATGTACAGACTCACTTACCCACAAGCATTCACCCTGGGCTCTGGCAAAAGGATAGCAGCTCCCGAGGTGCCAGAGACATACAGGGAGAAAATGAGTTGTGGGGCTCCAGGATAAGAGCTGGAGGGACAGCTTCCATTATTCTTGTATTGAGCCCTCCTCTTATGTAGCCTACTACAAGTGGGGACCATCTTGCCTGTGTTGAGCCCTCACCTCACATGGCCAAATGTGAATCTGTATTAGCTTGGTAAAATCTTCCTCCATCCTGGTGACTCACTGGACCCTACACTATCAAATTCACGAATTTCTGGAGTCATATTCTTGGCTAGGCAAAAATCCCCATCCCACTATCTTGGTAGGAAACTCTTTCAACAATAATCAACAAGCCTCCAGTAGCAGGCAACCAGCCCAAACCTGAGGTACAATATTAAATAAATCTTGGGCCTGAGGAGGGCAGCAGCTAGCTAGCCTCAGTGTGACTAGAGACTTTTGCAAGTAGCCACAGGCTCAGCACTGGCATGAAATCTAAATCAGCACTTACCTGGGGAGCATGATATGCCCCAAACTGGTGACTTCCTGAAACCCTGGCCTCACCAAATTCACTTACTCTGTGAGGTTCTCTCAGCTGCTGAGCTTTATGGGCAACCTTATGGGGTACTCTGGGCATTTAGCTAAATTGTCCCTGACCTGATACTGGTGGCAGCAAGCCTCAGTTCTCAGCATGGCCTCTCCCATGTGCATGTAGCACCAGCATAGGCAGAGACTGATCATGAATCACATTGTAGCTCTTATCAAGTAACCTAAGGCAATTCACAGGGAGGATCTCACCTTGGCCTACACCAAAGCCCCTCCTAACACAAAACCAACACACTGGAGTCTGGCATTAGATCTTAACAGAGAACCACCTGATTAGCCCCACAGGCAGGAAATTAAAAGTATGGTCTCAACAGTCACACAAGCCCACAAGGAGTACATTACACTCCATGGGATCAGTCCACACACAGTAGCTCATATCCTTTTGGTGTGGCCAATATTCACAACCAGTCAGCCTAAGATTTAATTCCACCCACTAATGTGCCCACAGCAATCAAGGTATAACTTCAACAAGAGAGCACACACAAGTGACATAAAGGACACTACTGGAACGCCAGCACAGGTGATCAGGGAGACTGCACTACTGGGCCACAAAGGAAACCTACACAAATACCATGTGGATAAAACTGGGAGACATAGCAAATCTACCTAATACATGAAAACAAACATAGAGAAGCAGCCAAAATGAGAAAACAAAGAAACATGTTCCAATTCAAAGACAAAGAGAAAACTCTAGAAAAAGAACTAAATAAATGGTGGCAAATAATATACCAGAAACATTACATAACACTGGTTATAAGGATGTTCAATGAACTTAGGGTAATAATAGATAATATTAGTGAGAATTTCAACAAAGAAGTAGTAAGCATAAAAAAGGACATAAAAACAATAAAAAAGAACCATTCAGAAATGAAGAATACAATAACCAAAATGAAAACCACACTAGAAGGAATCAACAGTAGATTAGATGAAATAGAGAATTGAATCAGCAAGTTGGAAGACAAGGTATCAGAAACGCCCAATCAGAAGAGCAATAAACAAACAAACAAACAAACAAATAAATAAATAAAATGAGGATACCAGGGGTACCAGGAGAAGAGAGGGAGGAAGAGATTGAGAACCTATTTTAAGAAATAATGACAAAAAAATTCCTAACTTGGTGAAGGAAATAGACTTACAAGCCCAGGAAGTGCAAAGAGTTCCAAACAAGATGAACCCATAGAGACTCATGCCAAGACACATCATAGTTAAAATGTTAAAGAGAGAATCTTAAAAGCAGCAGGAGAAAAGCAGTTAGTTATCTATGAGGGACCTCTCATAAGACTGTCAGTTGATTTCTCAATAGAAACTTTGCAGACCAGAAGGAATTGGCATGAAATAAAGTGATGAAAAGCAAAGACCTAGGACCAAGACTACTATACCCAGGAAGGCTATCAATTAAAATTGAAGGTGAAGTAAAGAGCTTCCCAGATGGAAAGAGCTAAAAAAATTTCTCATCACCAAACTAGTATTAAAAGAAATGTTGAAGGGACTATTTTAAGAAGAGAAGAGGAAGGAAAATAAATAAGTAAATAAAAATAATAAAATGGTAAGAGCTATGTAGCTATCAATAATGATTTTAAATGTAATTGTATTAAATGCTCAAATCAAAAGACATAGGTTATCTGAATAGATAAGAAAACAAGACCTATGCATATGCTGTCTACAAGAGACCCACTTCAGATCGAAAGACACACACAGCCTGAATTTTTTTTAAAAAGCTAGGATAAAATAAACTTTAAAACAAAGGATATAATAAGAGACAAAGAGTGACATTACATAATGATAAAGGGATCAATCTAACAAGAAGATGTAACCCTAGAAAACATTTATACACCCATCATGAGAGCAACTAAGTATATAAAGCAAATATGAGCCAACATAAAAAAGGGAGATCAATAGTAATACAGTCATAGTAGGGGACTTTAACACTTCATTGACATCAGTAGACAGATCTTCCAGACCGAAAATCAACAAGAAAACAATGGCCTTAAATGACATACTAGACCAGATGAATTTAATTGATATTTTGAAGTGTTCCAATACAAAGCAGCAAAATATACATTCTATCCAAGGGCACATGAAACATTCTCCAAGACAGACAATATGGCAGACCACAAAACAAGCCTCAATAAATTTAAGAAGACTGAAATCACATCAAGTATCTTCTCTGACTATAATGTTATAAAATTAAAAATCAATTCTAAGAAAAAAAATGTGCAAACACATGGAGGTTAAATAACATGCTACTAAACAATGAATGGGTTAATAACTAAATCAAGAAAAAAATCAAAACTTACCTAAAGACAAATGCAAATGAAAACACAATGACTCAAATTCTATAGGACACAGTAAAAGTAGTCCTAAGAGGGAAATTTATAGCAATATAGGCCTATGTCAAGAAATAAGAAAAGCTCAAATAAACAATCAAACCTTACACTTAAAAGAACCAGAAAAAGAATAGCAAAGTCGAAAGTGAATAGAATGAAGGAAATAATAAAGATCAGACCATGGTTACATTGGGGAAAGAACAAGGAAGCAGGAAGTGGGGCAGTTGGTGGGGGGGGAGAAAAAATAGTAAGAGAGAGAGAGAGAGAAAAAAAGAAGGAGAAGAAGAAGAAGAAGAAGAAGAAGAAGAAGAAGAAGAAGAAGAAGAAGAAGAAGAAGAAGAAGAAGAAGAAGAAGAGGAGGAAGGAAGAAGAGGAGGAGGAAAGGAAGGAAGGAAGGAAGGAAGGAAGGAAGGAAGGAAGGAAGGAAGGAAGGAAGGAAGGAAGAAAGGAAGGAAGGAAGGAAGAGAGTGGTAAGAAATAAAATAGACCTTAAAGAAACAATATAAAAGATCAATAAAACAAAGAGCTGCTTTTTTGAAATGATAAACAAAACTGATAAACCTTTAACCAGACTCATCAAGAAGAAAAGAGGGTCCAAATAAATACAATTAGAACTAAAATAAGTTGAAACAACTGACTCCACAAAATATAAAAAATTATAAGAAAATACTATAAGCATTTGCATGCTAACAAATAGGACAATCTGGAAGAAATAGATATGTTCCTAGAAACACACAATCTCCCAAGACTGAGTCAAGAAAACACAGAAAACAATCTGAACTGATTAATTACTACAAATGAAATCAAATCAGTAATCCAAAAACTCCCAAAAAACAAAAATCCTGGACTGGAAACTCAACAGATAAATTCTACCAAATATTCAAAGGAGAATTAACAGCAATTTTTCTCAAACTATTACAAAAATATTCAAGAGGAAGGAAAACCCCCAAGTTCATTTTATAAACCATTATTACCCTGATTCCCAAATCAAAGACATTACAAAATATAAAAAATTACAGGCCACTATCCCTGATGAACATAGATGCAAAAATCCTCAACATAATATTAGGAAACCAAATTCAACAATATATTAAAAAGATCATATACCGTGATCAAGTGGAATTTAATCCTAGGATGCAAGTTTGCTTCAATATCCGCAAATCAATTATGAAATACTATTATTAACAAATTGAAAGATAAAAATCATATAATCATATCAATAGATGCAGAAAAAGCATTTGACAAAATTCAGCATTCAGTTATGATAAAAACCCTCAGCAAAGTGGGAACAGAGAGAATGTACATCAATATAATAAAATCCATATACAATGAACCACAGTTAACATCATACTCAAAGGGAAAAGCTAAAAGAATTTTCCTTAAGATCGAGAATAAGACAAGGATGTCCACATATACCGCTATTATTCAACATAGTACTGGAAGTCCTAGCCACAATATCAGACAAGAAAAAGAAATAAAAGACATCCAAATTGGAAAAAAAAAGAAGTAAAACTGTCATTTGCAGATGACATGATACTATATGTAGAGAACTCTAAAGGTTCCACTAAAAACCTGTTAGAGCTAATACATGAATTCAGTAAAGTAGCAGGATATAAAATTAGTATTTATAAGTTGGTTGTATTTTTATACACCAATGAGGAACTATCAGAAAGAGAAATTAAGAAAACAACCTTATTTAATTGCATCAAACAAAAAATATCTAGAAATAAATTTAACCAGGGAGGTAAAAGACCTGTACTAAAAAAAAATTATGGATCAATTAAGAAAGAAATTGAAGATATAAATAAAGGGAAGCATATATTGTGCTCATGGATAGAAAAAAATTAACATCATTAAAATGTCTATACTAGCCAAAGCAATCTATAGATGCAATATAATCACTATCAAAATACCAATGGCATTTTTCAAAGAACAAGAACAAATAATCCAAAAGTTTATTTGGAACCATGAAAGATCCTGAATAGTTACAATACTCGTGAGAAAGAAGGTAAAGTTGGAGGTATCATGCTACTCGATATCGAACTATACTACAAGGCTATAGTAATCAAAACAGTATAGTACTCACATAATAACAGACATATTGATTAATAGTACAGAATAGAGCCCAGAAAAAAATCCATGCCTATATAGTCATTTAATCTATGACAAAGGAGGCAAGAATACACAATGATGTAAAGACAGTATATACAATAGTGTTCATAAAACTGGACAGATATATGCAAAAAAGATAATAAAACTGGACCATCATATACAAGAATTAACTCAAAATGAATTAAAAATTTAAATGTAATACTAGAAACCATAAAAATCTTAGGAGAATATAGGCAATAAACTCTGACATTGCTCTTAGTAATATTTTTTTCTGATATATCTCCTCAGGCAAAAGAAATGAAAGAAAAAAATAAACAAATAAAACTACATTAAACTAAAATGTTTTGCACCGCAAAGGAAAAAGATGAACAGACAGCCTACTGAATGGCTATTTGCCTATGATACATCTGATAAGGCATTAATATCCAAAATTTATAAAGAACTCATACAACTCAACACCAAAAAAATCAAACAATCCAGTTAAAAAATGAACAGAGAACCTGAATAGGCATTTTTCCAAAAAGGAAACACAGAATGCCAATAGGCATATGAAAAGATGCTTAATGTCACTAATCATCAGAGAAATGTAAATTTAAACCACAATGAGATATCACCTCACACATGTCAGAATGGCTTTTGTTAATAAATCAAAAAACAATTGTTAGTGAGGATGCAGAGAAAGGAGAACACTCATGCACTATTAGTAAGATTGCAAATTGTTACATCTACTATGGAAAACAGTCTGGATGTTCCTCAAAAACTTAAAAATAAAATTACCTATGACCCAGCAATTGCATTTCTTGATATTTATCCAAAGAAAACCAAAACACTAAATTTGAAAAGACAAATGCCCCCCAATGTTCACTTCAGTGCTATTTACAATAGCCAAGGCATGGAAACAATCTAGGTGCCTATCAATAGACGATTGGATAAAGATGAAGTACATATATGCAATTTAATATTACTCAGCCATAAAAATATAAAATCTTACCATTTGCAATGATATGTATGGACCTAGAGGGTATTATACTAAGTGAAATAAGTCAGGCAGAGAAAGACAGATACCATATGATTTTACTTATATGTAGAAGCTAAAAAACAAAAAAAAAGTGAACAAACAAAACAAAAATAGACTATCATAGAGACAGAGAACAAATCGATGATTGCCAGATGGGAAGGGTGTTGAGGTGCTGGGTAAAAAACGTGAAAGATTAATAAGTACAAATTGGTAGTTACAAAATAGTCACAGGGATGTGAAGTACAGCATAGGAGAATATAGTCAATATATTATAATAACCATGTGTAGTGCCAGGTGGGTACTAGAGTAAATGAGGGATCACTTCATAATTATATATTTGTCTAACCACTATGTTGTACACCTAAAAATAATATAAAATATTGAATACCAACTCTAATTGAAAAATAGAAATTAAAAAAGAATAAAGTAAAATTTATAAAATAAATTATTGCCACACACTCCTGACTCCTAAATATTAATACATGAACAAATAAATAAAATGTTTTTACATAATGACAGTCTTCTAAGATATGGTTCCCTTATATAGCAATATAGTAATATACTGTAATAAAAGTTATGTGAATGTGGTCTCTCTCAAAATACTTATTGTACTCTACTTGCCCTTCTTCTCATGATGATGTAAGGTGATAAAATGCCAAACATATTCTTAAATCTGTGCCACTCATTCCACGGGATTCTTTGCTGAAGTCTTCACGTAGAATCAATGGTTTCTGGCACAACATAGTAGATCAGAACATGTTTTCTTTTTATGTCCTCCACTCACAATTTAATTCCTTTCTTATCTTACCTAAGCACTTATCATGCACTGCGGCCATAACTTTTGCAGTTTGAGGTGTGACAGCAAAACTAGCACAAGTTTCTTTTTCCTTCTCCATAATTTCATGGATAGATGGATTCTTACCATAGATCTTAGCAATCTTAGAGTACAATTTTTTTCTCTCTTTTAGTAAGTTGAGTACTTTCACCTTTTCACAAAAAGGAAATACTTTATAGCTTCTCTTTGGCATATCCGAATTATCAGTATTACTACTCCTGCACTTTGGGGCCTTTATGAAGTAAAATAAAGGTTACAGGCACTGCAATAACTTAGAGGGCTACTAGTGACTAACGTGGGGAGCATATCATATCCAGTGTAGAGATACTGACAGATGATGAACTATGTACTGGACAAGGCAGAGGGAAAACCATGTGAGATTTTATCAGCTACTTAGAATGGTGCACAATTTAAAACAAATGAATTATTTATTTCTGGACTTTTCCAATTAATATTTTGGACCACAGTTGACCACAAGTAACTGAAACCATGAAAAATGAAACCGTGAATAAGGGGGGACAACTGTACTTTGTTTTAGCAGAGTTGTGAAAGATTCTTAAATATACCAAAAATATATCCTTAAGTGATAGGAATCCAGATATTTTTTTTATTTTTGTATTCTTTCCAGAAGCTTCTAATTAAAAATCATACTGCTTATCAGTTTCATATGATTTATTCATTTGATATTAACCAGGCAACTTTTCGCTATATTATAATTCTTTAAACTAAACAATGGCTACACAATATTCCATTAGAAGAGTCCTCATAATTTACTTAACAGATATCATACTTTAGTCATTTTTGTTGTTTCAATTCTCCTGCCCCTAGGAATGTGTATCTGTATGTGCCCCTCCTAATATTTCATAAAACAAGGTCTTAGATGCTGAATCACTGGTTCGAGGATTTTGAAAAAATTGAAAAGCCTCTTGTTACATACTACCAATTTACTTTTTATAAAGATTAAACTATCGTTGATATATATGAAAATGGCAGTTTTTCTTACTACTAGATATTAGTATTATTGTAAAACATTCCTGAACTTGTGAAAGAGATCAAATACTAGAAGATGTTAAGGAAGATTAGATATTTGGATATTGCTTACATCTCAGGTTGCATTTGTTGGAGGCCGGCATCATTCCAAAACAGAGCAGACATTGTCTAGACTCAGAGGTCATCAGTTCAAACTCATGAGGAGTCGGGTAAGCAATTTACACATCATGGAGGTTTTAGGCAGCATAAATGTACCTGGCACCAGTGGAGGTAAGAAAGGCCAAATTGCAGATTAAAATTTACTTAAGCCAAAACACCTTTTCTCAATTCTGTTTTTTCTCAATCACATAGCTTTCAGATAGGAAGACATTTTAAACAACTTAATTCAATTTATACAGGATGGGGCAAATCCTCCTGAGTGGGGTCTCAATTCCTACACCAAGAGAGGGAGTTTCCTTGCATACATGCAGGAAAGAATCCAAGCACATGCCAGAATTAGAGACAAAAGAAAATCTTATTAGAGAAGGAATAACACTCCACAGACAGAGACATGGTCTCCTCTCAAAAACAAAGAATGAGAGAGAGAGTCCTCAAGTACTTGAGGAATTCTGTTTATATCTGTTTTCCTCTCTAGGTATGGTTATGCAGCCTTAATGGCATAGGGAAGTAGTTGTTAGTAATCTCAGCAGGAATCTTTCTGTAGGTTCCCTGTTGTCTCATTGTCAGATGATCAGCCAGGTTCCCAGGTTCCTAGCAGCTTGTATCTGGATGCAACCTAGTTTATTTTATTTTATTTTTTTAGGAGAAGTAACACTTGGTTGACCTCACAGATTGCAAGAATCTTGTCAGTTTACAATCCTTTATTTTTATTTATTTATTTATTTATTTTTTTATTATTTTTTTATTTTTATTATTATTTTTTAAATGCCAGTTTTTTTACACTATATGTACATAATTTTTTTAACATTTTATTTTTTTATTTTCACCTTTTCCTCTTCAGCCTCACTTCTGGTAACCACTAGTCCATTGTCCATGTCCATGAGTCTCTGTTTCTTTGTCCTGTTCATTTGTTGCTTTTAGGTTTATATCCCACATATAAGTGATATCATGTGATTTTCAACCTTTTCTGTCTGGCTTATTTAGCTTAGTATGATTATTTCAAGGTCCATTCATGTTGTTGCAATATTTCATCTCTTCTTATGGCTGAGTAATATTCCAATGTATACTACAGCTTCTTTAGCCAATCATCTTTCATAGGACACTTTGGTTGCTACCATGTCCTGGTCACTGTGAATAATGCTGCTATGAACATCATTGTGCAAATATCTTTTCAAATATGAGTTTGCAAGTCTTTGGGGTAAATATCCGATAGAGGGATTGCTGGATTATATGATAGGTCAATTCTTAGTTTTTTGAGGAAACTCCATACCACTTTCCATAGTGGCCATACTAATATGCAGTCTCTAGTTTTTTTTTATTTTTTATGCTTACAGCACCCGGTCTTCCTAGGTTGTCTCCCATCCAAGTGCTAACCAGGCCTGACCCTGCTTAGCTTCCGAGATCAGATGGTATCGAGCTTGTTCAGGGTGGCATGAACATAGACACAAACTGGTTTAATATTTAGTCAATTTGTATAGTTCTTATGTCTCCTGCCTATATCACAATAACTTCATATTGCAAATAAGGAAATACAATCCAGAAAATTTTAGGATTATCAGAATTCACAGAGTCATACGTAATGGTAGAGCTAAGCTAAACTTTGGGCTGGCTGTCTCACAGTTCTAAGTGCTTTTTACTTAACAGTGCTTTGGTTTGGCTTTGGCTTAGAATCGTGGAAATATGCAGTTACCCACAAACTCTGAACATTAAAATATTCAGAGAAACCCTAAAGGATATCAAGTTGTTTACTTGTAAGTTGTAAATTATTTTGAGTAGGTATTTACTTGGTTTCTTCAAAAATATACTTCCAGAAATTTATTCTCTTGGTCTGGTTGAAGAGCCAAGATTTAGAGAGATTGAAGACAGTGAAAATGACCACAATAGTGAGAGGTGACCACATGAGTGAGTTAAAGCCAGTGGATATACAATTTAAAATAAAAGCAACATGTACACTAATTCATCAGACACAAAATCGATACATCACACAAAAACAAGTTAGAAGTCACCAGTACTTTGAGCAAAATCAACTTTAAATAAGTGACAATTTATGTGGAAAGAGACTAATATATTAATTAATTAACTTAATATATTAACATATTGACTATATATAATTATGATCTATAATATTATGAATTCTTAATGTTATAATTTACATATTAATTATATATAATTATATTTTATATCATATATGTAAAATTAACACACATGCACGCACATATGTGTTTGTATATACATATATATTTTTCTCTTCTCGGAGACAAGAATATTATAAAAAGTAAATAACTGAACAAGATATAGTTAAACCTAACAGCAAAATAAAGAACTTTTTGACAAAGTGTTAGCAACTTTTAAGCTGGAGCGTGTTGCAGAGACCTCCAAATTTGTAGATCAAAGGAACTAACAAGGGAAATGTTAAACTGCTTTGCTCTCACTTACCCTAAATTACTGTTCACCACACCCTACAATAGGAAACAGCTCTTAAGACTTTTTTCATTATTTTCAAAATAAATATATATTGGATAGTGTTTGTCCAGTTAAATAAAGCTATTTTGATATATATATATATTACAAACTTTGAAAATGCTTTAACTCTTTCAGTAAAAATTTAGTTATCATACAATAGTCACAATAGTTTTAGATTATAAAATGTTCTAAGGATGATACTTAAATGGAAACAGTAATAATTTAAGAAATAACTCGGTTAAATTTTTGACTGTAGCACTTAACCTTTTAGTATTTAATCATAAAAACTCTTGTCCATTAAATAAATACTCATTAACATTAAAAACTGTTCTCTCACTAAATTGTAGGTATATATTAAGTTTATTTAGGCAAGCATATAGCTACAAATTCAGTTAAGCCAACTGATGGCTATCTGGACTAAATATTAAATGTTAATTAGAGTTTCTAAAATCTTGGTAAATAAAAAATAGCCCATCAGGTAGTGTAGATAGTTTATGTAGACATAGATGAGAGATGAGTTTCAATTTGTTATTGTCATAAACTGATACAGGTAGGCTGTTCTGCCTTTGATGATAATCAAGAACAGACAGTTTGGGGATAGCAGTGCCTACAGAAAATAAATTTGGGTTCAGACATATTTAATATCAGGTAGCAGGAAGATAAACATCACCTGGATGGATAAACTGTGGAAACTAACCTATGATGAGAGTCAAGGCTACAGAAAATTTTGATAGTCACCTAAATCATAAAGATTTTGAAAGAATAATTATAGATAATTATGAAAACCGTAGGACTGGGTAGGATAGGGTAAGTGATGAAACTGGCAAATGTGAAAAATAACAAATTTATGGATAATCATGAATCGACACAGTTGAATATAGTTAAAAAATGAAAGTCGATCAGTAATACCAAATCCTCAAAAATTATATTCACTAAATTATGTGAGCAGTTTTTAATGGGAGATGCAAGTTAACAATGAGGTTAACATTATTAAAGAGAAATAAAAGGCAAACTGAAAAGATCAAACTATCCACTGAATTTCTACAAAATAAAAAAAAAAAAAAAAGACCAGGAGTGGCAAAAATAGTCATTTATCATGTCAACTCAATACTAATAGTTATACCAGTGAGTTAGAATGTTAAGGTCACCATTTGATATAGAAGAAATTGGAAACCACCAGTGAGAACAAATGTTCAAGAGGTCAGTGCACATTAGATTTAAAGGTCTTTAATAACTGTGTGCAGATAGCATGCAGAAGGTGATGTAATATCGTTCCCCGTGAAATCACATTAATAAAGATAGTCAACCTCAGGCTGAGAAGCAAAATTTCACTGTGATATTTCAGAAACTGTAATGCCAGTTCATCTGTAGAAGATTCACTGTGTTATAAGTTATATTTTCTTTTACAACTATTTCTGCTGCTTATTTGTGATAAAGGTTTTTAATAGAATGTGAGCTCTTTCTTTTTGATTTAGCTAATTCCTTGAATGATATTGAGTCTAACCTATCAAGTTTCCAAAGTGGTGGTATTTTAGAAATGGGTACATGTTCTGAATAGGTTGTTTGGCAGGAAAAGCTTATTTCTATTAAACAGTTGGTTTAGACTAGAAACCCAACAAAATTCGAATACATATATTTTCAATATTTTAGAGTCTCATCTGAACAATTTCAAATTATTTAGTACCTTGTGGATTTTAAAGTTACTCATTTACAATAGGAGTTTTAATTCAATTATTTTCAACAAATGTTGGATGAGTATTTTCCAAGGCCATTACTTAGAGTATAAATCTGAATGAGAAAAAGTTACTTCTATCATATCTTGAGGTGAGATGAGAGACTGCAGAAATACTTATATTCAGGGTAAAATTGACTTGATTTTTTAGTACTGTTTTATTTGTTTTATTATTTCCTATGATTTTTTATGAGGTCTTCATTAATGCTTTAATCAAAATTACAAAATAAGACATTTAAGCAAACATAACTATGTCTTCGATTAGGAGATATTTTCTAGAAAATTCAAAATAAGAGGGAATTGAAAAACTGTTGATATTTGATTCTGGAATTGTCTTTGTTCTTATATATAAATAGTGCTCTCAAACTGGTCCCCCAAAAACATGAAATTCCAAATAAGATTTAAAGCTATATCATAATACCCAACCCACAAGATGCTGCGTTAGCTGCTTTCTCAACTTGCTCAGTTTCTCTCCATTCTATAATAAAGACAGAAATTACTTTGATATAAGTAGTACTGAAAGTGATATTGTATGACAATTTTGTGGTTTAAAATATTCTGAGTTGTAAGACAAACTAAAACAGCATTTTAGTTTCAACTTTCTGAGCCATAGCTTGCATGGAGTAGTAAAAGAAAGTAAATGTCAGGGGATAGTGTCAATATAATCATAATTAAATTACAGTAATATGAACAGAAAAATAAAACTTTAGCAGAACTTGGGCTGTGAATAATCTTCTCTTTGCAAACAAGTTAGTCATGCCAATCCAAGGAACAATATATTGAGGTGCCAGGATTTGGCTAAGCACGCTTTTAAAAGACTTGAGAACACTTTGCTTCAAGTAGAATGACTCACAATCTTAATTAGCATAAACAAAGAAATTGGTCAAGCCTTGTGTAGTATTTCATTTAGGTATAAAAAAATTTACCCATGTTAAATAAAATCTGTTTAGGGTTATTATATAATGGGCAAACAAGCCAATTTGGAAACATCTTATATTTTATTATTATACAAAATTAAATATACCTATTTTAACAAAGAAAAAGATTTGAACAAAAAAAATAAATAACAGGCTAATTACTGAAAAATTATTTTGTTTTATTTATTGCTTAAGTAGTAAGTATGGATGGATTCTATAATGACTGACTTGATGATTTTGAGGTGAAATATGAGTTAAGTGTTCTTTGAGGGAAGTATCCATAAGTGATAGAGATCAAGATCCTAAATAAATAAATAAATAAATAAATAAATAAATAAATAAATAAAATAATGATATATTAAAATAACATATTTTAATATTTTTGTAAGATATATTTTCAAATCTATTCAATCAGAGGTAAAAAAAATCAATAGAGAAAAATACTAAAATCAAAAGAAAACAAAGAACATTGTAAGAGTAAAGATAAAAATTACATGATAATGCACAAAGATTTAGACAGCACTTGTCAATCATATTCAGCCACTAGTGAATAATTCACCCAGCTCAGAGGAAAAGGAAAAATCAAAAGAGCAAATTTATTCAAATGAAATTATTTATTACTTCCAAGTTTATTCATTCATGTACTGTACCAGACAATGGGATTATAATAGCAGATAAAATGAATATGGCACCTCTATTCATGGAGCTTAGAGTCTAGAGAGAGTCAATACATGAGTCATTAAATGAATACTTACATAATTAAAAATACTGATGAGTGCCGTTAAGGTAACACACAAGGTATTAGGAGGGAGAATAACAGGTGGCTGCTTACTTTATACAAGGCTGCTTACTTTAAGTAAGGAAAGATGGTTCTGAAGAGATGTTTAAACTAATAACTGAATGACAGAAAAGAAGTAGAAATTCAAAGATTTTGAAAAGGGAACATTCTAAGTAGAGAAAAGAACAAGGGTTAAAGCCCTGAGATAGAAATGAGCTAGATTTGTCACTGGAAGTAGGAACATTTGCTGTAGCAAAGCATTTATTTAAGCAGAGAAAAGGGGAAAGCAGATTTTTATATTAGTAGTAATTGACAGAAAAAGATAGGTGAATCTACATATTGATAAGTAATTATTAATATAGATAAACAAAGTCCTAAATGTTGTCTAGTCTGGCTCTTTTCTATTTAGTCCAGACTTTATTTCTCCTATGAGTAGAAGAATCATCTCCTATGTCAAGGAAGAAAATGAGACAAAGAAATTCTCTCAGAGTATTTGTGTATTTGGTTTTCTGTGTGGTCCATCATATCTGGAACATTTAGTGTTCTTAAAATTTATATTTTTGGGAAGGCATTGAAAGACCAGAGGCTATTTTATACAGTTTCTTTAGTTTCTGGAGATGACTTACCAGTGTTGGTGGATGTATCATAGTATACTTTCAAGGAAGTAGTCTAGGGTCCAGGTATTATATTTTTAATTTGATTAAAATTTCTACTTGACCATAATTCAAGTTGTCTTATTTTAACTTAGGTATTGTGCCAGTGAAACTTTATTGATTTGCCAGGATGTCCTACTTCAAGTTGATTTCAAAAGCAGAGTAATTTGTGACATTTTTAGAAAGTAGGTGAATCTGAAGAATTGGGCCATAGCAGAGTAAAATAAATAAAACAGTAAACCATGAGAGAGAGAGAGAGAGAGAGAGAGAGAGAGAGAGAGAGAGAGAGAGAACCATTAACACATTTAGATGAGTGTTTCTCCCTCTCATTTCCTTTGTCCCAACAGTTTCTTCTGTAGTAAGAATGTAGAATACATCAGAAAAAAAAAAAAAACCTTTTAGAGAGAGCTTCAGACAGACCTGTATTCTGTTGATTTCTATTCTTTGGCAGAGGTTTCTGTGTGTTCTTAATAAGAGTAAATTAAATGCCACCAAAAATTCTGAGCACAGTGTTTCAAAGGAAAATCTTCAGAATCTCAGAGAAGGTTTATGAGATGGTTACAGGTAGTGAAGACATAGTAAGTGTCTCCTAAAGCTGTTAGAGAGTGTGTCTGTGCTCCCTCACAGTGGGACATAGAGCGTGCAGCCGTGGCTGCTGACTGCACAGGTTTCAAAGATAAAGTGGAACAGGTGGACATTTAGGAGCTGACCTCAGCTAAATTGGTTAATGACTAGTATCATCTAAATGAGGTAGCAAGCTGAAAAGACTCATAATCTCTCCCTAAGTGCAGATTTTAATTAAATAATTATAATGCCCTTGTAATTATTTATCAGTGATTGTGCTCCTGAGTGTTCCCTTTTTTGCCTTCAACTGTTCTGTCAGCCTAGGAGAACAATGAAACATTCACTTGACAAAAATGAGGGGAAAATAAATAATTTTTATTTACCACAAAATAATGCTTAAAGAATTATGTCAGTGAGGCAAGATTTTAGGTCCTTCATTTACAACTGTACTTTTAGGATACGGTTAGATTTGCTATATACTTCGTTTCTTCTCTAACATTTACACAGTAAAATCTCTGTAAGTTTTCAAGAATATGACCAGAAGGAATGGTTTCTTTTTTTCTTTTTTCTTTTTTCTTTTTTAAATCTAGAACTTAACATTATTATAATAATATACCTTGAGGGATGGCATTAAACAATATACTATTTCCTATTTTGGGACTTTTGAATCTATAGCCTATATAACACAATGTATGTCTCAAATAGTGAAATTTAGGAGTGATGCAAAAACCTCTAATGACCAAGTAACAGCTTTATATTGATAATACTCTAATAATTCAGAAGACCAAGAGTAAAGAGACTCATTAACCAGTGACTCTGATTAATGAGTCAAAAATGGGGTCACAGCAGAAAATAAGACAGATTTAGATGATGTAAAAGAAAGTAACATCTTCACAGTAGACATCCCCTAAGAAACTTACCTTAGTAAATAAGCACCACATTTCTCCATTTCTTCTGGGGATTCAGAAAGAAAAAAGAGGTTTTAAGTGTAATATGTGAGATTTAATTTTAATAAAGGAAATACATAGTGAGTATGAGCAGGATTTTTAAAGCAGTATTATGTAACAAGTGTCTTTAAACATCTCTCCCTCCTATAATCTTCCCATTTTGTGTCCCTTCTCATTCTGATTGCATCATCCTGTTACCAAAGTTACTAGTGAAATGTAGCTTCAGATCCCACTGTCTTAAGAGACTTTGTATTTAACATTAGAATTTTAAAAATAAAAAATAGCTCAGCAGGCAAAAGAATATTTGGGCAAAATGATTTTTAAAAAACCTGGGTAGGTTAATTGTCCAAGGAAGTTCTTTAAGTTTGAATTAGAAAGATTGTCACCTGATCTGATGGTAGATATTTAAGACAAGTTTGACTTTGAGGTATATGGGCAATCAAGAAGACACAGAGAAAGTTACAGAATTTTATTTCCATGCATATTATGGATGCGTGTCTGTATGAGGCTGAACACAGGAAAGATAAAGCTCTTTTAATTTCTCCTATTACCATCTTGTACTTTTTTTCTGTAATCTTATCTCTTATAAGAATTATTCCTGTTTCCTTATTTTTTAAACTATTATATGTGATATCTAAACATTTTCATTTTCTAATTGCTAATTCCTAGCAAGCATAAAAGCACTAAAGATTTGTATGTAGATATTATACAATTAATATACAATTAATTATTATTATTTGCATTTGCAATGTTCTATAAATCATTGTGAAAACTGAATTCCCAAATACTGACCCATGGCTCCTTGAGGAAATACATTTAAATGTATTCCTGTGAACCTCTCATCATGTTTTTGTCGACCAACCATTGCATAATGTTGTTTTATGTCTGTTTCTGCTTAAAGACATTTTATTTACTATATACTGTTGATTCATTAACATTGAATTTACAACCAACAGCATTATAATTTATGCCTAAATGAACCTTATCTAACAAATGTATTTTCTCTGTGTGGCACATCATAGTCATCTTGAGTATACGAGCACAAAACAACACTTTAGCTCAACTCTGAAGGGCAATTTTCAACAAGAAATAAGAACAAAAAGCACAAAATGTGGCAATAAATAGACTGAGAAAACACTCCTTTATAATAAGAGAGTTGAAACAAGAAGACAGAATGTCACCTTGTTTGACCTCAGCTGGGAATATTTATTAGGCAACTCAAATCTTTCACCCTTTTGTGCATGTTCACAAATTACCATAAAAGTGGTACAAGTATCGATTTTAGTGTCTAAATTTTAACAATAGAAGAGTTAAAAAATACAGAATTCACAAATAATGAAGATCAACTGCAGTGACTTTTCTATATTCTCTTAGTTCTAATAGCATTAAAATTTTTTGAAAATACAATAGTGAAAAGAATAATAAATGATAATTTTTATATTTGCCTTTTCGATCTTTATAAGTTTTATTTTTATATCTCGTCTTTCTCCACTATATAGGAACTCTGGAACAATGTTACATATAAGTGGCAAAAGCGGGCATTCTCTTCTCAGTTCTAAACTCAGAGGAAAAACTTTTGCTACTTTAAAGTAAGTATGGTGTTTGCTGTAGGGTTTATTGTAGATCCCTTTATTAGATGAGAAAAGTTCCCTTTCATTTTTAATTTACTTAGAGTTTTTACAAATGAGTGTTAAATATTACCAAATGTTTTTTCTGCAGCTGTTGAGATGATTGTATATATGCAACTGTAGACATGTGCATATATGTGTGTTATGTGTGTATACATATAAATATATATATATATTTATATACATAATTATATATTTTCCCATACCTGGAATAAACCAATTGGGTTTTCATGTATAATTTTCTTTAACTTGAAATTATCTTTGTTAATCATTTCTTTAAAATTTTTGAATCTATGTTCATAAAAGAGATCCCAAGTGCTTTTGAGTCCTAAAGATGCTGTGATTATGATAATTGCAGTGAATAAAGGTTAGCTAATGATAATGTATATTGTCACCCATTTTCCTCTTATAGTGTGAGTACTATTTCTCTATAATTATGTCTTAATTTTATAGGACAATACCTAGACCACAGACCGGACAGAGCAAACACATGATTAAGGTTAATGGCCATAGTAGAAATAATACTAAAGTTTTTTTTGTTTGTTTTAAAAAATGAAACACTTCTTGTACTGTTATTCTCAGCACCAAGTTGATCAAGAAGGGATGGTCTCCGTGGTGAGACACTCAGTTGGAAGAACACACAAGGGGCCAACATGAGAATGAAATGGCAGGCACCAACTTTATTGTGGGGAGCCCACTTCTATTGTGGAGAATGCACTTCTGCTTCCATTTTTCTACTGCTTCCTAGGGGACTGCATGGGCTCCACATATATCAGAGTACAATAGTGGCATTCTGTCACACATGCATGATACAAGAAGCAGAATTATGTTTGCATATGTTAGATGCAGGTTCCCTACTACATTAATGTAACATTTTAAATCTGGGGTCCTATTCTTAGCTGGAGCCTGGATCACAGCCAGACCAAGGACCAGGCAGGTCTGGGACCCACACTCCACGCCTACAGGTTGCAGTGCAGGATCTGGTCCAGAGGGCACTACCTTACGACCACAATCCACTTGCCATTCCTGGTGTGGCTTAGCCCTGCAGGATATCACCCCTGGGGTACTTTTTACTTGCCTTCTCTTTGGGTACTGCTCAGTACACCAGGGGCATTGTGACAGGGCATCTTGTGCTTGTGCCTGGGTCAATGATAGCCCTCATCATTTTACTTCCTGTTCCATAGTATGACAAGCTGTCTGTGTACCAGGCATCCTCAGGGATGGCAGCCTGACCCTCTACATAGGGACTCAGTACGTCCCAATCTCAGCAGGCTATGCCAGGAGCTCTGCTTGAAACTGCACTGTTCCCAGTAGGAAGTGCAGTTGACCTGACAGGGGGATGCAGAGAACTGTGCTCACTGCTCCAAGTATGCCACCCCACTTGGTCTGTGCAATTTCCGTATAGGAAATCTTCATCCAAGACCACAGTCACCCCTCCATGAGTTATGTGGACTACATGGTTATGGGATTAGGGATAGTGATGGTCTCACTGGCCAGAAGGGCTGCATATATAGTAGCCAGTTGCTTCTCTGTTAGAGAAGACCGTGCTTCCATGCCTATCAAAGAATATTGCGCATCCATGCTTTTCCACAATTGGGACCAAAAGCCAGTTATCACCTTCTGGGAACCGTGCTTCTGCCACAAGCCCCATCCAAATCCTGTATTATTCACCTGCACCATAAGCAGGAATGGGAGGGCTGGATCTATTATGCATAGAGTTTAGACTTGTGCTACAGCTTGCTTTGTAGCTTTAAAGGCATCTTCTATCTTGGGGTTCAATCCCATTGGGCACCCCAACGCACTAAAGAGTGCAGGGGTCGCATCAAAGAGACTAAATGAGGAATGTACATTCTCCAAAACCCCAGCACCCCCAAATAGATTTGGAGCTGCTTCATACTCTCGGGTCGGGGATATGCCTATTTCTTATCAATCACTACCTTCAGCATTACTTTTGTCTTACCCTACCAGACAACTCCCAAGAATTTGACAGAGAACCCAGGTCCCTGAACCTTATCCTCATTAACTGCCCAACCTCAGTCGGCTAGAGCTTCTTGCAGGCTGGTTGCCACTGCTTCTAGTTCTGTAAGAGAATTAGAGGTTAGCATTATATCATTAATATAATGATACAAGTGCATTGCGGGTGGCCGTTTCCATGTGGCTAAATCTTAAGCCACGAGACCATGGCACAGGGTAGGGCTGTGCATATCGCCCTGGGAAAGGATGAGGAATATCTACTGTCACCCTTCCCAGGTGAAGGCAAACTGTTCTTGACTTTCTGGGGCTATGACAATACATAAAAAGGCATTTGCCAATCTACCACATAATAGTATTGTCCAAGTTTATGTGACAACTGGTCCATAATGTCTGTGATGTTGGGCACGGCAGTATGCAGGGGTGGCTTAACCTTATTCAGCTCCCAATAGTCAACTGTCATGCACCAGAGCCATCAGGCTTCTTCACTGGCCACACGGGAGAGTTGTATGGGCTATGAGCAGGATGAATGACACTGGCTTTTTCCAGCTCCATTATAGTATGTCCTATTTCCTCATGGCTGCCTGGCAGGCAATACTGTTTTGGTGGCCTGAGACAACACCAGTGGGGTATGGTGTAGACATCCCCAGATGATAGTTTTCACCACCCAGATGCGAAGGCAGAATTCACCAACAGTGGTATTCACAGTCAAGTGTCACAAAACATCAATCCCCAAAATGTACTTCTGAATGGGGAATATGTACACTTGGTACTTCCGAGGAGGCAATCTGCCAATACCCAGTGTCACAGGGACCTGCGGCACGCAAATGGTTCTATCCTCATAGCCTTCTATGGTTGTAGTGGGCCTGGGAAACTTCTCCAAATTCCCATAAAGCAGGGTGCTGTCAGTACCTGTGTCCATGAAGGCTAATACCCTCTGTATATTGCAGGGGGACCAAAGTATTGTCAGTTCCACACTCGGCCCCAGGTCAACTGGCTCACCTACCAACTGGGTGCCCTGACCAAATCCCTAATCAAGTAGATAATCAGCCACTGCACCTCATGGGTCATGGCTTTCCTGGGAATAACAGTGAATTGCTAGTGAGGGCACACTTCATTAGGTTGCTGCTCAATCTTTTCTGCAGTGACCCCTGTGACAAGGAGATCAAAGTACATCTGCTTGAGGCTCACTCTCATGGCCTAACAGGCTGGAGGATGCTCCACTCCCATTTTTTTGGCCATGCCTCCATCGTTGCACTGGTGGGTCTGGGAGTGAGGCGAGTGGTATGGCACTCACTTGGGTGGAACGCTCCTTGTGTTTCACTTCCACATCCCCAACCTAGCCATGGCGGACATCGCATCATGGCCTGTCCAGGTAGGTAAGGGGCCAGCAGTGCCGCCATGGTGCCAAAAGTACTAGCTGGAACAGAAGTCAAAATCAAGTCCTTCATATGGGTTGTAAATACCTCCTCATCCGGGCTTGTATACTGGGCACAAAACATCATTTGTCGCATGCCCATTTCCCGAATTATCTGGACCAGATCTAAATACGTGGTCCATCTGCTCACTGTCTCTGGCAGCTCCCCCAGGTCAGCCCACACTGACTGTGCAGCAGACATGAGACAGTTAATGAGAGAGTGATTACCTGCACCCCATGCCATACACACCATGTTCTGGAGGTGTTGCTGTAGGGATGGTATCGCTGTTATGGAGGTCAGCTGAGCCATCTCTTCCAGAGATAATTCAATCCCTTCAGCTTTGTCATCCCACAGCCACAGTAGCCACCCTGGAACCATCTCCCCAGCTCTCTACTGTACCTGTTTTGTCAGGTCTCGGAGTTCGACGGGGGTGTACTGGATCAAGGTGGTATGTTTGTTCGTCTGGGGGGTGCTACCAGTTTGCCCTTTCCCAGGGAAAAGAGCTGTTTCACTTCAACCTGTTGCTGTATCACTGGCCACACCTCCCACAGTGTCGCCACCGGGCTCCCAGACCAGGATGTTGACAGTGACCCATTAGGGACCTGCAGCATGCATTCTGCTGCAGCCAGCTGCTTTTCCAGCACTTCTTCCTGGCATTGTAGCTGTTGCATCAGCTTAACCTAATCCTGAACCTACAGACTGGCCTGCCGATGCACCACCAGGAATATCCAGGCCACCCAACCTGCTGCCTCCCAGTGAGCAGTGGGGACATCCAGCTTCAACATTTCCAGGGCTTTCTGGATGTCCTCCAGATGCAGCTTCACTCCATCCCAATCCTCTGGGGACATCCACATAGCCAAATATGTGGCCATGGGATACCACTGGGAGACAGAGGGCCACATGCCCTCCACCCAGCTATCCTCCACTTGGGGACTGTCAGGACTGCTGGGGGCCATACACACCTCATCCCAACTACTATGCCACGTGTTAGCTCCAAGCTGATCAAGAAGGGAAGGTTTCCATGGTCAGACACCCAGTTGGAAGAATACATGAGGGGCCGACATGAGAATGAAACGGCAGGCACAAACTTTATTTCAGGGAGCCTGCTTCTATTGAGGGGAATGCACTTCTGCTTCCGTTCTTCTGCCTCTCCTTGGGGGACTGCATAGGTTCCACATATATCAGAGTATAGTAGTTGCATTCTGCCACACATACATGATATAATAAACAGAAATATGTTTACATATGTTAGACACAGGTGCCCTACTACACTACTGTAACATTTTAAATCTGAGGTCCTATTCCTAGCCACAAGCCTAGATCACAGCCAGACCTGGGATCAGCCAGGCCTGGATTCCACAGTTGTTTTTTAACTTATTTAATTTATATTTTAAGAAAAAATGTCATATATAATGAATAGTTTTATATTTCAGAGTAATGAGCACTCTAAACTGCTTTTGCTTTGTTTGAATTAGCACCGTTAAAATTAAGTCATTTTATTTTGAATTATATTCAGCTTCTTCTAGGATGACTGAAAAAATTATCTACATTCCAAGAAACATAGTATTAAAAATTAACTTTGTTATTGTTCAGTGGCCTCTTGAGCTTGCTTTGTATGTTAAAAAATTCCATAAATATAAAAAGCTAATTTGTTAAATATAGCTCAAATTCAATAGAAATGGAGGTTGAAATCTAATTGGGAGCTGAGGAGGTAGCATCATTTTGTTTCTAAAACATAATGCATATTTCACAATAACAAGACTTCAAATAGCAAATTTAAGTCTGATTATTTCTAATCACAAGAAAAGTTCCTATTCAAATAGACACTTTTAGTAAAGTATTACAAATATATGTTGCAGCACCATCTAGCAAACTCCTAGTGCATCTACCACATCACAAACATTTTATCCTTTTTCTAGTAATGAACATATTTTTCTGAATACCTATAGAGTCATGGAAAAAAGATAAACTTCAAGGATAACTCATAAAAATATACTCCATATTTACACTTTTAAATTCTGTTTATGTATGACTATACATTAGAATAAAATTTATATACTTATTTTTAAACAAAACTCTGAATACAATTTTAAGATGTGCTAATATTTTATATTCTCAATTATTTATTTCATTGGTCTATAGACAAAATAAAATTAAAGACTTGTTTATTATATTTAAGCAATATAATTAAAATGGGAAAATCTATGAATAATTTTAAAAATATTACTGTTCCTGATGACAGTGCAGTCAGGTTAATATATAGAAAAGAGTATTGTAAGTGGAAAAACATGTGGTTAGAGATAAATCAGCTTAATACTTTTAGGACTCTAGACAAATTATATAACCTCCCTGAATCTTAGTTGCCAACAATGATAACAACAATAACAACAGGGTTAGTGAGAAGTGCTTTGTATAGAATAAGTCCAGGAGATTATTTTTCATAATTTATTCCCTAATAAATTTGTTTTGACTATTTGACAGGTTAATGTGTTATGAAAGTAAGCTGAAAAGTATTATTTATCAAATACCCAATTTATCTTGACTGGCTTGACTCATTTTGCCTGATCTCAGACAAAAGTTCAACACATTTTGCATATCATTAGTCCAATATAATCAATGGAAAAATAATTAATCGTTTCTGTCAGTTTAAAAAATCAATTGAAAGTTTTGAATTAGAAAAAGCAACCATTTGAGTAACTGAATTTTTCTATCCAAAAAGATAGAAAAATTCTATTTAGGTGAGCAAGTTATTTGGAAAGAAAAAAAAAATGCATTCCAACAGAACATGGTGAAAATTAACAGGGGAATTCTATGAACTTAACTGAGTTGCCTGAATTTTAGAAGTGTAACCAGCATTAATAAGTTAAAATATTTTCCACTCAGCAAATGTAAAAACAAATCCACCCCCAGGTTTTTATAAAAAAACAATTGCTCTTTTTGTCTGGATTGATAGCTAATTTAAAGTTTGGGGCATAGGCTGGGTCACAAGCATTATAATGTCAGCCTGTTGACTATCCCATTTCTCAAACACAGCATCTGGTTACTTTGGACAGGGACTGGTCTGCTGGAACCTGACAGTTCAATCACTGCCAACAGTCTTATAATAGCTGAAGGAAACTGCAAACAGTAACCTTTTTATTTAGCACCAACAAACATTCTGCCCAGAAACCCAAAACTTTTGAGACATTGAAGAGATTTAGCTCATGTCAAAGTCAAAGTTCTGATTTTATTTTAGCTTATTTTCTGTTTTTTTTTTCTTTTTTAAAAAATTAGGGGATGGTTCAACCAAGTGAACCATTTTTAAATACAAACATTAAAAACCCTACAAGCATGAGTCTCTATGCTTAAAGTCTTTGTGTCAACTTTGCCTCCAGTATTAACATCTAAATAACACCATTCTGATGACATAGGAAAGAAAGGGTACCCCTCTATCACTGGACTGTATAAGAGTGACAAAAGAAATTAGCAGTAAAAGCTTTTCCGAGAAGGTTGGCCTCTTGGGTATAACTAAGCAACCTCTGAGAAACAGACAGTGATCTTTTAACACTTGAGTACCATGCTTTGCTAGGTTATTTCAGACATTACAAGTAATGTATTATTTAGTTGTACCCGTATAAACTATTAAATGCATCATAGTATGGCACAGATTCAGCAAGTTTTAGTCATAACATGCCAGCTGGAGAATATTAAGGGGGGGTGAAATTCATTTCCAATTTCTGCTTAATGTTCTGGTGAAAATAATGAAAGTTACTTCTTCTGTGAATGTATTTACCTTCCGAACACTATAACTGCTCTTTAATATATAAGTACTAAAATAGAATTCTCAGCATTTTCTCATTCCATCTTCCTTACTTAGTTTTTGCATTCATTTATTACTCTTCATTGATGCATTCAAGTTTCAACATGTTTCTTTTACTTCTAGAGTTAATTAACCTTAACACTAGACTGAAATTTGCAAGGTTTATGGAGAAACAAAAGTGTTTTTGTAGGCAAGAATTACACAAACATCATGACTGCATTTTGCAATTATTTTCCTAAATATTTACAACTATTAAAGCCTCATGGTGGTCTTTCACAATAATTACTGTGGCCAATGAAGAATAATGTGTATTTTTCATTTTTTCCATGACACTAATTTCATTTGCATTGCTGCTCCAATCATTAAAATTTACCCAGGGGATTCCTCCTTATCTATTGAGCATGTCTACTAAGTACTGCTCCATATTTAACTCACTCTTAGATCACACCATGGCTTGAGAATTCTTTTAATCTCTTTTCCATTTATAACTGTACTGCTTGACCTTTTTTTAGCAAGGTGTCTTGTATATAAAATGTCAGTGAGAGGATTATAGACATGGGACAAAGATATAGTTTAATTAAAAAAGGCCCTATGAGATTGAAAAAGGTTACTGGCCTAGATGACAAATGTTTAATGCCAGATGACTATTTATAAGGCTAAAATTAAAAAAAGAAAAGAAAAGAATTAGAAAAAAAGATTTACTAGCTATTTTTAATTTACCAACTATTTTATTTGCAATAATTAGGTTACACTTCTAATTAAAACTTATTCTTTGTATTAATAGTAAATTAAAACATTTAAGCTATGAGCTATGCCAGTGATAAATGAAAATTAATTCAAATTTCCTCTAAATGAGATAATACAACAGAGGTCTACAGATCTAGTTATTTTTAATGTCAAGGTTTGAATATTTTAAAAATTCATTTATTGTTCAGAAGCCACTTTGTGAAATTATATATGAATTGATTAAACCAAATGCATCCATGCAACAAGTGGCTTTTCCACTTAATTATCCTTCCATCCAACCTCATGCATATGCATGTACATACAAGTCAAAGTATTGAACAACCAAGTTATTGAACCACTGATTTGACAAGAATGCCATTTGTTCATAGAGATTCCCAAACAATCAAAAGAAGGATACTACTATTAAAAACTAGTTTGACTAAAATGTTGGGAGCCAATAAGACACACACACACACACACACACACACACACACACACACACACACACACTAATTAATGTGAAGCTGAAGCTGGTATGAGATGACAACAACCAGTCATTTAACAAGGAGAACCCTTCTTTGACTTCAGAATATGGTACACCCCTTAATGACTATTGTAGTGTACTGGGACATTGGGACATTGAAGAATGCTAGAGAGATATCAGAAGATTCATTTAAAGTCTCATAATGTCCTGTAATCAAAACTGGAAACTTCTCACACTACTTCTCTAAAGCTCAAAAGCTTCTTGGCACCAAACACCTCACCTGAGCGTTAAGAAAGTGTTAGCTTTCAGTCTACCAACTTGTGATAAAGATCAAGATTCCTAAGACCATGAATTAAATACTATAGTATTTAATTCATACTATAGTATTTACTCTGGTCAAACATTTCTTCACATAGAGGAAAGTTTGCAATTCTATTGGAGATATTCGTAAACTTTGTGGACTTATAAAAGGCAAAGTTTGGTGTTTTTACATGAGTCTACATTCAAAATTTCAAAAACCCAAATAGAAACTTTGTAATTAGTAATATATCTGTATTTGAATGTTTTAGGTAAATTTTCGAATATTTTAGCCATAGCAGCACCAACAACAGCAGTTGTAGGAGAAAAAAAAAAGTTTATATCAATCTGCTCCACTCAGTATCTGAATGAAATCCATTCTGGAGGAAATAAGTAAGTAGGATGAAAGGATATATTTACTTGCTCATTCATTCAGTCAACAAACAGATATGTAATTTAATTAGATGCCTACTACATTTCTGGCACCATGCCAAGTGCCAGGGTAAAACGGTGAACTAAAGACCTATATATTCCCTGTTTTCATGGAGCTAGAAGACTATTGACAGTGGGAGAATGACATATTTTAATCAAATAATCATATTCATAAAAGTATAATCAGAAACTGAAGTAAGTGATATTAAATAAAAAGTACTCTTGAAATTTTGTAACAATATAAACTGATCTAGATAGTGGGATGAGGGGATAGGTGGGGGATAAAGAGCAACATGGGGAGCTAAAAGGCAGGAAGGGCTCAAGAACGAGACATTAGCTGAGAGCCATGGAAATTCCTAAGACTTTGGGAAAAGCATGGACATTTTTACAACTTAGGAATCACAAGACTTCCACAGAAAAATAACCCCATTCCCATCAAGAATCAAGTCACCATGATAAAAAGTTAGCAAGAACAACACAGAAGAAACTTAGTTTGCCCAAATATGGATATAACAATTTAAAATGTTATAAAAATAATACTTTAAAATAATTAAAAATATAAGAGAAAGGATAGAAACTATAATGCGTGATAGGATACCATGACCATAAGCAGGATAATTTTTTTAAAAGGATCAGAATTTTTTAAAAATTAATTTAAAAAATAAAATAGTTAAATGGAAGCGTTAAACAGATTAGGAAATGCTAAAATAATGGTTATAAACAAGAGGATGGAGCTGAAAAAATCACTCAATAGACATAAAAGATAGCACAGAGATGAAATAAAAATGTGTATATTAGGATTCTCCAGAGAAACAGAAGCAATAATATACATGCAGATAGATGATAGACAGAAAGATGATAAATAGATAGAAAGATAGATAGATAGATAGATAGATAGATAGATAGATAGATATAAACACATGATAAAATTTATTTTAAGAAATTAGCTCATATAATTGTGGGGCTAGTGAGTCTGAAATCTGCAGGGCAGGCTGACAAACTGGAGACCTTCTAAAAAAATGTCTCACAACAACATCTAGACTGGTATTTGAAAATACAACTAGGTACCCTATCATGGCCAAGTTGACACAAATATTAACTATCACAATGAATAATAAGAATTGTAGAAGATAAAACGAGAAACCCATCATCTGTCTAAAAGGTGTTTTAAGAAGAGATAAAGACCAGAAGTGAGTTGATATTCACAGCAATACTATCTGAAAGTTTGTTAAAATGAAAAACAAAACAGATTTTAGATTGATTTGTACACAAATCCAGAGCAAGAAAATAAAATCCACAACTAGTTATGCTGTCGTGAAACTTCAGAATGAAAAAGATAAAAAGAAAATATTAAGAGGTTTCAGAGGAAAAGAGAGGCCACCTACTACAGAAAGATAATCAGAGTGAGAACAGACTGTTTATTAGCATCAAGAACTGCACAAGGTGATGGAAAAATACTTTCAAAAGGTTCAGGAGAAAAAAGTTTTTATACGCAACTAACTGAATGGTTGAGAGAGAGGATAAAATTAAGGCTTTTTTTTTTTTCAAATAAAATCTGAGAGCCTTTTTAACCTGTGGTCTTTGCTGAAAGAAATAACAAATGATGCATTTTATTTTTTAAATATTTTTTAAATGATGCATTTTAGCACCAAAAAAATTTTTTAATGTATTCTGAAGGGGGAAAAATGGTGTAGATGATAGAGCTTTATTTATTCTTCTTATGCCCAAATCAAAATAGTGACAGAAACAGAGTAAACAGTATGCAAAGTTGCCTGGGATTTAGATGAACGGAAGTACTACAACTAGGGAGAAAAACATTTAATCAACCTGCAATGGTAGCAGATAGGAGCAGAAGAAGACACTAGTCTGCCTGGTCTTGAGTGGCTGAGTAGGAGAGAGGCAGCAGCAGCCAGCAGCTACAGACACTTCTTAAAGGGGCCGTGTCCACAAGCGGATATTCATGGTGACAGATGCTCTGAGCACCAGCTCCAGGTCAGCTGCTTGAGGGGCACAAGGGGCTTACAGGGGGACACTGAGTTGTCAAAGTGAATAACAAAGGTTGAGGCTCTCTCCTGGGCAGAAGTGCTGGCAGTATTCATTGTTCCTCTGTTGAGCCCTCCCCTACTCTCAGTCTGTGGATGCAGCACAGCCATAGCTGAGAAGTCATCAAACTGGATAACAGTGGTCGCTCCGCCCAGAGGATTCCTTGAAACTCTGCTTCCCCCAACTTGTGGCCTGACCCAAGCCACATCCAGGTGTGTCCTTGGCAAGTCAGGTGCTCCTGGCTGAGCCAACTCCAGAACTCACACTAGTGGCAGCTGACTTTCATTTCTGGTATGGTTTCTTGAGGCACAGCATCTGTGGATTGCTGGCAAAATCTTAACAAGTCTCCGCAGAGGGTCACAGCCTGGGACTAAACTTGGCCTGAACCCCTCTCAGGACTGTGCCACTGGACACCTACTACACTAAGCCATGGTAATAAGACTGGGAGACTTAAGAGCTTTGCTTAGTACATAGAAACAGACACAGAAAGGCAGTCAAAATGGGTAGACAAAGAAGCAGAAACCATATGAGAGAACAGAACAGAGATCCAGGAATAATGGAGTCAAACAATCTAACAGATCCACTGGTTATAAAGATTCTCAATGACTTTAGGGAAGTGTAAGTGAACTCAGTGAGATCTTTGACAATGAGATAAAAAAAAACAAAAATGAAAATGGAAATTATGAAAGGGAAACATCTGAAATGAAGAACACATCTAAGATGAAGAGTATATTAGAAAGAATCAACAGAGTGGATAAAGAAGAGGATCGAACCATCAATATAGAGGATGGGGAAGCCAAGGACACTCAATTAGAATGGCCAGGAAAAAGAAGCCAAGACTATAATAATAATTTAAGGAGTCTATGGGACACAATTAAATGTAAAAATATCCATTTTGTAGAGGTACCTGAAGGGAAAAAAAAAAAGATGTTGAAGAGCTACTTGAAGAAATAATGATGGAAAACTTCACTCACTTGGTGAAGGAAATAAACATACAATCCCAGGAAGCTCAGAGAGTCCCAAGAACCAGGAATCCAAAGAGGCCCACACTAAGACACATCATAATTAAAATGCCAAAGGTTAAATACAAAAAGAGAATCTTAAAAGCAGCAAGAGAAAAGCAGTTATTTACCTACAGGGGAGCATCCATAAGACAGCAGCTGATTTCTAAAAAGAAACTATGCAAGACAGAAGGGCTTGACACAAGATCTTTAATGTGATAAAAACCCAAGATCTACAACCAAGAATACTTTATCTAACAAAGATATCATTTAGAGTGGAAGGTTAGATAAAGAGCTTCTTAGACAAAAATAAGCTAAAGGAATTTGTCAACACCAAGCCAGCATTACAGGAAATTTTGGAGGGACTTCTTTAAGAAGAAAAAACATATACCAAAAACTGGAATAAAGAATAGTAATAGCTACATTTCTTTTAAGAGTATCTCAAGTGGAAAAGAAGAAGTGCTTCAACCAAAGGATAGGGTGGCTGAATGGATAAGAAAATAAGACCCCTACATATGCTGCCTACAAGAGACTCACTTTAGATTAAAAGACACACAGACTAAAAGGAAGAGGATGGAAAAAGATATTGCCTTGATGGACCTAGAGGGTATTGCGCTGAATGAAATGTCAGATAGAGAATGACAAATACTGTGTGATTTCATGTACATGCGGAATCTAAAGAACAAAATAAACAACAAAGAAGAAATAAACTCAAAGATACAGAGAATATTTTGAAGGCTAGTAGATGGGATGGGGGTTGGGGAGGATGGCAGAAAAAGGCAAAGGAATTAAGAGATACAAATGGATAGTTGCAGAATAGACATGATGATGTAGAGTGTAGCATAGGGAAGATGACTAATAAAGTTGTAATAAATATATAAGGAGAAAGAGGGTACTAAATTTAGTGGGGTGATCCCTTTGTGAGTTATATAGATCTCTGATCACTATGCTGTACAACTGAAACTGGTATATTATATGACAACTATAATTGAAAAAATTCATTAAATTATACAATGTAAATATGAGCAACTAATTGTCTATTGTATTTCATTAAAGCTAGAAATAAAAATAAGTTCTAAACAACCAAAAATAAATACATAAATATGTAAATACATAAATACATAAATACATCAATGAAAGGACAATTGCTAAAAATAACAAAAATACATTTTTAAATTAGTAGAGAAATTTTTAAAAAGGAAATTAGTAAACTTGAACAGAAAAACTAAGCAAAAATGTATGTAAAATAGTACACAATAAGGTGATAAAAATAAGCCCAAATATAGAATTATAATCACAAAACTATTAATAAAATATTAATTTTACTGTTCAGATTGAATATGTTTAATTTAGTTTTGCCTCATAAAAGCATCTAAGCACCAAAATGCAGAAAGACTGAAAGGAAAGAGATGGTAAAATACATACTGGAAAATGCTAAACAAAGAAAGTTAGTGTTATGAAGTTAATTTCAAATAACATAACCATTAAGGCTAGCCCTAGGAATAACTAGCTATTGGAATAACCATATTTATATACCCAGGAAGGGTCTACTAACTGAATTTATCAAGCTACCAATTTCTAGGCATTCTGAGAGGTACGCAGGAAACTTTCAGAACAGTATCTTAGGGAAAGTCATTTTGTTCATAAACATTTTTATATATTAAGGGTAGAGTGCTGCTCTGAGACAGTATGATGTATCTAAGTGCTTTCTCAGACCTCTCCTTTTTATTGGCTTACTCTCTGGTTTGAAGAACTGAGTTTATTTTTAAATTTTATAATTAAAAATAAAAATAAATAAATAACCACATACAGGTTTTTGTATAGAATGAGAGAGATATCCTATGTGTCTGAGACATTTGGATTCGATTTTAGCTGTTATATTCTGTGGGACTTCTGACTGCAATTCAGATTACTACCACTAGATAGCATATTGCTTGTTTGCAAAGAGTATTTCAGATCTATCAGAAAAGCAGATGTAAGGCAATTGCTTAATAGAAAGGAGATAATAGTTATAGATAGATGATAGATAAATAGATGATAAACAGATAGAGTCAAATTACAGATACTTGTCAAAAGAATAAATATGAATTAAATATTAGTTATCTAGAGTTAAAAACAACTATAATATTAGTATGGTCTAATTAAAACAGATTGAACTGGAGAATGTAGGTTCTAGTCTTTGCAATACACTAGTAAGAATTTTAGATAAATCATGTGACCACTTGATTTCCATGTCTTATAAATGAGGAACTAAGTGATTTTTAAGATCCTCTTTCAGTGCTATAATTCCATAATATCATTTGAGACAGTGTATGAAAAAATAGAATAAACTATCAGGCATCTGGTACAATTTATGTTTTCTTTTAAAATTTTAGTACTATTCACTATTTTACAAAAAATTTTTATTTTTAGAAATTATAAATATTTAGCAATTCAGTAAGGGCTTATAGAATCCAATCGCATCAGATCTCACCTGTGCTTGGATTCTATAAGCTCTCATTTTATTTCTTAATGCCAAAGACCTATTCAAAGTCTGTCTGAAGATAAGCTCTGCTAAGCAGTTTGGCAGTTGCTGCTGTGAGATCAAAATGTTACTCATCCTTGAGGGCCTTTGAACTGCCCTAAGGCTGCCCCTTCACTCCAGGCACCCTCACTACTGTTCCTGAACCTAGAATTTTGTCCAACCATCTAGGCTTGGCATATATACATCTGTCCTTGCTGATTCCATTTCTAGCACATCTGCTTTCACCACGAGCCTTGGCCTGGACAAGTTACTTGATTCATGTCTGTTCCTTCATCTGTAAATCAGAAAAATAAAACTCTCTTTTCATGGTTATGTGAGAATTAAGAGAGATAATATATGTACAGCACCTAATACATGGGAAGAGGTTGACATATACTTTACTTTGCAGAATTAGATGTTTTCAATTTTTAGAGAAGAAAATTGAGAGATAACATGAAATTCTGATGACATTATCTCAAACAAGCCTGATAAGAAATAAAGAATATCTAGCAATGCCACTAGCTCTCATAGGAGCTCAGAAATAAGAAGGACAAGAAAATTTGTCGTTGTGATCTTTTAAAATAGAATTAAGGAAGGCTTGAAAATAAAACTAGTAGTAAAATATGGTTCAGCTGAACATATGAAAAGACTTAAAATTAAGTGAAGATCAGTATGGTTTATCAGTGTGATGAAGCTCACCAATAGGCTGATGTTACATTAGACATTTTTAATGGAAGTGGAATCTATAGTGAAGAACGTGCTATCCTTATTCTGGCCACAACAGTAGAGCGTTGTATTTAGTTTCAAGTGCAAACACTATCAAAAGTTTACTGACTGTCATACTTTAGGACATAGTTGCCCATGACCTGGATGAACAAGGGATAAAAGATTCCAAGGAAGAAGGCCAATTGCAGATTTGAGATAGAAAATCCACTTTGGTAGTCATGGTTTACTATTCAAAGGTCCCAGACAAGATCAATAGTCAACACTGAGGAATGTGTAAGGTTATCAGATAAAATATAGAACACCCAGTTAAATTTAAATTTCTGATAAACAATAAATAATATTTTAGTTACATTGGGACATACTTATACCAAAAAATATTTGTTATTTATCTGAAGTTCAAATTTAAAAGAGTAGTTATGTATTTTTATCTGAACTGACAAACCTAAGACTGTGTTATAAGGAAAAGGGTATTCTGTTCAGCAGGTAGAAAACACAATGACAATGATTTTAGAGGGGTGATAGTTAATATCCACATTAGTGAATGTAATGCTCTAGTAAAATGACAGTCTTTCAGCATTTAATTTATATTAATATAAGTATTTTCTTACTGACAATGGTCAGAATTTATAAAATTAAAAATCATTGACAATTAAGGTATTTTATGTACTAGAAGTTTGAAACATTAGAAAAATTCCTATGCTGGAATCATCCTGGTTGTTCCTGCACTCTTCATTTTCCTGTGCCTAGGGTCCATTCCAGCTGGGTATCTGCAGAGCACAACTGTTGAGCTTCAGCTCCTTCCTGTCCTCTTAAGCTCTCTTGAAGAAAGAGCCTTTAGGATCACTGTGTAGAAACAATCAGTACTCTCTGGCACCTACTCAACTGCCTGTCTAACAGCCTATCCAGCTTGAGATCTTACTCCTTTCTCTCCCTTCGCTAGAGAAAACTGGAGGGACCTCGAAGGCTGACACTAGTCAGCTACCAATTGAGTGGTAAAGAGGGGATGGGGTGCCTTGTGATTAGGTGCTAGTGTTGAAATGAATGCAGGCAGGCAGGGAAGGGGGATAAGAAAGAGATTGTAATAAACCACTAAAGGTAAATAAAACTGCTGATCAATGTTTGAAATAAGGATTCATGCCAACGAAAGTGAGCACTGCACTATTATACAATGTGTGGAATCCTGGGATAACAGAGCACCAAAAACAAAGAAATTCAACATCAGGAAATCCTGAGAGCAAAATATTAAACACTAGCAATAGCAACTGAGAACTCTAATGTTGACAAATTTTACAGCTAAAGACAAATGAAAGAAGGATACAGGTACACAGAGTTGTAGATATATGTTGAGGTTCTCCAGATATACAGAACTAATCTCTATACAAAGAGATGTATTATAAGGAATTGGTTCACATGAATATGGAGACTAGAAAGTCCAAAATATGCAATGTGGACCTACATGCTCAAGACCCAGGAGGACCAGTGGTGTAGACCCAGTCCTAAGGCCAGTAGCCTGCAGAATGGAGTCAATGATGCAGTCCCAGTTGCAAGGTCAGCAGGCAGAGACCCAGGAGAGCTGATGGAGCAGATGTAGATGAAAGGCAATTTGATAGAGAATTTTCTCTTGCTCTGGGAGGCCAGTTTTTTCTATTAGGCCTTTAACTGTCAGATAAGGCCTATCGACATGGAGAATAATCTGTTCACCATTTTAAATGTTTCTTTTAACTTTATTAAATTTATTGGTGTAACATTGGTTAATAATATGTAATAAAATGATATAATAAAATGACATGTAGAATTCCATAATACTTTATCTGTATACTGCATTGTAAGTTCACCACACAAAGTCTAATATCCTTCTGTCATCATATATTTGACCCTCTTTGCCCTTTTCTACCTTCTCTGGTAACTACTACACTGTTGTCTGTGTTTATGGGTTTTTGTTTGCTTGTCTTGCTTGTCTTGCTTGTCTGTTGCATTCAGTTTTATATCCCACAAATGAATTAAATCATATTGCTCTTTCCTTTTCAAATTATTTCACTTACCATAATAATTTATTCATGGTGCAATAAATGGCAATATTTCATATTTTGTTATGACTGAGTAGTGTTCCATTGTATATTTGCAACACTTCTCTTTTATCCGATCAACTCTTAAAGGGCACTTTGGTTTCCATGTCTTGGCCACTGAATAATGCTGCAATGAACATAGGGGTGCATATATCCTTTATGAATATATGCAGAGGAATTGCTTGGTCCTTTGGTAACTCTATTCTTAATATTTTGAGAAATATCCATACTGTTTTCCATGGTAAGTGTATCAGTTTACATCTCCATCAACAGTGTGTAAATGTTCCTTTTCTGCACAACCTCTCCAACACTTTTTATTACTTGTTGATAATAGCTATTTTAACAGGTGTTAAGTGCTATCTCATTGTAGATGTAATTTGCATTTCCCTAATAGCTAGAGAAGTTGAGTATCTTTTCATATATCTATTGGCCATTTGTATGTCTTCTTGGGAGAAGTGTCTTTTTAGGTCCTCTGTCCATTTTTTAATGGGCTTTTTTTTTTTATCATTGCCAAGTTGTATGAGATCTTTATATATTTGGATATTAACCTCTTATCAGAGGTGGTTTGTTTTGTTTACAGTTTCTTCTGCTGTGCAAACATTTTTTTTAATTTGATGTAGTCCCAATTATTTATTTTTGTTTTATTTATCTTGCCTTTGAGGTCAAATTCATAAAATTCTCTTTAAGATCAAGGTTCATAAGTGTAGTATCTGTATTTTCTTCTATGTGTTTTATTGCTTCTTGTCTTATATTTAGCTCTTTGATTCATTGAAGGTAATTTTTATGTATAATGTTAAATAGCAGTCTACTTTCATTCTTCCACATGTGGCTTTCCAATTTCCCCAGCACCATTTATTGAAGAGGCTTTTTATTCTTCATTGCATGTTTTTGACTTATTTGTTAAAAATTATTTGCCCATATATATGAGGGTTTATTTCTGGGCTCTCAATTCTGTTCCATTGCTCTGTGTGTATGTTTTTCTGCCAGTACTAAATTGTTTTATTTATTGTTGCTTTGTAGTATAATTTGAAGTCAGAGAGTTTGACACCTCCTGCTTTGTTCTTTTCTTTTAATAATATTTAAAAAAATTTTAAATTATAGTTGCCATACAATATATATTAGTTTCAGATATACAACATAGTTATTAGACATCTATATAACTCACAAACTGGTCACCCCAATAAATTGAGTGCCCCTCTGACACCATACATGGTTATTACATACTTTATATCTCCATGACTATTTTATAACTACTCATTTGTACTTCTTAATATCTTCCCCTTCTCCATTTTTCCCCAACCCCCTTCTCATCTGGTAACCCTTAAAATGTTTTTTGTATCTATTAGTTTGTTTCTGTTCTTTCTTTGTCTGTTTGTATATTTTGTTCTTTAGATATATGTGCAATCATATGGCATTTGTCTCCCTCTATTTGACTTACTCCACTCCCTCTAGGTCCACCATGAAATGTCTTTTTCCATCTTTTTACTTTCAGCCTTTGTGTGTGTTTTAAATCTGAAGTGAGTCTCTTGTAGTCAGCATATGTAAGGGTCTTGTTTTCTTATTCATTCAGTCACCCCATCTCTTGATGGGAGCACTAATTCTTTTTCATTTGAAGTACTTATTGACAGATATTTAGTTATTGCCATTTTATTATTTATATTTATATTTTTGATACATATTTTTTTCCTTCTTAAAGTAGTCACTTCAGCATTTCCTGTAATATTGGCTTGATGGTAATGAACTCCTTTATCATTCTCTTGTCTGGGAAGCTCTTTATCTGTCATTTGATTCTAAATGATAGCTTTGCTGGGTAAAGTAATCTTGAGTTGTAAGTCCTGGTTTTTCATCACTGTGAATATTTTGTGCCAAATCCTTTAGGACTTCAAAGTTTCTGTTGAGAAATCAGCTGACAGTCTTATGGATGCTTCCTTATAGGTAACTAATTGCTTTTCTCTTGCTGCTTTTAAGATTCTTTCTTTGAATTTAACGTTTGGTATTTTAACTATCATGTGTCTTGATGCAGGTCTCTTTGAGTTTATCTCATTTGGGACTTTCTGAACTTCCTGGGGTTGTATGCCCATTTCCTTAACTAGATTATGGAAGTTTTCCATCATTATTTCTTCAAATAGGTTTTCAATTATTTGCTCTCTCTCTTCTCCTGATACCTCTATGATGCGAATGTTGTTATGCTTGATGCTATTCCAGAAATTCTTTAAACTATCTTATTAAAATTATTTTTCTTGTTGCTGTTCTGATTGAGTGTCCTCTGCTACTCCATCTTCTAAATTGCTGATTTGAACCTTTACTTCATCCACTTTTTTGATTCCTCTAATGTACTTTTCGTCTCAGATATTGTAGTCTTCATTTCTGATCCATCTCAATTTTTATGTTTTCTATCTCTTTATTAAAGTTCTTACTGCTTTCATCTACTCTTCCCTTAAGTTCACTGAGCATCCTTATAACTAGTGCTTTGAACTCTGCATCTGGTAGATTGCTTGTCTCCATTTTGTTTAGCTCTTTTTCTGAAGCTTTGCTCTGTTCTTTCATGTGGTACATTCTTCTTTGTCTCCCCATTTTGGCTGACTCCCTTTGTCTGTTTCCATGTATTAGGTAGGGCTCCTAAGTCTCCTACTCTTAGAGTGACTTTATGCAGAAGACATACTATGGAGCCCAGTAGCACAGTCCTGGGGTGGGTCCAACTGTAGGCCAAATTCAGCTGCAGGCAAAACTAGTAAGAGTCACCAAGCAATTCATATATGGCTGCCACTTTCCTGGGGTTATAGGTGTCTCTAAGGACCAGGTTCAAATCTAAGGCCGCTGCCAATAGTCCAGGGCTTGGAGCTGCTCAGCAAGAGGTACAGGGCACACTGAGGTCAGATACTGTTTCTTTGGCTTTTATGAGCCTTTGAGAGATTTTATGAAAGTTTGCAGCAGGAGCCAAGACAGCCTGTTTGTATGAAATAAATTAATCACTGGTAGTGGCTAGGGCCCACAAATTGGGAGAGGTGGAGTCTCAGGGAATCCCCTGGGCAGAGCAACATGTGTTATCTATGTTGATGGCACCTGAGTCTGCAGGCTGGGAGTGGGTAGGGCTTAACAAAGAAACAATGATTTTAGCCTGTACCTTTGTTCAGAAGCAAGCTGCCCCCCCCCCACAGCTCTCGCCCTGAAGCCTGACAATTCTGTACCTTCCCATTTGTCCCTGGCACCTCTCAAGCAGCTACCCCAGTGCTGGAGCTCAGTTCAAGTGAGTCTGTCAGCAAGTAAGGCCAGGCATAGGCCCTTTAAGATGAATGGTCTAACTGCCATAGCCCTCCGTCTCACTCAGCTGCAACCTCTGCTGGTTTTCACAGGCAAAGGTTGTGGGATCTTCTCTACCCAGCACTGGAACCCTGAGCTGAGGAGCCCAGTGTGTGGCCAGGACCCCTTAATCCTCAGGCTAGGGAGGTGGCTTTGCAGCCAAGACAGCTCTCCCAATTCTTGATCACCACACACAGTTGTGGGACTGGGCTATTTCACATCTCTACCTCTCCTACCATTTTGAGGTGACCTGTTATTTTTGACCCTAGTTGTAGGGCTTCTGTTCAGCCAGAACTCAGGTGACTTTGCGTCTAGTTGCTCTGTGGTTTTGTTATAATTTTGGTGTGGTCGCTAGAGGAGGTGTGCACAGCCTCTATCTTCTATGTTATCTTGTCTCCTTCCTCTTGCTTAGTTCTTTTTTCTCAGTATGCTTTGGCTATTCAGGGTCTTTTGTGGTTCCACACAAATCTGATGATTTTTTGTTTCATTTCTTTTAAAAATGCCATTGGGATATAAATGAAGATTGCATTAAATCTGTATTTTGCTTTGGGTAATATGACCATATTAACTATGTTGATTTTTCCTGTTCGCGAACACAGAATATCTTTTCATTTCTTTATGTCTTCTTTGATTTCTTTTAATAAGGTCTTGTAGTTTTCGGTATATAGATAATTCACATCATTTCTTAAGTTTATTCCTAGGTATTTTATTCTTTTTATTGCAATTGCAAAAGGGATTTTTAATTTTTTTAAAAGAATTTTATTGTTTAGTATATAGGAACGCAGCGGATTTTTGTACATTGATTTTGTTTTCTGTACTTTTACTGTATTTGTTTATTGGTTTTAATAGTTTTTAGGTGGAGTCTTTAGGTATTTCTACATGTCATGTCATGTCATCTGCAAAGTGACAATTTGACTTCTTCATTCCAAGTTTATATACCTTTCATTTACTTCTCTTACTTGATTGCTCTGGATAGGACTTCCAGTACTATATCGATTAACAGTGGTGAGAATAAGCACTCTTGTGTTGTTCCTGATCTTAGAAGAAAAGCTTTCAGTTTTTCACTATTCAGTATGATATTAGAGGAGGGTTTGTTATATATGGCCTTTGTTATATTTGAGTATTTTTCTTCTATATTTCTTTATTGAGTACTTTAATCATAAATGTGTGTTGTATCTTGTCAAATGTTTCTTTTGCATCTATTGATATGATTATATCATTTATATTCTTCATTTTGTTTATGTAGTGTATCACATATCAATTTGCATATGTTGAACCATCCCTGTGCCCCTGGGATCAAGCCCACTTGATCATGGTGTATAATGTTTTTAATATGTTGCTATATTCAATTCGCTAATATCTTATTTAGAATTTTTGCATCTGTGTTCACAAGAGATATTGGTCTGTAGTTTTCTTTTTGTTGCATTATCTTTACCAGGTTTTGGTAGCAGGGTAATGTTGGCCTCATAAAATGAATTAGGAAGCATTGCCTCTTCATTTCTTTTAGAACAATTTGAGAAGAATAGGTATTAAATTATCTTTTAATGTTTGGTAGAATTCCCTAGTAAAGTCATCTGGTTCTGGACTTACTTTTTTGGAGGTTTTTGATGATTGTTTCAATTTCCTTACCATCAATCAGTCTATTTATATTTTCTAGTTCTTCATGATTTGGTCTAGAAAGGTTATTTATATCTAAAAACTTACCCATTTTTTCTAGGTTGTTGAATTTGGTAGTTAAAAGTCTTTCATAGTATTCTTTTATAGTCCTTTGACTTTCTATGGTGTCTCTGGTTTTGCTTATTTGAGTCCTTTCTCTTTTTCCTTGGTCTAGCCAGAGGTTTGTCAATGTCATTAATCTTTGTAAAGAACCAGCTCTTGGTTGTATTATTTTTTTCTATCTTTTCGTTCTCTATTTCTTCAATTCTGCTCTAATTTGTATTATTTCCTTCTTTCTGCTGACTTTAGGCTTCATTTGTTCTTCTTCTAGTTCCTTAAGATGCAATGTTAAGTTGCTTATTTGGAATTTTTTTTTTTTTTTTGTCTTGAGATAGGCTTGTAATGATAGGAACTTTCCTCTTATTACCACTTTTGCTGTATCTCAAAAGTTTTGATATTTGTCTTGTTATTCTCATTAATCTCTATGTATCTTTTCATCTCTTCTTTTAGTTCTTTGGCCCAATCATTCTTTAGTAGCATGTTGTTTAATCTCCAAATTGTGTTTTATTTCTCATTTTTTTAAAAAATTGATTTCCAATTTCAAACACTGTGGTCAGAGAATATGCTTGGTTTGTTTTCAATCTTCTTAATTTTTTGAGGCTAGTTTAATGTTTTACCTCCTTTAACCTTTATGTTATATTTAAATGCATAATAATCTAATCTGAATAAGGGATATGATATAATAAGTCTGTCTGTTAATTATTTTAGTGATAGTTTTGTGTCCTTTTGTTTATTTTTGTTTTAGACAGAATAACTCACTTCAGTATTTCCTGTAATGCAGGCCTTGTGACTGTCAATTCCCTCAGTTTCTGTATGTCTGGAAAAATCTTTATTTCTCCTTCATCTCTAAAGAATAACTTTGCAGGATGTATTATTCCTGGCTAGAATTTTTCTTTTAATAGTTCAAATATTTGATTCTAGTCTCTCCTAGCTTGTAGAGTTTCTGCTAAAAAATATGATAATAATCTAATGGAATTTTTTATGGGTTACCCACCTTCTTTTTCCTGGCTACTTTGAAAATTCTTTGTCATCAATTTTTGACAGTTTTAATATAATGTGCCTTGGAGAAGGCATTTTTTGATTGAGATAATTAGGTGTTCTGTTAGTTTCTTGGATTCGAGGATCCAGCTCTTCAATAGCTTCGGGAAGTTGTCATCAACTATGTGTTTGAATAGGCTCTCTGTTCTCTTCATCCTCTCTTCTCCTTCTGGTATACCCTTATATTTATATTGCTCTTCCTGATGGAGTCAGATAGTTCTTTCTTTTTTTCTCTCTCTCTCAAGTCTCCTCTTCTTTCATCTGCATCATTTCTAGAGTTCTGTCTTTGAAGTCTCCAACTCTTTTCCCCATCTGGTAAACTCTATTTCCTAAGCTCACTAATTCACTCATTATCTCTTTTATTGAGTTCTTCATCTCCAGAATTTCTTTCTTTTTCTTTCTTTCTTTCTTTCTTTCTTTCTTTCTTTCTTTCTTTCTTTCTTTCTTTCTTTCTTTCTTTCTTTCGTCTTTCTTTTTAAGTCTCATTCTCTTTGGTAGAGTAGTCTTGTTTATTGATTTTATTTCTGAGTTTATTAAATTGCCTATATGAGTTTTCTTTTATCTTGCTGAGGTTTTTTTTTTTTTTTTTTTGAACTATAATCTTGAATTCTGTCATTTAAATCACGTACTTCCATACCATTAAGTTTATTTTCTGTAGATTTAAAATTTTTCTTTCTGAGATCCTTGTTATCTTGGTTATTCATGATATTTGAGGAATTATTTCTCAGCCTAGGCATTAATAAAAATAAAATTTTCTTTCTTTTTTTTTTTTTTTTAAGAGTGACATCTCTAGCAGTTTGATAAGAAGAAGTCTTTCTTTTGTTTTCCAGTAGGTGGTGCCGAAGCACATATTTTTTATTTTCTTTTACACTACTGAGGCTTGTCATCTCTGCTAGTCAGTGGAAAAAGCCCTGTATTCCCTGGGAAGGTGGGTATTTCCTCTGTGACAAGATTTCCTCAGTCTCAGTACTACCCTCATGGTTCTGAGGAAAATGTGGTGGGCGATGAGTTTCTGAACTCATGAAATCCCAGTGTTGCCCCCTGAAACCAGATGCTTCTGGCAGTGCTGCACTGTCCTGTGTGTCCCAGGTGCCTCAGCCTGGATCAGCCAGGATGGGTGAAAGTGGGTGGGCTTGGAGAGGCTGGCTTATGAATCTGTGGTTTTGCTCTCCTCTCAGTAATTTGACTGCCACACCTTAGCTACTTTACCTCTGTATCTCCACCCCATTACTGGGATTAGTTAAAGTGTGTGTCTGTCACTCAGGGAATGTTTCTGCCTCTCCAGTTCTTGGAGCTGCAGATAATGTGCTCTTTAACTCACTGCTACAGTGCATTCTGGGGTCTGCTGCTAAAACTGGGAGGGTAAGAGGAAGTGGCCAGGGTCCATGGCTTTTTTTTCTGCCTGGCAACGGTGGCTGCTAGACTGCAGCTGCCGTACTTCTGTGTTCCTTCTCTGACCCATCACTAGCACCACTCAGGCAGGAATGCTTACCCTACCTCTCTGCTCCTAAAGGCTGCAGAAAGTGTACACTATAACCTGATTCCTCCCCTCTCCTAAGATCTGTAGTGAGCTCTGGGCTGCATCTGTGGCACCCATCTCTGCTTTTTTCCCTTCCCTCCTCTCCTGTTCTCACCTATGCACCCACCTTCACATGTTTCAATGCTCTGATCTTTTAGTCATGTTTGTGTGTTGACCAGGGAATCCTTTGTTAAATTATAGCTATTCAACTTTTAACTTCAAGAGGAGAGACCAGGGGTCCGCTCATGCTGCCATGCTTCTGATATATCATCAATTTAATGTTAATCTCATCCAAAAATATCCTCGAAATTCGTATATTAAATTAGCTATCACAGTAGGTACATACCATATTTTGTTTATCCATTCATCTGTGGATGGACATTTGAGATATTTCTCCTTTTGATTGTTGTGAATAATGCTGCTATGAACAAGAGTATACAAATACCTGTTTGAATCCCTGCTTTTAATTATTTTAAATATAAACACAAAAGTGGATTTGCTGGATCATATGGTAATTCTATGTTTAATTTTTTGAGGAACTTGAATACTGTTTTCCACAGCAGCTCTACCATTTTCATTCCCACCAGCAGTGCACAAGTGTTCCAATTTCTCCGCATCTTTGCCAACACATATTTTCTGTTTTCTTTTTAAAATAATAGCCATTTAATGGTTGTGAAATGGTATCTTACTATGATTTTGATTTTCATTTCCTTAGTGTTAGTTATACTGAGGAACATTTTATGTGCTTATTAGCCATTTTGTATATCTTTGGAAAAATGTCTACTCAAGTTCTTTGTCTATTTTTAAAATCAGATTGTTCATTTTTTGTTGTTGTTGAGTTTGAGTTTTAATATATTCTGGATATTAATCCCTTATCAGATATGTTATTTACAAATGTTTTTTTTCCCATTCTGCAGATTGCTTTTTTGCTCTCTTGATAGTGTCCTTCAATATACAAAGGTTTTTATATTTGATGAAGTCTGCATTTATCTAGTTTTTCTTTTGCTGCCTATGCTTTGTTTTTCCAAAAAATGTCATAAGCTTCCCACTCGCATGTTTTCCCCTAAGAGTTTTGTACTTTGGGGTCTTATGTTTAGGTTTTTGATACATTTTGAGTTAATTTTTGTATATGGTGTAAGGTAAGAGTTCAACATCATTCTTTTGTCCATAAATATCCGGCTTTCCTAATGCTATTTGTTGAAAACAGTCCTTTCTCAGGATTGGTTATTAAGAAATGGAGAAATCTGGAAGAAAATTAACCTGAGGTTAAGTCAAACAAGTTTTCAGCTGATAAAAGATCCAACATCTCAATTATATCAGAAAACTTACTAACAGTTAATTGCTTTCTCCAGTATAAAATAATCACATATATATTTTAAACAAATGCCAATTTCGTGTTAAATATTATACTTAAACTTTTGTTCTAAAAGAGTTTTAGGTAATATTTTGTATATAGTTTTCCTAGATTATTGTTATCTATTTCTTACTTAAGTTAATACGCTGTTCCGTTTGTTGCTTTTTAGAGGATCATATTTTTTAGCTTATTTTTTTCATTTTTTCCTATAAAATCCATTCTTTTAATCTCTCAAGGTCAAATAGGATAGTTTTCTTATTCTAACTGGCATGCATTGAAATGTCTATCTTCAGATCATCTGCAAAAATGTATTAGTGAGTTATGCTCCCTCTCTGGAACCATTAATGATGTTAAAGATCATGAGCTTAGGAGGCAGGTAATTCCAACAAATGGTAGATGTATAACAGCTCTCTAATTGTAGCAGAAGATTTTTAAAGCCACAGATCAAAAGTTGAAGTTACCCAATGTGAGGATTGGAAAAGTGTGGATTGCTTAAGATTAATTAAAGAAATGTATCACTTAGATATTTGTATACCAATCTCATTTTAGAACATGAAGCTTAGCTGGCCTTTAAAAATCAGAATTTTGCTGCTTAGAGACACTGAGCAACTGTGTTAGCTTCCATAATTTTATCCTCAAAGGACAAAATGATTTGCCTTATTGTTAATGAAGTTCTACCATGACTAAGAAAATAAATGGTATCATAAGCATTTTGCCATTTGCTATGCTTATTGATGCTGAGTGTATTTGAAATAAGAGTGAAAAAAATGGGGACCAGAAATTGCATACATTATTTCATTATTACATTATTTCAGCTGCCTAGTTTTTAAAATACACATCCAGTAAGACCCTAGCAAAGATTCTGCAAAGTTTTTTCAGTGCAATCCTTTTATGCTTCTGTTTTCAGTCATCATATTTTAAACAGCAATAAAGTGTATATTTAGCCAGGAAGATGGAGGGGCAAATATATATGTGAATCTAACTGTGTAATTGAGTAAGGCAGAAATGGGGCAAAGTTCATCAATTCTGTTTTTTTTTTTTTTTAATTATCTAATACAGAGGGCAACTTAAAATTATGCCAATAAAAATACAAGTTCAGGATTGACTTTATCATGAAAAAACTAAAATTCATTAGAAAGGCAATGTTATACAAAGAAATAACGACACAGGGACTTCTGACTTAAAAAATGAATTAAAGTGAAATCTAATAGACAGAGTGAACATTTATTATAAAAGTCTTGTATTCATAGAAAAGAGGTAAACATAGCCAATAATTTGTTAAATAAAAAATAGTTTTATAAGAGGTAAAACAAAACAAAACCCAAAATCTGAGTATAAGTTATAATCTTGCATCTGATTCTGGCTTACATAAGCTTGTTATTTTCATTGGAATGTTGAAATACTCACATATTTTAAGTGGATACTGACTGTTGAAGTGAAGAGGGAAGCAATAAATAAATATTTAAAGTCACATATTTAAAAGCACAGCCTTATCTACTTTATTTCTATTTAAACTAATCAAAGGGAACAGCACCATAACTTGCACATAGCTGACATTCAATAAATAAATATGTATTAATTGAATAAACAGATAAATGAAAAGCACCACATCTTTTCTAACACAATTTTGTAGCTTTCAGTTTGTTAGTTTAAAAATTAACACATATTCTTAATATCTGGCTGTATCAGTAAAATAAGTGCAATTAAAAAGTAAATTTCTCCCCTTCATTTTTCTTCTTCACTCCCTTTTTTACCTTAAATCTTAACTCCTGCATACAGTATGATTTAGAAATTGATTCTCATATTCTGAGTAGATTCTATTAACTGGTCATTTGACTTGTACCTATGTTATATAGTAAAACAAATAGAAAGTGAGCTATTTGCTTTCAGATTCTGACACTGGACAATGTGGTGACAGGATCTGAAAAACAGTTATGAGAGACAAGTAACATTTAGTATTTACTATTTAGTTTTATCCTTATTTAATATGGCAGCATAGAGGTGTAAAATTCAGAATTCGTGTACATGGGGCTTTAGTTAGCAGTCTGAGGTCAGTATGAAGATGCTTTTGCTTTGGTTGAAAAAAAAATCTAAAGAATAGGAGAGGAAAATACAAATATTTTTTTAAATTTCTCCTTTCATCTGTCTTGTAATAAAATTAGTCTAGTTTCAGCCCAAAGGTCATAGCCAAAAAAAAAAAAAAAAAAAAAATCTTAGCTATCTAGCCTGAAGTACAAACATAAAACACAAAGTAACTTCTCTTGTTGCACCACATTTATAGAGACCAAATAAAATTAGACAATAATACAAGATAATCATAAACAATACTACCATTATGTATTTTTTCACAAATTTTGTCTCATGAAGTTCATCTTGAATTTCTTTCTGTGACATCTTTTAAAAACAATGATTTTCAAAGTTCAAGAAAAATCTTAAAGTCACTTAGATCTGCTTAAAATGTTTTTCCTTCTTTCTTGGCTTTATTGAATTTATCAACCAGTCAAGTCCAATGGATTTATTGTCTACAGAAATATTTTAGTAGCTTTTTAAAATAATCCAATCAACCAGTATTCATGCACATATACATTGTAAAGGATTAAAATTTGACTATATATGAAGATTTATGGCAAGTGAATAAAAAAAGCCAACCAAGAGAAGTGCATAATTATTTAAAGAAATATTGATAAAACATTTTAATAATTATTATAGAAATTAAAATACTTGAAAAAAACACTATTTAATAATGCCAGTTGAAATATTCACATAAATTATATTTTTAAATTTTGCTATTATATTCTGATGCTATTGTCACGAATCGCACATTTCTTAAGCACAATTTGTCTTTATGGAGTACAATATAAGAATTTTCTAAAATTACAGTGCATAGGCTATGATGAGTTTTTCCCTCCAGATGGCAGTACAGTACAATCTCAGAGGACACATCTGGCACAAAAAAAAAAAACAGAAGGTAAACTAATTTCATTTTATTTCAGTGGTAAGGAAAAACAACAAAATTTCTAAGATCTGCTATAATTCCAAAACTCCTGGCTGCAAAACAGGAAGTGTTACCAGTCATCTAATTATTTTGACTACATGTCTATCAATTCAATTTTCTTAATGGAGATTGTTTTTTAAAAAGAAACTGACTAAATTGATCCTCTACTGGTTGGACATAACATCAGTAAATTTTAATTAAGGAGATAGTTGGCAAAAATGGTTTGAGGGCTGCAAGACCTTGCTTCAGGTTTTATGAACTCCTTAAAAATATATATATTTCATTATGTTACCCCACATTGTGGGAGGTACACACTTGATTTTATGAACTTTTTTTTCAGGCTTATGACACTCCAAAAATCTTTCAAAGCTATCAGTTAAAACTACTTACAGCAAATATAAAAACAAATATAATTTTATAACTTCAATGATAGTTCTTGCAAAACTCCCAAAATCTGCACTACTTTTAGGAAACTATTTAACTAATGCCAACAGATATTAAACTTCAAACTGGAAAGTCAAAGTAAGAACATGGACCAACCTCTAATACCATGCTAAAGAATTAAAATACTTGCCAGGTATTTCACATACCTCATTTTATATAATCCTTACAATAGTCCTATGATTAAGTATCACTATTCTCATTTAATTTTATTATTTTATTTTATTATTTTTATTTATTTTTTTTTATGGTGACATTGGTTAATGAAATCCAATAAGTTTCAGCTGCACACTTTAACAGTAAGGCATATATATATTTACACTGTGCGTTCACCTCCCATAGTTAGATTTATTTCTGTCACCACATATTTGACCTCCTTTATCCCATCTACCTCCCCCTCCCCCTTCTCCCCTCATTATTACCATTTTAAGGTGAGAAGACTGAGTCATATAATTAGACTATTTGGTGGGAGATTAGAAAGGAAATTCTGGTCTTTCTAATGCCAACCTTTTAACCATTATGTTATATTGTCTTTCAGTTTTGGAGTGATTAGTATTATGGTGAGATTCATAGTATGCTGTGCAGAGAAAGAAAGGAAGGCTCCCTTCCACACTCAGATCTAACTTCCAAGCTGAAGAAAACTCAGCACTCATGTAACCATGTACCCAATATGCATGCACGGACTTCTAACTTGGCAGTGTGCCACTATTGTTTTAACTGGTGTACAAAAGGCACCTCTGCCATGCAGTGTGGTGTGGGGGGTAGGGGTGTATACTGTGCCCTTGCTGGAGAACTGCTGCCCTGTGAGGCAGGCTGTGCCTTTGTTGGAATAGTGCTATGTCGCAGTTGCCTACCGCTCCCCACATTTTCATCTACCTGCCAGTCTTATATCCCTCACCTTGGAACCATGAATCTGCAGCGACACACTGGGCAACATCGGCAGGATTCACAGGTAATGGAGCCATCTGCCCCACTGGAGATCGAGCGGAACATCTGGTTCCTACAGAGTATGTGGTATCTGTGGCAGCAAAATTGATGACTTGAACCCCACCTGAGCCATGGGAGGCAGTTGATGGGTCCCCTATAAGTTTTCTTTTTCAGTTAATTTTTTTGATGATATTAATTCATTAAGTCCCATAAGTTTCGTGTATACAATTTAACAGTAAGGCAAATATATATATATATATATATATATATATATATATATATATATATATATATAATTGCATTGTGTGTTCCCCTCCCACAGTTAGATTTCTTTCTGTCACCACATATTTGACCCATTTTACCACATCTACCTCCCTTCTCTCCCCTCTCTCCCCACCCTCTGGTAACAACAAGTCTATAGTCCATGTCCATGAGACTCCTTTGTCTCTTCTGTTCATTTGTTGCTTTTCAGTTTATATTCCACATATAAGTGATATCATATAATTCAACTTTTTTTGTCTGGCTTATTTCGCTTAGCATGATTATATCAAAGTCCATCATTGTTGTGACAAATGTCACTATTTCATCTCTTCTTATGGCTAAGTAATATTCCATTGTATGTATGTACCACAGCTTTTTTATCTAATCATCTATCGTAGGACACTTTGCTTCCTTCCATGTCCTGGCTACTGTGAATAATGTTACTATGAACATTGGTGTGCAAATATCTTTTCAGATATGAATTTTCAAGTCTTTAGTGTAAATAGCCAGTGGAGTGATTGAGAAACGTTCATACTATTTTGTATAGTGGCTGTACCAATTTGCAGACCCACCAACAGTGTATGAGGGTTCCTTTTTCTCTGCATCATCTCCAACATTTGCTGTTACTTGTCCTGTTGATAACAGCTGTTCTAACAGATGTGAGATGGTATCTCACAGTGGTTTTGATTTGTATTTCCCTAATAACTAGAGATGATGAGCATCTTTTCATGTTTGTTGGCCATTTGTATGTCTTCTTGGAAGAAGTGTCTGTTCAGGTCCTCTGCCCATTTTTTTGATTGGATACTTTGTTTTTTTTTGTTGTTATTGAGTCATGTGAGTACTTTGTATATTTTGGATATTAGGCCTTTATAGGAAGTGTTGCTTGCAAATATATATTCCCATTCAAATGTCGTCTCTTTACCTTGTAGACAGTTTCTTTTGCTGAGCAGAAGCTTTGTAGTTTGATGTAGTCCATTTATTTATTTATTTATTTATTTATTTGCTTTTATGCCCCTTGCCTTTGAGGTCAAATTCATAAAATCTTCTTTAAGTCCAGGGTCCATGAGTTTAGTTCCTATGCTCTCTTCTATGTACTTGATTATTTCGGTTCTTACATTTAAATCCTTAGTCCATTTTGAATTAATTTTGGTGTGTGGCAATAGACAACAGTTTAGTTTCATTCTTTTGTAATTGGCTTTCCAATTTCCCAGCACCATTTATTGAAGAGGATTTCCTTTCTCCACTGCATGTTTTTGACTCTTTGGTTAAAAATTATTTGCCCATATAAACATGAGTTTATTTCTGGACTCTCAATTCTGTTCCACTGGCCTATGTATCTGTTTTTCTACCAATAATATGCTGTTTTGATTATTGTTGCCTTGTAGTATAATTTGAAATTGGGCAGAGTGATGCCTCCAGCCTTGTTTTTTTTTCTCAGGATGGCTTTGGCAATTTGGGGTTTTTTGTACTTCCATACAAATCTGATGATTTTTTGTTCTATTTATTTAAAAAATGCCAATGAGATTTTAAGGGGGATTACATTAAATCTGTATAATGCTTTAGGTAATAAGGTCATTTTAACTGTGTTGATTCTTCTAATCCAAGAACATGAAATATCTTTCCATTTCTTTGTATCTTCTTCAATTTCTTTTAATAGAGTTTTATAATTTTCATTATATAAGTCCTTCACATGTTTCATTAGATTTATTCATAGGAATTTTATTCTTTTTTTTCAATTATAAAAGGAATTATTTTTTTACACTTCTTTTTCAGACACTTCATTATTCAAGTATAGAAACACTATGGATTTTTGAACATTAATTTTGTATCCAGAGACTTTACTGTATTTGCTGATTGTTTCCAGTAGTATTCTTGTGGTGTCTTCAGGGTTTTCTATATAAAAAATCATGTGACAGTTTGACTTCCTTGTTTCCTATTTGGATGCCTTTTATATCTTTCACTTGCCTGATTGCACTCTCTAGGACCTCCAATATTCTACTGAATAACAGTGGCAATAGTGCCTTGTTGCTGATCTTAGAGAGAAGGTTTTTAGTTTTTCACCATACGTATATGTTGTCATATATGGACTTATTATGTCAAGGTACTTTCCTTCTATACCAATTTTGTTAAGTGTTTTTGCCATAAATGAATGTTCTATCTTGTCAAAGGCTTTTTCTTCATCTATTGATATGATCATATGATTCTTATATTTTAATTTGTTTATGTGCTATATCACATTAATCAATTTGTGTATGTTGAACCATTCCTGTGCCCCTGAGATTAAGCTCACTTGATCATGGTATATAATCTTTTTAATATGTTGCTGTTTTCAGTTTGCTAGTATCTTATTTAGGATTTTTGCATCTGTGTTTATGACAGATATTGGTCTGTAGTATTTTTGTGTGTGCATTATATTTACCAGGTTTTGGTATCAGAGTAATATCGGCCTCATAAAATGAGTTAGGAAGTACTACCTCCTTTTTGATTTTTTGGAAGAGTTTGAGAATAGGTATTAAATCTTCTTGAATGTTTGGTAGAATTCACTGGTGAAGCCATCCGGTCCCGGAATTTTACTTTTTAGTAGGTTTTTGATGATTATTTGAATTTCCATACTGCTGATCAGTCTTTTTAGATTTTCTCATTCTTCTTTATTCAGTCTAGGAAGGTTATATATTTCTAAGTACTGGTCTATTTATTCTAGGTTATTAAATTTGGTATTATACACTTTTTCACAGTATTTTGTATCATCCTTTATATTTCTGTGGCGTCTGTCATAATTTCTCCTTTTTTTTAAATCTCTGATTTTATTTACTTGTGTCCTTTCTCTTTTTTCTTTAGTGAGTTTAGCCAGGGGTATGGCTATTTTATTATCCTCAATGAACCAGTTCTTTGTTGCATTTATTTTTTCTAGTTTCTTGTTTGTTTGTTTTCAATTTCATTAATTCTGCTTTAATTTTGATTATTTCTTTTCTTCTACTGACTTTAGACATAATTTTTCTTCCTTTTCTAGTTTTTTAACATGAACTTTTAGGTTGTTTATTTGGGCTTGTTCTTGTTTTCTGAGGCCTGTAATGATATAAAATTTCCTCTTATTACCCCTGTGATCCAAAAGTTCTGATATGTTGTACTATCATTATCGTTCATTTCTGTGTATCTCTTGATCTCTCTTTTTATTTCTTATCTGACCAGTCATTCTTCAGTAGCATGTTGTTTCATCTCCATATATGTGTGGTTCTTCCCCCTTTCTTTTTATAGTTGAACCCCAGGTTCAAAGCATTATGATCAGAGAATATGATTGGTATGATTTCAACCCTCTTATATTTGGTGAGGCTATCTATGTGTCCCAGTATGTGGTCAATCTTTGAGAATGTTTCATGTGCACTAGAGAAGAATGTAGAAGCAACTCTTTTGGGATGAAAGGCTCTGTAAATGTCAATTATGTCCATTTGTTTTAATGTGTCATTTAAGGATGTTATTTCCTTGTTGATTTTCTGTTTGGTGATCTGTCCCTATCCGATAGTGGGGTATTTAAGTTCCCTACTATGGCAGTTTTTAGGTCTGTTTCTCCCTTTAGTTCTGTTAGTAATTGCTTTATATATTTCTGGGCTCCCTAATTGGGAGTATAGGTATTAAGAAGTGTTGTGTCTTCTTGGTGCATGATTCCCTTTAACATTATAAAGTGTTCCTCAGTACCTTCTTTACCTTTTTGAATTTGAAGTCTATTTTGTCTGATATTATTACTGCTCATCTCACTTTTCTCCAAATGCCATTTGCTTAAAATATCATTTTCTACCCTTTCACTTTGAGTCTATATTTGTCTTTGGAGCTGAGATGTATCTCCTGGAGGCAGCATATGGTTGGGTTTTCTTTTTCAATCCAGTCTGCAGCTCTGAGCCTTTTTATTGGTGAGGTCAGTTCATTTGCATTTAGGGTGATTATTGAAATATGAGGTTTTCCTCTAACCATTTTATGTTTTGCTTTCTGATAGCTTGGTGTTTCCATTGCTTCCTTGTCCTTGTATGTCTGTTCTTTTTTGGGTTGGGTTTTGTGGATTTTCCCTCTGGTCTTTCTTGTTTTATGTTATATACTTCAGTTTTGAATCTTTTGCTTGTGATTACCAGTACATATATGTAGAGGATAATTTATATATAGTAGTCTATTCCTACTTGCAAATTTGGATCTTTGAAACCTCTCCTTTTCTGTCATTGTTGTCTCAATTTGTCCCTGTGTATGCTGAATGTTCATTATTATCTTGCTATAGCAAATCTCTTCTTATTGTTTAAATTTATAATGCCCTGTTCTTAGTAAGGGTTGAACTCCTCTGCTTCTATCTGCCTGCTATTCACTTTATTCCTAGTTATGTATTTTTTTTTTTTGTCATTTCGTTTTAGGTGAGTTGACCCCTTTCAGTATTTTCTGGTTTGCAGTCCTCATACTAGAGAATTCTCTCATTTTTTGTATGTCTGAAAAAGTCTTTATTTGTCCTTCATATCTAAAGGAGAGCCTTGTTGGATATATTATTCTAGGTTGGTACTTATTTTTATTTAATACTTTGAATATTTGATTCCACTCTTTCCTGGACTGTAACATTTGTGCTGAAAAGTCTGACGATAATCTAATGGGATTTTCTTTGTAGGTTACTGTCTTCTTTTCCCTGTCTGCCCTGAGATTTCTTTCTTTGTCATTGATCTTTGAAAATTTTAATGCAATGTGTCTTGGAGAATACCTTTTAGGGTTGAGATAATTGGGTGTTCTGTTGATCTCTTGAATTCCAAACTCCAGCTCATTTCTTAGCATTGAGAAATTCTCATCAACTATTTGACTGAAAATTCTTTCTAATCCCTGTTCCTTTTCCTTCCCTTTTAGAATTCCATTATTTCTAATGGTATCAGCTAGTTCTTATATTTTTCTTTCATTATTTTTTATTCTTCAGTTTCTCTCTCCTTCCTTCTGATTTTTTTTTTTTTTAGATTTCTTTGATATCACTGATTCTTTTCTCCATTTGGGCGACTCTATTTCCCAATCTTGCTACTTCATTTTTCATCTCTTTCAGTGTGTTCTTAATCTCCAGAAGTTCTGTTTTTTTTTTTTTTCTCTCTCTTTTTGAGGGTTTCAATCTCCTTGCTAAAGAACTCGTTCTGTTCATCTAGTTGTTTTTTCAATTCCTGAAATTGTTGATATGAGTTCTTTGGGATCTCATTGTGTTTTTTCAGAAGTACCATCCTGAATTCTCTATCATTTAAGTTGCCTATTTCTACGCCTTTAAGCTTATTTTCTGGAGTTTTTTCTCTTCCTTTCTGAGCTGCCTTCTCAGCATGGTGTTCATGGTGTTTAATGTACCTGGACATTAATAGACATGTATTCTGCTTTTTTTCCAGAATGATTTATTATATAAAGATCTCTCTTTAGCCTGTGGTAGCTCTTATGTGCAAATCCCACACTCATATGTGCTGGTGTGCAGTTTGGCTGTTCTTTTTTTTTTTTTTTTGAGTTTTAAATGTTCAGCTTATTTAAAGGGAAAGATCTGGGCACAACTCTCACTTCACCATGTTTTGGATGATCTCTCCCCAATATGTATTGAAAAGGCACTCTGCTCCTTAGAGTCACAGTTGCCATAAAAAGCTTGAGCCGTGGCCGGCCGAATGGGCTCAGTGTTTTTAATGACTTTGAAGCAGAATATGAATGAAGCTCTAGTAGAGACTGCACAGTTACAGAAATTTTGGCAAAAAGGCTGATACCTTGGATGCAAGGGTGCAACAACTGGAAACTGAATTTCAGAGAAAATTACCTTCAGAGTCACCCTCAGAGACATGAGACTCTCAGAGCATGTGAGTAAATAGCAAACATATACTGAATTAGTGCAGCTTATTCATGAACTGGACATGTGACAAGCTATGTTTAATTTAAATATGTGAGGACTGGATGATGAATGGTTTACAACTGGTATGCAGGACCTAGTGTTAGAGACCTCTCCCTCTACTGCTTTTAGTTTGTCGGTTGCTATTCTGGCATAGAAATATGCAGGGAAATGTATACATGAAGTGACTACAGCAATGGCTGCTCTGGGAAATGTAGAGGGGAGGAGATGCTGTGAGGCAAAGGGCAGAATCGTCTGTGCGGTAACACCCAGACCCCAGAGGGGAGAGAAGAAAAAGAAAGGCCTTGGGAAGAGTCCTGTTCAGATGACCCGAATGCAAATGTGGACTGATTTGCTGGCTGCAGGTGTTGATCAACACAAGATAGACTACCAGCCTAATGCAGTGTTTTAGAATTGTGGCAGCAGTTGAAACCTAAGCAGTAACTCTGGCATGAGCAGAAATATCCCACTGAAGGAGCTAGGCCTATGGCCTTGAAAGACTTTTTGAAACTCTATATGATTAGGGAGAAGGCCAAGGTGCCCGTTTCAAAGGAATAGGGGGGGACCAGAGGCTGCATGTAGAACTGTCAATCCACTAGTCCCCAAACAATGTGGAAAGAGTCCTAGTACTGGTAGATACAGGGGCCAATTTCAGTCTCATCTATGGAAATCCAAACAAATTCCCTGAACCAGCCACCTATGTATGCAGCTGTGGGAAAAGACTTTAAGACCAAAGCTGTGACTTTGTCTCTTAGAATAGGACTTTTGCCCTGACATCTATAAAAATTGTATGTTTCTCTGGTTCCAGAATACATCCTAGGGGTGGATGTATTTCATGCGCTCAATCTACAGACCTCTGCTAGTGAATTTCATCTGTGAGTTTGGGTGGTGAAGACTGTAGTGTGGGGACATACTTATCACCTGCCACAGAATGTGCCAGAACCAAGGTGCAATGTCAATGATAAGCAATATTGTTTGCCTGGTGGACATGATGAAATTGGGGCTATGATTCAGGAATAGGAGAAGCTCAGATTGTGTGTCCCACTCGTAGTCCATATAATGCTGCTGTGTGGCCAGTGAATAGCCTGATGGCTTGTAGAGGATGATTATGGACTGTTGGGAATTGAATAAAGTGACTCTGCCACTGTATGCAGCAGTACCATCCATCCATGATCTAATGGATCAACTGACTACAATGCTGGGAACGTATCACTATACCTTGGATTTGGCTAATGCTTTTTTTCTCCATAGATTTGGCTCCCAAATGTCAAGATCAATTTGCCTTTACATGGGAAGGAAGACAATGGACTTTGTAATAGTACCCCAAGGCTACTTACATAGCCCAATAATTTGCCATGAGTTAGTAGCCCAGGATTTGACAACCTGGACCTGACTGGCAATGTTTCATTATATTGATAATATGTTAACCTCTACTTCCCTTACAGATCTAGAGCAAGTGACATCAGTGCTGTTGTAACAATTGAAACCATGTAGCTAGGTGGTAAATGCAACCAAGATTCAAGGACCTAGCTTATCTGTCAAATTTTTGGATGTTGTCTAGTCAGGTAAGATGAAAGTTATCCCTGATACTATAATTTATATGATACAGGTGTATCCACGACCCACTACAGTTAAGGAATTGCAGAGTTATGTGGGCCTTTTAGGGTACTAAAGAGTGTTTGTGCCTTACCTAGCACAGCAAGCACCACCATTGTATGGCCTAATTAAGAAGGGAACTTCTTGGGACTGGGATAAAATGGTAGAGAAATTGTTTACTGCCACCAAGTGGGCAGTGCAGCAAATTCAAGCCTTACAAGTAACAGATCCAGGTAAACTCTTTGAATTGGACATGCATGTAATAGCAGAAAGATAAGATTGGGGCCTATGGCAACGTTCAGAATGAACTAGAACCCCAGTGGGTTTTTGGTCCCTACTATAGAAAGATGCAGAGAGTTGGTAATCTCTAAATGAGAAGCAATTAGTGGCTGTATATGTAGCCTTGCAGGCCACTGAGACAGTGACTGGCAAGGCCAAAGTGCGGATGTGCATCACCTACCCTATACAAAGTTTATTGCGCACATAGATACAGGCTTCCAAAACAGGGTGGCCAAATCCCCTACCCTGATGAATGGGATGCCTATCTGGAACCACAGAATATCATAGCTGCTAGCCCTCTGGCCATGGAATTATAGACAGTTTTAGGCCCAGTTGAGTTTACTACTGTTGATATACTAGATTCTGAAGTTCCTACAGATTTAGAAGCGTTTCCCTACAAAGAAGGGAAGCTATGTGTACCTGCTGATACATGGTATGCAGATGAGCCCAGTAAGGGGCAGGGAGCCAAGGAGGTAGCTATAAGTGTACAACCAGCCATTGACCACATTTGATATGATACAGGTATGGACCAAAGCAGCCAGTAAGTAAGGTATGGGCTGTATAGATAGTTATAGCCCATGAAGATGGACCCTTGACTATTTATAGTCAAGTTGGGCAGGATTTAAAGGCCTAACATTGTGGCTGCCTATGTGGAAATAGCAAAACTAGCTAGTGAGCCATAGACCCTTATGTGGACAAGCCATGTGGTAAGACCTATAGGAAATAGGACAAGATAAGGATGTAACTATGTATCATGTTACGAGTCATGTCCCCTTGGTAACTCCAGGAAATGATGAGGCAGATGTGCTTTCATGTGTATGATGGCTGGAAAAGGCTCTAGCCACTGATGTGGTGCACTGGCTCCACAAATGAATGATTGCAGCACATGGGTGCTAAAACTATGTAGACAATGAAGCAACAATGTAACCTTCCCTTGAAGTGGGAAGATGTCACAAATGCCTGTGCCAAGTGTCTGGTGTGCAGCCAGGACACCGCATCTTCGCCACAGGAAGTGGGAGCATGTGTAAGTAACAAGGGGAAGCATCCCATTAGCCATGTGGCAGATAGACTATATAGGACTGCTTCCAAAAGCTCAAGGGGCCTGTAGTAGTAGACACAGCTACCGGATTGTTGTTTGCATGGCCCTGTGCAGCTGCTTGAGCAAACCTCATTGGTACGTACTTGGGCTTTTATAATTCTCTGTTTTTGAATATGTTGAAAATTTCCATAATAAAAGATTAAAACAAATAAAAGCCTCTGTTTGCCAGAACTCTTTGTGATTATTAGAATTAACTATGATTATAACATTCATCTAACAAAATATTTTCAGTATAGCATAATATCATTCTTAATGTCTGATAAATTCAAATAGTATGAATTCACCAGAATTTATGAAGGTACAGAATATGAAGTTATAGATAATTCAAAACTTTAAGTTGACATTCTTGTTCACAGGACAATGGAATGAGCAAAGTACATGGAGTTGGACTTGGTAAAGTAACAGTATTCACAAGCCACATGATAAGAATTGTAATAAGTACTGTTGAGTCCAAAGTCAGAAGCCATTATTGCCACAGACAACCTGCTAAACTTATCTAATAATACAATACAAAACAAAACAAACAAAAAAGTTGGCATTCAATTTACTTATGTACCAAGCTACTTACCTCATTGTTTGCACTGCTTGTCAGAAAAACATTTGGATATTCTCACCGTGGCATAAGGGTCAGGCTACCAACCTAGTGCTCATAACCATAGGGTTATTTGTCTTCTACAGCTAATTTTTTAGCTCATATCATCTTGAGACTTGGAGAATTCCATCGTCTAACCTCAATGTCTTAGCCAGATAAGCCCTTCAGGGAGGGGCCCCTCTTTCACGTCCCACATCCAATGCTGGTGTTCCTGGCAACATGTGATATGTTTACTAATCTGCATCTGAATTTTCTTTACATTGGCCTAACTTTAAGGGCTGAAACTGATTCTAGTTCTACAAGGTTTTATAATTGTTATAGTTTCTATTTATTTGATTATTCCTTTTTTTGGTGGGATGAACACAAATGAGTATTGTCCAAGATAATATTACATTAAATTTAATTCCATGCTTTAATAAGTTTTATTAAAATAAATACCCATGGGTTTATTTCTTTGCCATTTCAATTCACTGCAACTGCACTGAGTACCTCATACATGCCAAACTTGGTATAATGTGTGTGGGAATACAAAGATTATTAAGACATGGTCTCTCTCTTGAGAGGCTTACAGTTAATCTTCCTGGGGTTGGGTTGATAGTAGGACATTGTGGGTAACAGCCATGTAAAAAATGACTGTAGTGGAGTATAATAAGTACATCCTGGGAATAGTACAGATGATATATAAATAAACAACACTGAGAAGTGTATTATAAGGGCCCTATAACCTACAAGGGCAAATTATAGAAAAAGAAGAAATATCCCAAAGCTTCAAAAAGCATATGTTATTTTCATAAATAGATTTGAATTAAAAAGTACAGCTGCAATGTATAATATGGTAGCCACTGGCCGTAAGTGGCTATTTAAATTTAAGTTAACTAAATTATATAATATGAAAAGAGATCAGTTTCTTAATGGCACTACCCATATTTGAAGTGCACATTAGCTATATGTGGTTATTGGTTACTATATTGAATGGCATTTCCATCACTGTAGAAAATTCTATTGGATAGCACTAATTTATAGTGCCAGGGCCTATAAGAGGTCATCTCAGTCTTTATTGTGCATATTAATTGTCTGAGTATCTTGTTTAAATGTTAATTCTGATTCAGAAAGTATGAGGTGGGGCCTGAGACTCTGCATAGCCAATAAGCTTCTGGATGATACTAATGGAGCTGGTCCACAGACTCATACTTTTAATAGTATGTGCTATTTCATTAACACTTACAAAAAAATAATGTGTCAAGAGACTTTCTCCTCTTTTTTCTGGAGGAATTCTTATTTTAATTGGGACATAAGAAGGAGAGGAGTCAGGATTACATACTAGGTAAAAGCAGGTTATGCCTCCTCTCAGGACTGCATTAAAATTATAACCAAATTATAAAATAATCAGCATAATCACCTGAAGTCATCATAACATATGTCCGATGATATAAACAAGGAGCCACATCAAGACCGATAAGAGGGGTGAAATGAAAAGGGCTGGTCCTGTTCCTGCATGTAGTGGTGGAACACCAGTGAGGAGAGTGCAGCTACAGAGGTCCTCCTGAAGGAGAGAGGGGTCTTAACCCCATATGGGGCCTCCCTAGCTCAGGGTCTCAGCTCAGGGAAGAGTTCTCACAAAATATGACTATAAAAATCAGTGGGGATTCTAGCCATCCAGGTGAGATGGAAGGAGACTGAAATCCTAGACACCATCCCTTAAAGGGTCCACGCACAGACTCACTTGCATGCGAACACTCACCCTGGGTACCAACAGAGGGTCGGTGACTCAAGTGGCTCAGGAGGCTCAAGAAACATACAAGGAAAGCCTGCATTGCACAGCGATTGAGTGAATGCTGGAGAAACAGTGGCCATTATTCCTTTGTCGGGCCCCTCTCCAGGACAAACTACAGATGGGTGTTATCTTGCCTGTGTTGAACCCTCCCCCTGCAGAGCCAATTCTGAAGGTGCATTGGTCCAACGAGATTGACCTACCACACCCAAACCACAAATTGCTCGTAGCAGTCTGTCGCTGGGCACCCCTGTCCTGCTTCTTTCCGGGGCTGTACATTCTGCACAGGCATTAGATCTCCACTAGTGCTATATGTGCATTTCTAGGAAGACAGTTGCTGGCGGATCACTGCTGCAAGCATGAACTGCTATAACATTTGGGCAGATTTCGGAGATCTGTGGACCCATCACAGACAGTTTTGCGGCAATCTGTGACTTTTGTGGGAAACTGTGGACTCAGACTTAGCAGCAAATCTGATGCTGTATGGCCTCACAGCCCCATGTCTCCTTGAGACTTCACCTCACCCAATCCACAAATTACTAGTGGCAATCCTATTCCGAGGCAGCCAGATGCCCCATGCTTTTCCTAGGACACAAATTCAACAGCAAATAATAGCATTCAGTTCATATGGCCACACAAAACCCATGCATCCTGGGAGAGACTTGGTGACAGGTCACAAACCATGCCCCTGAGCTACAGTATTTTTTAAACATCTTGGATGAGTGAGATAGGCAGCAGTTGCCCTTGCTGCAAAAAGAGACTTTTATAAGAAGGCACAGAGACAGCACTTTTTTCTCAAATTATTCCAAAATTTTCAAGAGGAAGGACAGCTCCCTAGTTCTGTATATGAGGCCACCATTACCCTGTTGCAAAACCAGAAAAAGACATTGCGAGAAAAGAAAACTATAGGCCAATATCCCTTATGAACATTGATGCAAAAATCCTCAACAAAATAGTAGCAAACAGAATTGAGCAACATAATAAAAATATCATACACTGTGATCAAGTTGGATTTATTCCTGGGATAAAGGTTGGTACAATAACCACAAATTAGTTAATGTGATACACCACATTAACACATTGAAAGATAAAAATCACATGATCATATTGGTGGATGTAGAAAAAGCATTTGACATAATCCAGCATTTATGATGAAAACTCTCAGCAAAGTAGGAATAGAGAAAACGTATTTCAACATAATAAAGGCAATATATGACAGATTAACAGCTAAGATCATATTCAATGGGAAAAAGCTAAAAATTTTTTCTTCAGATCAAACAAGACAAGGATCCCCACTTTCAGCATTTCTGTTCAACATTGTATTTGAAGTTCTAGCTATAGCAATTGGACAAGAAAGAAATAAAAGGCATTCAAATTGGAAAGGAAAAAGTAAAACTGTCATTATTTGCAGAATACATGATACTATATTTAAAAGACCCTGAAAATTCCACCAAAAAACTGTTAGAACTGATTAAAAATTCAGTAAAGTAGCAAAGTATAAAATTAATATCCAGAATTTCATTACATTTTTATACAGAGCATTGATGAACTTTCAGAAAGAGAAAGTTTACAATTGCATCAAAAAAAAAAAATCTAGGAATCAAATTAATCAAGGAGGTAACTGACCTGTTCTTGGAAAATTATGAGTCATTGAAAAAAGAAATGGAAGATGTAAATAAATGAAAGCATATAACATGCTCATGGTAAGAAGAATCAACATCATTAAAATGGCAATATTACTCAAAACAATCTAAAGATTCAATGCAATCCTTATAAAAAAGCAAAGACATTTTTCAGAAAACTAGAATAACCCCAAAATATGGAACTTTAAAAGATCCTGAATAACCAAAGTAATCTTGAGAAAGATAAACAAAGTTGGAGGTATCACATTGTCTGATATTAATACTACAAGTATAGAGTATCAAAACAACATTAGAAATATTAATTAGAAATAAAAAAAGACAGATACATAGATCAATGAAACAGAATAGAGAACCCAGACATAAATCCACATCTATACTCTCATGTAATATACAACAAAGGAAGCAAGAAAATAAAATGGGGTAAAGACATTCCCTTCAATAAATGATGTTGGGAAAACTGGATGGATATATGCAAAAATAAATAAATAAATAAAATTGATCCACCTTCTACACCATATACAAAAATAAATAGAATTAAAGACTAAATGTAAGACCTGAAACCATAAAATGTCTAGAAGAAAAGAGATGCAGTAAAATCTCTGATATTGCTACTAGTAATTTCTTTTCTGATATATAACCTCAGTCAAGGGAAACAAACAAACAAAATAAACAAATGAGACTACATCAAACTAAAAAGTTTTGCTCAGCAAAGGAAACCAACAAAACAAAAAGACAATCTAGTAAATGAGAGACGATATTTGCCTATGATATATATGATAAAGCATTCATATCCAAAATTTATAAAGAAATCATACAACTCAACACCCCCCCCCAAAAAAAGCTATTTAAAAACTGGGCAGGAAACCTGAATAGATATTTCTCCAAAGAGAAAATACAGATGAACAATAGACATATGAAAAGATACTCATGGTTATTAATCATCAAAGAAATGCAAATTAAAACCACAATAATGAGTGACATTTGTACTATGGCATAATGAGAGATGTCCCCAAATATCTCCTCTTAAAATAACAATAAGCTGAACATCTAAAACTCAACAAATAACACCTAACATGCACATAAGCATGTCTGAGCAAGTGGTCTGCAAACAAAAGCTACTTTAGGTCCAAACCATGGGAGTTGGGTGGTATATTGGGAGGAACAATGAAGCTACTTCTTGCAGCAGGAGCTCCCCGCAGGAGGAGAAGGAGTAGAGAAGGTGCGGTGAGTTCCCTGAAGAGCCCTGCCTGAGAGAGCTGTTAGCTCCACATGGTAGCAGTGTACAGGGATCATGGCAGTATTCAAAACAAAGTGAGGATGGCAGAGAAGCAACAGCTGATCATTACAAGTAACGGTTGTAAAACACCAGGCTGAGAGCCACAACCCACATCACCAACCTAGAGGACACCACCCACCATATCCTCTGAGATCAAACACCGCACAACCCCAATGAGATCTGAGCAAATGCTACGAAACTGTTGTTAACACTGACAGGGACTGAGACTGAGGGTAGCAATTGTGATTGAATATTGATAAGGAAAAAAGGCATTTTTAAGGCTTTATATACAGCAGGGATCCAAAAAGCTTAGACACCATCTACTAGAAACCAAAAGAAAAATGCCTTTTTAGCAACAGGCTAAAGAGAGAACTTTATATAATAAATCTTCTTTTTGGGGCAGGAAGGAGGGGAAGCAGAATACACTTCCATTGATGTGTAGGCAGAAAAATAGTCTATTAAACACCATGAACAACCAAAGAGACAAGGTAGCTCAGAAATAAAGTGAAGAGTCTCCAGAAAATAAGCTTAAAGACATAGAAATATTTGACTTAAATCACAAAGAATTTAAAATTGTGCTTTAAAAATACTCAGAGAAGTCCAAAATAAATCATATCAACAATTCCAATAACTAATAGGCAACTAGATGAGCAGAATGATTTTTTTTTTGACAAGGAGATTGAAACCCTAAAAAAAAAATAACTTCTGGAGATGAAGAACACATTAAAAGAGAAGCTTGAGAAACAGAGTTAATCAAATGGAGGAAAGAATCAGTGGTATTGAAGACAGAAATCTGGAAATAAATAAAAGAAAGAGAGACCAAAGAATGAAAAATTATGAAAGAGAAATACAACTAGCTGATACCATCAGGAAAGGAACAAAAGAATGATAGGTATTCTTGGAGGTGAGGAAAAGAAGCAGAGATCAGAAAACATTTTCAGACAAATAATTGATGAGAATTTCCCAAATACAAGAAATGGAATTCAAGAAGTCAACAGAACAAACATTTATCTCAAACCAAAAAGGCCTTCTCCAAAACACATTATATTAAAATTATCAAAAACTATGATATATATAATATACCCTGCAATATATATATATATATATATATATATATATATATATATATATATACACGCCTTACTGTTGAATTATATACCTAAAACTTACTGGATTTTGTTAACTAATGTCACCATAACAACAACAAAAAAATAATGACAAAGAAAGAATTTTCAGAGCTGACAGGGAAAAGAAGACAGTAATCTATAAAGAAAACTCCATAGATTATCATTGGACTTCTCAGCACAAAACTGACAAGCAAGAAAGGAATGGAATCAAATATTCAAACTATTAAATGAAAGGAACTACCAGACAAGAATCACGTATCCAGCAAAGCTCTTCTTTAGATATGAATGAGAAATAAAGATCTTTCCAGATATACAAAAATTGAGGGAATTCTTCACTATCAGGCCCGCATTACAGGAAATACTGGAAGGAGTAAGCTCGCCTAAAACAAAGGGGTAAAAAAAAAAAAAAACTTAACTATGAGTAAGGGGACTAGCAGGCATACAGAAGCAGAGTAGCACAACCTATATGGAGAATGAGGCATTATAAGCTTAAACAATAAGAAGAAATTTGCTATAGTAAGATAGTAATGAACGTTCAGCATACATAAGGACAAAAAGAGACGACAATGACTGAAAAGAGGATGAATCAATGATCAAAATTTGCAAAAGGGAATGGAGACAAGGCATGTGCAGAAGAAAATGGAATACTAAGTATATATGTGTGTATACACACACACACACACACACACACACACACACATAGACACACATATTCATTACATGTTTGTAATGGTAACCATATGCCAAAGATTCAGAACTGAAGTGTATAACATAAAACAAGAAGGACCAGGGGGAAAATGCACAAAACCAAACCATTTTTTAAAAAAAGGTTAAAACACAAGGACAAAGAAACAAAGAAAACACTGAACTACCAGAAAAGCAAAAGATAAAATGATTATAAGAAGACCTCATATTTCAATAATCACCCTAAATATAAATGAACTGAACTCACCAATAAAAAGGCACAGAATTGCAGAATGGATCAAAAAGCAAAACCTAACCATATGCTGCCTCCAGGAGACACATCTCAATTCTAAAGACAAATATAACTCAAAGTGAAAGGGTGGAAAACGATATTGCAAGCAAATAGCATTCAGAGAAAAGCGGTAGTAGCAGTACTAATATCAGACAAAATAGACTTCAAAATCAAAAAGATAAAGAAAGATACTGAGGGACACTTCATAATGATAAATGGAATCATACACCAAGAAGACATAACACTTTTTAATATCTATTCTCCCAATCAGGGAGCCCTGAAATATATAAAGCAATTACTAACAGAACTAAAGGGAGAAACAGACCATAACACTATTGTAGTAGGGAACCTAAATACCCCACTGTCAGATATGGATAGATCATCCAAACAGAAAGTAAATAAGGAAAAAAGATCCTTAAATGACACAGCTGGACATGGTCAACATTCACAGAGCCTTTCAACCCAAAACAGCTGCTTATATATTCTACCCTAGTGCACATGGAATATTCTCAAGGATTGGCCACATACTGGGACATATAGATAGCCTCACCAAATAAAGAGGGTTGAAATCATACCAACCATATTCTCTGATCGTAATGCTTTGAAACTTGAGATCAGTTGCAAAAAGAAAGCAGAAGGAACCACATATATATGGGGATTGAGCAACATGATACTAAAGAACGACTGTATCAGAGAAGAAATTAAAAGAGAGATTGAGAGATACATAAAAATGAATGATAATGATAGTGCAATATATCAAAACTTTTGGGACACAACAAGAGCGATCATAAGAAAAAAGTTCATATCATTAAAGACCAAAGATTAAGAATGATCTCCAAAAAACAGCCTAATATTTCATCGTAAAAAACGAGCAAAGAAAAAAATGAAGCCTAAAGTCAGTAGAAGGAAAGAAATAATCTCTATTAGAGCATAAATAAATAAAATTGAGAACAAAACAATAGGAAAAATAAATGCAACAAAGAACCAGTTCCTTGTGAAGTTTAATAAAGCTGACTAGATTCACTAAAGAAAAAGAGAAAGAACAGAAATCAACAAATGAGGAGAAATTATGACAAATACTGAAGAAATACAGAGGATGATACAAAAATACTTTGAAAAAATTATATAACACCAAATTTAATAACCTAGAAGACATAGACAAGTTTTCAGAAAAATATGATCTTCCTACCCTGAATCAAGAAGAACTGGAAAATCTAAATACCAATCAGCAGTATGTAAAACAAAAAAATCAACAAAAATTTACCAAAAAGTAAAAGTCCAGTACCAGATGGCTTCACCAGTGAATTCTAACAAACATTCAAAGAAGATTTAATATCTATTCTCCTCAAACTCTTCCAAAATATCGAAGAGGAGGCAATACTTCCCAGATCATTTTATGAGACTAATATACCTTGATACCAAAACTTGGTAAAGATAACACAAAAAAAGAAAACTACAGACCATTATCTCTAACGAACACAGTTGCAAACATCCTAAATAAGATACCAGCAAACCAAATACAACAACATATTAAAAAGATTAAATGACATAATCAAGGTGTCTTCATCCCAGGGGCACATGAATGGTTTATCATATGCAAACTGATTGATGTGATACACCACATAAATAAATTAAAAAATAAAAATCATATGATCTTATCCATAGATGCAGGAAAAGCCTTTGAAAAGATACAGCATTCATTTATGATCAAAACACTTCACGAAATTGGTATAAAAGGAAAGTTAACATAATAAAGGCTATATATGAGAAACCCTCAGCTGACTTTAACTTAATGGTGATAAACTAAAAACATTCCCTCTAAGATCAGGAACAAGGCAAGGCTGTCCACTATCACCACTGTTATTCAATATAATATTATTGGAGGTTCTACTGAGTGCAATCAGGCAAGACAAAGATATAGAAGTCATCCAAATAGGAAACAAAGAAGTCAAACTGTCACTATTAGTGGATGACATGATTTTCTATATAGAAAACCCTAAAGACTCCATAAGAACACTACTAGAAACAATCAGCAAATACAGTAAAGTTTCTGGATAAAAATCAATGTTCAAAAATCCTTAGTGTTCCTATAGTCTAACATTGAAGTGTCAGAAAAGAAGTTGAAAAAGTTATTCATTTTGCAATCACAACAAAAGTAATAAAATTCCTAAGAATAAATCTAATGAAACATGTGAAGGACCTATATATTGAAAATTATAAAACTCTATTAAAAGAAATAGAAGAAGATACAAAGAAATAGAAAGATATTTCGTGTTCTTGGATTGGAAGAATCAACACAGTTAAAATGACCATATTACTTAAAGCAGTATACAGATTTAATGCAATCTCCATCAAAATCCCACCAGCATTTTTGAAAGATATAGAACAAAAAATCATCAGATTTGTGTGGAAGTACAAAAGACCCCAAATCGCCAAAACCATCCAATGAAAAAAGAGCAAGTTTGAAGGCATCATTCTGCCCAACTTGAAATTATACTACAAAGAAACAATAATCGAGACAGTATATTATTGGCAGACAAACAGTCACACAGACCATTGGAACAGAATTGTGAGTCTAGAAATAAACACATGTTTATATGGGCCAATAATTTTCAACAAAAATTCAGAAACACATAGTGGAGAAAGAAAAGCCTCTTCAATAATTGTGCTGGGAAAACTAGAGTCACCTGCAAAAGAATGAAACTAGACTGCTGTCTATCACCACACACCAAAATTAATTCAAATGGATTAAAGACTTGAATATAAGACCTGAAACAATAACTTGCATAGAAGAAAAAGTAGGAACTAAATTTGTGGACCTTGGATTTAAAGAGGATTTTATTAATTTAACCTTAAAGGCAAGGAAAGTAAAAGCAAAAATAAATATGAATATGTCAAATTTAAATGCTTCTGCACAGCAAAAGAATCTGTCAACAAGAGAAAAAGACAACCATCTGAATAGGAAAATACATTTATAAGCAATACCTTCAATAAGGGCCTAATATCCAAAATATACAAAAAACTCACACAACTCAACAACAACAACAACAATGAAACAATCTAATTAAAAAGTGGGCAGAGGACCTAAACAGACACTTCTGCCAAAAAACAAAACAAACAAAAAAAAACATACAAATGGCCAACAAACATATGAAAATATGCTCGACATCACTAGCTATTAGGGAAATGTGAATCAAAACCACAATGAGATTTCATCTCACACCTGTTAGAAGCGCTGTTATCAACAGGACAATTAATAATAAGTGTTGGAGGGGAAGAGGAGAAAAAGGAACAGTCATATACTGCTGGAGGGACTATAAACTGGTACAGACACTATGGAAAACAGTATGGAGTTTCCTCAAAAAAACTTAGAATTAATCTAACCTCTATTGGTTATTTACTCCAAAGACTTGAAAACATATATCAGAAAAGATATTTATACAACCATGTTTATAGTAGTATTATTCACGGTAGCCAGGACATGAAAGCAACTGAAATGTCCTACAATAGATGATTGGATGAAGAAGATGTGATGCATATATACAATAAAATATTACTCAGCCATAAGAAGAGATGAAATATTGCCATTTGTGAAAACATGGATGGACCTCGAGATAATCATGCTAAGCAAAATAAGACAGACAGAAAAAGTTGAAAACCAAATGTTATCACTTATATGTGGAATATAAACCTAAAAGCAACAAAGAAACATGACAAACAAATAAGAGACTCATGGGCATGGACAATAGACGAGTGGTTACCAGAGAGGAAGATGGAGGAGGGAAGTAGATGGAGTAAAAGAGGTCAAATATGTGGTAACAAAAAGAAATCTAACTATGGGTGGTGAATATACAATGCAAAAATATATATGACTTATTGTTGAATCGTACACTTGAAACTTACTGGATTTTGTTAACTCATGTCACCATAATAAAGAAAATAATAATAAATAAAAGTAAAAATAATGGTAAAAATATTAAACAAGCTTTGATGAACCACAAATAAGTACAAAGTAACATCACCTTACGCGTGTCAGAATGGCTATCATTAATAAATCAACAAACAAGTGTTGGTGACAATGTCAAGAAAAGGGAACTCTCATACATTGTTGTTGGAATTGCAAATTGGTAAAGCACTATGAAACACAGTCTGGAGGTTCCTTGAAAAATTAAAAATAGAGCTGCCTTATCACCCAGCAATCTCACTTTTGGATATTTGTCCAAAGAAATCTAAAACATTAATTTGTAAAGATATATGCACACCTGTGTTCATCGCACTGATATTCACAATAGCCAAGATATGGAAGTGACCTAAATGCCCATCAACAGATAATTGTATAAAGAAGTTATATAAAAAACTTATGGTTCATATATAAAATGGAATATTACTTAGCCATAAAAAATAAAATCCTACCATTTGCAACAACATTGATGGACCTAGAGGTTATAATGCTGAGTGAAATAAGTGAGACAGAGAAAGATAAATATCATATGGTTTTCCTTATATGCAGAATCTAAGGAACAAAAAGAATAAACTAAACAAAAACAGACTCACAGAGGACAATCTAGTCACTGCCAGAGGGGAAGGAGTTTGGGGATCTGGGAGAAAGATGTGAAGAGTTAAAGAGGTCAAATTAGTAGTTGCAAGATGGTCATGGGGATGGAGAGTATGGCATAGGGAATATGGTCAGTAGTATTATAATGGTTATGTATAGAGCCTGATGGGTGATAGAGTAATGGGGAGATCTTTCATAAACAATATAAACGTCTAACCAATGTACTTTATACCTAAAACTAATATATATAAAAAATAGAATATAGGAAAATTTAGATGATTACTATGGTCTTAATAGAGTTTTTTTTTTTTTCTAATTTCTTTGAGGTTATATTCTAAAATTCAATCATCCTTAATAAGGTCTAAAAGTTCCAACATTTTAAAAACTTCTGTACTGAAAGATAAAGTATAACAAAAATATCTGTGTTTTAACTCTGCACAATCCATATCCTTCTCCTCTGATTCTTGACATTCATGAATCTATAGAAAATTAAACAGCTCTCAAATAATTTTTAAATCAAATTGAATTAAATTGATCCATTTAAAAATATTTTTCATGTAATTAACTGCTGCTCTAATATCACTACCTGCAGTTTTCTCTTTAATTTTTTTCATTTCAAAGTTTTACTTCTCTCTCTTTTTTGTCTAGTTATTACAATAATAGGGGATTTCACAAGAAAAAATATTCATCTTAAATTGGGGGCATATCTTGTTTTAAAACATAGGACCATTATTATTATTTAGGAGAAAATGAAAATAGCCCTAATTCCTTGATACTAGAAGAATATGCCATTTCTATTCCTGCTCTCATTTATTATCCCATTAAATTCAGCTAGTATATACCATCCCAAAGTCAGTTCAAAACATCCATTTCTCCAAAATAGATCAGGCATAATGTCATTTTTCTCTTCTGTATTTCAGTTCTGACATGGCTCTCTGGAAAGCTCTTAATTATGTTTTGATGTTGCACATTGCTTATCACTGTGGCCTCTAATCCCATGTAAAGTATAATAAATAAAACAAAATGGAATGAATTAAAAATGAACTCTATCTATTCTTTTAGAAATTTAACTCTTTCAAAATCTCTTGGAGACATTCCAAACTCCTCAAGTTGTGCCTTAATAACCTAGCAGTATTAATTTTAATAACCCATGTATTAATATGTACTCAAGAAAAAATGGTTTTACTAACCATAGAATCACAAGGAACTTATAAAGTCACATTGTGTTTCTCATCCCTATGGAAATTACCCAGATTAAAAAGTTAACACAAATAGGAGTCTTGTTTTCTATTAATATACTGAAATGATGATCCATTAGTAACTTTTTAAAAAAATAACTATTTAGCTACTTAGAATCCTCTGGCCCTATGATTTGGATAGAATAATATGAATAAAAGTAGATAAAATAATAAGAATTGAGTCTGTCTTGGAAGTCAGATTTCCAAAAGTTACATTTTGTGTATGTGTACATTTATAACAGATCAGCCAGGCAACTGCTTTTCAGTAGCTGTCATCATTACGTGTGATCTTGGTAGGCATTCCAGGTGACAAAATTGAACAAATCATATAACATACTACTTGTTAGAGAATTGTGTGTGCTCAGAGGATTATAGCTGGACTATAAAGCGCATCATTATGATCTCTTCATTTCTGAAGTGTATTCTAATTTCTGGTTCTAAGTGGAAGAAAATAAATATATTATGATATGATTTTTTGCATATGCTTCAGTATTTAATATGATTTGAAAATTAAATTGTAGAATACATTAAAAGTTTTTTTTTTGTTTGTTTTCTGTCTCCATTTAGTCCTTATTATTTAAGCCTATGGGTACATTTAATGGGTCTTTGCATATTTTTTAAATAGCTCATCCTTTTCTAATTATTACAGTAGCTGAAGTTCTCAGTAAAGTCTTCCTGCCCCCTATCTCTGAAGGACAATGTCATTATGAGTGTGAAGGACACTTAGAGGACTAAAGAAATAGTAATATATGATTTAATGTGACAAACTGACATTTCATTTATTATAATGAAACTAGTTTTGGGAAGAACAATTTACATTTTAAAAATACATATATTAGTAAATGCACTTGTAAAATTTGCAAATAAATATAATTACAACTTGTATGTCCCTCAATTCTTTAGCCTTGAGGGGGGTCAATATTCTTCCTTTAGAACTCAATCAACTAAAGTCCCCAAGTCTCCATTCTGTATGATTGACAGAAGTCAAATGTTTTCTCCAAATGTCGTATTTTATCAAGTGTGAGGAACATATTTATATACATTTTAACATCATTGAAGTAGGATTTGTCCTTTAGTCAGTGGAATCTTGAAATTATTGTCAGCCAGACGGCAGTTATGAAATAGCTATCATTGTCATCACCTGTGTGACTTGGGTAGATATTCCCGATAGCAAAACTGGCCATTGTAACATCTCAACATTCTGAACATTTGAATGTAAAAACAATCTGAGGAAGAAATGAGTTCTGTATGTTATACAAAATTCTTCTCACGAGTCCCACAGCAAGATTAGAAAAGCACCGGTTTCCAAACCAGTATCATTGGCTTGGAAGAAAATCTCAATCAATTGTACAGCACTTTGAAGATATGCTGCATCACCAAGAAAGCAATGGAAAAACCAAAAAAGATAGCAACAGCTCTTGAGTCAAAAATTGTCTCCAACTAGCCAGACTTATAAAGAAGAATCAAATTTAAAAACGCTTGTTTTAAAGTTATGTATTTGCAAGAGTGATATGTAATAAAAATCTGTGTTTAAGTAAATCTAAAAGGATTCTTCCTGGCAGTTCAGTGTATTCACAGACCTCTCCTCCAACACCATATTTCAAAAGGCTTATTTTTTTTTCCTATCAGTATTTTTCACTGTCCAACTTCTGCATCCATACATAGTAACTGGAATATAAGGATGTGGATGATTTTAGCCTTGGTTTCTAATGACATGGTGATGTTTCCTAATTTCTTTCATTACTGCCCTTCTGGGTCTCAGTATTTTCTTGATTTCTTGGCTGCAGTCTCTATTTGAATTGAAAACTGAATCAAGTTAACCAAAATCTAACAATTTCAATGTCTTCTTTATCTTTGTTAAAGTTGTGTGTTTCTATAGTCATAATTTTTGTCTTAATGTTCAAATGTAGTCCTTCTTTGGCATTTTCTTCTTTCACTTTTATCAGAGGTCCTTTCAAATCATTGCTACTTTCTGCCAGTAAGATTGTATCATCTGCATATCTTAAGATAGTACTGTTTCTTCTACTAACATCAATTTTCACTCCTCCTTCCTCTGAGTATAGTTCAGCTCACATATAATGTGACATTAAGAAATTTTTATTAGAATCTCGTGACTGTGAAGAAAAATGTAATGTCATAAACAAAATTTTAATAGAACATTTAATAGTATTTGGTTTAGAGTTTTTGCTCTGCTCTTTCACAGAGAGGTCTTTTCTAGATCTATCCTTGATTTGCTTCTCTCTTGTAACAAACAGCATGCCTTGCTAAAAAGGAAATACCCTTAGCCAATATGAAAACCCCATGGATGTCTAAAAATCTTGTTGGGTTTCCTTCCAGTTCAAAATAAAGGTGGCTTTTCACATGGTTATGGAGAGTAGTTTATTTTCTTATTGACTCAAAAAAGCCTATTAAAATGTTCTTCTCTGTAAGGTTTATGTATATTTTCCAAAACCAAACAACAGTATTCTCCTAAAGATAAATTCTACTTCTATTTCCAAAATAATAGAGAAAAAAATGAAGCAGCTTGTGAAAATATAAGCTTGTTCTTACTATATAAAAAATTCACTAGAAGAAAATATAACAAAAAGACATAAAATTTCATAGACCTCTATGATGACTTTAATTTGATGTTATATTTGCACTAAAATCTTAATGACATAAGTGAGTGGGTATTAACAGATATTGGTATGAAGCCACAAGAGAATGAGATAGATTTACAAACTGGAATTGGTGAGATTTCATCACAAATTTTACTTTCAAAGTCTCCACAGTGAAATAAACCAAAGTTAGGCAAAGTCACCAATTAAATTAGTTAACAAGATCTATAAATACTGCACACTGAAAATAAAATATGAGTTACAAATCAGAGCAGTATTATAACTTTTAGTGTGTTAAATTTTAGAGACACAAACTTAACCCAAGGAGCTTTTTGCAAACTGAAAAGTTCTATCTCCTAGTTTCTAATTATTCTGAATTAAGAGGTCTGGCAGAAGGTCTAGCCATTTACTTATTTGTCACAAAAACATCATGTGAATCTGAAGCAAATGTTTCAAGAGGCTTGACATTAAAAAAAAAAAAAGTACTATAAAGCCTGTATCTAAAATAAGAAAAAAAAAAATCCAATAAGGTATTACATTAACATGTGTTGACTGCTTTTTTGGTTAACTTGATACAAAATTCAACAATTAGCAGATTTATGAAAAAAATAATTTGAAACACTTTTAGACATTTAATGGACAAATTATTTATTAGTATTGAATGGTCTTCAGAGAAAAAAATCTTAGCACAATAATTTAATTACATTGTTTTGAAAAATGTCGGTTATTTCAAATATGTATAGAACATCACAGTTTTGATCATGAACTAGGTATATTTGGTATTCCATAAAACCTAAATTTTAATAATTATTATTTTATAAGTGAAATACTGTAGAAACGACTTTCAAAATTCTCAGGTCATATTTGATGTATATAGATACTGTCATAAATGTATAGCATATTCTTAACAACAAAATATTTTTAACATTGAAAGCCGTGTGCTGTTACAAAAATGTAAAGGGTTTTATATAACATTCACTTATATAATAAACAATCCATAATTATTTAATTTTGTCAAATATAAGAGTAAAACACATTAGTTTATTCAAAATTATTTTGAAAAATTTATTTTCTCAGTTCAACATCAATATTAGGTTTCTATATTTACTCATCAGGTGTCAATTAAGCCCTTTCTATGTACAAGGCACTGTGTTAGATTCCATACTGGATAAAATGTCCTTGCTTAAAATATAGTAGCATAAAGAAGAATTTCAATAAATAGAAAAAATACTATGTTTGGATGCTATAGTTTATTTTGCTATTTCCTTACATATAAGAAGAAGTACAATTTTTAGAATGTTAATTTAGAATTAGGTGTCAATTAACTTCTTAGAATCTCCATTACTTTATCTGTATAATTAGAAAAAAAATATTATCTACGTCATAAGGTTGTTATGCAAATAAAAGAGACAATGCATGTAGCTCATAGTAGGCGCCATGTGTTATTATTACTAAATTATTATTTAGTAATTATTATTATTATGTTATTATTGTTAAATGCCAGGATATTATGACTACAGTCATCTATGGAGGAAACATGTTTAGTGCCCTGGAAAACTATTCTCAAATTTCAAGAATGTCAGCACAAAGTGGATCAGTGAGTTTAAACATGAACAGACTTCTGAAATAGTCTTTAAAAGGGAAGTCATGAGATGTGCGTTGAGTTGTGTCATTGTGAAAAATAGCATATTATGAAAATTAATTTACTATTCTTTGTTCATCAGTATAGGTTAGCATTAGTTAAACTTAGAAACTTAATTTCTCTACTCTGAGCCATTGTATTAAACTTCCAACCAATTTACATTTTATAATATAGAGTCTTAAATAAATTATTCAGGTTTCTGACTGAAGGATACAGCATGCTCTGATTAAAATGCAAGAAGTAATTTCTAATTGAGTTATAGTTTTGTTTGATAACATACCACTTTTGTATTACAGAGGAAATCAGATGGATTATAAATTATAGCTTCTTTCTCATTTCCTAAAATGCAGAAATGAAAGACAACTGAGAATAAGTTAATATCAGTGTTTTGGGAGAGAACGTTTGGCAACTGCTTTATATAATAATTTCAGATTCCAAATTGGAGTCCTATTAAGAACAACCCAGTTATTTGTTGTTTCACAAATTTAATACTGAATAACATCTCTATTTCTGCAGCATTTTTGAAGCACATAAGTATAAAATAGTAAGAAATTCAAGTATTAGAGATCTCAAAAACATTGTTCATGACAGTCTTCTTTGTTAACAAGTAAATACATTTTAGTTTTTAAAAATTTTGTCAAAATAGAGAAGTTTCAAATACTTAAAAAAATTTTGCCAACTATATGTGGCCTTCTGCAACTTCTAACCTGTGTATGTTGTAAATATTTACTCCATATCTGTATGTTTGCAAAAATGAAAAATGAATCTAGTCTCTCTCTCTCTCTCTCTCTCTCTCTCTCTCTCTCTCTATTTTTGTTGTTTTATTTTATATTTTCAAAAATTTTAATTTGACCACTTCTTAGCCAAATCCTTTATATTTGGGGGAACTGAAACTACATCATTTTTTAAAAAAACAAAAGTATTGGTTAAGTAAATACTTAAATTTCTTAATACAAAATCATTTTTCTCCTGGAAATGGCAAATCAATTAAGCTCATATTCTAAATAAATAACCCTCAGGTGCTTTAAAAGACCTAAAGAAACAGTTCTGCTTACCTCCTAGGGGCAGCATTTGATCTCTGGTGTGAAGATAACCCAATGTTTTCTGAAGAATATAAGTCTGAGATCAGTTCCTGACAAAGTTAACCCCAAATAGCAACTCTTTACTCTATGATATTACTGGAGTAAAAACAAAAGTATACAAAAAAGCAAATTGAGACAAACAACAAAGAACAGAGGCTCTTAATCTTGAGAAATTATATTTTCAATGTTAAAAAGCTTGAGCAATGAGATTTTTGGAGTTTTATTTTTAAGAATTCTTAAGGTGAGCATGTTTAAGCTGATTCCCTAGGAAAAAGAACTGATGGTGGAGAGTAGATGGCAAGGGGATTAAATGTAATATTTGGCAAGTGATTGGCTTCAACATTGAAGTTTAAGGATCATGGAGGACTGGAGCTAAGGACAAATTGCATTAGCTAAGATATTCCAAAGTATTTCTACCACAACATTCATTTTGTTTGTCCAAGCAGCCTTCAGGGCCCTTAAACTGACAGTAGCTCCAAATATATGCTCTAGATAATACCAGGGTCATAATCAAATGTAAATTGCTGATATGACTTCCCCAAGAGCACTTGTGATCATTTGCCTTCCCTGCCTTCCAGAGTCTTCTCCTTATGCTCTCCTTAGTTAAGACCTCTGTGCAAAGACTATAGCTAAGATGGCAGGGTAGGTAAATGAAGTACTCACCTCCTCCAATGACTGCATTAAAATTACAACTAAATTATAGAGCAATCAACCTAGAGAATCACCTGAAGTCTAACTGAACATAACACATATAATTGAGGATATAAAGAGGCCACATCAAGACCAATAAGAGGAGTGGAGACACGAAATGGCCTGGCTCCACACCTGCATTGGTGATTGAGCAATGGAAGGGATATCTCAGCTGCAGAAGTCTCACTAAAGAAAGAAGTGGCCCTAACCCCACACCATGGCTCCCCAGCCCAGGGTTCCAGTGTTGGGAAGAGAAGTGTCCACAAAATCTGTCCATGAAAATCAGTGGGGATTCTGGATGTCTGGGTGACAGAGAAAGAATCTGGAAATCCAGATGTCCCCTTAAAGGGCCTCATTTGCTCACACTCCAGAGAAGGGACAGCAGCTCTGGAAACTTAAGAGACATACAGGGAAATCATGAGTCTTGTGGCTTTGGACCAAGGACTAGAGGGAGAGCTGCCATAGTCACTTTGTTGAGCTTTCCTCCTGTGCAGCCTACAGGTAGGCACCATCTTGCCTGTGGATAGCACTCCCCTCACACAGCCAATTCTGAATCTGCATTGGCCTGGTGAGATCTACTCACTTCACCCAGTGACACTCTGAGACCCTATCCCACCCAATTTGCAAATTACCCATCACAAACTCATTGCCTGGAAACCAGCACCATCCTGCACTCTCAGCAGGGGGCATATTGGACAGCAGTCAATAGCTCTTAGCTTAGGCACTCAGAAGAATCTTTGGATGGAAGGCAACCAGCTCTGGACTGAGCTACAGTATCTCTTGAAAAAATCTCAGGGGTCTGTGAGCCTAAAATGAGTTGCAGGTGGCCTCTGTGTGATCTGAGGCTTTTGTGAATGGCCACAGGCTCAGCATTGACATTGCCTTGCAAAATTCACTTTACCCCAATGACTCCCTAAGACCTCGTCCCACCCAATTTGCTAGTTGCCAAAAACATATTCATGTCTGGATAAGCAGCCCTATCCAGCCCTAGGCAGGAGGCTCTTTTAGCAACAATTGACAGGCCTCTGTTCACACACCTCCAAAGACAATCCTGATGGCGGACAACCAGGATTGTCCAAGCAGCAGTATTTCTTGAACAAATCTCAGATGCCTGTGGGTCCCAGGTGGGTGGTCGCTAGCCTCTTTGGGATCTGAAACTTTTGCAAGAGGCCACAAGCTCAGCACTGATACCAAACCTGAATCTTCATTGGATGGATTAAATCTACTTTCTATACCCAGTGACTCCCTGGGTCTTTGCCCCATCTATGTTGTGTACCACCCAAAGGGTCTTTCAGCTGCTGAATGTTACAAGCATTTGGTAAGCAGCCTAAAAACTTGGGGTGCCTTAGACCTTTTGCTAAGCCCAGTACTGCTGGCAACTGGCTTCAGTTTGTCACATGGTTTGTCCCACACTCCTTTAGATCCAGCACAATCAATGATCACCTGTGGATCACTTTGCAGTTTCTACCAGGTACCCTGCATGGTCATAGGCAGCAGCTAAACTTGACCAGAATGGGAGTCCCTCCCAAGAGGCCACAGATCCAACACACCTGAAGGATGGCATCAGATCACAATATAGAACCACTTGATTAACCACACAAGCAGCACACCCAAAAGATGGTCTCAACAGGTAGGTACACAAGCCTGCTGGGGCGAATCCCACTTCATTAGGTCAACCCTCACATAGCAGCCCAGAACATGTAGGCATGGCAAATCCTCACAGCCAGTCAGCCTGAGAGTCAATCCCATTCACTGATATGCCAACAACAATCAAAATGTAACTACAACAGGAGAGTACACATGACTCACACAACAGACACTCCTGGAGCTTCCAGAGTAGGTAATCAGAAACACCGTACAACTGAGCCACACAGAACACTTACTACATAAGACCACCCAGCCAAGACTGGGAGACATAACAGTTCTACCAAATACCTAGAAAAAGAAAAAAACAACCAACCAACAAACAAACAAAAAACAAGGGAGGCAGCCAAAACAACAACAACAACAAAAACAACAACAACAACAACAACAACAACAACAACAAAGAAACAAGTCACAAATGAAACATGAGAAAACTCCAGAAAAAGAACTAAATGAAATGGAGGAAGGTAACTTAGCAGATTAAGAGTTCAAAACACTGGTTTTAAGTATGCCCAAAGAACTTAGAGGAAGACTAGATAATTTCAGTGAGAACATCAAAAGATAGATAGTAAGCAGAAAAGATGATATAGAAATCATAAAAAAGAACCAGTCAGAAATGAAACTATGATAACTGAAATGAAGAATACCTTAGGAGTAATCAGCAATAGATTAAATAAAGCAGAGGATCAAATCAGTGACTTAGAAGATAAGGTAGGTGATGTTAGAAACATGGCAGAGTAAGAGATGTCTCAGGATCTCTCCCCTTGAAACAACAATAGCTGAACATTTAAAACTCAACAAAAAATACCCAAATGGTACAGCATCACGTCTGAGTGTGGGATCTGTGCATAAGAGTTACCACTGGTCAGAACCACAGGGTTCTGGAAGTAACGAAGTAGACTGGAATAATAAAGAAGATGCCTCTCACAGCCAGAGCACCCTGCAGGAGGAGGGGAAGGAGAGATGGTGCAGCAGGTTCTCTGAACAGCTCTACTTGGGAGAGCTGTGAGCTCCGCATGGCCAGCAACTGTGCCCAGGCATTATGGAAAAAAGTATAGAAGTGAGGATGACAGAGAAGTGGGGATGTCAGAGAAATAACAGTTGATTATTACCTGCTGCACTTTCAAAACCACAGGGCAGTGCCGCAGCCCTCATTTCCCAAACAAGAGGCCCCTTCACCAGTACTCTCTAAGACCTAACATGAAGCCTCAGGAGAATCTGAGAAAACCCTACTGAAACTGTCTTTAATACAGACAGAGTGTGAGGGTAGTGAGAACGATTGAATATCTATTAGGAAAAAAAGCATTATTAAGACATTGTATAAAGCAGAGATCTAAGAGGCTTAGACACCACCTACTTAAACCAAAAGGAAAATGCCTCCTTTACAACAAACTAAAAAGGGAACTTTATATAAAAAGTCTTTCTGGGAAAAAAGCAGAACGCATGTCCATTAATGCCCAGGCAGAAAAACAGTCCATTAAAAATCATGAAAACCAAGGTGATAAGAAAGCTCAGAAAAAAAAAAAAAAAAAGTCTCCCGAAAATAAGCTTACTGACATAGAAATATGTAACTTAAATGACAGAGAATTCAGGATGGTACTTCTGAAAAAACTCAGTGAGATCCAAAATGATTGATTACAACAATTTCAGAAATTGAAAAACAACAACAACAACAACAACAACTAGATGAGCAGAATGACTTATTAAGCAAGGAGATTTTAACCCTCAAACAGAAACAGACAGAACTTATTGAGATGAAGAACACACTGAAAGATATGAAAAATAAAATAGCAAACTTGAACAAATGGAAGAAAGGATCAGCGACATTGAAGATAGAACCTAGAAATAAGTCAGAAGGAAGAAGAGAGAAACCGAAAATGGAAAATAATGAAAGAAAAATACTAGAACTAGCTGATACCATCAGAGAGGAAACAAGAATAATGGGAATTCTCGAAGGGGAGGAAAAGAAACAGGTATTAGAAAGCATTTTCAAACAAACAGTTGACGAGAATTTCCAAAATCTAAGGAATGAGTTGGAGCTTGTAATTCAAGAAATCAACAGAATAATCAATTATCTTAATGCAAAGAGACCTTCTCCAGGACACATTATATTAAAATTATCAAAAAAAAAAAAAAACTCACAACAACAACAAAGAAGAATCATAAGAGCAGTCAGGGAAAAGAAGATGGTAACCTATAGAGGAAAACCCATTGGATTATAGTTTTACCTCTCAGCACAAACCTTATAAGCCAGAAAGGAGTGGAATAAAGTATTCAAACTATTAAATGAAAGGTACTACCAGCCAAGATTAATGTATCCAGCAAAGCTCTACGTTAGATATGAAGGAGAAATAAAACCTTTCCAGACATATAAATATTGAGAGAATTTGCCACTACCAGGCCTGCATTACAGGAGATACTAAAAGGGGTCTGCTCACTTAAAATAAAATGACAAAAAAAAAAAATACATAACTGTGAATAAGGGGACTAGCAGGCATACGGAAGTAGAGTAGCACAACCCATATGAAGAATGGGGCATTATAAGCTCAAACAATAAGAATAGGTTTGCTATAGTAAGATAGTAATGAACGTTCAGCAAACATAGGGACAAAATGAGACAACAGTGACTAAAAAGGGGAGGAATCAAAGATCCAACTTTGCAAAAGGGAATGTAGATTAGGCACGTGCAGAAGAAAATGGATTACTATATATATATATATATGTGTGTGTGTGTGCATATACACACACACACACACACACACACACACACACACACATATACATATATATCCATTACATTTTTGTAATATTAACCACATGCCAAAGATTCAGAACTGAAGTACATAACATAAAACAAAAAGGACCAAAGGGAAAATGCACAAAACCAAACCAAATTTTTTTTTAAAAAAAGGTTAAAGCACAAGGACAAGGAAACAAAGAAAACACTGAACTACCAGGAAGCAAAAGATAAAATGGATATAAGACCTCATATTTCAATAATCATCCTAAATGTAAATGGACGGAACTCACCAATAAAAAGGCACAGAGTTGCAGAATGAATGAAAAACAAAACCCAACCATATGCTGCTTCCAGGAGACACATCTCAGTTCTAAATACAAATATAAACTCAGTGTGAAAGGGTGGAAAATGCTATTTCAAGCAAATGGCATTCAGAGAAAAGTGGGAGTAGTGTTATTAATATCAGATGAAAAACACTTCAAGATTAAAAAAAAGTAAAGAAAGATACTGAGTAACACTTCATAATGATATAGAGAATCATACATCAAGAAGACATAACACTTTTGAATAACTATTCTCCATATCAGGGAGCCAAAACTATATAAAGCAATTACTAACAGAACTAAAGGGAGAAACAGACCAAAACATTGCCATAGTAGGGAACTTAAATACCCCACTGTTGGATAGGGACAGATCACCAAACAGAAAATCAATAAGGAAATAAAATCCTTAAATGACACATTAAAACAAGTGGACATAATTGACACTTACAGAGCTCTTCATTCCCAGACAGTGGCTTATATATTCTTCTCTAGTGCACATAGAACATTCTCAAGGAATGACCACATACTGGGACCTAGAGATAGTCTCAACAAACATAAGAGGGTTGACATCATACCAATCATATTCTTTGATCATAATGCTTTGAATCTGGAGATCAACTATAAAAAGAAAGCAGGAAGAACCACAAATTTCTGGAGATTAAACAACATGCTACTAAAAAATAACTGGATCAGAGAAGAAATAAAAAGAGAGACCAAAGGATAAATGGAAATGAATGATAATGATAGTACAACATATCAAATCTTTTGGGAAATGACAAGAGCAGTCATAGAGAAAAGTTCATATCATTACAGGGCTACCTCCAAAAATAAGAACAAGCCCAAATAAGCAACCTAACAATTCATCTTAAAAAAAAAAAAAAAAAAACTAGAAAAGGAAGAACAAATGAAACCTAAAGTCAGCAGAAGGAAAAAAATAATAATCAAAATTAGACCAGAATTAAATGAAATTGAAAACAAACAAAAACAAAAACAACAAACAATGCAAAAATATATGCAACAATCATCTGGTTCTTTAAGAAGGTTCATAAAATTGACAAACTCCTGGCTAGATTCATTAAAGAAAAAAGAATAAGGACACAAATAAATAAAATCAGGGGTTAAAGAGGAGAAATTACAACTGTCATCGAAGAAATACAAAGGCTCATACGAAATACTGTGAAAAATTATATAACACTAAATTTAACAACCTAGAAAAGTGGACAAGTAATTAACAATATACAACCTTCCTAGACTGAATTAACAACTGAAAATCTAAATGGATCAATCAGTAGTATGAAAATTAACATAATCAGCAAATCCTACCAAAAAGTAAAAGTTAAGTACCAGATGGCTTCGCCAGTGAATTCTATCAAACATTCAAGGAAGAGTTAAACCTATTCTCCTCAAACTCTTCCAAAAAGTCAAAAAGGAGGCAATACTTTCCAACACATTTTATGAGGCTAATATTACCCTTACACCCAAACCTGGTAAAAATAACACAAAAAATAAAACTACAGACTAATATCTCTCATAAACACAGATGTACAACTCCTAAATAAGATACTAGTGAACCAAATACAGCAACATATTAAAATGATTATACACCATGATCAAGAGGGCTTCATCCCAGGGACACAGGAATGGTTCTACATATGCAAATTGATTAATGTGATACACCATAAAAACATATTAAAAAATAAGAATCATATGATCATATCAATAGATGCAGGAAAAGACTTTGACGAGATACAGCATCCATTTATGATCAAAACACTTAACAAAATCGATATAGAAGGAATGTACCTTAACATAATAAGTCTATATATGACAAACCCTCAGCCAACATAATATTTATAGTGAAAAATTAACAACCTTCCCTCTAAGATTAGCAACAAGGCAGGGTCATCCACTGTCACTATTGTTATTCAATACAACATTGTAGGTCCTAGAGAGTGCAATCAGACAAAAGAAAGATATAAAAGGCATCCAAGTAGGAAACAAAGTCAAACTCTTACCATTTGTGGATGATATGATTCTCTATATAGAAAACCCTAAAGACTCCATAGGAACACTTTTAGAAACAATCAGAAAATACAGCAAAGTTTCTGGATACAAAATGAACGTTCAAAAATCCTTAGTATTCCTATACTCTAACACTGAAATGTCAAAAAATAAGTTGAAAAAATAATTCCTTTTGCAATTGCAACAAAAAGAATAAAATTCCTGTGAATAAATCTAACAAAACAGTGAAGGGCCTATATAAAGAAAACAATAAGACCCTATTAACAAAATCGAAGAAGATACAAAGAAATGGAGATATTCAAAGAATCAACATAGTTAAAATGACCTTATTACCTAAAGCGTTATACAGATTTAATGCAATTGCCATCAAAATCCCATTGGTATTTTTTAAAAAGTAAAACAAAAAATCATCAGATTTGTATGGAAGCACAAAAGACCCTGAATCGCCAAAGGCATCCTGAGAAAAAGAATGGGGCTTGAGGCGTCATTCTGCCTGACTTGAAATTATACTACAAAGTGACAATAATTAAGATGGCATGATATTGGCAGACATACAGTCACACAGATCAGTGGAACAGAATCACGAGTCCAGAAAAAAACGCATGTTTATATGGGCAAATAATTTTTGACATAAAAGACAGAAACATACAGTGGAGAAAGGAAAGCCTCTTCAATAAATGGTGCTGGGAAAACTGAGAAGCCACATGCAAAAGAATGAAACTAGACTGTTGTCTATCACCACACACCAACATTAACTCGAAATGAATTAAGGACCTGAATATAAGACCTGAAACAATAAAATACATAGAACAAAACATAGAAACTAAACTCGTGGACCTTGGACTTAAAGAAGATTTTATGAATTTGACCTCAAAGTCAAGGGAAGTAAAAGCAAAAATAAGTGAATGAGATGACATCAAACTGAAAAGTTTTTGCACAGTAAAGGGAATCGTCAATGAGATCAAGAGACAACCATCCGAAAAGAAAAATATATTTGCAAGTAACATCTCCTATAAGGGCCAAAATATACAAAGAACTCATACAACTCAACAACAACAACAACAACAACAACAAAAGCGATCCAATAAATATAAATAGGAAGAGGACCTGAACAGACATTTCTCCTTAGAGGACATACAAATGGTCAACAAATATATGAAAAGATACTCAGTATCACTTGCTAATAAGAAAATGCAAATCAAAACCACAATGATATACCATCTCACACCTGTTAGAATAGCTATAGTCAACAGGACAAGTAATAACAAATGTTGGAGAGGATGCAGAGAATAAGGAACCCTCATACGCTGCTGGTGAGACTGCGAATTGGTACAGCCACTATGGAAAACAGTATAGAGAGTCCTCAAAAGACTAAGAATTGATCTATCATATGATCCAGCAATCCCTCTACTGGGTATTTACTCAAAAGACTTGTAAACTCATATTCAAAAAGATATTTGCACATTGATGTTCATATCAGCATTATTCACAGTGGCCAGGACATGGAAGCAACTGAAGTGTCCTATGATAGATGATTAGATAAAGAAGCTGTGGTATATATACATATGCAACGCAATATTACTCAGCCATGAGAAGAGATGCCATTTGCAACGACATGGATGGAACTCGAAAAAATCATGCTAAGGGAAATAAGCCAGACAGAAATAGTTGAAAATCACATGCTGTCACTTATATGTGGGATATAAACCTAAAAGCAACAAATGATCAGGACAAACAAACAGACTCAAGGACATGGACAATAGACTAGTGGTTACCAGAGTGGAGGTGGGAGATGTAAGGAGGAGGTTGACAAGGTAAAGTGTATTAAATATGTGGTGACAGAAAGATATCTAACTATTTGAGGTGAACACACATTGTAAATATATATATATATGTATGTATGTATGTATATATATATATATATATATATATATATATATATATATATATATATATAAATATATATATATATGCCTTACTGTTAAAATGTACAGTTGAAACTTATTGGATTTTGTTAACCAATGTCACCATAAAAAGAAATAAATTAATTAATTTTAAAAAAAGAAAACATAAAAAATTCAAGCATATCTTTGGGATTAATTTTATATACCAATATGTAATAATTAATTGCATTCTTATACAAGCAAAAATTATTTTAAAATATAATTTTTAAATATATCATTTTTATTGCAAGAAAAGCAAAGAAAAAACTATCTAAGAATTAAACTAAAAAAAAGTGAGGATAGTTTAAGAACCTCCGGGACAACATGAAGCCTAAATGAAATTCAGATCACAAGAATATCTTGAGATGAGAGAGAGCAAGGGGTACCCCCCATACAAATGTCTGCTGACTTTTCAGTGGAAACTTTGCAGGCCAGAAGCAACTAGCAAGAAATATTCAAAGTTATGAAAAACAGGAATCTACAACCACAAATACTCTACCTAGCAAGGTTTTTATTAAAATGTGAGATGATATAAAGAGCTTCCCAACAGGAAAAATCTAAAGGAATTCATCACCAACAATCCAGTATTACAAGAAATGTTAAAGGACTTCTGTAATAAGAAAAGGGGTAAAAAAGAAAAAGGAGTAACAAATAAGAATAATAAAATGGCAGTAACTATGTACCTATCAGTAATCATTTTAAATGTAAATAAATTAAATGTTCTAATAAAAAGACATAAATAAGCTGAATGGATAAGAAAATAAGACCTATGCATATGCTGTCTACAAGAGACTCATTTCAGGTCAAATGATACTTGCAGACTGAAAGTAAAGGGATAGAAAAAGATACTTCACACAAATGGAAATGAAAAACAAAGTGGGGTAGCAATATTTATATCAGATAAAATAGACTTTAAAACAAAGGCTACTATAAGAGACAAAAAAGGGCATTACATAATGATAAAGGGATCCATAAATCAAGAGGACATAATCCTAGTAAACATGTATACACCCAACATAGGAGCACCTTGGTAACTGACAAAAAGGAGAGATGAACAATAATACACTCATAATAGGAGACCTTAACACCCCATTGACACCAATGGACAGATCTTCCAGGCAAAGAATCAACACAGGAATCACTGGGCCTAAAAGACACATAGATTTAATAGATATTTTCAGAGCATTTTACCCAAGAGCAGCAAAATATACATTCTCCTCAAGTGCACATGGAACATTTTTAAGGAAAAAACACATGTTAGGACACAAAATAAGTCTCAATAAATTTAAGAATTTGAAATCATATCAACCGTCTTCACCAATTGCAATGATATGAAACTAGAAATCAATGACAAGAAAAAAACTGGAAAATACACGAACACATGTAGGCTAAAAGCACACTACTAAAACAATGAATGAGTTATCAATGAGGTCAAGGAAGAAATCAAAAGATAACAAGAAACAAATGGAAGTGAAAATACGATGACTCAAAAATCTATGGGTCACAGAGAAAGCAGTCTTAGAGGGAAATTCATAGCAATAGAGGCCTATCTCAAGAAACAAGAAAAAGTTCAAATAAATAGCATAACCTCACACTTAAAAGAACTTAAAAAAAAGCAAACAAAGCCCAAAGTGAATAGAAGAAAGAAAATAATAAAGATCAAAGTGGAAATAAATGAAATAGAATCTAGAAAAGCAATACAAAAGATTAATAAAATCAAGAGCTGGTTTTTGAAAGGATAAATTGACAGACCCTTAGCCAGACTAATCAAGTAAAAAAGAGAGGACTTCGATAAATAAAATGAAAAATGAAAGAGGAGAAATAACTATGGACTCCACAGAAATATAAAGGATCATAAGAAAGTACTACGGTGATTATATGCCAACAAATTGGTCAATCTGGAAGAAATGGCCACATTCCTAGAAACATGCAATCTCCCAAGAGTGAGTTAAGAAGAAACAGAAAATCTGAACCAACCAATTACCACCTAGGAAGTAGAATCAGTTATCAAAAACCTCCCAAGAAACAAAAGTCCTGGACCAGGTGGCTTCATAGGCAAATTTTACCAAACATTTAAAGAAGAATTAACACCCATTCTTCTCAAACTATTCCAAAAATTTCAAGAAGAGGAAAAGCTCCCTAATTCCTTTTATGGGGCTACCATTACCTTATTCCAAAACCAGACAAAGACATTACAAAAAAAGAAAACTATAGGTCCATATCTCTTATGAACACTGATGCAAAAATCAAAACAAAATATTAGCAAACCCAATTCAGCAATACATATAAAATATCATACACTGTGATCAAATTGGATTTATTTCTGGAGTGCAAGTTTGGTTCAATATCCACAAATCAACTAATATGGTACATCTCATTAACAAATTGAAAGATAAGAACCATATGATCATATTAATGGATGTAGAAAAAGTATTTGACAAAATCCAGCATCCGTTTATGATAAAAATTCTCAGAAAAGTGGAATAGAGGGGATGTAACTTAACATAATAAAAGCCAATATGACAAATTACACCTGACATCCTACACAATTGGGAAAGGCTAAAAGAATTTTCTTTAAGATCAGAAACAAGACAAGGATGCCCACTTTTACCACCCTTCAACACCATATTGGAAGTCTTAGCCACAGCAATCAGACAACAAAGAGAAATCAAAGGTATCTGAATTGGAAAGGAAGAAGTAAAACTCTTGTTATTTGCCAATGACAAGATATTATATATAAAGAACCCTAAAGATCCTACCAAAAACCTGTTTGACTGATCAATGAATTCAGTGAAGTAGCAGGTTACAAAATAAATATTCAGAAGTCAGTTGCATTTTTATTCACCAGTGATGAACTATCAAAAAGAGAAATTAAATAAACAATCCCATTTACAATTGCATCAAAAACTATAAAATACCTGGGAGTCAAATTAACCAAGGAGGTAAAAGACCTGCTTTCAGAAAATTATAAGTCATTGAAAAAGGAAATTGAGGATAGAAATAATGGGTAGGAAGAATCGATATCATTAAAATGGTCATATTACCCAAAGCAATCTATAGATTCAATGCAATCCCTATCGAAATATCATTGGCAGTTTTCAGAGGGCTAGAAGAGATAATCCTAAAATTTATATGGAACCATAAAAGTCCCAGAATAGCAATGGCAATCTTGAGAAAGAAGAACAAAGTTGGAGATATCGCACCACTTGATATCAAACTATACTACAAAGCCACAGTAATGAAAACAGCATGGTACTGGAATAATAACAGGTAAATTAATCAGTGGGACAGGATAAAGAGCTCAGAAACAAATCCACACCTATACACTCACTTAATATATGGCAAAGGAGGTAAGAATATGCTGTGGGGTAAAGACAGTCTCTAATAAATGGTGTTGGGAAAATTGGACAGATAGGTGAAAAAAAAAAAAAAGAAAAGAAAAGAAAAAAAGAAACTGGACCACCTTCAATAGACTCAAAGACTTAAATGTAAGACCTGAAACATAGGCAGTAAACCCTCTGATGTTACTAACAAGAATTTCTTTTCAGATAAATCTCCTGGGGCAAAGAAAACAAAAGAAAAAATTAACAAATGGACTACACCAAACTAAAAAGGTTTTGTATAGGAAAGGAAACCATTAACAAAACACAAAATCAACCGACTGATTGGGAGAAATATTTGCTAATGACACATTCGGTAAGAGGTTAATATCCAAAAATATATAAAGAACTCAGATAACTCAACAACAAACAAAATCCAATTAAAAAATGGGCAGAAGACCTGAACAGATACTTCTTCAAAGAGGAAAACAAATGGCCAATAGACATGAAAAGATGCCCAAGGTCACTAATCAGCAGAGAAATGCAAATTAAAACCACAATGAGATGTCAAATGTCACCTGTCATAATGGCTGTCATTAATAAATCAAAGAACAAGTGTTAGTGAGGATGCAGAGAAAAGGAAACCCTCATACATCTTTGGTGGGATTGCAAATTGGTACATTTGATGTGGAAAACAGTCTGGAGGCTTCTCAAAAAATTTGAAAAAAAAAAGAATATATCTTTTGACCCAGTAATAATGATTCATAAAGATCTATGCACCCCAATATTCTTGGCAGAAGAATTTACTATAATCAAGATATGGAAGCAACATAAATGCTCATCAACAGATGATTGGATAAAGAAATTATGGCTCATATATATAATGAAATATTACTCAGCCATTAAAAAAATGAAATTTTAACATTTGCAACTACATTGATGGACCTAGAGGTTATTATGCTAAGTGAAATAAGTCAGACAGAGAAACATAATAAATACCATATTATTTCACTTATATGAGGAATCTAAGGAATGAAAAGAGCAAACCAACCAAAAACAGACTCACTAATATAGTGGACAATTTGGTGCCAGAGAGAGGGGGTGGTTGAGGGGCTGGGAGAAAGGTGTGAAGGGTTAAAGAAGTACAAATTCGTAGTTGATAGATGGTCATAAAGATGGGGAGCACAGCATACGAAATGCAGTTAGTGTTAATATATTGGCTAGGTGGAAAACCAGAGGAGAAAAGGTGTAATTAGGGAGTTGGTTCTATAAATGATATACATGTCTAAGCACTGTACTGTATACTTGAAACTAATTAAAATAAATAAATTTATAAAAAGAAAAAGAAATAAAAAAAACAAGTGTTGGCAAGGATATGTAGCAAAGAGAACTCATATATACTTTAGTGAGACAGCAAATTGGTACAGAAGCTATGGAAAACAGTCTGGGTTTCCTCAAAAAAATTAAAAACAAAACTATCTTATGACCCAGCAATTGGATTTCTTGGTATTAATCCAAAGAAAACCAAAACACTAATTCAAAAATATTTATGCACTCCAATGTTCACTGCAATGCTATTTACTCTTTTTTTGCATTTATTTTTTATTTTTATTTATTTATTTATTTATTTATTTATTTTCAAATTAAGTTTATTGGGGGTAACATTGGTTAATACAATTATATAATTTTCAGGTGTACATTATCATTTGACATCTGTATATTCTATTGTGTGTTTACCTCCAAAAGTCCAGTTTCCTTCAGCTACCATATATTTGATCCCCTTTACGCTTCACCCTCCTTCTGCCCCTCTATATTTAATCCTCTTTACCCCATCTACCACCCCATTCCCCTGCACCCCTACCCTCTGGTAACCACTAGTCTATAGTGCATGTCCATGAGTCTCTGTTTGTTTGTCCTGTTCCTTTGTTGCTTTTAGATTTATATCCCACATATAAGTGATATCATGTGATTTTCAACTTTTTCTGTCTATCTTGTTGTGCTTAGCATGATTATCTCGAGGTCCATCCAGGTTGTTGCAAATGACACTATTTCACCTCTTCTTAGGGATGAGTAATATTCCATTATACATATGCACCACAGCTTCTTTAGCCAATCATCTATTGTAGGACACTTTGGTTTCTTCCATGTCCTGGCCACTGTGAATAATGCTGCTATGAACATCAGTGTGCAAATATTTTTATGAATATGATTTTTTAAGTCTTTTGAGTAAATACCTAGTAAAGGGATTGCTAGATCATATGGTAGATCAATTCTTAGTTTTTTGAAGAAACTCTGTACTGTTTTCCATAGTGGCTGTACCAATTTGCGGCCCAACAAGCAGTGTATGAAGGTTCTCTTTTCTCCACATACTCAAGCATTTGTTATTGCCCTGTTGATTATAGCCATTCTAACAGGTGTGAGATGGTATCTTAATGTAGTTTTGATTTGCATTTTTCTAATGGCTGGCAACATTGAGCATCTTTTCATAAGTTTACTGGCCATTTGTACATTCTCTGAAGAGAAGTGTCTGCTCAGATCCTCTGCCCATTTTTTGATTGGATTGTTTGTTTTTGTTGTTGTTGTTATACAGTTGTATGAATTCTTTGTATATTTTGGATATCAAGCCCTTACAGAGGCATTACTTGCAAATATATTTTTTTCCATTTCGATGGTTGTCTCTTTGTTGATGATTTCTTTTGCTGAGCAGAAGCTTTTTAGTGTGATGTAGTCCCATTCATTTATTTTTACCTTTACTTTCCTTGCCTTTGAGGTCTAATTCATAAAATCTTGAAGTCCAAGATCCTTGAGTTTCATTCCTATGTTTTCTTCTCTGCATTTAATTGTTTCAGGTCTTATATTCAGGTCCTTAATCCATTTTGAGTTAATTTTGGTGTGTAGTGATAAACAACAGTCTAGTTTCATTCTTTTGCATGTGGCTTTCCAGTTTTCCCAGCACCATTTATTGAAGAGGCTTTCCTTTCTCCACTGTATGTTTTTGGCTTTTTTGTAGAAAATTATTTGCCCATATGAATATGGATTTACTTCTGGACTCGCAAAGTTATTCCACTGGTCTGTGTGTTTGTTTTTCTGCCAATACCATGCCGTTTTGATTACTGTTGCTTTGGAATATAATTTTAAGTCGGGCAGACTCATTCTTTTTTCTCAGGATGGCTTTGGCAATTTGGAGTCTTTTGGGCTTCCATACAAATCTGACGATTTTTTGTTGTACTGCTTTAAAAAATACCGATGGGATTTTGATGGCAATTGCATTAAATCTGTATAATGCTTTAGGTAATAAAGTCATTTTAATTAAGTTTATTCTTCCAATCCAAGAACATGGAATATCATTCCATTTCTTTTTATCTGCTTTGATTTCTTTTAATAGGGTCTTATAGTTTTCTTTATATAGGTCCTTCACACGTTTTGTTAAATTTATTACTAGGTATTTTATTCTTTTTGTTGCAATTCAGAAAGGAATTATTTTTTTCCACTTATTTTTCTAACACTTTATTGTTAGAGTATAAGAACGCTATTGATTTTTGAACGTTGATTTTGTATCCACAAACTTTACTGCATTTGCTGTTGTTTCTAGTAGTGTTCTTGTGGAGTCTTTAGGGTTTTCTATATAGAGAACATGTCATTCGCAAATAGTGACAGTTTGACTTCTCTGTTTCCTATTGGGATGACTTTTACATCCTTCTCTTGTCTGCTTGCACTCGCTAGAACCTCCAACGATATGTTGAGTAACAGTGGCGATAGTGAACAGCCTTGCCTTGTTCCTGATCTTAGAGGGAAGGTTTTTAGTTTTTCAGCATTAACTATAATGTTGGCTGAGGGTTTGTCATAGATGGCTTTTATTATGTTAAGTTATTTTCCTTCTATACTGATTTTGTGAAGCGTTTTGATCATAAATATATGCTGTATTTTGTCAAAGGCTTTTTCAGGATCTATTGATATGATCATATAATTATTTTTTAATTTGTTTATGTGATCTATCACATTAATTGATTTGCCTATGTTGAACCATCCCTGTGGCCCTGGAATGAAGCCCTCTTGATTGTAGTGTATTATCTTTTTAATATGTCACTGTAATCCATTTGCTACTGGCTTATTTAGGATTTTTGCATCTGTGTTCTTGAGAGATATTGGTCTGTAGTTTTTGTGTATGTGTGCTATCTTTACCAGGTTTTGGTATCAGGGTAATATTGGCCTCATAAAATGATTTGGGAAGTATTGCCCCCTCTTTGATTTTTTGGAAGAGCTTGAGGAGAATAAGTATTAAATCTTCTTTGAATGTTTGGTGGAATTCACTGGTGAAGGCATTTGGTCCTGAACTTTTATGTCTTGGTAGATTTTTGATGATTGGTCCTGAACTTTTATGTCTTGGTAGATTTTAGAAAATTTTCTATTTCCATACTGCTGATAGGTCTATTTAGATTTTACAGTTCTTCATGATTCAGTCTAGGAAGATTATATTTTTCCAAGTACTGGTCCATTTCTTCTAGGTTATTCAATTTTGTATTATATACTTTTTCATAATATTCTTGTACAATCTTTTGTATTTTTGTGATGTCGGTCATAATTTCCCCACTTTCATTTCTGATTTTGTTTATTTGTGTCCTTTCTTTCTCTTTTTTCTTTAGTGAGTCTAGCCAGGGTTTTCTCAGTTTTATGAACCTTCTCAAAGAACCAGCTCTTTGTTGCATTTATTTTTTCTATTCATTTTGTTTGTTTGTTTTCAATTTCATTTATTTCTGTTCTAATTTTGATTATTTTTTTCTTCTGCTGACTTTAGGCTTCACTTGTTCTTCATTTTCTAGTTTTTTAAGATGAAGCATTAGGCAGTTTATTTGGGCTCATTCTTATTTTTGGAGGTAGGCCTGTAAAGATGAACTTTCATTTTATGACCCCTTTTGCCATGTCACAAAAGTTTTGATATGTTGTACTATATTATCATTCGTTTCTATGTATCTCTTGATCTCTCTTTTTATTTCTTCTATAACCCAGTCATTCTTCAGTAGCATGTTGTTTAATCTCCATGTGTTTGTTGTTCTTTCCACTTTTTTTCTAGAGTTGATCTTTAGTTTCAAAGCATTATGATCAGAGAATATATTTGGTATGATTTCAACCCTCTTATATTTGTTGAGGCTATTTCTGTGTCACTGTATTTGATCAATTCTTGAGAATGTTCCATGTGCAGTAGAGAATAATATGTAAGCAGCTGTTTTGGAATGTATATGTCAATTATGTCCAGTTGGTCTAATGTTTCATTTACGAATGTTATTTCCTTATTGATTTTCTGTTTGGATGATCTGTCAATATCTGACAGTGGGGTATTTAGGTCCCCTACTATGATAGTGTTTTGTTCTGTTTCTCCCTTTAGTTCTGTTAGTAATTGCTTTGCATATTTCAGGGGGTCTCTGATTGGGAGTATAGATATTAAAAATTGTTATATCTTCTTGGTACATGATTTCTTTTATCATCATGAAGTGTTCCTCAGTAACTTTCTTTACCTTTTCTAGTTTGGAGTTTATTTCATCTGGTATTAGTACTGCTACTCCCATTTTGCTGAATGCCATTTACTTGATGTATCACTTTTCACCCTTTCACTTTGAGGCTATATTAGTCCTTGGAGCTGAGATGAGTCTCCTGGAGGCAGCATATGTTTGGGTTTTGTTTTATGATCCAATCTGCAATTCTGTGCCTTTTTTTTTTTTTGGTAAGGTCAGTCCATTTACATTTAGGGTGATTATTGAAACATGAGGTCTTCTTATAGCCATTTTATCTTTGACTTCTGGTAACTCGATATGTCCATTGTTTCCCCGTACTTTTGTTTCTGTGTTCTTTATTTTGGTTGGTTTTTGTGGGTTTTTCCTCTGTTCCTTCTGGTTTTATTTTATATACTTTGGTTCTGAGTCTTTGGCATGTGGTTACCATTACAAATATGTAAAGGATAGTTTATATCTATATCTGTCTATCTATCTAGCTAGCTAGCTATCATCTATCTATCTATCTATCTATCTATCTATCTATCTATATCTATATCTATATATAAATGAAACTATCCTTTACATATTATATATTATATATATATATATGTGTGTGTGTATGTATAATGGATAGTTATACATATATAACTATCCTTTACATATTTGTAATGGTATATATATATATAGTCTTCCATTTTCTTCCGTGTCTGACTTATCCCCAATCTCCTTTGGAAATTTGGATCTTTGAATTCCCCTCTTTTCAGTCATTGCTATCTCAGTTTGTCCTTATGTATGCTGAATGTTCACTATTATCTTGCTATAGCAAATCTCTTCTTATTTTAAGCTTATGATGCCCTTTTCCTAGTAGGATTTGCACTCCTCTACTTTTATAAGATGGTTAGTCACCCTACTCCTAATTATGGTTTTTTGTTGTTGTAGTTGTTGTTGTTGTTGTTGTTGTTGTTGTTGTTTTTGCCATTCATTTTAGGTGAGCTGACTCCTTTTTATTTTTTGTAGTGCAGGCTTTGAAGTGGAGAATTCCCCCAACTTTTGTAGGTCTGGAAAGGTCTTTATTTCTCATTCATATCTAAAAGAGAATTTAGCTGGATAAATTATTCTTAGCTGAAAGTTCCTTTCATTTAATAGTTTGAATATTTGATTCCACTCCTTTCTGGCTTGTAAGGTTTGTGCTGAGAAATCCGAAGATAATCTAATGGGTTTTCCTTTATAGTTCATCATCTTCATTTCCCTGGCTGCCCTGAGAATTCTGTGTTTGTCATTGATTTTTGATAATTTTAATACAATGTGTCTTGGAGAAGGTCTCTTTAGGTTGAGATAATTAGGTATTCTGTTGACTTCTTGAATTCCAAGCTCCAGCTCATTCCTTAGATTTGGGAAATTCTCATTAACTATTTGTCTGAAAATGCTTTCTAGTCCCTGCTCCTTTTCTTCACCTTTGATAATGCTCATTCTTCTTATGTTTCCTCTCCTGATGGTATCAGCTAGTTCTTGTATTTCTCTTTCATTATTTTTCAGCCTTCAATTTCTCTTCTTCTTTCTGATTTATTTCTAGATTTCTATCTTCAGTATCACTGTTCCTTTCCTCCATTTGGTTGACTCTATTTTCCAAGCTTGTTATTTCATTTTTCAACTTTTCCAGTATGTTCTTTATTTCCATAAGTTCTATTCGGTTCTTTTTTGAGGGTTTCAGTCTCCTTGCTAAAGAACTCATTCTGCTCATAGTTGTTTTTTTTCAATTCCTGAAATTGTTAATATGATTTGTTTTGGATCTCACTGTTTTTTTCAGAAGTACCATCCTGAATTCTCTGCCATTTAAGTCACATATTTCTATATCTGTAAACTTATTTTCTGGAGATTTTTTTTTTCTGAGATGTCTTGTCACCTTGGGTGTTTATGGTGTTTAATGGACTATTTTTTCTGCCTGAACATTAATGGAAGTGCGTTCTGCTTTTTTTTTTTTAATCCAAAATGAAGATTTATTATATAATCATCCCTAGCTTGTTGCAAAGAAGGTGTTTTTCTTTTGGTTCCCAGTGGGCAGCATCTAAGACTCATGGATTTCTGCTTATATAAAGTCTTTAAAATGTCATTTTTTTCCTTATAGATGTTTAAACATGCTCGCTACCTTCAGTCTCAGTTCCTGTCAGTGTTAGTGACAATTTCAGTAGTGTTTGCTCAGAAACCCCTGGAACTCTGCAGCATTCTGTCTCAAAGGGAATGGGGTGAGGGCCCCTCTGGATTGGGAGATGGGGGCTGCGGCTCAGCCTCAGTTTTGTAACCACAGCTGGTAAAAATCAACCATTGTTTCTCTGCCATCCCTACTTTTCTGCTGTCCTCATTTCTCTCCTTTCTGCCCTGATGACTGGGCACTGCCGTGGGCTGCATGGAGCTCATAGAACTCCCCCAGCCAGGGCTGTTCTGGGAGGTCACCACCCCTTCTCCCCTCCCCTCCTGGGAGCTCCAGCAGCTGTGAGAGGCAACTTTTGTTTCTCCCAGTGGTTCTGACATCTGGTAGCTTTTATGCACAGATCCCATGCTCAGATGTGTTGGTGTGCAGTTTGGTGTTTTTGGTTGAATTTTAGATATTCAGGTTATTGTTGTTTCAAGGGGAGAAATCTGGGGATGCCTCTCACTCTGTCATTTTTCCTTTCAATCTGTATTCTGTATTCTTGAAACATTGTCTTATCTCAGTAAGTTTTATTTATCTCAGCCTTTGCATCTCAGCTTTGATGCTTCCCAACAAACCTGGTAGCAGTATTATGTCAGTAATACTCCTTCTCCTGCTTAGTTTGTGTTTGGTTGCTATTAACATCATTCTCCTAGTTGTCCACTGTTGTATGGAGTGGAGAATGGTTATTAACGTTAGATAGTACCAAAATTTAACAATGGCTAGTGGCATTCATTGCTATACCCTGAATGACTAAATGGAATCCTCTGCTGTTCATATGACAAGGTTCTTAGGTGCTTTTTACCAGTATGGTAGTAAAAGTTTGCCATTCCTATCATGCTTTGCTGCCACTAGGTCTCTATACCTTCCCTCATCTGAGATTACTCATCCAAAGGTACAACATGCCATTTCTAGCAAACACCCTCAACATTTACAGGTAACACAGTTTCTTAATAGATTTAGAAAGGTAAGTAATAATGGGAGGTAGGTGAATGCAACAATAAACCAATTCCCTCTGGAAGCAGCACTCATGCAGTTTTAAGTAGGTGAGCCAATTGTCCCTTTGATATAAGTTTGCCAAATATATTTATTCTAAGGTGAAATTCAGAGAAAAAGAGACTAGTTAAATTTTCTTTCTTCCTACATCTTAACTAGCAGTCTCTTATGTTCCAGAGAATGTGCAAGCCAAATTCGTGTTTTTCAGTTAACTCCTTGGTACTTTTTGTTAAATAGATATTCCTTCTGGATTTTAGATCTGGATTGCCATCCAAGTCTTTGTTTTTGGTGCCATACTACTTCCATATTTTTTTACAAACTCTCAGGAAATGTTAGGAAAGCAAGTGTCGGAGACTACCAATTTAACCTTTCTTAGACAATAAAGGGAAATTGTTGATTTTTCAACTAATTTGCTTGTGTTTTGTAGTTGATATATATTACAAATAAATTAATCTAAAACAGCATTTTCAAATAATTCCTGCAAATCAATTATTCCCTCTCTGCATGTGTATTTGAATCACAATCAAATTTTGTTTTTGTTACTATAATTACAGATTTTCAAAATTGTAGAAAATTATTGGTGAAAATCTATAAAGAACGAGTTTACTACTTTATTAAAATCATTTGAGTGTTCAAAAATGTTAGCAATAGTAGTTATCACATTAATAGGTATAGTTATATCATATATGTGGATATAGATATATATGAAATTTATGAATTTCATATTCACAAGCATTTTACAATTCAAATTAACTTGTCAAATGTATTAAGCAAGTATCTAATATATCCTAGGTATTCTGAGAGATAAAAAGATGAATGAGATAAAGTACATCATTAAATGTTTTTAACCTTTTTTATGAGTAAGAGAACTAGTAAATATGATAAATACAGTTCTCATTCACTGGATCATACATTCACAAGTATTTGATGCCTACCATGTGTCAAGTAATGTGCTAGGACCTGGATTTAATAATAGGAAGAAAATAGCATACATGAGGAATACACTGGGAAAGAGCAAACATTGAAAATGGTCTGAGAGAGTCACTAATAAAATGATGTATAAAATAGTCCAAATTCCTGAGGAGGAGAAAGATTCTGACTTAAGGAAAAACTTAGCCTCCGAGTTAAATACAGCATAAAGAACAGGAGGTGGAAGTGCCATAATAAATGCAGTTGAAAAGTCTAGCAAGAGTCAGAAAACATATGGCCATCAAAATCAGGGGAAGGTTTTTGACATCCTTTTAGGTGTAATAGAAAACTACTGAAGGATTTTAAGCAAGTAATGATGCAGAGAGATATACTTTTAAAAAAACTATAGTTAATGTATCCATTTGCATAATTAAAAAGCAAGGTGAAAATTTTCACACACAAAAATATGAAAACCGTAAAAAAAAACAACCTGAAGGAAATTCTAAAAACTGAAAAACATAGGAATTAAATAAAGACTAATAGATAAATATGTTCACCAGCAGATTAGACAAAGTTGAAAACTGAAGTAATGAACAAAAGATATGTGAAGAAAATATCCAGATAGAAGCAAAAACACAAAAAGAAAAGAAACAGAAGAAGGGCCGTATGATATATATGGGACATATATGGAGTCTAGAAGAAGATGGGGAGGAAGTTCTTCAGAAGAAGAAATATTTGAAAAGATGATGGCAAAGAATTTCCCAAAACCAATTAAGGACATTGAATCACAGATACTAAAGCAACAAAGATTATCACATCCAGGCATATCACTGTGAATCTGCTGAAAATAACAAATAAAGAGAAAATTTGTAAACCAAAAACCAAACCTGACAATAAAAACTCATGTTGCCTGTAAAAAAAAAGCAGTAAGACTGAAAGCTGATTTCTTAATAGAAGAACCCAAATGAGGTTTATAACAGAATATCTTTAAAGGTTGAAAGATGATAATTGTCCATCTAAAATTCAATAATAAATAAAAATAAATTTTCAAATGAGAGAAAAGTAAAGACATTTTCAAAAAAGAAAACTCAGAGTATTCATCGCCATAAAGATATTAAGAAAGATAATATATTATGGCCTGGTTGAATTTACTCCAGAAATGACATGTTGGCTTCACACGAAAAAATTAATTAATGTAATTGCTAATTGAAGTAAATTTATCATTCATTCATGATATAAACATTAAGCAAACTAAAGAACATCTACACAAAATAATTTAGAAAGCATACGGCTTAATAATAAAAAAAAATGAATGTTTTCTTCCCTAAAAAAAAAAAAATAAGACATATGTTTTGTGTTATCATCTCATGTATTTAACATTACCTTGGAGTTTCAGGCCAATGCAATAAGGCAATGGAAAAATATACAGTATATGAGGAATATATAGAGACAAATAACTTACCACAATTTGTTGTCATCATTGTGTCCATACAAAACTTAAAGATGCTACAGATTAATTATTTGAATTAACATAAAAATTTACAAAGCTATCTGGTTACAAGAGCAATATACCTTTATAGACTGTATTTCTGTATATCAGCAACAAAAAGAAGAAAATAAATTTAACAACTGTAAAGTGTAGAAATGTTAAATCACTGTACTGTACACCTGAAAGCAATATAACTAATGTAATGTTGTAAATCAACTATGCTTACATTTAAAAAAATAAAAAAATGCACACCTAGATTGGATAAACACAGTGGAATGAGAGACATTCCCAGATCTCTACCCTTGAAACAACAAAAAGCTGAACATTTTAAATTCAACAAAAAATGCCCAATCTGCAGGCCAATGTGTCTGAATGTGAAATCTGCACATAAGAACTACCACAGGTCAGAGCCCTTCAGGTTGGGCGGTGGACTGGGAGAAAAAAAAAAACATAATTAGGATTAAAGTGAAAAACAGGCAAACAGAAGCAGAAGAGTGCCACCCTTATGAAGAACAGGGCATTATAAGCTTAAACAATGATAAGAGAATTCCTATAACAAGATAGTAATGAACATTCAGCATACATAGGGACAAATTGAGATTATAATGTCTGAAAAGGAGAGAACTCAAAGATCCAAATTCACAAAGAGGAATGGCGATAAGGCATGCACAGAGAAAACAGATGAATATATATATATATATATATATATATATATATATATATATACACACATACACACTATCCTTTACATATTCGTAATGGTAACCACACACAGAAGATTCAGAACTGAAGTATATAACAGAAAAAAAAGAAGGACCAGGGAGGAAACCTACAAAAGCCAACTAAAATAAAGAAAACCGAAACACAAGTATAGGGAAACAATGGAAATATCGAGCTAACAGAAAGCAAAAGATAAAATGGCTATAAGAAGACCTCACATTTCAATAATCACCCTAAACATAAATGGACTGAACTCACCCATAAAAAGGCACAGAGTTACAGAATGGAGACACATCTCAGCTCCAAGGACAAATACAGATTCAAAGTGAAAGGGTGGAAAATAATATTTGAAGCAAATATCATTCAGACAAATATCAGATGAAAAAAATTTAAAATAAAAAAAGGTAAAGAAAAATACTAAGACATTTCATAATGATAAAAAGAAACATGCACCAAAAAAACATATCACTTATTAATAGCTATGCTCCCAATCAGGGATTCCCTGAAATATACAAAGCAATACTAACAGAACTAAAGGAAGAAACAGAGCAAAATAATATCATAGTAGGGGACCTAAATACCCTACTTTCAAATATGGACAGATCATCCAAACAGAAAATCAATAAGGAAATAACATCCTTAAATGACACATTAGACCAACTGAACATAATTGATATTTACAGAGACTTCCATCCCAAAACAGCTGCTATACATTCTTCTCTACTGCACATGGAACATTTTCAAGAATTGATCACATAATGGGACACAGAAGTAGCCTCAACAAATATAAGAGGGTTGAAATCATACCAGACATATTCTCTGATCATAATGCTTTGAAACTAGAGATCAACTGCAAAAAGAAACCAGGGAGAACAACAAATACATGCAGAATAAATGATAAACATGCTACTGAAGACTAACTGGGCCAGAGAAGAAATAAAAGAGAGATGAAGAGATACATAGAAACAAATGATGATGGTAGTACACATATCAAAACTTTTGTGACATGGCAAAAGGGGTTATAAGATGAAAGTTCATATCATTATAGGCCTACTTCCAAAAACAAAAGCAGCCCAAATAAACCACCTAATGCTTCATCTTAAAAAACTAGAAAATGAAGAACAAATGAAGCCTAAAGTCAGCAGAAGAAAAAAATAATCAAAATTAGAACAGAAATAAATGAAATTGAAAACAAACAAACAAAAAACAATAGAAAAAACAAATGCAACAAAAAGCTGATTCTTTGAGAAGGTTCATAAAACTGAAAAACCCCTGGCTAGACTCACTAAAGAAAAAAGAGAAAGGATACAAATAAATAAAATTAGAAATGAAAGAGAGGAAATTACGACTGACATCACAGAAATACAAAGGATCATGCAAGAATACTATGAAAAAGTATATAACAGCAAATTTCATTACCTAGAAGTAATAGACCAGTACTTAGAAAAATAAAATCTTCTTAGACTGAGTTCAGAAGAAATGAAAAATCTAAATAGACCAATCAACAGCATTCAAATAGAAATAATTATCAAAAACCTACCAAGAAGTAGTAAAAGTCCAGGATCAAATGGCTTCACCAGTAACTTCTACCAAACATTCAAGGAAGAATTAATACCTATTCTCCTCAACTACTCAACTCATCTTATGAGGCCAATATTACTCTGATACCAAAACTTGGTAATGGTAACACACAAAAAAGAAAAGTAAGGACCAATATCTTTCATGAACATAGATGCAAAAATCCTAAATAAAATGGAGGCGAATGGAATACAGGAACATATTAAAAAGATTCTATACCATGATCAAGTGGACTTCATCCCAGAGGCACAGGGGTAGTTCAACATATGCAAATCAATTAATGTGATACACCACATACACAAATTAAACATAAGAATCATATGATCATATCAATAGATGCAGAAAAAGCCTTCGACAAGATACAGCATCCATTTATGATCAAAACACTTGACAAAATCAGTATTAAAGGAAAATACCTTAATATAATAAATACCTTATATGACAAGCCCTAAGCTAATATTATACTTAATGGTGAAAAACTAAAAACTTTCCCTCTAAGATCAGGAACAAAGCAAGGCTGTCCACTATCACCACTATTATTCAACATAACTTTGGAAGACCTAGTGAGTGCAATCATGCAAAACAAAGGTATAAAAAGCATCCAAATAGGAAACGTAGAAGTCAAACTGTCTCTACTTCCAGATGACATGATACTCTATATAGAAAACCATAAAAACTCCACAAGAACACTACTACAAACAATAAGCAAATACAGTAAAATTTGTGGATACAAAATCAACATTCAAAAATCCATAACTTTCCTGTTCTCTAATAATAAAGTGTCAGAAAAAGAAGTAGAAAAAAATAATTCCTTTTGCAGTTGCAACAAAAAGAATAAAATACCTAGGACTAAATTTTACAAAACAAGTGAAGGACCTATATAATGAAAACTATAAGACTCTATTAAAAGAAATTGAAGAAGATAAAGGAATGGAAATATTCATGTTCTTGGATTGGAAGAATCATCATAGTTAAAATGACCTTATTACTTAAAGAATTATACAGATTTAATGCAATTCCCATCAAATTCTCATCAGCTTTTTTAAAAAAGCAATAGAACAAAAAATCATCAGGTTTTTATGGAAACACAAAAGACTCTCAATTGTCAAAGTCACCCTGAGAAAAAAGAATGAGGCTGGAAGCGTCACTCTGCTGACTTCAATTTATACTACAAAGCAACAGTAATCAAAATGGCATGGTACTGGCAGAAAAACAGACTCATGGACCAGTGGAATAGAACTGAGAGTCCAGAAGTAAACCCATATTTATATGGGCAAATAATTTTTGACCAACATAAAAGCTCAAAACATACAGTGGAGAAAAAAAGCCTCTTCAATAAATCGTGCTGGGAAAATTGTAAGGCCACCTGCAAATAAAGGAAACTAGACTGTTGTCTATCACTCACACCAATATTAGCTCAAAATGGATTAAGGACCAAAATATAATATCTGAAACAATAAAATCCATAGAAGAAAACATAGGAACTAAACTCAAGGACCTTGGACTTAAAGAGGATTTTATGAATCTGACCTCAAAAGCAGAGGAGTAAAAGCTAAAATAAATGAATGGGACCACATCAGACAAAAAGCTTCTACTTAGAAAAAGAAATCTTCAACAAGGAAAGAGACAACCATCCAAATGGGAAAACACATTTGTAAGTAAAGTTTCGGATAAGGGCTAATATCCAAAATATACAAAGAACTCATACAACTCAATAACAACTAAAAATCAAATGATTCAATCAAAAAAATGGACAGAGGACCTGAACAGCCAGTTCACCCTAGAGGACATACAAATGCCCAGAAAATATTTGAAAGGATGCTCAACATCGCTAGCTATTAGGGAAATGCAAATCAAAACCACAATGAGATACCATCTCACACCTGTTAGAATAGCTATAATCAACAGGACAAGTAATAAAATTTGGAGAGAATTTGGAGAAAAAGGAATCATGCGCTGCTGGTAGAACTGCAAATTGGTACAGCCATTATGGAAAATAGTATGGAGGTTCCTCAAAAAACTAAGATTGATCAACCATATGATCTAGCAATCCCTCTAATGGGTATTTACCCCATAGATTGAGAACCCATATCCAAAAAGATATTTGCACACTGATGTTCATAGCAGCATTATTCACAGTGGTCAGGACATGGAAGCAACCAAAATGTCCTACTACAGATGATTGGCTAAAGAAGCTGTGGTACATATATACAGTGGAATATTACTCAGCCATAAGAAGAGATGAAATACTGTTATTTGTGACATCCTGGATAGACCTCGAAATAATCATACTAAGTGAAATAAGCCAGATAGAAAAAGTTGAAAATCACATGCTGTTACTTATATGTGAGATATAAACCTAAAAGCAACAAATGAACAGGACAAACAAACAGAGACTCATGGACAGGGACTATAGACTAGTGGTTACCAGAGAGTATGGCATGGAGGAGGAGGGGAAAGGTAGATGGAGTAAAGGGGGTCAAATATAGGGGATTAGGGAATGGTGAAGTGGCTAAAAATAATCAAACATATGGTAGCTGAAGAAAACTGGACTTTGGGTGGTAAACACAATAGAGTATATAGATGTTAAATTACAATGTACACCTGAAAATTAATAATTGTTTTAACTAATGTTACTCCAATAAACAGTTAAAAATTATAAAGAAAAAGAATATAGAATACAGCCTCAAAAATAAAACCTATTTTGAAAGTAATAAATAACAATACTGTAAAGAAGAAAATCGAGTGATGTGAAAAATGAACATGAGAAATTTAACTGGAAGTTGGGGAATAGAATATAATGAGTTAAACAGTAATAAAGAATATTGTTAATAAAAAGGCAATAAGGATATAAAGCTAACTTAAAATTATGGTTTTAGAAAAAAGCCAAAATCTTTAAATAAAAAAAAAAATGTTTTAAACATAATTGAAAACATGTCCTGGAGATAAAGCAGACCAAATTGCATATATTAAAAAAGCTCACCATGGTTTAGGCAAATTTAATTATAAAATAAAGCCATAGCTTTTGTTTTGACTTGCAAAATAAATTATTTTGACTTGCAAAAAATGTGAACATAAACTATAAGTTTGCAGACAGAAAACAAATTAAGAGATTTTGACTAAGAAACAAAAATCAAACTGGCTTAATGCCTCTCTGTATCTCTACATGTTAATAAACAATGGTCAACATGTACAGTATTTTGAAGAGAAAGCATTTTAACCCATGATTGATATAACTAGCCCTGTTGTGCTGTTCATGTAAGATAGAAATAGACAAGTAATAACAAAATTTGGAGAGGATTTGGAGAAAAAGGAATCATGCATCATGTATGATGATAAATACAAGGACTTAGAAAATATACCAACCATGAATTCTTTCAGAAAATTAACTCAGCAAAAGAAATCAGGTGATGTGGAATCACCAGCCATTGATTAGTTACATCAAAATTAAAAATTTGTAAATGAGGAATTTGTGGACCAACATTGTTAACTACATTCACTAAAACCATATAAAAAGTAATGCAACTGATTGCAAATATAAAAGAATAGTTTTTGAAAGGAAACCTCAAGCTGTAAAAGCATTTAATGAAACTAATTGTAATCTAAAATTCAAGATTTAAAATAAAGATTAAAGTTGAAACTAGAGGTAGGGCAGATATACATATATTTTTATAGCCCGCTATTATCTTTCTATCTATAATATATGAAAATGTTAAAAGATACTATCTTATTTTTTATTTGGATAATATAAATTTCATATTAAAGTATTTTAAAAATGAAATATTTTAAACTTTCATAAAACCATAGAGTAATAAATATCTATGTATCTATTACCCATACTAAACAGATTTTATTATCTTTGCTTCTTATCTCTTCTTCTTCCCCCTTATTTTATTATTTTAAAAAATAAAACATGCTACTCCTGGCACTTTGTATCTGTCTATCCCTGATGCATTCACTCATCTCCCTTTCTATTTTACAAGACAATTCTGAAGTGTATTTTGACATTTTATTTCTATGGCTACTGAACATGTTTTTATTCTTCACCAGAGCATCAAACTGATTTATGAGTTTTAAAATTCTACAGAATGTGTCATGCTTTATATAGCATTTTAAAACAATATTGAGTAAAAAAAATGCTAACTACAGAACTGCAGAAATTTTACAGCAGTTAGAATGATCTTGATTTATATGTACTAAAGTAAATGAACCTTAAAAATATATTATACAGTGTAAAGTTGATTTTTATAACAACCTATGTGTAACATATAGTGTTACACATATAAATCAAATTTAATAACTCATAGCTGTATAGTTTTTGCCATATAAATGTATCGAAATTTATTTATCTATTTTTTGATTAAAGAATATTTAGCTTGTTTCCAGCTATTTCCTCCTACAGGTAATTACATAATGGACACATTATCTCTCTATATGATTACCTAAAAGATTCTTTGAAATATATACATAGTAGAAGAAATGTTGGAACATGGATTATGTACATTTTCAACTTTTATAGGTATTTTTAAATTATTCTGTAAGGTGTTGTACCAGTTTACATCAAATCCTGTTTACACATATTCTCAGAATTTTCTGCATTATGAGACTTAGAAATATACATTTCCCTCACTGCTAATAAAGTTCAGCATCTCTTCACATGTTCAGTTGGTATTAATATACATTTCCCTCACTGCTAATAAAGTTCAGCATCTCTTCACATGTTCAGTTGGTATTAATGTTTATTCTTCTATAATTCATAAATATCAATTATATATGAATGTATAAATTATATATAAATATATAGAATTTCCCATTTTAAGTTTGTGTGTTTGGTGTATTGTTGTTTTTAATGTAAATTGAAGAAATTTTTATGTCACCTGGATACTCTACATTTATCTTTTATATATTTCAAAAATATCTTTATTTTATCTGTCTTGTATTCACCAGTTCTCCTGTGTCTTTTATTTTTGCCAATGATTCTCTTTATAATTTGTTCTTTCCTGTCTTGTTTGATAAATTGGTCTGTACTCTAAACTCATAGATTTTTAAAATATTTCTTCTGAAATTTTAAATTTGTGCTTTACATTTAGTTTTTAATTAAGGAACCATCATTCTGCCAAACAGCGTCCGAAAAGTTTTGGAATTTTCCTAGATATTTTGTTGCATAACAAAGTATTTTGATTAATAGTTACACTAAAATAACATTACTTCTTTGGCAGACTTTCTCTTTAGATTTCCAGAGTCTGCCACTGTTTTTTGTGTTAATTCCCTTTTAGTGTAGTAACATAGTTTAAACTTTAAGTCATGAATAAATCTGAGAGATGGTCAATTAACTTTTCTCTTTTTTCCCAACTCTTTCTATGTACAATGTTAACCAATTCCTTCTTTTCAAGTATAGCATGGCAACAAAGTACTCTCTGTCATAAGGAACTTGGATTTCTTCCAGTGTTTTGTGTTTGTAAAAGTATTATACTTTCTTTTCCTTGCCAGCTTCCTGGTGCCAGCCAAGTACACAGTGCCATGGTATATCTAAACTGTTATTCAGTGAATTCAATGGAGATTATATGATAAATGTGTATAATATATACATGTGGAAGATAGAGGTTGATTAATCTGCTCTAAAGTGTGCAGAGAGTAGTCTGAATTCTCGTTTGAGTGACTTTGTAATTACAATGGGCCTTTTTTACATTAATGACTTTAATATAAAAAATACATATTTAACAAAAAAGTATAACATTGTTATTTTTTAAATAAAGTTGATGAAGAAATATTATTTGTAGGATAAGTCTCTTAACATTTGCTATCTATTATAGCGACTCTAGTAGCAACACAAGCTAACCAGAAGATGCAAATCTGCTAAAGAAATATTAATATCTAATTCAAAACCAAGAGGTTAGTTAGAGAAGACTGAAGATGACAATTTAAGGCGTATTATATATTATATATTACTCCCTGACTTTTCATTTAGATTGAAAGACTACTCTTATAAATTATTTATATTCATTTTCAAGTTAATATTTTTCATGTATGTGTGAAAGGTGCATTAATAGCTGTTGATGTGTTATTTGTTTGACAGATGTGAACTTTTGCAGGGTTAAAGATAATTTTTCTTTCCAGTGTTATCAAATGCTTCAAGAAAGTTAATTAATTTGATATGAATCACATCTTAATTTTTATCTTGTTAATGAAATCAAAGTGAAGTTTTTGGAATTCATCTGTCTGAAGCAAAGTAGATTTTATTTTTATTGCTATTATAAATTCAGTTAAAATAATGAACAGTGAATATAATATTACTCATTTTGTGGTAGTAATTTAACTTACATTTTGTGGATCACAGAACAATGTAAAACAATGTCTTACTAAATTAAACTTAAAATTAAGTGATTGGAGTGTATTTGTGCAGCCTCTATGGAAAACAGTGTGGAGGTTCCTCAAAAAAATTAAAAACAGAACTAGCATATGATCTGGCAATTCTATTTCTGAATTTTTATGCAAAGGAAGCTATAAAAATATCTGTGCACCCATGTTCATTGTAGTATTATTCGCAGTTGTCAAGATAAGGAAACAACCAAAATATCCATCAACATATGAATAAATGAACAAAATATGGTATATACATACAACGCAGTATTATTCAGTATTATTCAGCCTTATAAAGGAAGGAAATCCTGCCATATTTGATAACATGGATGACTATGGAGGACATTAAACTAAGTAAAATAAGCTAGTCACAGAAGGACAAATACTGCATGATACCTCTTATATGAAGCAGTTAAAATAGTTAAACTCATAGAAACCGTGAAATAGTAGTTGCCACAGATTGAAGGGAGGGAGAGACACGAATTGCTGTTCAAGTGATATAAAGTTTCAGTTATATAAGATGAGTAAATTCTAGAGATCTGTGGTACAACACAGTGCCTGCAGTTAACAATAGTGTATTGTTAAAGTTTTAAGAGATACATACCATACTGTTTTTACCACAATAAAAAAAAGCTTATAAGAAATATATAAAAATACACTTGTAGTTAATTGAAGTGCAAAAATAATTGAACCACTAAATGTAATTGTGCTAATATTGAATAAAACAATATTTGATACTGTTAACTATCATCAAATGCACCTTTGAATATCTATTTTTCAATCAAACTAGACATCATTAAAAAGATATTCATCTTTAATATAAATTTATCTCATAAGTTTTATTTATATTTTATTCAAAATCTTTTGGAAACCTTTAATCAAAATTTTCCACAAAGAGAATTCTATGCAACTTCACATTTTGAGGATTTTGGAAAGTGAAACTATTAAAAACACAGCTTGCAAACAAGCTCATCTTTATAAAATCTTTATATAAATGTCCAGAATAAATTGGACCTCAGATTGCATACAAAATTTATTTTCGAACTATTTTGATTTAAGAGAAGAATATTTTGAAGCAGCTTATTTTTAAATTAGATATATTTATATTCCTTAAAAAATGGAATAAAATTGGTAAGACATACAATTTTGCAACATCCTAATTTGCTAAAAATTTCAAAATATTCCTAAGTCAAAACAATTTATTTCATAATTTAAAAAAATGCTAAAGATACTCCAAATGGAGGCCAAAAAAAATAGCATACAAAAAAAGTACTTGGGCAAAAATTTTTCGATATTGTACTTTAAAATGAGAGAGAGAAAAAAATAAGCAAATTTAGTTCATTTATCCACTAGGCTAACTGTTGTATATACAAAACTGGGTTTATTAAACATGCTGAGCAAGAGACATCGCTTTGATGTCTCAAATCAATGTGTTCAAAGGGTGCTTACAGAATTTCAGGAACTGGAGTCGATTATAGATGGTTTTACTGCAGAAGTTAGTAAGCATGGCCTGGGCAGAAATTTGGCAGATTTACAAACTAGGTGACTTGCTGGAATAGTCAGTGATCTTTGGAACATGTGGATCTCTCCGTGGTGTTACTGCTACCATTATCTTAGTTTGCTACATAAGTTCTAAAATGTGTTAAAACATTTTATTTGCTCTTTATTTTTTTGTTATAGGTAATAGCTTGATACAGTTTATCTGTTTGCATATCACAGTTTTTTTTTAATTTTTCAGGTTATTATTTTCTACTTTAAGTCTCATTTTCATATCAATAAATATACATCACCACAAAAAAATTAAACAATAGAATAATATTCCAAATGTTTGCAGAAACCATAACTTACTTAACCAATACACTATTGTTGAGCATATAGATGATTTTCATTTTGTCAATATTAAATATTGCTAATTCTTGTACATGCATCAGTGAGTACTTGCTCAATTATTTCCTTAAGATAAATTCCTGAAACTGGGATTACTAGATCAAAAAAAAAGAATGATAAAAATTATCAAAGCACTCTTCAGAGATGACATCAACTGAGAATGGACTTTTTGGTTTCCCTCCACCAGATAAAGCCTAATTCATTCATTTATTCATTAAACAAATATTTACTTAACGCCTATTATGTATCAAGTATTGAGTAACATCAGTGTACATTAGTTACACAATCCCAGTCTTACACAGTAAGAAGAGCTTGGCTGTGCCTCTAGAGTGTGTGGGCTCCATCTCAATAGGTGAAGTGTGAAGGAGAGTTTGGCTAGAGCTACCTATTGAGGCAGGATAAGGGTAGAGCCACACAGGGTGTAGTTGGTACTTGTAATACTATCTGTGAAAGGGTGCTTGATTTTCTTCTTTAAGCAATGTAGGCACTGAAGAAGGCTAAGAGCTGTCCTGAGGGTTGTCAGAAAGCTGAGAGAACCCTAACAAAAACTGGAAGTAAATTACTGGAGATAGAAGTAAAGTCAGGATGGGAGTGGGAGTTGTATAAATTAAGCAAAACAGTAACTAACATTGGTTTTAGGAAATGATGTAGAAGTACAATGCAATTCTCTGCAAAGAGAATTTCTGAAGAATCTACAAAAGCAACCCATGAGAGTTGGCATGTGGATGCTTGACATAACAGAAGGTACCACCAGGCAGGTTGCAACAGCCCAGTCTCATAAGACTATTCTCTTTCCATTCTAAGGCTGGAAAAGCAATAGGAGAAGTGAAAAACAGACCTTGTCCCCATACCTCACTGCAGGTCCCCCAGCCTGAAAGGCCTAAGCCAAGGAAGGAAATAGCTTTGAATTCAATGAAAGTTTGAAATTTTAATTTAATTTGAGCTAGAATTTTTATTACTTGAAGTTGAAGTGATTCTATAGCTGGGAATGAATGCAGAGCTACAGACCTGCCTGAGATAGAGCCAAGAGAATGTGAAAGAGATCTAGCAGAGGGCATCTGAGGCCAGTAAATAGGCAAAAATAAGCTGTTTTATGATTGTATTTTCAAAAGTTTTCTCTGTACAATGACAATTATAATTGGATCAACAAATGCTAGTGAAGTAAATCAGCTATGTCATATATACAAGAAGGGTACTAATCTAGACTTCAAAGTCCATAAAGTTGCCAGTGAAATGTAATTTTGCAATTTTAAAAATTGAAAATGCAATTGAAGGAACCCTGACTGGAGGAATTGGCCACTTTTATAATAGGCAGTGTGCAAGACTCTTGTTTTTTTTTTTTTTTTTTTTTTTCTGAGTGACCTTTAAAACAAGGGTAAAAAAAAATACACTTCTTCAATGTATTATCTCACTTCCAAGAATTTCCAGATGTATAAACAATCCTGAGAAGTGGCCCAGGTGAAGGAATGGTCAAAACTTTGTGACTTTGGCATACTCAGTAAGAAGTGTAGGAGCACCAGGGGCCCACATCTGACTGCTTCTCACACCCAAAGTTCCCGTTAACAAGGAGAGATTAGGCCACACATATTCTTTATTTACCTCTACAGTATTACTACACTAAAAAGAGTAAATGTATCATAAGCCACTTGCTTCTTGGACTCCTTTCTCCTAGTGTGGTAGATAGACTACAAGCTGAGAGTTACCCAAAAAATGGTGGGAAAAGTAAACAGCAACAGAATGTTGAAGGGAATTATAATCCATATTTAAAGAATGCAGATTCTGTCTTCAGGGCAACAGGAGCCATTAAAAGATTTTAAGCATGGGAGTGGTTCTGATTGCAAAGAGAAAATTGAATTGCAGAAAATACCAGAGGTAGAAGGGGGTAATAGGAGGTAATAGTAATTCAGCTGAGAAATTATAAGAACCTGATCTAAAGTGCTAGTAAATATCTGGGCATATAACTGGAAGCAGAATAGCTAGAACTTAAGTGGCAAGCTGAATATCAAGGAAGTAAGAGAATTATGAGTGGCAGAGTACTAAGAGGGCTCTGCTACACTTTACTAATCCCATAGCACATAGTCAACAAAAATTATAAGGAGGAGGCCACACATAATTTTTTCAAATGGTAACTTCTTTCACCTATAAATATAACTATATGGTACCTTGGAATTTAACAACAGAATAGCACCCTTCTTCTGTTAGGAGAATTAAGAAGAGTAAAAAGGGAAGATCTCTGAGAGAAAGAGGGTATTTTGGGGAAAGGAGTATAATTGAAAAGGAGGGTTTGTTTGAGAGCATTGTCTTCCCTATAAGTGTCTGGCAATCCATTAGTTTGCAGGCTGAAAAGTATATCAAGCTAAAACCAGTGACTGTCCCGGAATCATATCATGACCAAGTTTCCATTAAATTCTTTACTAGAATATCTTCAACACCAAAAGATATCTCTGGGAAAGAGCAGGTGGGACTCTACACACTGTAGGTGTAGTGTGGTGAGAAGAGACCTTAGAGTAGAGGTCACAATAGTCCAAGGTATTAATATCTGTCAGCAATGACCTGTGATACTCTGAAAGTCTGTGATATGGGAAGAGGAAATATGTTTAAAAAGCATTGCTAAAAGAAGTTTGTACTCTGATGCAAACATTAGCCGTTTTAAGTAAGTTTTGACTATAATAGCTGCTTTATTAATTTATTTTTTTTATTTTTCTTTATTTTTTTTTTTTGATATTCAGGGGTAATAAAAAAGAGTCAAAACATGTTTAGAGCTCATTTTCAATAAATGAAAATAATTTAAAATTATAAATTTACACAAACATGGACAAGTTTTTACTGTGGATTTTAAATTAGATAAAAGAACGAATCAAAATCTTTCTATTCTGCAAAGGTGATCATAGGCATTTGAGATTAAATTTGGAATTTTATTATTTGCAAGTAAGCAGCTCACTCTAAAGCTCCTATTCTTCTTATGTCTTTGCCAACTGAAAGTAAACAGGTTCCAGAATTATTTTTAGGTGAGATTTGCACATCCTGAAAAACACAACGAGTAAGCAAAAACATGCATGAACAAGCCAACAACAAATGAGCATGAAATGTGATTCTAATACTCTGGAAGTAAACTAATTCACAGGTCTTGGTCTACAAATTTCTAATCAATTCTCTCTGTCAATAAAATCTTTTAGTCTTGATAATTGCATTACATCTATATTTCTTCAAATATGAATAGTTTTAATGTCTCTCAATTCTATCCTTCACACTGTATATATTTATACATATTCTTTGCTTTGGGATACTACATTACTTAACTCAAGGAAGAGTCATTTTGAAATTTATTATGAGGCACACTGAAATGATTTGTGATTCAGATTCACAATACAAAAATTTAGCATCTTTTAACTGCATTGTGTAAATTTGTAAAATACTCAAATATAGTTTCCTATGTTGTCAGTTTGTTGAGAGCACCCTGATGATATTTTCACTCTACTTCCTCAGTCTCTCTGCACTGTCCTTTGCAATACTTAAAATTATTGTTGAAAGTGTACATAGACACTATCAATAATAGAAAAATATGTAACATTTTTAGAAGATAATAATGTAATTTCTAGGTATCTTTTATATTTGATCATATCTTCCTATCTGTAAATATTATTGTAGGTTTATTATGTTCTCACTGGTTCACTGGTTATATGTATGTGCATAAGAAACTAAAGAGGTGACATTGATCCTTCAGTTATTTAATAATTTATTTGGAAAATAGACTAATATTTTGTCCATTAAGGACAATTGTCTACAGTGCCAGATATTCTACCCATATATCAACATTTAGGTTGAAAATTATACATTACAGGCATAGACACCAAAAAATTAGAATAATCAACAAGGGCAAGAGATATAAAAGGAGGCTCCATTAAAAAAATTGAGTTACAATTAACTTTGAGAAATGGATAGAATTTTTGCAAGTACAGTGACACTGTTTATAAAGCAAGAGATCAAACAGATGCAGGATGTGTTTGTGGACAGGATAAGAAACCAATCTAACAAGATTTAGGAGATGATAAATTGTAGGCATAGTGGGAAATAAGATAAAAGAAGTAAGAAGGGGTTATGTAATTATATTGTTGCTTGCTTTGAAAAACAAGACTCTATATATTCTTTCTATCATTCAATTCAGTAGACATTATGTGCCTATGTGACAGGGCAAGGCATTAAGCAAAGGAAATATTTGAGAGACAATGTGGGAGACACGGTAAGTAGTTTGGCAAAATCCAAATGGTGTGTAGAACAGCTATTCCAGCATCTCTCTTCAGAAAATAGGTGTTTATTAAGAAATAGCCACATAGAGCAACTTTCTAAAAGGAACAAAAACATTTTAGGGTCCCAAATAATGCACTGTACTGATCACAATGATTTATCATTTTTTAGACCATTTTCAGGTTCTCTAACAATTTTTCAGCTCTGAATTATCAATGGTGCTCTCCGACTAGTCTTGTTATCAGAGCAAAGGGGTCTGTTTGCCTGCATGTGTCTCTCTAATGAGACACATATAGGTTTTGCTTCAAAGAAAGTAAAGGTTTATTTTAGAGAGCTGAAGTCATGCAGACACAAGTGAGCTACTACTCAAAGGCCTGGCCCTCCAGGTGTCTTGAGAGAATAGATTATATAAGGGAAAAATCCTTAGCTGTGGAAACTAAGAGAGTTGGGATCATGGGCACTACTGATTGGATGGGGCTAAGGTCGAGTTCTGCAATCAGCCATGGCATCATCTGGTCTGGTTCTGTGGTTGCTAGGGCTATTTCACCTAAATAGATCTGGGACTGAAATACACCTAAAGCCATGACCTTAGTTTAACAGAAACTTATTGTCCTCAATGATTAATAGATTTGAGGCTTTATTATTAAAAGGTTTCACACTGGCCAGAACCTTATATCCTAAGGCTTAATGATTAAGGGAGTCAGCATACAAAAAGGGAAAGATAAGGTGGGAAGAGCAAGTGAGTCACAGTGCCATTATACTAGGCAAAGACTGCTTGAATCAAAGTAAACGCTATCTTAAAGAAATGAAGTCTGTTTGCAGTTACACTCTCAGTTGCTGATTTGTATGGTGTGAACTACGCTCATAAATATATATTAGTTTTCTTCCAAGGAAGGCTTCCTGGACAACTATTTATCTTTGATTGTTTAGCTGCCATATCTTCTTATTCTTTAATTTACATTTTCTTTTCTCAAAAAATAGAGGAACATTCTCTTTCTATCACTGTTAACTGTAAATTTCTATTATGTTCGGGAATATTTCTTTTACTATATTATAAAGCTTTTCAAACCAAAATATAATGTAAATAAATGTACTTCCACAGTTGATGAGTGAGAATGAGGAACAGTGGAAGGGGCAAAGAAATATGTCTATGCAGCTATAGCAGAAGTGCTTGAGATGCTCAAAAGATAAAGTAACAACTCAAACTTTCTTTAGTTTTATTTGTTATGATCTTTTTATTTTCCTATGAAGAAAACTAGGAATGAAACTATAAATTAAAGAAGTGATGGAGCTGTGCTCATGTTTTAGATAGTGCAGTTTAAAGTGCCATTTCAAAAGGAACTTGCTTTGACATTCTTCAACAATGCATATGTACTCTGTATCAAGTATCTGTATTTCCTGATATTATAGTGACCAACTGGACATTTGTGGGTTTACTATAAGAAAATAATTTTTAAGTGACAATGTAACAGATACTGATGCAGGACAGGGAGAATCTCTCTGAGTGAGAACTCAAGACTTACAAGGAGAGAGAGGGTCTTTGACTGCATACAGGAAAGGATTCAAGTGCATGCTAAAGTTAGAGAAAACGGAAAGTTTATTAAAGAAGGAATAATGCTCCACAAACAGAAAAGTGGTCTCCTCTTAAAAACAGAGAATAAGAGAGACCATGAGTGTCCAATGAATTCAGTTAAAATCTGTTTTCCTTTCCAGGTATGGGTATGCAGCGTTAAAGGCATGGGGAAGTAGTTATTAGTAATCTCAGCAGGAATCTTCCTGTAGATTCCTTGTGGTCCGGCTGTATGCTGATCAGCCAGGTTTGCACGTAGAATAGCACGTAGCAGGCTCTGAAAACAACCTGGTTTAATATTTAGTCAGTTTGTGTAGTTCTCATGCCTCTTTCTTATATTAACACTACCTTAGAGGTTGGCAGGTGATAGGTTTATTTCTTACAAGAAAGAACGACTTTTCATCTTTATTCACCTAGGGAGATGGATCAGAGTAATTGGTCAAGTCTGAAGTCCCTGGGTTTTGCAAGGGGCATAGGTGAAAATCTAACTTATGAATATTGTGGACTAATTATCTTTTACCTATGAAATAGTGACCAGATGTTCACCTCTGTATGAAGTGAGAATTTGGAACAGCTCAATGGAGTCGACAGTAAATAACACATTCTTAGAGGCTATAAAATCCCCAGATTATGATGGTTATAATTTCTGATTTTATTGGAAGATGTTCTTATAAAATAATAAAAAAAAAACTAAAAAATTGAAGTTTTGTAAAAAAATGCAGTTGCTTTAAAAAGATTCTTCAGCTTTTGGTTTTTCAGTAATCTTTGTATGAATAAACTATGTAAATTTGTACCACTTACATGGCTGTTTTAGATTACCCGCTGCACTAGACACTGCAAAAAGGAAATGATTTTTGTTATTATTCTTCAGGATATTGCATAGGCAAGAAGCAAAAGATGAAACAACATTTCCACTTAATGTCTGAACAAAAGGACAACTTAATGTAACACTATTATAGATTTTTAAGACACAGTAAGTAAATTATATAGCATAGCACACAAGAACATTTAAAGTATCTTGGAAATTCCTTTTTTAGTCATGTTGATCATCTTAAATGTGCAGAGAATGAATGAGTTCTCTTAAGAATGAGTTCCACTTAGGATGACAGAGAAGGAAGAAAAAGTTGATACATAAAATATCCTAAAATTAACTCAAGTTTTAAAATTACATTTTTATGATAAAAAAGCTAAATATACTCTGAGATAATTTGGCTTGGAAGTGTCTAATTAGGGTGTAGTCTTTAACTTTTTCTTATATTCATCATGCAGTGACATATCATTTAAAAACCATAATCAGTTTTGATAATAATAAATTGAATTCTACTCAGACCTTTGTATTCTTAAACTACTTTGCAATATTTTAATTTCGCATTATGTATTCAATATTACGTTATATATTGAGTTTTTTAAAACATCCATACAAAGGAGGGGAAAAATGCTGTAGATAATAGAGGCTTTGCTTATCCTCCTAGTGACCAAATCAAAGTTGTGAGAGAAAGACTAAGCAAACGGCAGATAAAGTCACCTGGAATCTAGAGGAGCAGAATCACTACAACTAGGGAGAGAAATAAGAACTCACCCTGCAATGTTAGAAAGTATGAGGGGGCAAAGATATAAGGTTGCCCAGTTCCAAGTGGCTGAGTGGGATAGAGGCAATGGCAGCTAGTCTCCTCTTAAAGAGGCCATGTCCATGAACAGACTTTCACACTAATGGACCTGCTCATTCTGAGTATCAGAACTGGGTCAGCTGCTCAGGGGGTCCCAGGGACTTACAGGGAGACACTGAGTGGTAAGAGCAAGGGCCAGAGGTAAGGCTCTCTCTCAGGCAGAAGTGCTTGCAGTATCCATTGTTCCTCTGTTGAGCCCTTCCTGCTACCAGTTTCGGACTCAGCACCTCTATAGCTAAGACATCATCAAACCGGATAAAAAAGGTTGCTCCACCCAGAAAATTCCCTAAAACTGCACATCCACCAACTCATAGCCACACCTAAGCCACTTCCAGGTATGTACTCGATGAGTCAGGTGTTCCTAGCTGAGCCAATTCCAAGACTCACACTGGTGGCAGCTGACCTTGGTTTCTGGCATGGCTTCCTGAGGCAACTATAAGCATAGTATCTGTGGATTGCTTGCTAAATCTTAACAGATGGCCCAAGTGGGATACAGGCTGGGGCTAAAGTTGGTCTACAGCGGAACCCCTCTCAGGACTGTGCCACTACACAAAGCCACACTAAGACTGGGAGACTTAGAAGCTTTGCTTAGTACATAGAAACAGACACAGAAAGGCAGCCAAATTGGGAAGACAAAGAAGCAGAGACTATATGAGAGAACAGAACAGAGATCCAGGAATAATGGAGTCAAGCAATCTAATAGATGCACTGGTTATAAAGATTCTCAATGAACTTAGGGAAGTGTAGATGAACTCAATGAAAACTTTAACAAAGAAATAGAAACATAAAAATTGAAATGGAAATTATAAAAGAGAACCAGCCAGAAATGAAGAACACATTATCTGAGATGAAGAGTATATTAGAAGGAATCAACCAACAGAGTGGATAAGGAAGAGGATCGAAACACTGATACAGAAGATGGGGAAGTCAAGGACACTCAATTAGAATGGCAAGAAAAAAGAAGCCAAGATGATGATAATAACTCAAGGAGCCTATGGGACACAATTAAATGTAAAAATATCCATTTCGTAGGGGTACCTGAAGGAAAACAAGATGTTGAAGAGCTATTTGAAGAAATAATGATGGAAAACTTCCCTATCTTGGTGAAGGAAATAAACATAAAACCCCAGGAAGCTCCCAAAATCAGGAACCCAAAGAGGCCCACACCAAGACACATCATAGTCAAAAGGCCAAACGTTAAATAAAGAGAGGAGCAAGAGAAAAATAGTTTTCTACAAGTAGGAGTACCCATAAGACTGGCAGCTGATTTTTCAAAAGAAATTATGCAGGACAAAAGGGCTTGGCACAAAATTTTCGATATGATGAAAGCCCAGGATATACAATCAAGAATACTTTATCCAGCAAAGCTATTATTTAGAGTCGAAGGACAGATCAAGAGCTTCCCAGACAAAAATAAGCTATAGAATTTATCAACACCAAACCAGTATTACAGAAAAAAATATGTATCAAAAACATGAATAAAGAATGGTAATAACTACATTCCTATCAACAAGTACTTCAAATGAGAAATAACTAAGTGCTCCAACCAAAGGATAGGTTGGTTGAATGGATAAGAAAACAAAACCCCTACATATGCTGCCTACAAGAGACTCACTTCAGATTAAAAAACATACACAGACTAAAAGGAAGGGGATGAAAAAAGATATTGCCTCGATTTGGAGGGTATTATGCTGAATTAAATAGTCAGAGAAAGACAAATATTGCATGATTTCATGTACATGTGGAATCTAAAGAACAAAATAAACAACAATAACAACAAAAGCAGAAATAAACTCATAAATACACTAGATGAGAAGGGGGTTGAGGGAATAGAGAAAAAGGGCAAAGGGATTAAGAATTACAAATGGATAGTTACAAAATAGAATTGGAGATATAAAGTGTAGCATAAGGTAAATAGTTAACAATGTTATAATAACTATATAAGGGAAAAGAGGGATACTAGATTTAGTGGGGTGATCACTTTATATGTTATATAAATCTCTAATTACTTTGCTGTACAACTGAAACTAGTATATTATTGTATGGCAACTATAATTGAAAAAAACTCATTGAATTGTACTATGTAAATATGAGCAATGGTCTATTATATTTAAATAAAGCTGAGGAAAAAACATACAATACTGTTATAAATTCTAATCTTATTATCATTGCTGTCTTTTTATATTGACTTGCGTTATGCTATTTTCATCATATCTCTATCTCATCTAGTAAAGAGTACAGTTATAAAATATACAAAATCTACACCTTTTCTACAAACAACACAATAACTAATTAAAATATTGATTAAAAGTTTTAGGATATATACATCATATAAAACAATGACATATTCTAAACATATAAAAAGCACAATAAAATAAATAAGTCCAATTAAAAATAAACAAGAAGTAATAAAAATAATTAACAATGGAAAAATACAAAACCTCTAAAGATACTTTCAACTCTGAATGCTTAGTTGGTGAGAATTTTTTTAATGGGCAATCAAATGCATTGTTTATGGAAATGGAAATAGAAACAAATATTTTCAAAGATGATTTGTAAAATGCAACTAAAAATTTTGAAAATATCCATAGAATTTGATGAAATAATTAAATTTATTAATATTTTCTCTAAGGAAAAACAGGAATGTATACAAATATTTCTATACAAAGAAAGTAGAAAATATAAAAATCTAAATATCAAACAAAAGAGGGAAGGATGAATAAACAATATTGCAGTATGGCCTAGTGAAAAAGAGAAAAGGGCACTAGAATCAGAATGATTGAATTCAAATCCCATTTTCTCACTTATAAACTGTATAACTTTGAATATTAATTTAATTTCTCTTTATCTTGGGTTTCTCATCTATGAAATGTGGGTGATAATAGTTCCTATTTGAAAATATTAAGAAGATTAATGAGATAATACTATAAACATTTGGAACAATAACTAGCATATAGACGCACTCTGTAAAATTAATCTATTGTTTGATAAAATATTAAGAAGTCATAAATAAATGTCACTAAGTTATGTTAAATATTAGTAATATGAAAATTATAAACATCATATTAAGGGAATAAGTATATATTACATAATATTTCAACATACTGAGGTCAATATTTTTGAAGTACGTCTTAATAATTTTTCCTCCTCAGTAGTCCACTTTCTTTCCTTGCAGCCATTCTGCACTTACAGCCTCAGCAAATGAAAGAGTAAACGCTACCCAAAGAAATATAAGCATAGCCAAGTTTGTAATGCAGGAATTCTAGTTAACAGAGTTTACTTAAATAACACCAGCCTCCCAAACAACATAGCTTAAATTTCAACGATAATGGTGTATTATCTATTAAGTGCATAAATCTACACTTTACCACTAGTTCTCTAGCCTGCAAATCACTAGGAAGTATGGGGGCTTAAAAAAAATACATTTCTTCTAACCTTCTAAGTTCTAGCTGGGCTAATAATAAAATCAACAGAGAGATTAACAAGAGAAGATAAAATTTTAATACATGTACATGGGGAATTTATATATGCATGAAAATTCCATAAACAAGCAACATTGGGTATATATGACTTTTGGGCAAAGAGGAAAAGGGGAGCAGATGGGGCGTTAGATTTCAGAAGTGAGGATGGGAGATTTACTCAATAATAAAAGTGTTTTATTATTATTATTATTATTATTATTATTATCATTATTGTGGAGTGTTTTTTCTGGGTTGAGAGATTTATTTTTAATTAGATTTCTCCAACACTAAAAAATAATCCCCTACAAAAAGCAATAATTAATAACTTTGTTTTATTTGAACTCCACTTTCAAAATTTCACTATAAACAACATTGTGATAAAATATAACATTATTATATTTCTAGTTTCTTCAAATAGCTTCCTAGAAAGAAACTGAATCAAAGATTAAATTTTATTTAGCTCTCTCTATATGTATGATGTTCTCATTCACTACAATATGTTCTTGAAAATACACATAAAAGTAAAACAAAATCAAGCAACAGATTTACACGTTATAAGGATTCTTTTCCTAATTATAACAAGATAATATATATATTATTTTGTAAATGCTTATTTTTAATTCCTAAAAATTAAGAAATAAATGCATAGTTATGAAAATATTAGATTAATCTTTAAATCTAAAAAGATTTATTTCCTAAAATAATTTCTTACCTTACTTTCTAGCTCTTTTAGCTTCCTTGAAGTGACCCTAAGCAAATAGAGAAACTTTTTAAATGTGTAGTAAAAGGGCAGGCTATTGCTAATTTTTGCAAAGAAATAAGTAGCAGGAGATTACAATGCTGGTTTTGATACTATTTTATCAATTTTCCTAAAAATTTTCAAATAAATATTTAATGAAATGCTTGGTCTTCTCTTGCTAAAAGTACTATTGTAATCTGTATTCAGAAAAAAAAAAAAAAGCTTTAGGAAATCATACACTTTCATCTGAGTGTTATTAATTTTTATCATTTTCTTATGGAAAAATCAAGCATACCCATAACTAGAGACAACAGTTTAATCAAATCTCATGTACATATGAGCAATTATGAACTCTTATTTCATCCATACCCAACCCATTAGCCACCCCAACACTAGTTTATTCATTAATAAATATTTCAACATATATCTCCAAAAGATCTCTACAAGAAAAGAAATATTTTAATGATCTCATCATATTATCATTTTACTATATTAATATTTTCAAATATTAAAGATAATTTTAATGTCACATTTCTCTGATTGCCTCTTATGTTTTGCAATTTATTAAAATTAAATCACTATAAAGTCCACATATTTTAATTGGTTGGTATGTCTTTAACTTGCTTTCATCTATAAATTCTTACTTCCCTTTTTATTTCTTAAACTTTATTTGTTTAAGAACCCAGTTTATTTTTCTGTAGATTATTTTTGTGCATCCTAGATTTTTACTGACTGTATCTCTGTGCTATCATTTCACATGTTACTCTGCTCCTCAGTATATCCTTTAAAATGATAGTTAGATTTAGAAGATTGTTCAGACTAAAGTTTAATACTTTAGGGTTCTCCTAACTTCTGTTAGGAGACACATTATGTTTTATTTGTGTATGCATGTGCATTTGTGTCTGTGTCAGTAACTGTGAGTGCAGGTAGGTGTGTGTGTATGCAAGTGTGTATGATGTCAGCAGCCACTGGTGATCATTACCTAGATCATTTAATTCACTAGAGATTAAAAAAGAATGATATTCTAATGCTATAATTTATACTTTCATGTATTAGCAAGGAGAGTTATTTTTTTATTTTTTTAATTGTTTCAATCACAATTGACATTTAATATTACATTAGTTTCAGGAGTACAGTATAGTGATTTCACTTATGAAGTAAAATCTCTGATAAGTCTGGCACAACTTCACACTATGCACAGTTATTACAATATTATTGACAATATTCCCTATGCTGTACTTTACATCCCAATGGCTGTTTCATAACCACCAATTTGTACTTCTTAATTCCTTCACATTTTTTACACAGCCACTTAACCTCCTCCTACCTGGCAGCCATCAGTTTGTACTCTGTAAGTTTCTTTCTGTTTTATTGGCTCATTTACTATGTTTATTAGATTCTGTATATAAGTGAAATCATATGGTATTCACTTATTTCACTTAGCATGATACCCTCCAGGTACATCTCTATTGTCACAAATGGTAAAATTTTATTTTTTTTCTATGGCCGAGTAATATTTCATTGTATATACGTACCATCACTTCCTTATCCATTTGTCCACCAATGAACACTAAAGTACTTCCATATCTTGGTTATTGTAAAAAATGCTGTAATGAACACAGAGGTGCATATATCTTTGGTTTTCTTTGAATAAATATACAGAAGTGAGATTGCTGGGTCATAAGGCAGTTCTATTTTTAATTTTTTGAGGAATATTCACTGTTTTCCATATGGGCTGCACCAGTTTGTAACCCCACCAAGAGTGCATAAGCGTTCCCTTTTCTCAACATCCTCACCAACGTTGTAGTTTGTTAATTTATTGATAATGTCCATTCTATGAGTGTGAATTGATATATCATAGTGGCTTTAATTTTGCATTTCTCTGATGATTAGTGATGCTGAGCATCTGTTTATATGTCTATTGACCACTTGTATGTCCTCTTTGGAGAAACGTCTTTTCAGGTCCTCTGCTCATTTTTTAATTGGAATGTTTTATTTGTTTGTTTTGTATTAAGTTCTATAAGTTCTTTATATATTTTGAATGTTAATCTCTTATCAGACATATTATTGGCAAATATCTTTTTATTCAGTAGGTTATTTTCATTTTGTTGATGGTTTCCTTTGCTGTGCAAAAATTTTTTAGTTGATGCAGTGCCATTTGCTTATTTTTTTCTTTTGTTTCCCTTGCCCCAAGGGACATATTTAAAAAAATACTACTAAAAGCAATGTCAAATAGTTTATTGCTTATGTTTTCTTAAAACTCTTAAGTTTTAAAGTTTTGAGTTTTACATTTAAGTCTTCAATCTATTCTCATATATAGGGTAAAAAAGTGATTCTGTTTCTGTTTTGAGTGTATCTGTCTAGTTTTCTCAACAAAAATTATTGAAGAGAATATCTTTATCCCATTGCATATTCTAGCCTTCTTTGTCACAGATTAATTGACCATGTAGGTATGAATTTATTTCTAGGCTCTCCATTTTTTTTTCATTTATCTATGTATCTGTTTTTATTCCAGTACCATGCTGTTTTGATTATTATAGCTTTGTAGTATAGTTTGATAGCAGGTAGCATGATATGTGAACTTTGTTTATCTTTTTCAAGATTACCCTGAATATACAGGGTCTTTTATGGTTCCCTATAAATTTTAGGATTAATTCTCCTAGTTCTGTGAAAAACACCATTGATATTGTGATAGGGATTGCACTGAATCTAAAGATTACTTTAGGTAGTATGGACATTTTAATGATGTTAATTATCCTATTCATGAGCATGGTATATGTTTCAATTTATTTATATCTTCTTCATTTTTTTTCTTCAGTGTCATAATTTTTCTTGATTTAATTTATTCTTAGATATTTTATTTTTTTGATGCAAATGTAAATAGAATAGTTTTCTTTATTTCTGTTTCTGGTAGTTCATTATTAGTTTATAAAAATGCTACTGATTTTCTGAGTATTAATTTTGTGTCTTGCTACTTTACTGAAATCATTGTTCATTTCTAACAGTTTTTTGGTGTACTTTTTAAAGTTCTCTGTATACACTATCATGTCATCTGCAAACAATGACAAGGTGAAATGCTCTAAAAATATCAGTTAAATCCATCTGATTTAGTTTGTCATACAAGACACTGTTCTCTTGATTTTCGGTCTGGAAGATCTTTCCATTGTGTCTATGTGGTGTTAAAGTCCCCTGCTATGATTATATTACTGTCCGTCTCTCTCTTTATGTCAGTCAATATTTGCTTTATATATTTAGGTGGTCTTATGTTGGATGCATAAATATTTGCTAAGGTTATATCCTTTTGTTGTATTGATCCCTTTGTTATTATGTAATATCCTTCTTTGTCATTTATTATAACCTTTATTTTAAGTTTATTATGTCTGATATAAGAATTACAACACAACTGTTTTCTTTTTTTCATTCCCATTTGGATAATATTTTTTTTCCATTTGTTTACTTTCAGTCTGAGTGAGTCTTTTAATCTGAAGTGGGTCTCTTACAGACAGAATATGTATAGGTCTTGTTTTCTTATCCATTCAGCTACCCTATGCTTTTGATAGAAGCATTTATTTACATTTAAAGTGATTATTCATAGGTATATAGTTATTGTAATTTTATCATTCATATTTATAATCTTTTTTCCACCCATTTTCTTAAAGAAGTCCCTTTAGCATTTTTTTTTTTTTGTAATTCTGGCTTTGTGTTGATAAAATCTTTAGGTTTTTCCTGTCTAGAAAGCTCTTTTTCTTACTTTCAATTTTAATTAATAGCCTTACTGTGTATAATAGTCTTGGTTCTAGATCCTCGTTTTCATCACTTTGAATATTTTGTTCCAATCCTTTCTGGCTTGCAAAGTTTCTGTTAAGAAATTAACTGAAATTCTTATGGGAGTTCCCTTGTAAGTAAGTTGCTGCCTTTCTATTTCTGCTTTTAGGATTATTATTATTATTTTTTAACTTTTTGCCATTTTAATTATAATGTATCTTGGTGTGGGCCTCTTTGAGTTCATCTTGTTTGGGACTCTTTGTGCTTCCTGAACTTGTATGTCTATTTCCTTCATCAGGTTAGGAAAGTTTTCAGTCATGATTTTTAAATTGTATTTATTTTTAAATTATAATTTGCATACAATATTATATTAGTTTTAGGTTTACAACATAATGATTAGAAATTTATATCACTTATGAAGTGATCACCCCAATAAATCTAGTACTCATCTAATACCATAGTTATTACATTATTATTGACTATTTCCTTATGCTATATTTTACATTTACATGACTATTTTGTAACTACCAATTTGTGCTTTTTAATTTTTTCTTTTTTTAATCCATCTCTCCAACCCACTCCCATCTGGCAACCTTCAAAATTTTCTCTTATCTATGAGTTTCTTTCTTTTTTGTTTGTTTAATTTGTTCCTTAGATTCCACATGTAGATAAAATCATTTGGTATTTGTCTTTCTCTTTCTGATTTACTCCACTCAGTACAATATCCTCTAAGTCTATTCGTGTTGTTGCAGATAAGAAGATTTCATAGTGATATTTCATTGTATATGTGTATCACCTCTTATTTATCAATTTATTCATTGCTGGACTCCTGTAGCCTCTCTATCTTGGCTATTGTAAATAATGTTGCAATAAACATACAGATGCACATGTTTCTTTATTATTTTGAGTTTCTTTGGATAAATAACTAGAAGTGGGATTACTGGATCCTTCTTTGTTTCTTGTTATAACCTTTGTTCTAAAGTTTTTTCTCCTTTGGTATAAGTATTGCTATCCTAGATTTTTTAAATTTCCATTTTCATGAAATATTTTTCTTTATCCTTTTATTTTTAGTCTCTGTGTGTCTTTTGATCTAAAGTGAGTCTCTTGTAGTCAGCATATGTAAGGGTCTTATTTTCTTATCCATTCAGCCACCTCATTTTTTGATTAGAGCATTATTTTTTATTTGAAATACTTATTAACGGATATGTAATTATTGCCATTCTTTATTTAGATTTTTTGATACATACATTTGTTCTTCTTAAAGATATTTATCCAACATTTCCCATAACACTGGATTGGTGGTGATAGACTCCTTTAGTTTTTTTCTTGTCCGGAAGGCCTCTTTATCCATCCTTCAATTCTAAAAGATAATTTTACTGGATAAAGTAATCATTTTTTCTCATACCACCATTCTAAATTTATTTTATTGTTTTAATTAAGATTATTGGGGTAACATTCGTTAATACAATTATATAATTTTCAGGCATACATTATCATTTGACATCTGTATATCTATTGTGTGTTTACCACCCAAAGTCCAGTTTCCTTCAGTTACCATACATTAAATCCCCTTTACCCACTTCACCCACCCTTATCTCCCTATATTTGATCCCATTTACCCCTTCTAAATCCCCTCCTCCTCCCCCACTCCACTAGTAACCACTAGTCTATAATCCTTTGGTAACCACGAGTATATAGTCCATGCCCATGAGTCTTTGTTTGTTTGTCCTGCTCATTTGTTACTTTTAGGTTTTTATCCTACATATAAGTGATATCATGTGATGTTCAACTTATTCTGTCTGGCTTATTTCGCCTAGTATGATTATCTCAAGGTCCATTCAGGTTGTCACAAATGGCAGTATCTCATCTCTTCTTACGGCTGAGTAATATTCCACTGTATATGTGTACCACAGCTTCTTTATCCATTAATCTATCATAGGACACTTCCATTGCTTCCATGTCCTGGCTACTGTGAATAATGCTGTTATGAACAATGGTGTGCAAATATCTTTTTGTAAAAGGGTTTCCAAGTCTTTAGGGTAAATAGCCAATACAGGGATTGCTGGATCATGTGGTAGATTAATTCTTAGATTTTGAGGAACCTCTGTACTGTTTTCCATAGTAGCTGTACCAAATTGCAGTCCCACCAGCAGTGTATGAGGATTCTTTTATTCTCCACATCTTCTCCAGCATTTATTATTACTTGTTCTGTTGATTATAGCTATTCTAACAGGTATGAGATGATATCTCATTGTGGTTTGGGTTTCTATTTCCCTAATAGCTAGTGATATTGAGCATTTTTTTCATATATTTGTTGGCCATTTGTATGTCCTCTAAGGAGAAGTGTTTGTTTAGGTCCTCTGCTCATTTTTTGATTGGATTGTTTGTTTTATTGTTGTTATTGAGTTGTGAGTTCTTTGTATATTTTGAATATTAGGCCTTTATTGGAGGTTTTGCTTGCAAATATATTTTCTCATTGAGATAGTTGTCTTTTTACCTTGTTGACAATTTCTGTTGCTGAGCAGAAGCTTTCCAGTTTAATGTAGTCTCATTCATTTATTTTAGCTTTTACTTCCCATGCTTTTGAGGTCGAATTCATAAATTCTTCAAGTCCAAGGTCCTTGAGATTCATTCCTATGTTTTCTTCTATACATTTTATTGTTTCAGATCTTATATTTAGGTCCTTAATCCATTTTGAGTTACTTTTGGTATGTGGTGATAGACAACAGTCTAGTTTCATTCTTTTGCCTGTGGCTTTCCAGTTTTCCCAACACCATTTATTGAAGAGGCTTTCCTTTCTCCACTGTGTGTTTTTGGATTTTTTGTCAAAATTAGTTGGCCATATAAATATGGGTTTACTTCTGGACTCTTGATTCTGTTCCACTGGTCAATGTGACTGTTTTGCTGCCAATACCTTGCCATTTTGATTACAGTCATTTCATAGTATAATTTGAAGTTGGGCAGTGTAATGCTTCCAGCCTCGTTCTTTTTTCTCAGGATGGCTTTGGCAATTTGGGGTCTTTTGTGCTTCCATAAAAATCTGATGATTTTTAATTCTATTTCTTTAAAAATTGCAATAGAATTTTGATGGTGATTGCATTACATCTGTATAATGCTTTAGGTAATATGGTCATTTTAACTGTGGTAATTTTTCCAATCCAAAAACACAAAATATCTTTCCATTTCTTTGTATCTACTTTGATTTATTTTAATAGGGTCCTATATTTTTCATTATATAGGTCCTTCACTTGTTTTGTTAAATTTATTCCTCAGTATTTTATTCTTTTTGTTGCAATTGCAAAATAAATTATTTTTTCCCTTTCTTTTTCTGACACTTCATTTTTAGAGTATAAGAACATTATGGATTTTTGAACATTGATTTTGTATTCAGAGACTTTACTAGTAGTAAAGTAGTGATTATGTGGAGTCTTTAGGGTTTTCTATATAGAGAATCATGTCATCTACAAATAGTGAGTGTTTGACTTCTTTGTTTCTTATTTGGATACCTTTTATATCTTTCTCTTTTCTGAATACCAGTGGCAATAGTTAATAGTCTTGTCTTGTTTCTGATCTTAGATGGAAGGTTTTTAGTTTTCCACCATGAAGTATAACGTTGGCTGAGGGTTTGTCATATATGGACTTTATTATGTTAAAGTACTTTACTTCTATACCTATTTTGTTAAGTGTTTTGATCATAATTGGATGCTGTATCTTGTCGAAGGCTTTTCCTCCATCTACTGATATGATCATATGATTCTTAATTTTTAATTTATGTGGTATATCACATTAGTTGATTTGCCCCATTGATTAATCCCTGTGCCCCTGGGATGAAGTCCACCTGATTGTGGTATAGAATCTTTTAATATGTTGCCATATTCAGTTCGCTGGTATCTTATTTAGGATTTTTGTATCTGTGTTCATTAGACATATTGTTCTGTACTTTTCTTTTTTGTGTGTTGTCTTTCCCAGGTTTTGTTATTAGGGTAACATTCACCTTGGAAAATCAGTTTGGAAGTATTGCTTCTTCTTCATTTTTTTTGGAAGAGTTTGAGAGTAAGTATTAACTCTTTGAATGTTTGGTAGAAATCACTGGTGAAACCATCTGGTCCTGAAATTTTACTTTTTGGTAAGTTTTTGATGATTGTTTAAATTTCCTGCTGATTGGTCTACTTAGATTTTTCAGTTCTTCTTTATTCAGTCTAGGAAGGTTGTATTATTCTAAGTGCTGGTCTATTTCTTCTAGTTCATTAAATTTGGTATTGCATTCTTTTTCATAGTATTCTTGCATGATCCTCTGTAGTTTTTTGGTATCAGTTGTAATTTCCCATCTTTCATGCCTGATTTTGTTAATTTGTGTCCTTTTTTTTTCTTTAGTGAGTCTAGCCAGGGGGTTGTCAATTTTATTAACCTTCTCAAAGAACCAGCTCTTTGTTGCATTTATTTTTTCTATTGTTTTTTGTTTGTTTGTTTGGTTTTGTTCTCAATTTCATTTATTTCTGCCCTAATTTTGATTCTTTCCTTCTGCTGAGTTTAGGTCTTATTTGTTCTTCCTCTTCTAGTTTTTTTAAGATGAAGCATTAGGTTGTTTATTTGGGCTCATTCTTGTTTTTAGAAATAGGTCTGTAATGATGTGAACTTTCCTTTATGAGTGCTTTTGCCATGTCTCAAAAGTTTTGATATGCTATACTCTCATTATCATTCCTCTCTATGTATCTCTTGATGTCTCTTTTATTTCTTCTCTGACCCAATTATTCTTCAGTAGCATGTTGTTTAATCTCCATGTATTTGTGGTTCTTCCAGATATCTTTCTGGAGTTGATCTCTAGTTTCAAAGCATTATGAATGGAGAATATGATTGGTATGATTTCAACCCTCTTATATTTGTTGAGGGTATCTCAGTGGCCGAGTATGTGGTTGATTCCTGAGAATGTTCCATGTACACTGGAGAAGAATGTATAAGCAGCTGTTTTGGTATGGAAGGCTCTGTAAATGCCAATTATGTCCAGTTGGTCTAATGTGTCATTTAAAGATGTCATTTCCTTATTGATTTTCTGTTTGGATGATCTGTCCATAATCGACAGTGGGGTATTTAGATCTGCTACTACAGTAGTGTTTTGGTCTATTTCTCCCTTTAGTTCTCTTAGTCATTGTTTTATATATTTCAGGGCTCCCTGATTGGGAGCATAGATGTTAATAATTGTTATGTCTTCTTGGTGTATAATTCCCTTTATCATTATGAAGTGTTCCTCAGTATCTTTCTTTACCTTTTTTATTTTGAAGTCTATTTCATCTGATATTAGTACTGCTTTCCTCTGAATGCTATTTTCTTGAAATATCATTTTCCATCCTTTCACTTTGAGTCTATATTCATCTTTGAAACTGAGATGTGTCTTCTGGAGGCAGTGCGCAGTTGGGTTTTGTTTTTCATTCCATTCTGCAACTCTGTGCCTGAATTCAATTCATTTACATTTAGGGTAATTATTAAAATATGAGGTCTTTGTATAGCCATTTCATCTTTTGCTTTCTGTTAGGTCAGTGTTTCCATTGCTTCTTCTTCCTTGTGTTTCTGTTTTATTTATTTTGGTTGGCTTTTTTGGTTTTTTTCTCTGATCCTTCTTGTTTTATGTTATATACTTCAGTTCTGAATCTTGCTGAGAGGTTTTCATTATCAATTTGTAAAGAATATATCTATAACTAATCATCTATATCTATATTTTTCTATCTATCTATCATCTATCTATCTAATCTATCTATACAGATGTCTCTTTTCTTCTGCACATGCCTTATCTCCATGTTCCTTTGCGAATTTGGATCTTTGAATCCTTCCCTTTTCAGTCATTGTTATCTCAGTTTGCCCCTATGTATACTATCTTGCTATAACAATTCTCTTTTTATTATTTAAACTTATAATGCCTTGTTCGTAATAAGGATTGATCTCCTCTGCTTTTATGTCCTTGATAGTTACTTTACTTCTAATTATGTATTTTTTTTTTTTATTTTGTTTTAGGTGAGCTGACCTCTTTCAGTATTTCCTGCAGTGCAAGTCTCATAGTGGAGAATTCCTTCAATTTTTGTAGGTCTGGAAAAGTCTTAATTTCTCCTTCATATCTAAAGGAGAGTTTAACTGGATACATTATTCTAGGCTGGTAGTACCTTTCACTTAATAGTTTAAATATTTGTTCCATTCCTTTCTGGCTTGTAAGGTTTGTGCTGAGAAGTCTGAGAATAATCTAATGGGTTTTCTTGATAAAAAAAAAAAAAAAAAAAAAAAAAAAAAAAAAAAAAAAAAAAAAAAAAAAAAAAAAAAAAAAAAAAAAAAAAAAAAAAAAACAGTTCTTTTCTCCCTGGTTTCCCTGAGAATTCTATCTTTGTTATTGATTTTTGATAATTTTTATACAATGTGTCTTGAAGGAGGCCTTTTTGGGTTGAGATAATTGGATGTTCTGTTGACTTCTTGAATTCCAAGCTCCAGCTCATTTTGGGAAATTCTCATCCTCTATTTGTCTGAAAATGCTTTCTAGTCCCTTACCTTTATTAATGCTCATGATTCTCATGTTTCCTCTCCTGATGGTATCAGCTAGTTCTTGAATTTCTCTTTCATTATTTTTTCATTCTTCAGTTTCTCACTTCTTTCTTCTGATTTACTTCTAGATTTCTCTCTTTGATATCATTGATTCTTTCCTCCATTTGGTTGACTCTATTTTCCAAGCTTGCTATTTCATTTTTTAACTCTTGCTATGTGTTTTTTTTATCTCCAGAAGTTCTATTTTGTTCTTTTTGAAAGTTTCAGTCTCCTTACTCCACTCATCTAGTTGTTTTTTAAGTCCTGAAATTGTTGATATGACTCGTTTCAGAATGTACTGAGTTTTTTCAGAAGTACCATCTTCAATTCTCTGTCATTTAAGTTGCATATTTCTATGTCTGTAAGCTCATTTTCTGGAAATTTTTCTCTTTCTTTTCTGAGATGCCTTGTCACTCTGGTTGTTCATGGTGTTTAGTGGACTATTTCTCCACCTGGGCATTAATTGAAAAATATTTTGCTTTTCTTCCAGAAAGATTTATTATATAATGGTCTCTCTTTAGCCTGCTGCAAAGAATGTATTTTTCTTTGGTTTCCAATGGGTGGTGTCTAAGCCTCTTGGATCCCTGCTTTATATAAAGCTTTAAAAATGCTTTTTCTTATTTTTTGGTAGATATTTAATCATGCTCACTACCCTCAGATTCAGTCTCTCTCAGTGTTATCATCAGTTTTGCTAGCATTTGCTCAGATCCCCCTGGGGCTCCATGGTGTTCCATCTCGGAAGGTATTGGAGGGGGTTCCTCTTGTTTGGGGTTGCCGGCTGCAGCTCAGCCTCCGTTTTGCAACCACGGTTGGTAAAAATCAACTGTTGTTTCTCTGCCAGCTGCTTCTCTTCTTTTTGCACTAATGACTGGGCCCTGTAGCCAACTGGCCATGAGGAGCTCACTACTTTCCCAGGCAGGGCTGTTCAGGAAACTCATCATAGAAACTCGCTGCTTCTTCTCCCCTTGCCTTTCTTCTGCAGGAAGCTTCATTGACTGTGAAAGGTAGCTTTCCAGTTCACTGCCCAACCCTGAGGCTCTGATCTGTGATAGCTCTTATGCACTGATCTCATGCTCAGACATGCTCATGTGCAGTTTGGGTGTTTTTTGTTGAGTTTTAGATATTCAGTTTATTGTTGTTTTAAGGGAAGATACTCCACCATGTTTCCAAGGATCTTCCTGGGTAAAGTAATCTTGGTTGTAGGTCTTAGTTTTTCACCACTTTGGATATTTTCTGGCAATCCCTTCTGGTCTACAAAATTTCTATCAATAAATCAGATGACAGTCATATGGGAGCTCCCTTGTAGTTAACAAATTGCTTTTTGCTTGTTGCTTTTAAGATTCTCTCTTTGTCTTTAAATTTTGGCATTTTAATTATGATGTGTCTTGGTATGGGCTCCTTGTGATGATCTTTTCTGGAATTCTGTGCTTCCTGGGGTTGTATGTCTATTTCCTTCACTGGGTTAGGGAATTTTTCATTTTTTATCTCTTCAAATAGATTTTCAATTTTTTGCTTTCTCTCTTCTCCTTCTGGTACCCCTATGATGCGACTGTTGTTATGCTTGATACTGTTCAAGAAGCCCTTTAAACTATCCTTTTCTTAGATTCTTTTTTCTTGTCACTGTTGTGATTGATTGGGTATTTTTTGCTATCTTATCTTCTAAATCACTGATTCAATTTTCTGCTTCTCTAATATGTCGATTCCCTCTAAAGTATTTTTCTTTTCAGTTATTGTATTCTTTATATCTGATTGGTATTTCAAAATATGGTCTATTCTTGAGGATGTTCCATATACACTAGAGAAGAATGTTTAATTGTTGATTTTCTGTCTGAATGATCTATCCATTGATGTCAATGATATGTTGAAGTCATCTACTAATATTGTATTGTCGTCAATCTTTCCTTTATGTTTCTCATATTTGCTTATATATTTAGGTGCTCCTCTGTTGGGCATATAAATGTTTATAAGAGTTATATTGTTCTATTGTTAGATTTATCCCTTTACTATTATGAAATATCCTTTTTTATCTTTTGTTCTAGACTTTGATTTAAAGTCTGTTTTGTCATACAATTATTTCTACTCCTTTTTTTTTTCATTTTTATTTGCATGAAAAACTTTTACATCCTTTTACTTGCAATCTGTTTGTCTTTTAGTCTGAAGTAGGTCTCTTGTGTGTAGCATATATATGGTTCTTGTTTTCTTATTTATTTGGCTCTCTTATGTCTTTTGATTGGAGCTTTTAATCTATTTACATTTAGAGTAATTATTAATAGCTATTTGTAGTTATTACCATTTTATTATTCATATTGTTGGTTTCTTTTCTTCTTCTAAATAAATTCCTTCAACATGTCTTGTACTACTGGCTTAGTGGTAATGAACTCCTTTAGCTTCTTCCTGTCTGGAAAGTTTGTTATCTCTCCTTCAATTCTAAGTAATAGCTTGCTGGGTAGAGTGATGTTGGTAGTATTTCCTTGCTTTTCATCACTTTGAATATTTCAAGCTATTACCTCTGGCCTGCAAAGCTTCTATTGGGTAATCAGCAGACAGCTTTATCTGAGCTTCATTGTATGTAACTAACTGCTTTTCTTTTACTGATTTTTAACTTTCACTCTTTGTCTTTAAATGTTGACATTTTAATTATAATACGTTTTGATGTGAGCCAGTTTGCAACACTGCACTTTCTAGACTTGTACATCTATTTCTTCATTATATTAGGAATATTTTCCTTTATTATTTCTTAAAATTGCTTTTCAATCCCTTGCTCTCTCTCTCCTCATTTCTGTATGATGCAAATATCGTTACACTTGATGTTGTCTCATTGGTCCATTAAATTATTCTTATTTTTAGTTTATTAAATCCTTTTCTAGATGGGTGTTTTCTACTACCTTATCTTCTGCTTCATCTCATCTGTTGTTGATTCCATTTAATGTATTCTTCTTTTTAGTCATTGTATTCTTCACTTCTGACTGGTTCTTTTATATGGTTTCTATCCCTTTCTGTAAGCTCTCATTGAGTTCATCTATTCCTCTCTAAAGTTCCTTGGTGCCTTTGTAATTAATGTTTTGAACTCATTTGTCTCCATTTCATTTAATTATTTTTCCAGAGTTTTGTATTATTTTTTCACTTAGCACACATTTCTTTATCTCCTCATTTCAGCTGCCTCTTTGTGTGTATTTCTATGTAGATCTACCACATCTCCCAATCTTGTCAAAGTGTTTTTATGTAGTAAGTTTTTTGTAGGGCCCAGTGGCACAGCTTCCCTGGTTACCTGACCACACTGCTCTAGGTGTGTCTTTTGTGTGGATTGTGTGTGCCCTCATGTTGTTGTTGAGCCTTGGTTGCTCTTTGCACATCAGAGGATGGGACTGACCCTCAAGCTAACTGGCTGTGGAAATTGGCTATGACTACAGCTGATGAGCTGTTGTGCAGGGGCTGACTCCACAAAACAAGATTTGCTTTAGTAGGGCTCCGGTGCCTACCAAGTCTACATTTTGGGTTTGTCATTTGTGGAGCTTGTTGAGTGGTGCTCTGGTGTGGTCTGAAACCAACCACAGTATATATTGGTTCTGGGTCTTCTAAGGGAGGGCTTCTGGTATAAGCCACATTCCATCACTCTTGTCCCTGGCCCAGGACCACCTTGTAGGAGCTACAAAGCTTGGTAGCTGTCTGTGCTGGGCTTGGAAGCACCTGGAAGAGGCTAAGTTGAAGCATGAATCTAGCTGCTGCTAGTGCTGGGATAGAGACCACTTAGCAAGAGGTACATGACACTTTGATGCCAGTCTCTGTTTATTTGGATTTTGTGAGACTTTAGAGATATTAGGAAAATCTGCAATGGTGCTGGCTGCTTGTGAGGAAATGCATCATTTCATTTTAATGTACATAACTTTTCACTTCTTAATTATTTCTTGCTTGCTTACTTGTTTATTTTCTGTTTATCTACCCTCATTCCCTCATACAGAACAGGAGCCCTAGTCCATTGATTCTTCATGCTTGGCACATGATTGTTATGTTTCCTGATGGTTGGCCATGTGTCAGATAATGTTCTCAGTGCTTCTTTCACCTCACCCTAAAGAGCTCACCAAAACACTATTAGAACTGATAAATGAATTTAATAAAGTAGTAGAACACAAAGTTAATATTCAATATCTAATGTCAATAACTGATATCAAAATATACCACAAGGCTATCAAAACAGCATGGTATTGGAAGAAAAACAGACATCAAAGGATCAGTATAGAGATCCCAGAAAACACCCACATCTATATGATCAATTAATCTATGACAAATAGAGACAAGAATGCATAATGGGGTAAAGACAGTCTAGTCAATAATGGTGTTGGGAAAACTAGAAAGACCTGTACGAAATTAAAAGTAGACCACTTTCTTATACTATATACAAGAATAAACACAAAAGAGATTCAAACTTTAAATTTAACACCCCAAACCATAAAACTCCTAGAAGAAAACGTATGCAGTAAATGCTGTTACATGGTTCTTAGCAATATATATATATTTTTTGATATGTCACCTTGGGCAAAGAAAACGAGCAAAGGAAATCAACAAAATGAAAAGACAACCTACTGATTGAGAGAAGATATTTGCCTATGTTACATCTGATAAGGTATATGCATACGAATATTTATAAAGAACTCATACAACTCACACCAAACAAACAGACAACCCCATTAAAAACTGAGCAGAAGACCTGAATAGATATATCTCCAAAGAGGACACACAAATGGTCAATAGACATATAAAAAATGTTCAACATCAGTAATCATTAGGAAAATGCAAATTAAAACCACAATGAGATATCACCTCACACATGTCAGTGTGGCTATCATCAATAAATCAACAAATAACAAGGGTTAGCAAGTATGTAGAGTAAAGGGAAACTTTGTGAGCTTTTGGCGGAATTGTAAATTGGCATAGCCACTATGGAAAATAATACAGAAGTTTCTCAAAAAAATTAAAAATAAAACTACTATATGACCCAACAATTTCACTTCTGGATATTTAGCTGAAGAAAACTAAAATACTAATTTAAAAAGATATACACACACCCATGTTTATTGAAGTATTATGTACAATAGCCAAGAGGTGAATGGATCAATAAGAAGTAATACATATACAAATTGGAATATTGCTCAGCCATAAAAAGAATGGACTTTTACCATTTGCAACAACATAGATACATGTAGAAGGTATTATTCTAAGTGAAGTAAGTTAGAGAAAAACAAATACCATATAATTTCACATATATGTGTAATCTAAAAAACAAAATAAAACAGAAACAAATTCATAGGTACAGAAAACAAATTGATGATTGTTGTATAGGAGGGGGTTTGGAGGCTTGTGTGAAAAAGGTGAAGGGATTAAGAAATACAAATTGGTGGTTATAAAAATAGTCACAGGAATAAAAAGTACAGCATAAGGAATATAATAAGTAATATTGTAATAACTATATATTGTGTCATGTGTACTAGACTTATTGGGTGATCATTTCATAAGTTATATAAATGTCTAATCACTTTGTTGTACACCTCAAACGAATATTGTATGTCATTTGTAATTTTTAAAAATTAAAAAATAGAAGACAAAATATAATAAGGTACTCAATTAAGCAGTACACATTCCTTAAGTAATTTAAGTAATAATTTTTCTTTACAATAAGACATATACCTAAGAAGATGAGAGTGCCACTTTTAATATTTTCGATGTGCAAGACAGAGACTAATTGCTCTGTTATACACTACTTGATTTAATTACCATTAGGATCCTATTATAAAATACTATTCGAATTCCAGTTGTTGAATCTAACCACTGAAGGTAATTTGTCCAACATTATTTTCTAAGAAGTCTTCCTTTAATCATTCTTATACTGGTTAGAAATAAGTATTACCAAAAGATAGTGTAAAAATTTATTCATTATTTGATAAATAAAAGTCCAAATTTGACATGAGAAAGCATTTTGTGTTAATGATGGGATGAGGGGTTTGGGTCTCAAAATATATTACATGAGTTGACAGTGTGATTGGCCATGTCTAGGTCTGCTATATTGAAAAGTAAGCTTGATAATGCAGTAAGAAATGGAAGGTAGAAGTAAGCAACTATGATACAATGATACTTTCCTTATATGATAATAGAGTACCATAATTTATCCATGCGTATTGAAGAGCTTTCTTATCTAAAGTAAAAATAAAAAATGAATAATGAAAAAAACATAAACAAACAAATAATAGTTTGACTGACTGTCTTGGTGGCCATTGATCCCACTGCCCCAGGCTACTGGGGGCATCCTATTTCAGAGCCACTTCAAAGGAAAAAGGCAGGTGGAGACACCAGGGCGACTTATTCAGGTCTATGTTTTTAAAATTTATTTACTGGGATGATGATAATACCTGTCTCATCAAATTCCCAAAACTGATCACTATAACTGTTTAAATTGTCTGTCTTTTTTTTTTAATATTCAAAAGGATTACGATAAGGGAAAATGCTTATGAGTAGAGAAAAGACTGCTGTCTTGAGAATAATCATTGCTATGTTAAATAAATATGTAGAGAACTGCTGATTCATAGTGACTAAATTGTCTGCATTCTTTTTTATTATAAAAATAAATTGTTGAAATGCTCTTGATAGAAAGTTTGAGAATCAATTATACAGAACAGTGGTTTTCTAAGTGTGGTTTCTGCATCAGCAACCACAGCCTCACTGGGTAACTTATTAGAAATTAAATTATTGGGTCTCAGCTCAGAATGCCCAGCTCTCTATTTGAACAATCCCTGACAGGTGACACTAATGCATGCTAAATTTTGAGAATTATTGAGATAAGTTGAGAGTATGTAAATCAACCAGCTCATCAATTACCAACACACACAATCTTAAATTATTGGTTATTGAATATTGTGATCTTCACAGCTATTAAGAACACATGTTTTACACATGTATGACATATATGCAAGGTTTCAAATGGGACTTTACCATTTGTTTTCAACCAGTTCTGCACAATTCCACCAGCAAAATATGGTACTTGTAGTTAAAGTGAAAATATCTTTTCCCTGCCTTCATGTAAATATGTGGGACAAAGTTTTTTTTCTTAATCTTATTGCCAAGAAAAGGAGCAAGATAATAATGGGACAGTTAAATCCATTTCATTTTGCAATTCCTCATTATGATTTTTAAAAAGAACATCTTGTAATTCATTTTAAAAAGAAGGAATTTATTCATTTTTCCTGCTGGGGTCAGCTAGAAAAAAATTTAAATATTAGCATTGACATTTGGTTTTGTGATTGTAAATGCTTTAATCTATTTGTAGGATTGCCTCTTTGGTCTGTTAGGCAACAGTAAACGATCTGAAACAGTACAATTATAATTATCCTAATTTAGTTGACCATAATATCTTTCTACTGAGAGAAGCTAGAATGGAGATATTACTAAATATTACTAAAATTTCCATTTACTGTTATAGATATATGTTCAACATCTAAGTTCCATTCTTATATGTGATTTTGGGATACAGACTCATTGCTACTGTATCAGCAAGGTCTTTCTGAGATGACCAGCAACTGTAGAAATGCTAGCAACCACTATATTGAAAGATTGGAAAGTCAATGTACTAATTCCAAGGAAAGTGGATTGTATTGAATTTTCTTTGTTTTGTTATGAAATACCAAGACAACCAGACTTTTAAGAGTCATGATGAAATTAATATATTTCTTTTTCTGTCCTTAGATCACACATCTAGTTCCATATTTCTTTGTTACCTTTCTCCATGTTTACTCAGTTCTTCTGTCTGGGACCATTTCCAACTTCTATGTCTCTCATTTTTTATTCTTTGGGCCAGATCTTGGTTGTCATTGAAGTTTGGAGTACTAAGAAGCTAGGTCTTCTATCCCATAGTACATGTATAGAAATGGTATTGCTCTCCTTGTAAGCTCTATTCACTTAAACAACATTGCCAACAATTTGATTTCAGTCTCCAAGTCTCCAAAACTGTGTGAGAAAACATGTCTGCTGTTTTAAGCCACCCAGTTTGATATACTTTGTTATGGTAGCTCTTGGAAAATTATACAGCATCCAAAATAGAACTCTTAATTCTGTCTCCCTCTCCAAACAAATCAATTACTCTCCAGTCTCCCCAATCCTACCTTATTATCCTTACTAAATACAATAATATTCACTTTGATACTGCTTTCTCTCATTTCTCATGTCCATATTTTAATTAAGATCTGTGAGGTTTTCTCAATCATATGACAAAAATTTATTAAACAACTGAATGTGTCAGACACTATTCTAGGCAAGAGGAATATTGTTGGAAATAAGGCAAGCACTTAGACTTTTATAATCAGGAGTAATAGAAGAAAATCAAGCACAAATAATCAAGAGTACAAACAAATAGAATATGTTAAATGACAATAAATAATAGCACTTAAAACATAGTGATGTAATAACACAGTATAGGATAGAAGGTGGCATTGAACTACAGTAGAATAAGAATGACAACTCTGTGATCTGTTAGGATGGGAGTGCTGCAGTAAGTGCAAAGGTCCTGAGGTTTAAAAAAAAGCTTGACTTTTTTAATGTTATTTGTGGGAGTAGAATAGAACAAGCAAATAGGGGAGAGTGGTCAAGTGCTGATAAAGGACTATGCCCTTATTTTCCACAGGAAACCATATTTTCTTCTATATGCATTGAGTTATACCCCTAATCTATCTTATTTTCTTACCACTTCTATCACCTGGTTCAAATCACCATCATTCTCTGTTGACCACTTTAATAACTACCTAACAGGTTCCCCTCTTTCCTCTCTTTCACCCCTTTCAAGCTCTGCACAGCAACTACAATGGTATTTAAATATAAAACATTGAGTCAAGACCTTCCTCTAATTAAACTCCCTCAATGACATCTTATTATAAATCGAATAAATTTTAACATCTCACTGTGACTGTGGGGTAGATGTTAAATAAGTTATCAGATACTAAGCACTAAGAGCAGTGCTTGGGCACATGTGCAGGACTCTGGGAATGTGAATTAAATGTCTTTGCATACAAATATGACATAGCATTTTTCCATGTCTGAATTAACTCTTTCTTTCCTGCTGAAGACACAAATAACCCTGCTATAAAATATAATTATGACACCTGGGTCACAAACTCATGTATTCAAAGGGCCTAGAATGACAGTGAAAAAGTGAATTGGACTGGACTGTAAAGAAAAATATGAGATAGTGGAGACTGAAAAGTTGGGAGATATATGCAGATTCAAAAGGAGGTTGCTGCTATCTAGCTCCAAATGAGTGTTCCCATATGGGGCTGCTGTCTATGGTTGAGAGATCTTTTGTTTTTCTTCTAAGGGAAATCAGAAATCATAATTTTACAAGAAATACCTGAACTTTTAAATACTTGCATTAATTAAACAATTAATTAAACAATTAAACAATTGTTAAATACGCAGTAGAAGGATTGCTGCTGGATCATATGGTACATAAATTCTTATTTTTTTGAGGAACCTCTGTACTGTTTTCCATAGTGCCTGTACCAATTTGCAGCCCCACCAGCAGTGTATGAGTGTTCCTTTTTCTCTACGTCCTCTCCAACATTTGTTATTACTTGTCCTGTTGATTATAGATATTCTAATCGGTGTGAGATGCTATCTCATTGTGGTTTTGATTTGCATTTCTCTAATAGCTAGAGATGTTAAGCATTTTTTCATATATTTGTTGGCTATTTGTATTTACTCTAGGGAGAAGTGTCTGTTCAGGTCCTCTGCCCATTTTTTGATTGGATCATTTGGTTTTTTGTTTGTTTGTTGTTATTGAGTTGTATGAGTTCATTGTATATTTTGGGTATTAGGCCCTTATCGGAGGCATCGCTTACAAATATATTTTCCCATTCAGATGGTTGTCTCTTGCTGACATTCCTTTATGTGTAGAGGCTTTTTAGTTTGATGTAGTCCCATTCATTTGCTATTATTTTTTTAAAGGAACTCTAAGAATGTGAGAAATTTGAAAATGAATAATTACTCCTCTATAGAGAGTATTACATTCTATCAGAGCTTTGAATTGTACACTTTGCTTACCAAACAGGAAAAAAGATTGAATAAGTTAATTGCTTTTAATGTACTAACCAACAGACCTTTACTAGATCCAATGGGAGAAATAGACAACTGTCAAATAGTAAAATTCAAATTAGGTCCAAAACTTTCTGACATTCCCAAAATATATCCTCCAATTGTCTGTCATGGAGTCTGAACTATCTATTCTATTGGGATAAGGCATTATGCCCACAAAATAGTAGTAAACGATCATGAATATCTATTAGCGCAGATTGACTTAGTCTCTTGCAAAAAGAAAGTCTTTGTTTGGGGCTCCAAATGGAAACCTTGGGTAGACTTAGGCATTGAATGTACTGCCAAAAGGAAAAATAATATCACCAGGAGAGAAGGAAGATGCCAAATAAAACTTCTCCTTTCTGATAAATTTTTCCAGGGCTGGTTATTCTACTCTGCTATTTTCTTGGAAAATAAAATTAGAAAAGCAAAGAAAGTAAAAAGGAGAAGAAAATGAAATTATTAACAAAACAAAACAGTCAACAAAACAAACAAAAAGTAAACAAAACAAAACTGAAAATATCAAGGGCCTATATGTATTTTAACTGTTTGACTTCGAATGCATACGCTACCAATTTTTCTTGTTATATAGCTGTGTAGATAGGTTTTGTTCCTGACTTTGAAACTAAGAAATTTATTGGAAAGCTTTCAGTAGATGAGTACTTATTTCTCAATCACCTTCCAGTATTTTCTCTATCAACAAGTACTGATTCAAGCTCTTCCTAAACCCACCCCAGAATGTAGATCCGTTATATTCTCTGGCACTCTTTATGTTGTTAGACATCTGTTAAAAAGGTAATTCTAATCATATTGTTTCTCCTTGCTAATTCTAAAGGCACAGATTGTAAATAATTGGAAAGGTTGAACTAATACTTTTCATCTCACCAAAAAAAAAGATGCCTCATAATAGCAGAACCTATGGACTTTTCTATTCACCTGGCACCAATTTATGTTCAACAACCTAGAGCAGTGTCATACAGTAGCGAAATAATTTGAGCTACAACTGTAATTTAGAATTTTCTAGTTGCAACATTAGAAGAGTAAAATATATATTTATTTTAAATTTTATTTGAAATATTTTATAAAAAAATATTTTAACTATTTTATTTCTGTTTTATTTAAATCCATTTATGCATATCATTATTTTAATAGATATTCCACCTTCTTTTTTCATACTATCTTCAAATCCATTACAGCTTATGGCTTATCTCAGTTGTACTTTAAATTTTCAGTGGTTAAAATGAACTGTAGTCCTATGAAAACAATAAAGTTGTATTTGATGAAAAAATATTTTTAAATAATTTACTTTTAGTTTAAATAATTATAGTTAAATAAAATTAAAAATTCAATTTCTCAGTTTCACTAAGCACATTACAAGTGTTCAATTTCCACTTGTTGGTTACTATAATGGATAATATACACCAAAAGGGTTGTCATGTTGAAATGTTCAAATGAGATAAATACATTAGCATTTCTCAGTAACCTTACTAAAGAAAAACATCTAAGGAAGAATTCTAAATCATAACCAAAATGAAACACTTCCTTGGAAGAAACTCTCTGTCAGGACAAAAATGGCCTTTGTATGACCAAGCTTGCATATAGGAATGAAGACTATACTAGCTTTTGATTCAGATAACATGAGGATATGAGTTCTTTTATATTTTGTCTGGAGGATGAACATCTGAAATATAAAAGGCTTGTCTTGAAAATCAAACTTGACCTACATGATTTATACATTAGATTCTATCTTCCCTCACCTGCTCTTCAGTAATTTCCCCATTTTTGTCAACTGGTCTTTTCTGTCAGTGCCCTCTACATTGATGAATTAAATGATCAGTTCTCAGTTAATATTTTACTGACTTAGAGATTGTTTCTCTGTTTTCTGACACTTTTTTTTTCCAGTAAAACCACAATCCCTTATTTTTTTCTTCTATCTCACAAATTCCTATGCTGATTCCTCTACTTTTCCTCATACTGAACTAATGCATATGTTAGTATTGAACTAATTGCAACCTAATAGAACATTAGAATTCACTCCTTAGAAACATTTTATATATACAATCACTTACATGTTGATTTCATTTAGTTTCAAGGTTTTGAATATTATCTCTTTGTGAGCAATTCTTGCCTTTATAACTCCAAGCTGGAACTCTTTCCTAGATTCACGTTCATACATCCAACGGACAAGTTAGATTCTCTGCTTAGATGTTTAACAGGCATTTCAACTAAAACCAGACTCTCATCTTCCTCCCCAAGGTGTTTCCCATATTATCAACGACCAATCATTCGTCTAGTTGTTCAGGTCAATAACCTCAGGAGAATCTTGCACTCTCGTTTCTCTCCTGCCCCACAATCAAGCCATTGCTTAATTTTGCATTTATTTTATTATTTAATATGTTTCTAAAAGTATATTTACTCTTTATATTTTATATATTAAATATTTATTGATCTTTTAGTTATTCTTTATTACTTTATAGTAGTTCTTTTTGTCCAGAATGGAAATTGCTTTATTTTATTTTTCTGAGTTTCTAAATAATAGTGTTATTGTGTAAAAAAAGATGAATAATACATAAATATATACCAAAATGAATAGTAATCTAAAATCCTATTGCCTTGAGAAAAGCACCACTAATATTTCAGTGATTATCTTTTTATATCTCTTGATTAATATAAATATAATTTTAACAATAGTCATAACACATATGCTGTCTTTTTACTATATTTTGTTTCCAAAGGCCACTTTTATTTAAAATAGCTTCTTCCTTTTCTTACTTTCTGTTTTCATACTCCCTCCTGAAAGACTTGCTCCATCTCCCACCATAGGAATCCAGAGTGCAAAATTCCTTGAGTATTTTCCCATATTTCTCAATGCTAACATAACCAAGCCTCACTAAGACTGTGATCTCTCTCTCTCTCTCTCTCTCTCTCCTTCCCTCTGTCTCACATACACACACACAGAGGTTTTAGGAATGGTTGATTTTGTAAAATATACAAAACAAAGTATTTTTAGATAAATTCTCTCTCTTCCTTCCTCTTCTCACCACCCCACTATAAGCAATCATTTTTTAAAATTTTTCAGTTTATCCTCCTCCTCTTTCTCTTTTTTTAACTGTAAACAAATATATTTATATACTATTTTCTTCCTTCTTTTCTTAAATGAATGTAAGTATATTATACACACTTTCACCAACTTGCTTTTTCTTTCACCTAAAAAAACTGCCTTGGATATCACTATGAAGTATGTAGTATGTAGTATGTAGAGACCTACCTCTTTCCTTTTTAAAAAAAGCATAATACTCCATTGTGTGAATGTATTCTAATTTATTCAACAATTTATTTGTTGATAGACATTTGACTGTTATTGGCCTTGTTCATATATCTTTTAGCATTTTAATAATATATTTAGGGGATAGATTACTAGAAATGGGATTGGTAGACCAATAGGTAAATTTATGTATAATTTTTACTAAACATTGCATATCACATTTCTACTAACAACATATGAGAATACCTATTTTCCCACATCCTTGGTAAGTATTGTTTTTTAAAATATACTGAATATCTCAATGTAGTTTCAATTTCTTTATGAATGCAACTGAATACATTTTAATATGTTCAAGGGTCATTTTCTTTTTTTACCTATGAACTGTCTGTTGCTTTTTTTTTTTTTTTTTTTTTTTTTACTGGGATGGTGTCTTTACTTTCCTGCCCTCTACTTTCTCTTACATAATTATACATATCATTGGCTTCTGGCCACTCTCATTGGTTGGATTCCATCCATTTATACTTTGCAGTTTTGGGAACTTGTCGTCTAGCTTGTTACTTGTAAACTTTTAATTTTGATACAATTTCAAGTTTATAGAAGAGGAGTTATCATATATTCTTTATCTAGATCATCAGTTGTCCCTTTCTCTCTCTGTCTCTCTCTCTCTGTCTCTCTCTCTGTCTCTCTGTCTCTCTGTCTCTCTGTCTCTCTGTCTCTCTCTCTCTCTCTCTCTCTCTATATATATATATATATATATACACACATACACACATATACATATACATACACATACACACATACATATACATATATATACACACACACATATACACACACATGTACGCATGTCCACACACAGAAACATACATACATACTATTTCAGTATATATTTCTTAAAAACAAGGATATTCTTTTGTATACCACAGTATAACTATCAAAAATCAGAAAATGTTACACTGATATTTCTAATCTAAAGTTTATATTCAGATTTTGTCAATTGTCCTAATATCTACTGCTTTTACCCAGTACGAAATCCAATTCAGGATCATGCAGTCATGTCTTTTTAGTCTCATTTAACCTTGTACAGCTTTTCAGTCTTTGATTTTCTTGATCTTAATGTTTCTTAAAGATGTAACGCAGGAGCCCCAAGCCTGGAACTTGCACCTGGGTTTGCCAGAAAACCTACCAAGAGGACCGGAGGGATGGGAAATGCCATTTATTACTCACAAGGCAGGGAAGCTTCAGCAACAGCTGGTTGAAGCTGCAGGAATAAAGCTGCTGACCAAGAACAGCAGAGTTTTTTATGCCCACAAGCAGAGGGAGGGGTTATCTCATTGGGGGAGCAACCGCCTTCTCAGATGAATGGAAGCAAGATGTGCTGCTTGGTTACAGGAGCAGATAACAACCATGAGAGCAGCAGAAAATGTACTTGGGAGTAGCCACTGCTGAAAGCTCTTTGTGTACTGCCTTCCTTGGCTGCTGGCCAGGCAGCCATCAGTCTTCTGAATATGTGGAAGGGCTATGTTCTGAGTTATTCCTAAGAGGACAGACCAGTTATTTTGTACTATGTCTCTCTAATGTATCTGACATTTCCTCATTAGATTCAGTTTATGTATTTTGGCAAGAATACTACAGAAAAATATGTATTCTTCTCAGCTTCAGGAGAAACATGAGGTTAGTTCGTACTAAAACTGGCATTGTTACCTTATATTACTTACATAAGGAAGTGTCGGCTAGAGTTCATCACTATAAGATTACTTTTCCCCATATAATTAACAAGTTATTTTAGGAGAAGTACCTTGTATCATATAAATATCCTGTTTGTCACCAAGCTTTCATCTACTAGTTTTAGTATTTACTGATATCAATGACATTATTTTCTAATCGCTCTATTTCTTCTACATTTACTAAAGAAAAAGTTTTCTTTTATCATCACTTTGTTTACTTATTTGTACTTTTATTTATATTAGCATGGACACATGTATATCATTTAATAATGTATTCCTATTATTATTTTACTTTACCCTCAAATTACTCCAGATTTGTCTTAAGGGAGACATTTTGAGCCGGCTCCTTTGCACTTTGGTTATATTCCTATCATTCTCTGACCAGTTTATCACTTTCTAGCACAACAAGATATTGCAGATCCATCTTCTATCCTCCATAATTCAGACGTGGAATCAATTATTTTCCTCTAATGTGTCCTTTGGTGACTAAAGACGTATATCTACTTAGGCTAGAAATGCAGAGAAATTCCATCACAGCAGGATCTGTGGATATTTCCCAAAAAGGCTCTATCTGAGCTTTAAATTTCCTAGGGAGAGATTTCAAAAGTCTTATGGGAGAGCAAGGGGGAAAAGAGAAAACAGATGTCTTGAGAAAGAAGATGAGTTTCCCCGCCAAAACTGGAGATGGCACTGGCTTTCCTGATTTTCTAGAAACTCCAAAAATTCTGCTGTATTTTTATTTTTATAATTCTTATTTTTATTTAATCATTTTTATATTTGTATCTTTCATTTATGATTTGCATTTAGGTTTTTAAACATATTTCCTTTTATTTCTAATTTTCGCTATATTTTTGTTATTCAATTTTCTTTTGATTTTGGCCAATTTTATGGACTAGATTATATTAAGCTAATCCTAACACCAAGAATGACTGCTAAATCTGTATAAAACATTTTTAAAAAATCTGTTTGAAGGCATTAGACAAATTAGGAAATCAGCAAGGACCAGAAAATTAAATATTCTGGAGAGGACAAGCACATTGATAACTAAATCAAATGTTTTGCTCCCTGAGGCATTTTTCCAATCCATAAAACACAGGTAAGAGACTGACAAGCTGAGTAGAAAATAGCAGGCTGAGAAGATAAATAGAGCTTTCAAAAGTCCTATGAGACTGAAAGAACAAAAATTAGAGATTAGAAATTATAAAGAGGGGATATTGATAAATATAAGTTTTCATTGGGACCATTGAAGATTTACATCTTGGAGGGAGTAAGATAAGTCAGAAATAAAAAAATAAAAAAAATAAAACTTTACACATACTAAAACATATGTTTGAATTAAGTCAATATCTTGTTGATTTAAGATTGCCAACTACTTTATTAACTTTCAACACAAAGAAAATTCTATATGGATAATTATAATATCATCAGAAACTAAAATTATCTATACAAGAACTTATCATCAGTATTTTTCATTCAAGTAAAAAAAAAATTTTGGCATACCAGAGTATCAGACTAAATGACCAAAACACAAGAAAACAACATAATGTAGAAATAGACCCATGTGATCCAGACATTAGATTTAGTTACACATCAACTCTAAAATAAATGGTATGTTAAAGTAACATGTTTGATAAACTAGAAATTTTCAGCTGAGAAATGTAATCTATAAAAGAATCAAATGGAAAACTTAGAAATAAAATAATGAAAACTAAAACAGTAAATGGTTTAAAAAAACATGAACCAAATTAAGAATTAGTAAAGTGGATTAGTGATCAGAAAGAAATATGTATCTACATTTCAATACAGAGAAAAAAAATATATTATATGCAGAAAAGAGCACAAGAAATGAGAAGACAGAAGATGTGGTTTTACCAGAACCTAGAGCACCATGCTGCCCCATGAGAGCTAGAATCACAGTGAGGAGTTAACACATAAGAAGTGTAGAAGAAGGTTCCAAACAAAAGCAAGAGTCATGGAAGGTTCTCAGTCTCTACAAAGATACCATAATGAGACCTATCCTGGCTTTTATTTTCTTCTACTCTATAATATTTCGCATATGCATTTTGGAAGCCAATGTGCAAGGGAGCACGGGAAATGTAGCTCCCTATGTTATAGAGTGTGTATATAAGGGTGGATGGATATAAAAGCAAACCATCAGTTAACTTGTATAGATTCCAACTTTTCAAATTTCTAGGAATAAAGCAAATTTCCTCAACTCCCATTTTAAAAGATTATTTCTAATTTAATTTTATTTTAGAAGTATTTTTAAATTAATTTTAATTTTATTTTTCAGAGTTGACATTAAATATTACTTTATATTAGTTTCAAGTGTACGGTACAGTAGACATCTATATAATTTACTAAGTGATCCCACCAATTAGTCTAGTACCCACTAGGCAGTATACATAGTTATTACAATATTATTAGCTATAATCCTTATGCATTAGTTCACATCTCCATAACTATTTTGTAACTGCCAATTTGTACTTCTTAATCCTTTTGCCTTTTTCTACCCGGCCCCCAATTTGCTTCTCATCTGGCAACCATCAGTTTGTTTTCTGTAACTATAAGTCTGTTTCTGTTTTGTATGTTTGTTTATTTTGTTGTTTAGAGTCCACATATAAATGAGATCATGTGGTATTTGTCTTTCACTTAGTATAGTACCCACTGGGTCCAACCATGTTGTCATAAATAATAAGATTTTATTTTTTCATGGCTAAGTAATAGTTCATTGTAAATACATACCACATCTTTTTTATTCAATCATCTATTGATGGGTGCTTAGGCTGCTTTTATATCTGGCTACTGAAAATGGTGCTGCAATGAACTTAAATTGCATAAGTCTTCTCAAATTACTGCTTTGTTTTTTTTTCTTTCTATGTTATGTATCTATCTATCTATCTATCTATCTATCTATCTATCTATCTATCTATCTAGTGACATTGTTTAATGAATACCAGTATGTCAGATGTACAATTTAACAGTAAGGCATATAGATATTGCATTGTGTGTTCCCCTCCCATAGTTAGATTTTTTCAGTCACCACATAATTGATCCCTTTTACCCCATGTGCCCCCCTTTTCATCCTCCCCAACTCCTCTCATAACCACTAGTCTATTCCCCATTTCCATGATTCTCCCATGATATCAATGTGTTATTCAATTTTTCCTGTCTGGCTTATTTCACTTAGCAGGATTATCTCGCAGTCGCAAATGGCAATATTTCATCTCTTCTTATGGCTGAGCAATATTCCATTGTGTATATGTACCACAGCTTCTTTATCCAATCATCTATCGTAGGACACTTCGGTTGCTTCCATATTCTGGCCATTGTAAATAATGTTGTTCTGAACACTGGTGTGCATATATTTTTTCAGATATGCATTTTCAAGTTTTTGGGGTAATACCCAGCAGAGAGATTGCTGGATCATATGATAGATCAATTCTTAGTTTTTTGAGGAACCTACATACTGTTTTCCATAGTGATTGTACCAATTTACAGTGCCACTACCAGTGAAAGTTCCTGTTCCTCCACATTCTCTCCAACATTTGTTATTACTTTTCCTGTTGACAATAGTTATTCTAACAAAAGAGAGGTGGTATCTCATTGTTGTTTTGATTTGCATTTCCCTAATAGCTAGTGGTGATGAGCATCTTTTCATAAGTTTGTTGGCTATTGGTATGTCTTCTTGGGAGAAGTGTCTGTTCAGGTTCTCTGCCAACTATTTGATTGGATCATTTGTTTTTGTTGTTGTTGTTATTGAGTTGTATGAGTTCTTTGTATATTTTGGATATTAGGCCCTTATCAGAGGCGTTGTTTGCAAATATATTTTCCCATTTGGATGGTTGCCTCTTTACCTAGTTGATGGTTACTATTGCTGAGCAGAAGCTTTTTAGTTGGATGTAGTCCCATTCATTTATTTTTGCTCTTACTTTCCTTGCCTTTGAGGTCAAATTCATAAAATCCTCATAAACCCAAGGTCCTTGAGTTTAGTTCCTATGTTTTCTTCTATGCACTTTATTGTATTGGACCTTATGTTGTATTGAATATTATATTTAATCCATTTTGAGATAATTTTGATTTGTAGTAACAGAAAACTGTCTAGTTTCATTCTTTTGCAGGTGGCTTTCCAGTTTTCCTAGTACTATTTATTGAAGAGACTCTACTGTATGCTTCCTATTTTTTATTGAGAATTATTTGTCCATAGAAACATGGTTTTATTTCTGGACTCTCAATTGTGTGCCACTGGTATGTGTGTCTATTTTTCTGCCAATACCATGCCGTTTTGATTATTATTACTTTGTAGTGTAATTTGAAGTGAGGCAGAGTGATGTTTCCAGCCTTGTTCTTTTTTCTCAGGATGCTTTAGTGATTCAGAGTCTTCTGTGCTTCCACACAAATCTGATGATTTTTTTGTTCTATTTCTTTAAAAATGTCAATGGGATTTTGATGGGGATTGTATAAAATCTGTATAATGCTTTGGGTAATATGGTCATTTTAACTATGTTAATTCTTCCAGTTCAAGAAATGGCACATCTTTCCATTTCTTTGTATCTTCTCCGATTTCTTTTAATGGGGTCTCATAGTTTTCATTACATAGGTCCTTCACACGTTTTGTTAGATTTACTCATAGGTACTTTATTTGTTTTGTTGCAACTGCCATAGCAATTATTTTTCCACTTCTTTTACTAACACTTCATTTTTAGAGTATAGGAAAGCTATGGATTTTTTAATATAATTTTGTATCTAGAAACTTTACTGTATTTGCTTATTGTTTCTAGTAGTTTTCTTATGGAGTCTTTAGGGTTTTCTGCAAATAGTGATATTTCAACTTCTTTGTTTCCTATTTGGATGCCTTTTATATCTTTCTCTTGCCTGATTGCACTCACTAAGACTTCCAATATTTTACTGAATAACAGTGGTGATAGTGGACAGCCTTGTTGGGTTCCTGATTTTAGAGGGAAGATTTTTAGATTTTTACAATTAAATATAATATTTTCTGAGGGTTTGTCATACATGGCCTTTATTATGTCAAGGTACTTTCCTTCTATACCAACTTTGTTAAGTGTTTGGATCATAAATAGATGCCATGTATTCTCAAAGGCATTTTCTGCATCTATTGATATAATCATATGATTCTTATACTTTCATTTGTTTATGTGGTGTATCACATTAATTGATTTGCATATTTTGAACCATTCTTGTACCACTGGGATGAAGCCCACCTGATCATGGTGCATAATATTTTTAACATGTGGCTGTATTCAGTTCGCTAGTACCTTACTTAGGATTTTTTCATCTGTGTTCATGAGAGATACTGGTCTGTAGTTTTTTTAAGGTTAACTTTACCAGGTTTTAGTCAGGGTAATGTTGGCCTCATAAAATGAGTTAGGGGATATTGTCTCCTCTTCAAGTTTCTGGAAGAGTTTTAGGAGAATAGGTATTAAAACTTTTAATGTTTTGTATAATTCACTGGTGAAGCCATCAGGTCCTGTACCTTTTGGTAAGCTTTTGATGATTGTTTCGATTTCCATACTGCTAATCAGCATTTAGATTTTTCAGTTCTTCTTGATTCAGTGTAATAAAGTTGTATCTTTCTAAGTACTGGTTCACTTCTTCTAGGTTGTTAAATTCGGTGTCATAATCTTTTTCATGGTATTCTTATATGACACATTGTATTTCTGCAGTATCTGTCATAATTTGCCCTCTTTCATCCACAATTTTGTTTATTTGTGTCTTTCTCTCTCTCTCTCTCTCTCTCTCTCTCTCTCTCTCTCTCTCTCTCTCTCTCTCTTTTTTTTTAGTGGAGTTAGCCAGGGGTTAGTCATTCACCTTCTCAAAGAACCAGCTCTTTGTTGCATTTATTTTTTCTATTTTTTTTTGTTTTTAATTTTATTTAATTCTGCATTATTTTGATACTTTCCTTCTGCTGACTTGAAGTATAAGTATTTTTGTACTTCCTTTTGTAGTTTTTTAAGAATAAGTGTCAGGTTGTTTATTTGGTCTCATTCTTATTTTTGGAGATAAGTCTGTAATGATTTGAACTTTCCTCTTATGACTGCTCTTTCCATGTCCCAAAAGTTTTGATATTTCATGCTATCATTATCATTCATTTCTATGTATCTCTTGATCTCTTTTTAGTTCTCCTCTGACCCAGTCATTCTTCACTAGCATGTTGTGAATATTTTCATGTATTTGTGTTGTTTTCCTGCTTCCTTTTACAGCCGATCTCCAGCTACAAAGTATTATGATCAGAGCAAATGGTTGGTATGATTTCAACCCTCTTACATATGTTGAGGTGATCTCTGTGTCCCAGTTCGTGGTCAGTCCTCAAGAATGTTCCATGTGCACTAGAGAAGAATGTATAAGCAACTGTTCTGGAATGAAAGGCTCTGTAAATGTTGATTACGTCCAATTGGTTTAATGTGTCGTTTAAGGATGTTAACTTTATTGATTTTCTGTTTGGATGATCTGTCCATATCCAACAGTGGGGTATTTAGATTCCTTACTATGTTAGTGTTTTGGTCCATTTCTCTCTTTAGTTCTGTTAGTAATTGCTTTACATATTTCAAGGCTCCCTGATTGAGAGCATAGATATTAAAAATTGTTGTTTTCTTGGTGTATGCCTTTCTTTATCACTATGAAGTGTCTCTCAGTATCTTTCTTTATCTTTTCAATTTTGAAGTCTGTTTCTTCTGATATAAGTACTGCTTCTCCCCCTTTTCTCTGAATGCCATTTGCCACCCTTTCACTTTAGGTCTATATTTGTCTTTGGAGCTGAGATGTGTCTCCTGGAGGCAGCATATTGTTGGGTTTTATTTTTTGATCCATTCTGCAACTCCATGTCTTTTTATTCATGAGTTCAGTCCATTTAAATTTAGGGTGATTATTGAAATATGAGGTATTCTTATAGCCATTTAATATTTTACTTTTTGATAGCTCTGTGTTCCCACTGTTTCCTTGTCCTTGTGTTACTGTTTTCTTTATTTTGGTTAGCTTTTGTGGGTTTTCACTCTGGTCTTTCTTGTTTTATGTTACATACTTCATTTCTGAATTTTTGACAGGTGTTTACCATTATGAATAAGTATAGTTATATATATATATATATATATATATATATATATATATATATATATATATGTATATATGTATATGTGTGTGTGTGTGTGTATATATATATATATATATATATATATATATATATATATACAGTTGTCCATTTTCTTCTGTACGCACTGAAGTACCTTTTCTCCTTTCCCCTTTGCAAATTTGGATATTTAAATTCTCCCCTTTTCAGTCATTGTTGTCTCAGTTTGTCCCTATGTGTGCTTAACATTCCTTACTATCTAGCTATAGCAAATCTCTTTTTATTGATTAAGCTTATAATGCCCTGTTCTTAGTAAGGGTTGCATTCCTCTGCTTCTATATGCCTGCTAGCCACCTTACTCCTAATTATTTATTTATTTTTTGTCATTTTGTTCTAGGTGAGGTGACCCATTTCTGTATTTCTTGTAATGCAGGTCTTATAGTTGAGAATTCTCTCATTTTTTTGTATGTCGGGTCAAGTCTTTATTTCTCCTTCATATCTAATGTTGAGTTTAACTGGATAAATTATTTTTGGCTGGTAGTTCCTTTCATTTAATACTTTGAATATTTGATTCCACTCCTTTCTGGCTTGTAAGGTTTATGCTGAGAAGTATAACTATAATCTAATGGGTTTTCCTCTGTAGGTTACCATCTTCTTTTCTCTGGCTGCCCTGAGAATTCTTTTTTGTTGTTGATTTTTGATAATTTTAATATACGTGTCTTGGAGAAGACCTTTTTTGGGTTTAGATAATTGGGTGTTCTGTTGACTTCTTGAATTCCAAGCTCCAGCTCATTCCTTAGATTTGGGAAATTCTCGTCAACTATTTGTCTAAAAATGTCTTCTAGAGCCTGCTTCTTTTCCTCACCTTTGATATTTCTCATTATTCTTATGTTTCCTCTTCTGACGGTATCAACTAGTTATTATATTTCTCTTTCATTGGTTTTCATTTTTTGGTTTCTATCTTTTTTTTCCTAATTTATTTCTAGATTCCTGTCTTTGATGTCACTGATCTTTTCTTCAACTTGGTTGGCCCTGTTTCCCAAGCATGCTATTTTATTTTTCACCTCTTTTAGTGTGTTCTTCATCTCCAGAAATTCTGTTTGTTTCATTTTGAGAGTTTCAGTCTCCTTGCTAAAGAACTCATTCTGCTCATCTGGTTGTTTTTTCAATTTTGAATATTTTTGATATGAATTGTTTTGGATCTCATTGAGTTTTTTCAGAAGTACTATCCTGAATTCTGTCATTTAAGTTGCATATTTCTATATCTTTAATCTTATTTTCTGGAGATTTTTCACATTCTTTCTGAGCAGCCTTATGACCTTGGTTGATCATAGTGTTTAATGACTATTTCTTTGCATGAGCATTAATGGAAGTATTCTGTATTTTTTTTTCCAGTAAGATTTATTATATAAGGGTCTCCTTAGCCTGTTGCAAAGAAGGCATTTTTCTTTTGGTTTCTAATAGGTGGCATCTAAGCCTCTTTGATCCCTGCTTTACATAAAGTCTTAATAATGTTTTCTTATTTTTTTATAGATATTCAATTCCACTTGCTACCCTCAGTCTCAGTCCCTGTTAGTGTTAATGACAGTTTCGGTTGCATTTGCTCAGATTCCTCTGGAGCTCTGCAGTGTTCCATCTTAGAAGATATGGGAGGAGAGGCCCTCTGGGTTGGGAGATGGAGACTGCAGCTCAACCTAATATTTTGCAACTGCAACTTGTAATTATCAAGTGATTTTTCTCTGTTGTCCCTGCTTCTCTGCTGTTCCCATTTCTCTGCTATCTGCCCTGATCCCTGGGCACTGCCACAGGCTGTGTGGAGTTTACAGTTCTCTCAAGCAGTATTGTTCAGGGAACCTCCCCTCTCCTCATGCAGGGAGCTGTGGCTGCAAGAGGGAGCTTCTTTGTTTTTCTCAATCTACTGGCCAACTCTCAGGGCAACCTGTGGTATCTCTTATGCACAGATTCCACACTCAGATGTGCTTGTGTGCACTTTAGCTGTTTTTTGTTGAGTTTTAGATGTTCAGCTTATTGTTTCAAGGGGAGATATCTGAGGATGTCTCTGACTCCACCATGTTCTGATGCCCTCTCATGGTTTTCTGTAAGTAAATAGTAAGCAATGGAATTTCTAGGTCATAAGATAGCTCTATTTTTAATTTATTGAGAAAAATTTGAACTGTTTGCATGCTGGCTGCATCCTTTTGCAATCTCACCAACAGTGCACGAGCTTTCTCTTTTCTCCACATGTTTACCAACACATTTTTGTTTGATTTATTGATAATAGGCATTCTGACAGGTCTGAAGTGATATCTCATTGTGGTTTTAATTTGCATTTCTCTGATAATTTGTGATTTTGAGCACTTTTTCATATATCTATTAGCTGTCTTATGTCCTCTTTAGAGAAATGTCTATTCAGGTCTTTTGCTCATTTTTGAATTGAAATTTTTTTCTGGCATTGAATGTATGAGTTCTTTATATATTTTGGATATTAACCTTCTATCAGGTAATAAGCATATACTTTCTTCCATTTGGTAGGTTTCTTTTCAGTTCGTTGATGGTTTCCTTTGTTGTGTAAAACCTTGTATTTTGATGTTGTCTCATTTGTTAATTTTTCTTTTTTTCCCTTGCTTGAGAAGATATAACAGAAAATAATATTACTAAGAGTAATATCAGACAGTTTACTGACTATGTTTTCTTCTAGAAGTTTTACAGTTTCAGGCCTTACATTTAAATATTTAATCTATTTAAGTTTATTCTTGTGTATGGAGTAAGAAGGTGGTCTAATTTCATTGTTTTCATGTATCTGTCTAGTTTTCCCAATATCATGTATTGAAGAGACTCTCTTTACCTCATTGTACATTTTTCCCTCTTCTGTCATAGATTACATTAGTGTATAGGCCAGACTTTATTTCTGGTCTCTTTATTCTGTTGCATTGATCTATGTATTTGTTTTCATGCTACTACCATGCTGTTTTGTTTACTATAGCTTTGTAGACCAGTGTGATATCAGTTAGTGTGACAACTTCAACTTTGTTTTGTTTGTTTGTTTGTTTGTTTGTTTGTTTTCTCAAAATTGCCATAGCTATTTGGGATATTTTATTGTTCTATATAAATTTTTAGTTTATTGCTTTAGTTCTCTGAAAAATGCCATTGGTATTTTAATAGGAATTTCACTTAATGTATAGATTAGTTTGGTTAATGTGGACATTTTAATGATGTTAACTTCTTTTTCTATTCATGAGTACTGTATATGCTTTTATTTACTTATACCTTCTTCAGTTTTTTCTTCAATGTCTTATAATTTATTTTTCAAATATAGTCTTTAACTCCCTGATTAAGTATATTCCTAGATATTCCATTTTATTTTGATGCAATTGTAAATGGGATTGTTTTTTTTAATTTCTTTTCCTGATAATTTATTATTGGTGTATAAAAATGCAAGTTCTAAATATTAATTTTATATCCTGCTGTGTCACTGAATTTATTTATCATTTCTAACAGTTTGTTGATGAACTCTTTAGGGTTCTCTATATATAATATCTGCAAATAGTGACAATTTTCTTCTTTCTTTCCAACTTGGGTGTCTATTTTTATCTCTTTCTTGTCTGATTGCTATAGCTAGGACTTCCAATACTATGTGGAATAAAAATGGTGAAAGTGGAGATACTTGTCTTGTTCCTGATCTTAAGAAAAATGCTCTTAGCTTTTTCCCATTTAGTATGTTAGTTGTGGCTTTGTCATATATAGCCTTTAGTATGCTGAGGTATGTTCCTTCCACTCCTACATTGCTGAGAGTTTTTAATGTAAATAGATACTGGATTTTGTCAAATGCTTTTTCTGCATATATTGATATAATCATGATTTTTATTCTTTGTTTACATGATTCATTATGTTAATTGTTTTGCAGATATTGAACCAAACTTGCATCCTAAGAATAAATTCTACTTGATCATTGTGTATGATATTTTTAATGTCTTGCTGAATTGATTTTATAATATTTTGTTGAGAATTTTTGCATCATGTTTCCTCCAGAATATCAGCTTATTTTTTTGTGTGTAATTTTTTTTTTTCTGGTTTTAAAATCAGGGTAATAATGGCCTTGATGAATGAAGTTGGGAAGCTTCCCACCTCTTGAATTTTTGGAATAGTTTGAGAAGAATAGGTATTAATTCTCTTTGAATGTTTGGTAAAACTCACCTGTGAAGCTATCAGTCCAGGACATTTGTTTGTTGGAAATTCTTTGATGACTGATTTGATTTCATTAGTAGTAATTAGTCCACTCAGATTTTTTATTTTCTTGATTCAATCTTAAAAGATTGTATATTTTGAGGAATTTATTCACTTCTTCAAGATTGTCCAATTTTTTGATGTACAATTGCTCTTAGTATTTTCTTATAATCTTTGTATTTTTGTGGAGTTAGATGTCCCTTTTCTTTCATTTTGATTTTATTTATTTAGATCTCTCCTTTTTTTTTTTGATGAGTCTGGATAAAGATTTATCAATTTCATATATCTTTTAAAAAACAGCTCTTGGTTTCATTGACCTTTTGTATTTTTGTTTAGACTATTTTGTTTATTTTCACTCTGATCTTTGGGCTTTGTTTGTTGTTTTTATCTAGTTCCTTTAGGTGTAGGATTAGATTGTTTATTTGGGATTTTTCTTGTTTCTTGATGTAGGCCTATATTGCTATGAATCTCTCTCTTAAGACTGCTTTTTCTATGTCCCATAGATTTTGTTTTTGTGTGTGTTCATTTTCATTAGTCTCAAGTGGTCTTCTGATTTTTTCCTTAATCTCATTGTTAACTCATTGTTAGTAGCATGTTATTTAGATTCCATGTGTTTGTGTGCCTTTCAGTTTCTTTCTTGTAACTGATTTTTAATTTCATACCATTGTGGTCAGAGTTAATGCTTGGTATGATTTCAGTCTTTTTAAATTTATTGAGTCTTGTTTTGTAGCCTAACATGATCTATCTTGGAAAATGTTTCATATGCACTTGAAAAGAATGCATATTCCACTGCTTTTGGAGTGAAATGCTATAAAAATATCAATTAAATCCATCTGGTCTAATTTGTCATTTAAGACCACTGTTCTCTTGATTTTCTGTCCAGAAGACCTATCCCTTGATTTTAGTGGGGTGTTAAAGTTATTCAGTATTACTGTATTACTATCAATCTCTCTCTTTATGTCTATTAATATTTGCTTTATGTATTTAGGTGTTTCTACAATGGGTACATAACTGTTTACAAGGATAATATTCTCTTGTTGAATTGACCTCTTTATCATTAGGTAACGTCCTTTTTCTCTTGTCATAGATGTTGTTTTAAAGTGTATTTTGTCTAATATAAGTGTTGCTACCCAGTTTTTTGTTCGTTTGTTTGTTTCCCTTTGCATGAAATATTTTTTTCCATTCCTTTACTCTCAGTATTGTGTTTCTTTCTATCTGAAGTGGGTCTCTTGTAGATAGCATATGTATGGGTCCTGTTTAGTTATCTATTCAGGTTCTTTATGTCTTTTGATTGAAGCATTTAATCCATTTACATTAAAGTAATATTGATTAAAGTAATATTGATAAGTACATAGTTATTGCCATTTTATTACTCATATTTATGTTCTCTAAAGATCTTTAAAAAATTTCTTTAACAATTCTTGTAATACTAATGGTTTGGTGGTAATGACTTCCTTTAGTTTTTGTTTGTTTCTGAAGCTCATTATCTCTCCTTCAACTTTAAATGATAGCTTTGCTGAGTAGAGTAGTCTTGATTGTAGGTCCTTGTTTTTCTTTAATTTGAATATTTTGTGCCAATCCCTTCTGGCCTTTATAGTTTTTGTTGAGAATTAACCAACAGTCTTATGAGAGCGACTGTATAGGTAACTGTCTTTTTTGTTACTTTAAGATTCTCTCTTTGTATTTAACCTTCGCTATTTTAATTCTGATGTATCTTGGTGTGGCCCTCTTTAGGTTCATCTTGTTTGAGACTTTCTGTATTTCCTGATCTTTTATGTCTATGTCCTTCTCCTGATTAGGAAAGTGTTCAGTCATTATTTCTTCAAACAGGTTTTCAATTCCTTGTTTTCTCTCTTCTCCTTCTGGTACCCATATGATGTGAATTTTGGTATGCTTGATGTTGTCCCAGAGGTTCCTTAAATTACCCTTTTTAAACAAATTTTTTTTCTTATTTTCTGTTCTGATTATTTTCTGCTACATTGTTTCTAAATTGCTGAATGATCCTCTGCTTCACCTAATATGCCATTGATTTCTTCTCGTGTATTTTTCATTTCAATTATTGTATTCTTCATTTTTGACTGGTTCTTTTTTTTATCATTACTATGTCCTCTCTTATGCTTACTATCTCTTTGTTGAAGTTTTCACTAAGTTTTTTTAAGTATCCTTATAACTAGTTTTTTGAACTCTGTATCTAGTAAATACTAAGCATCCATTTAGTTCTTTTTCTTGAGTTTTTTTCTGTTCTTTCATTTGAGACATTTTTTTCTCATTTTGGCTTCCTCTCTGTTTGTTTCTATGCATTAGGTATATCTGCTACATCTCCCAGTCATGCTATGTTGTCTTATGTAGTAGGTGTCTCGTGGTGCCCAGTGGTACAATCTCCTGGTCAATTGAGCTAGATGCTCCAAGAGTATCCGCTGTGATTTGTGCATGTTCTCTTCTTGTAGTTGAGCCTTTATTGCTATTGACACATCAGTAGGTGAAATTGGCCTCAGGCTTACTGGCTGTGAAGATTGACCATGACCACATAATAGAAGTTGCTGTGCAGAGGCTGACCTCATGGAGCGTGATTTGCCCCAAAGTGTTTCTAGTGCTTACATGGCCATCTTTTTGGTGTCCTGCCTATGCGGCTGGCTAATTGAGCAGTGTTGTGTTGTGGTTTGAAGCTAGTCACCAGTTGTCGTAATTCTGGGGCCATAATCAGCCACTGCCTGTGACTGGCCCAAGGCTACCTTTGTAGAAGCTACAAAGTGATGCCAGTTCTGAGCCCTATGCCACTGTGCAATAGGCTCAGAGTATACCAAGGCCAGCTGCCAATTGCATTGGACTTGTGGGCTCCTAAGAATCGTCCAAGAAAAACTGCAGTGTAGGCCAACACAGGTTGCCTGCTAGCCATAAAAATCCTCTGAAGGTGTGCAAGTTGTGAAGAACAGAAACTCAGGGAGTCACCAGTGTGGGATGAGCAGAGCTCATCAGGCCAGTGCAGATTTGATGGCATCAATTTGCCAGCTACATGGGAAGAGAGCACAACACAGGGACAATAGTGGCTTTCCCTTCAGCCCTCACCTTGAAGACACACAACTCAGAATTCCCTGTATGTCTCTGCTCCCTCCTGAGTTGCAATCCCTCCGCCAGAGCCCAGGGTGAGTTCCTGGGGGTAGGAGAGTCTATTCTCATGGCCTTTAAGAGAAACACCTGGGTTTCCAGCCACCTTTTGTCTCACCTGAATTAATGGAATGCTCACTGACTTTCACAGCCAGATTTTGGGGGGACTCTACTTCCCAGCACTGGTGCCCTGGGCCGGGATCCCTTTCCTTTCAGGAGGGACCTTTGCAACTGAGATATCCTTTCTGATTCTCAACCACTACACATGGATATTGGGCCAGCACATTTCACATCTCCACATCCTCCTACCAATCTCAATGTGACTTCTTTATATCCTTAGTTATAGGACTTTTGTTCAGTCAGTTTTCAGATGATTCTCCAGGTTGACTCCTCTATAATTTAATTGTAATTCTAATGTGTTTATGGCAGGCACAGTGTTTTCCTACTCTGCCATTTTGGCTGGAACACCCTGTATTTCTATCATCCATAAGAAGAAAATCTATAACTTTTAAATGAAACAATTTTAAATATATAATTAAATATAATATAATAAAATATAATATAAGTAAAATATAATTTATTCACTTATTTGTAATTATTTTATCAGTGTCCATTGTGCACCACCCACCGTTCTAGGTACTGCAAATACAGCAGTGAACAAAATAGACATAATTCATTCAGAGAGAAAGCCACAACAAAGATACAATACATAAAAAAATGAAATTATAATTAATATATAGACAAATACTAAGTCCTTCCAGAGACATTGATATCATAGAGACATAGTTTAGATTGTGAAGTCAAGAAAATAAAATTTAAATTTATATCTACATAATTTATTTGTTAATTATAAATCTTTTTTAAAAAGATGTTTTGCAGTGAAGTAATCTGGTAGGTACCTAAGGTGAACTAAGTTATAACCATCAAATATGGGACAACTGATATGATACACTGAGAATGTATAACATTGCTTCTGTGGTGTTCTTATTAAAAAAAAAAAGAATTACCAAAATCTAACCATCAATCATTGATAAAACTGAAAAGTTGACTTGAACTTCTCAAAAATGTCAATGACATTAATAACAAAGAAATATTGAGGGACTGTTCCATATAAAAGAAGACTAGAAAAATATAGCAACTAAATGTAATGCCAGTTTCCAGGTTAGATTCTGGATGGAAGAATATAGTTACTACAAAGAACATGGGGCCAATTGGTAAATTTTGATCATTAAGTGGTAGCATTTTATTGATATTAATTTATCTTAATTGGATAATATAATTATATAAGAGAAGGAGATTATTCTTAAGAGATACATGCTGAGTTATTTAAGGGTAAAAGACCATTATGTCTACAGCTTCCCCTGAAACTGTTGAACAGAAATACATAGATATAAATAAATCTATAGATAGATTAGATAGATAGATTAGATATATAGATAGATAGATAGAGATGATTAATGATAGATAGACAGAGAGATGATAGATAAATTATAGATATGTACAGAGACAGAGAGACAGAAAGACAGACACAAAGAGAAAAACAGAGACAGAAGAACATATAAACAGAGAGAAAATGACAAAATAATACAAATTATAAAAATATTTAGAAATAATAAACTTGAGTGAGGTTGAAAACATGTCCATTGTACTATTTTTACAATTTTTCTGTTCTTATAAAATTCTCTAAATAAATTAAATCGATATAAGTTTACACTCAACAAATAGAAGAATGGATATTATCTATACAGACATTATTATACGCAAAGAGAAGAGGCCAAGGTTCTGAGGCAAGAAAAAAGAAAAGAAAGTATCTTTCCTGAGTTCAAGGAGATTCTTCTACTGGTGTTGAAGAAGCAAGCCATAAATTCTACAGCTTCAAGGAAGTAAATATGTAAGACTGGAGGAGAATCCTGAGCCTAAGATTAGGCTGAGCCCAAGCTGACACCTTGATTGCAGGCTTGTGAGAGCCTGAGCAGAGCATCCAGATAAGCCATGCCTGGACTTTTGACTTCCAAAGACTATGAGCTAACAATGGTGTTATTTTAAGTTCCTAATTGTGTGGCAATTTGTCATACAGAAATAGAAAACTAATACACTATCCAAAGGACTTAGGGCAATCTTGGAAAAGAAAAAAAGTTGAAGAACTCTACCTAATTTAAAGACTTACTATAAATCTTCAGTAATCAATACAGTGTGATTTTAGCTTAATATAGACAAGCAAATCAATGAAACAAAATAGAGAAGCTAGAAATAATCATGAAAATAATCAACTGATTTTTCGCAGAGTGACCTAGGCAATTCAATAGGGATAGAAAAGTATTCTCAAGAAATAACACTAGAATATTTGAATAAACAAATGGTATAAAATCAATCTCATACCTTATCTCAACACCATGCATAAAAATTAATTCTATATAGATTTTGGTCCTAATTTTAGAGCTAAGTATATAAAGTTCTAGATGAAAACATGAAAGAGTATCTTCACGATTTTGAGACAAGTAAAGATTTCCTAGATAGGATGCAATGTACTAAAAATTAAAAATGTAAGAAATTGGGCTTTATCAAATGAAATCTTTAAAGACTTAATAGGAAAATTTAAAAAGGCAAATTATGACCCAAGAGAAACTATTTCAATACCTATATTTATCTAACCAATATATAAATACTCACAAAGTAATAATAAAAAGACTAACAACCTAACTTATAAATTGGACAAATTGACATATACTTCCCTTTAAAAGGGATGTGAATGACAAATAAGCTCATGAAAAGGTGTTCAGCACCTTTAGTCACCAAGGAAATATAATCACACCAATCAGAAAGGCTAAGATTATAAAAACTGATAGCCATAAAGATTAGCAAGGATTTCGAACAATAATAGGCACTTCTCAGTAATATTAACTATAGAATTATATTAAGTAGTGGGTTAACTTTAAATGTTTATATATGTTTTATTTTTAAATGGTTTCAGTGTATCTCTTATAGAAAATGAGATGCATGCAAATACATGGACAGGTTTGATTCTTTAGATTTGATCAAAAAAATTTTTTGATCACTTTTATGCAGTTCCAGTTTAATGTGGAACACTAGAAACATGTTATGTAAGATTTCGAAAGCACAAATAAAGCAGTAGTCATATTCTTTTTATACTCAGAAGGTTGATGCTAGATAACAGCTAACACATGTTGCCATTTAGCTGCTGGCTTAGCCTGGTGGTTTGGTGCAACAATCAAGTCAATAACTCTTTCAGTGATCTTGTCTAATAGATCTCCTTCTTATCTGACTCTTGGGCCAATTTAGCTTTATGACAAAAGTTCTTTGGTAAGTCATCTCCAGCACTGAATTTGGAAGCTAAGATTCCAATTCATTCGCATGGGTTTCTGCTCATATTTGCAGATATCTGTTTGTTTTTGGTCATTCCCTCCACCCCCATTTCTCATCTTCTTTCTCAACTTCCTCTCTTGCTTCAGTCCTCAGAATGAGAAACAAGAGCAATGACATCATAGAAAGTATTTAGCCAGCTTCCAAAGTTCTGTAGGGTCAAATTCCTATAGGAAACCACTTATTATGTATCACTGCTATAGTTTTGCTTCTCTGATTGAATCTTGACTGATACAATCACTACCTCTATGATCCACTAATTCCACTGCTAGATATCTGCCCAAGAGAAATGAAAACATATGTCTACAAATAGCCTCGTATAAAATGTTTAAAAATCTTTGTTAAAGTTTAAGAACCAAAAAACTGGAAACATGTTAAATGTTCATCAACAGGAAAATATGCAAATAAAGTACTTATACATGCAACATGCAGAATCTCAAAAACATTACATTAAGTGAAAGAAGCCAGAAAAAAATACTGCATACTCTATGATTTCTTTTATATGAAATCCGAATACAGGCAAAAACTACCTTAATGCAACAAAAATCAAAATATTGCTGCCCACAGATGGTCAGAATTCACTGAGAGAGGGCACAACAGAACGTTCTGGATTATAGAAATGTTTTATATCTTGATTGGAGTGTCAGTTTCACAGCGATGCATTTTTCAAAATTTACTGAAAAAAATATATATTGACCTGCTAATTTTACTGAATGTGAATTTCACTTCATTGAAAATGTAAAAATGATAGAATGTTATGTATTCTATAACATAGGTATATAAAAAGTGCTAAAATATGATTTTAAAAGAAATTAATTCTTCTTGAGGAGATTAGGGAAAATTAATAGGAAAGGGGGCATTTGTTCTTCTGCTTTAAGAATAAATAAACATTGCCTGGCAAGAAAAGTTGTGGAGGAAATCAGAGAAATTAGCATAATAAAAGCCAAATAGCATAATGAAGGCCATGGGACAGTGGGAGTTTCATGGAAAGATAGAGAATTCGATATAGTTAATGTACAGTGGGGGAGGTATCAGACTAAAGCAAGTATAGCTAGAAAGTTAGGTGGAAGCAAGTTATAAAAAGGAGTTTATATTACACTAATAAATTTTAATTTTATTCTATTATCAATGAATTATTATTAGTGGCTTATAAACAGAACAAATATTGAAGGAAATTAATTTGTATATTAGAAAGGTAAACCTGGCAGTATCCAGTAGAGTTTAGTTACTGTGGATAGATAGAAACAAGAAAACCAGTTAGGAGATCAGTATAATAATCCAGCAAGAGGTAACAATAATCTGCATGTTGTCAAAAATCATGAAAAAGAGAAGAAAGATATCACGGATATTTCAGACTATTATGTTTTAATTACCAACTGGATTCCAAGATAAGAAGAGTAGATGACTTCAACAAACATGCACTGAACAACTCGATAATGTTATCAACTAGATATAGATGAAAAAAGAGGTAAATTTTTAGGGAATTAGTTCTGTATTAGACGTAATAATTTCAAGCAGTCTATAAAGGGGCTCCAAGTGGAGCTATTCAATTTATAATTTAAATGAACATGGATAAAAATAAAGTGGATAAAAAGCTGAGTAGAGCTGTAGAGTTATTTTCATTAATTTACTATGCTTATCTTTAACAAGAAAAGAAAGTAAATAATTTAAGTATCCCAGGGTTGCAATTCGCACTAGCTTTGGCATAAAGCATGGAAGTTTAGGGTAGTGGGGAAAGAAACATTAAATTAAGTGATCAATAGGTGTCAATGTGGAAAGAACTCAGACTATCCAGATCTCCTCCCCCCCCAAAAAAAAAAACCTGCATGAAATAAAAAGATTAAGTGATTAGGCCTTTCAGTGCAGATAAGGAGGATCTCTAATGGAGGAATGAGTGAGTACTTCTCTTAAGTTTAGGTATACAATAAGAGAACTTACAAAAAGTAATAAACACACAGATTGGTAAAGCCCATAGTAGAACTTAATTTTGTATATTATCTGAGCATGTAGGAAATCTGTCTAATCTAATCTCTTATGAGTGAGTTTTCTCATCAAAAAAATAAATAAATAAAACGCTTTGCTAAACCTATTAAAAATAAAATGCTTTGTTAAGCACATAACAAATGCCTATTGTAAAAGTTAAAATGTAACATCGATTCCCTAAGATCCATCTCCTAAAAATATACCAAGTCTAAAAAATAGTGATAATAAGGCTAGTTCCAAATTTTCAGTCCAGAACTTTATGTGCAACTTGAAACAATTTAGCTATAAAAACTCTATTAAGCTAATTTAAAAAGATTATCTCTAATACATAACTAAAAAAGTTCTTTAATTTACGATCTCTTCTTGTTAATAAATTGTACCAGGGCATATAAGTATACAATTTACTGAATTAGACTGTAAATATATTTCTTATGAACACTAAAATGCAGCTTCTCTGTAATGTTACTGTTAATATACAAGTTAACTTTTTAACAAAAAAACAAATCTTCAAGAATATGGCTTGATTAAGTGATCAGTTATAGTTAATTTTTTAAAGAGAAAAATTTCTGTCTGTATTTCCTTCACTAGAGCTTAACTGAATACTAAAGTCTACTAATCAAATCAAGAGTACACAAATCAACTGAGAGGCTATGAGCACAACCATACTGCACTATGCTTGAGATTGTATTTAAGGTATATGGGCAGAGATGGGATGAATTTATTTCATGCAATTATTAGCCAATTTTGAATGCAGTTTTGTTTGAAAAATTAAGTAATTATTTTAAAACAGTCAAATACTAGTTTTAATATTAACCTCAACCATTTGTTTGACATTTGTGATATTGTGATTTATAAATAAATGTATACATATTTAGTATTCCTTCCCATTTCTGACATAGATCACCTAAAACCCTTGGAGTTTTTGTAAGTGAAAAGAATCATAAAGGTGTCTTGATATTAGTAACAAATCCCTTTCAATCATAGCTGAGTTTATGTTAAGAGGTCACTTTTAGAAAGCACCTAAATATGGGGACTGGTTGCCAAGAGAATCAACCTGCTGATTGGAGGGATGGAATATTTATTTTCACACCTCTTACCTCTAAAGATAGGAGCGAAGATGAACATAAAAGCAATCATCAATGGTCATGATGTAATCATTCATACTTGTATAATAAAGCCTCCACAAAAACTCAAAAGGGTGGAGTTCAGAGAGCTTCCAGGTTGGTGAACACATGGAGGTGCTGGAAAAACAGCATGCTTGGAAAAGATATGGAAACTCCATGCTCTTTACCCATATCTTTCCTTGTACATCTCTTTCAGTTGGCTATTCTTGAGTTACATTTATTTTAAGAGGTTATAATAAATCAGTAATCTAGTAAGTAAAATGTTTCTCTGAATTTTGTGAGCTACTAGAGCAAATTAATTGAACACAAGGACATGGTCTTTGGAACCTCCAACCTATAGCCAATGATCCTTTAGAATAATATTTATAGACATGAGTGCCACAGTAAAAGGCAATCTGTCATATATATTAGTCATTGCTCTGAAAAGGCCCATAGTAGGTCTCAATTTTGATCATTAGGGAAGAGCACCAGATGGTACCAGAAACTATAGGTATTTGGCAAAAATAGTAAGCAAAAGAATGAGTAGTTAAGACTAAAATCACATTTAATCTATACTATAAACTGCAAGGACAATTGAAGTTTTCATAAAAAGAAGAGTCATAATCATCATAAATTTTTCAAGGCCTTAAATAACCAAACCATCAGGTCTATTCTGTGATTTCAGTAAAACATATTATCAATACCTTCATAACTCAAAGAGGTCTGACTACAGTTTTGACTGATTTTACTGAAGTTCTGACTGAAATGGCAAAGTGTATTTGGACTCCTATGGATGTGCCTTGAAAGAACAAAAGACTAGAAATAAAACAGGAATTCCTAAAATTAAAAAACATCATGTCCTAGTAGAGATGCAGCAATAATAAGCCAGTATTTTTAGTTAAATGGTGTGTTAAGACAATCTAAAACCAATAAGATGAGAATCACAGGTAGGGTTGATCAAAGGTCACATACAGGGACTGTATATAAAGAAAAATTATCATGAACAAATGTCCTGAAAGTGCCTCAAGGAAGGAGCAGGAGGAAAAAAGAAAGAATTATTTTTTAATTAGCAAAACTAGTAATGATTCAGAGCAAAGATTGAAAAGGAAATATACCAGCAAACTTTAGCAGGGCTGGATATGTTTAATACTTGATTGTGGCAATGATCTCACAGGTATGTATCATATATATGTCAAAACTTATCAGACTACACACTTTAAACACATTTAATTTATTGTTTGCAACTATACCTCAATAAAATTGTTAAGGCAAAGCCAATACATTTTTATCTTCTATCTCAGAAATTTATCTTGTGAGACATTTGGTGTAAGTTCCCTATCTCCTCTTCTAAGCAACCAACACTTTAAAATGACTTAATTCTAACAAGATAAAAATCCATACTTTTCAGCATGGAAGCTCTCATGCTGGCTTTAGGGTAGATAGCCTGAAAAGTTTTAGAGTTGCAGAAAAATGTCCTTTTCTCAAACACAGTCTTCAGAAAGTTATGCAATAGGAAAATACTAATTTGGTTCAAAAAATTTCCTAAGAAAAATATTTTTAAAGATAATATCACAAGAAACATTTCAGATGACAATTATAGAGTTTTAATTATCTACAAACTTCCAAAATTTCCTGTAGATAAAATACAATAACAACAAATGGCAGAAGGCTTGGAAATCACAGTAGTAGGCATAACATCTTAAAATGTAGATACATACCTAAAAAAAAATTAAACAAAACCTTATATATAAACACTTTGATCCAATGCACATATATAAAATATGTTATTTTTCACTAATAAAGTAACTTTAATGTGGATTTATTTAAGAGAAGCCTGCATCAAAATTCTCCCTGATTCTTTAGGAAGAAAAATGCCTTTGTCGATTTGGTGTCTTTCATGATGATGATTATTTCTCAAAGTGGAAATTTTCTTTCTTTTGATTTATCACTTAATTGGAAGCATTAAAAATAAAATTTCTAAGCTAGACCAATATCACTTGCAAATAGATCACTGACCTAATGAGTAATTAAACTCTCTGACTTTTCTTTTTATAAGACATTGAGATAATTAAACTGAAGCTCAATTGATTTGGTTGATTCGTACATTCACTCATATATTCCTACAATCCTACTGAGTACTTAATTAAATGCCAAACTACAAAGCAAGGATTTAAAGTCAAATAAGACCCAGAAGGGTCCTGTGGCCAAAAATCTGCTATCTAGTGTGAAGGTAGAAACTAAATATAAAACATGACCTGATAAGTGCTAAGATAGAATTCATGCTCATGCTATTGAGAAAACAGTCAGATGTATCAGTGGACTGGGGTTAACTCAGTGAAGTTTGTACAAAGAAGTAATGTTGGAATTAATGGGGCAAGGAAGAAGTGGTAGAGGATACATAATGAGCAAAGCCAAGAACTGAGTGAACACTTTCTCTCTCTTTACAATAAATTTGACTGACCTTATGCTAATTTTTCTGTATTGCTTACAGATAAGCCAGTGAATAAATTGGGCTGAATTTCCTATAAAGCATTTACCATATCTACCCAGACCAGTTGGACAAAGCTTCATGGACAAAATAATACAATGATATAATGTGTCTGAATGATTAAATACAATTAAAGCTCAGTGCAGAGGACATTCTGAAATATTATCTAATATCTTTCAATAAATTTCCATAATATCTCCTTCAATGAAGTGTGTCTTGAACAAGAACCTAATGAGGTTAAGTTTATAAAGTACTTTAGTGGTTACTTAATAGGAACTGGGTAAAGAGTAGTAATGGTGTATACTCTACAAAACACACTACTGTATATCTCCAGCCCAAGAGCACTTGCTTTGACATCGTATTTTAGAAACCAGATAAAAAAGAAATAAGCTTGAGAATCTTTTCTTTGAGACGGATGGTCCAGAGATGTTGAACATGTGATGTCTCAGAGAATTGCTGTCTCACAGGGTCATTTAGACTCTTATCTGAAACACTTGAAACCCCTCAGTGCTTGTGCCAATCTAATAAACACTGTGTTAACTAGACTCCTGCATATGAAGTACAGCTTATTAACAGTTAATTTATCTGTGGTTAAACCTACCCTTTGTATAAACAGTTTTATTAGAACACAGTCAAACCCATCCATTCATTTAAGAATTGTTTATGACTGTCTTTATACTATACGAACAGAATAAAGTAATTGTAACAGAGATTATATGACCTCGAGCCAAAGATATTTATAATGTGTACATTTATAAAAATAATTGCCAAACTCCTATACTAGACTTATGGGAAGTTGAGGTGGTTGAAACTATTACCTGAAAATTACCATATTTCTATTGTCAAAAGATGAAGGAATGAAGAAGTACAAATTAGTAGTTACAAAATAGTCACAGAGATTTAGAGTACAGCTAAGCAATATAGTCAATATTATTATAATGGTTATGTATAATGCCAGATGGGTGCTTGAGTAATCAAGGGGATCACTTCATAAATACCTTAAACTAATATAAAATAATAAAAAAACACTAAATACAGAAGTAAAAAAAAATTAATTCTTTCCTGCCCACTCCCCCACCAAGTGGCACTCCTGCTGCGTGGTGCCAGCTCTGAGCTCTGGTTAAGCCAGCACCACCATTGTTTCCTTCTATCCATCATCATGATCATTTACCAGGATCTCATCAGCCATGAGGACATCTACAAGGTCTGGGAGATCACTGAAGGCCTGTGCCTGAAGGTGGAGGGGAAGATGGTCAGTAGAAAAGAGGGTAACATTGATGACTCCCTCATTGGTGGAAATACCTCTGCTGAAGGCCCCGAGAGTGAAGAAACTGAAAACACACTAATCACTGGTGTTGATATTGTCATGTACCATCACTTGCAGGAAACTGGCTTCACAAAAGAAACCCACAAGAAGTATATCAAAGATTACGTGAAATCTATCAAAGGGAAACTTGAAGAACAGAGACCGGAAGGAGAAAAACCTTTTATGACAGGGGCTGCATAAAAAATCAAGTGCATCCTTGCTAATTTAAAAAAACTACCAATTATTTATTGGTGAACATATGAATCTAGATGACATGGTTGCTCTGCTGGACTACTGTGAGGGTGGTGTGACCCCCATATATAATTTTCTTTATGGATGGTTTAGAAATGAAAAAAATGTTAACAAATTTGGCAGTTTGGATCTATCATCCACAATTATCACAACTGGCTGATGCTTTTCATCCACACACCAGAACTAGGACAAATGGATTGTTGTTATTTTGAGCTCTTTATTTATTTTGACCTGGGTTTATTTAGAGCTGAGGCATTGTTTTGAAGAAAAATGTGTCATGTAGGTTGCCTAAAAATAAAATACATTTTAAACTCATAAAAACTGCCAGTTATCTTGTCAAGACTGTAACATATTTTAGAGCCTAAATTAGGGTATTTACAATAGACTATGAAAGAAGTAGATAAATCATAGAGATAGAATAAATAGGATTTGACAACTGCCTAGCTGTGAGGAATAATGGAAGAGAATAAGATGACTGCAGTGTTTTAAGTCTGGGTAACTTAGAAAATGTTGGCAGCATTAAAAGAAACTTGAATATAAGGAGAAGGCTATGATCTGGAGGGAGGACAGTGAATATGATGCTGGACATTAGACACAAAATGCTAGCAGCACATTGTAGTAGATATGTCAAGAGGATAATTAGTAGTCTAAGCTCAAAAGAGTGACTGAGATTAGAGAACTGTATTTCAGACTCATATATACTTGGTGATAACAATATTTGAAATTATGCAAATGGATAAAGATTCAGAGAAAGAATTTTTTAAATGAGAAGGTACTCAAGGACAAGATTTTAAGAAATGCATAAATTTAAGAATCACAGAAGAAGAAATAAGAGAGAAAAAAGTAGTCACCTATGAAGAAAAATTATAATAGTTTACAGAAAAAAATAGTTTTTCAATCTTAACTGTCCAAAAAAGTTAAAAATGTAAAAGGAAAAGGACAAAATGGAGAAAAGTTTTGCACGTTCATAACAAATATATATATATATATATATATATACTATATATATGTAAAATTATATATACACACACATATGTAGAGTTCTTGTAAATTGAAAAAAAAACAATTCTGATATCTTATATTTGTAAGGGTGAAGGTGTGACTACTATACCAGTTGATCAAACAATGACTTAAAAATAAATTAATTTCTCCCTCATGTTGCAATCTTAGCATGAGCATATATTATGACTGACATCAAAGCTACATGGAGTGGTGGTGAGCACCAGGCTCCAACTAGCTTCTGACTCTGATTACTCTTTTTTAAAAATTTGTATTTTTAGTTTCAAGTATGCAATACATTGGTTAGACATTTATAGTTTCTGATTATTATTAGTGTGCATCTTTCATTTTGTGGATTACAATGGCTGCTCCAGTTTATGCTATTATTCCCTTATTTCAGCTGACAAGGAGAGGTAAAAGGATGGTAAAAAGTATCTTTTCCATTTTTTCTTTATGGGCACTACTCATATGTTGCACACATCAATACTGCTCACATCCACTAGCCAGAAAGCTGTCACAGTACATTTTCAATGGCCAAAAAGTCTGGAACTTATTTTTATCTTAGTGATCTTGTGCCCAGATAAAATGTGTGGGCTTAGTTGCAATTAAAGTAGGAGAGAAGATACTGAAGATAGCTAGCCGTCTCTGTTAAATATTACCCCAACTGAAAAAAAAACAACTACATAAAATATGAGAAAAATCATATATAATATGTGGCCATTAATGATAAAGAAATGGAAATTACAACAAGACATTGTACAATTTTATGATATTGACACTTATAAAAAAATGCTAACACAGCATTTGCAGGTAAACAATCCTAACTACCTTTCCCTACACCTCAACCCAGTCCCGGCTACTTCATTGTCATTACTAGATTAGTACAGTTGCCTCCTTCCTCCCTGCTTCAATTTTCGTCATTCTCAATCAGTCCTCAAAACAGCTCTCAAGAGATCTTTAAGAAAACCAAAATCTTGATCAGCTTGTTTTTTCTGCAGGGATAAAAAAACAACAACAACAGGATTTTTGCCATGGTATAAGACTTTATGAAGACCTTGACCCTACATTCCAGCCATTAGGAAAAGTTGATGGTTCCCTAATAGACCTTAAATGTTCACATTTGCTGATTCTGCTTGCTCAGTCTAGAATGCCGTCTTCTGGTCTCCCTGGTAAATACCTACTCATCTTTGGACACAGATCAGATGTAACTTCTGTAAATTATTTTTGACCTCTCTTTTACCACATATAGAATTATTTCCCTCAGCTGTATCCCTACTGCACCATGTATTTATTTGTATTACTTTATCATGCATTTCTGTTTTATTTTTGTTTTGCCTACTTCATTCATTAAGAAATTAAACTTTCTAAAACATAAGATGGTATTAATTCTTTCTTATATCTCCAAGTACCTTAGTGCCTGCCACATAATAACCCTTCACTAAATATTGGTAATGTGTCAGAACTCACCTCCCTAGTAATAACGTCCCCTTAAATCCTGCACTAGAGGATTGGAGTAGAAAGGATCAGTCTGAAGATTCGTGGGAAATTTTGTTAGACATAAGTGTCTATGCCTGGACACTTGAACATTCTCCTGGCCTAAACTTTCGTGGAAAAAAGCAAAGCCAAAAACACAACACCTTTCTTTAAATCTTAAGAGGCCAACTATTACAATATCCTTCAGTCTATTCTCAAATTTCAATAAGAAATATTCTATGGCAGCACACTCAAAAGAAGAATTCTAGGTGTTTACATTCCAGGAACCTGATCTCACTCTTTGATATTCAAAATCGACCATGTACAAACTCCTCTATGATTTAGGCTATATATAAATCATAGGGGGAACATACATTAATTTTCCATTGACTACTTTTCCTAATCTGTAGTCTCTTTGGGGGAGTGAAGACGAAGTGGTTAAAACTGACTGACTAACAGAGTATATTTTTTAACGGCAATAAAATTAACACTAGGAGAGCCATTAGGCAATTGTCTGATCAGTCTTGTTTCTTTTGAGGATGTAATCTCAGATGTTAGAGAATCTGTGGTGAGGAAGATTCAAACCCCTCAGAATTTTTCTGCCACTCCGAGTTCCTTCAGTTTTGTGTATTGAGCTTCCATATGATTAATATCAAGCCTTAACATTATTAGGCCTCTGGAACCCATAATACTTATCAATAGATTAAAGAATAATTAATGAACTTGTGTGGTGGGACGGGGGGGTAAGAAGGAGGACATGACAAGAACAAATGACTAAGATCTATAAGTAGTTTTTACAACTTCAAGCAAATTCAATTAGAGGAATTCTGTTACACTTTATTATGTTATTATTCATCTATTTCCTTTTTTAAAACATAATATATTTTCATGAAGTCATTAGCTTTCTTTAAATTAAAAAAAATGTGTTTCTGTATATTTTACAAATATCATTTTCTTCATGGTGACTTGTAAGAAACACATGAGATTATAAACCAACAAAATACTATCCCTCAGAATAGAAGCATGTTCTGAACATTTATTTTTGTGTTTATCAATATTTGTTCTGACCCAAGGCATTTTTAAGTGATTAGTCAGAGACCAATCCTGTTCTGTGTTCTTTGTTTGCTTTTTCCTTTGCGTATTTTCCAATGGAGTTGAGAGAGAAGCATCTTTCTTCTCTAGTTGCAAAGCTATATAAAGTAAGTAGAGCTCCAGGAGGGCAAATTCTTTACTTTATGGCACACACTGATTTAAAACTGAAAACAAAATAAAGATTGAAAGGGGTATGGGGGAAGAAGGAGGGAAAGAGGGGAATGATTGCATAAATACTGAAATATGCAGAACCCTAGTTCCAGTCATTCCCCATGCTACTTAATTTTTGCCCTTTTTATAATTTTGTCATATGAATTAATATTTCCTCTTTTCGCCTTGCTGCAGGAGAGGGTAAATTCTCCCTTGGGAAGAGACCAAGCCCTACACTGAGAGAAAAGAGGGATTCTTGGCAGAGAGTGTAGAAAGAATTTATACACATGCCAAAATTAGAGTCAAAATGAAAGTTTATTTAAAAAGATTCTAAGATTCTAAGAAAACATGGTGGAGTGAGAGATGTCCTCAGATCTCTCCTCTTGAAACAACAATAAGCTGAACATCTAAAACTCAACAAAAAACACCCGACTTCACACTGGCACATATGGGATCTGTACATAAGAGCTACCACAGGTCAGAACCCTGGATGTCAGGCAGTGGACTGAGAGAAATAAAAAAGATGCCTCTCTTAGTCACCAGAGCTCCTTGCAGGAGGAGAGGGAGGGGTGAAGGTGAGGCAACTTCCCTGATCAGCCCTGCCTGGAAGTGCCAGGACTATTCTATGAAGCCAGCAGGAGGGCTGATTCATCAAGACAGAAAGCAGAGAAGCAGGACAGAACAGCAGAGAAACAACAGTTGAATTTTACTGGCCCCAGTTGCAAAACCGAGGCTGAGCTGCAGCCCCCATCCCCCAACCCAGAATGCCTCTCCCCGGATACTCTCCAAGACCAATCACCATGGAGCCCCAAAGGAATCTGAGCAAACACTACCAAAACTGTTGCTAACACTGACAGGGACTGAAACTGAGAATAGCAAGTGTGATTAAAATCTACAAGAAAATAAGATGTTAGGCTTTATGCGAAGCAGGGATCCAAGAGGCTAACACGCCACTTACCTGAACTAAAAGAAAAGCACCTTCTTTGCAGCAGGCTAAAGAGAGACCTTTAAATAATAAATCTTTCTGGAAAAAACAACAGAATACACTTCCATGGCCAGACGAAGAAATAGTCCATTAAACACCATGAACAACCAGGTGACAAGGCATCTCATAAAGAAGGAGAAAAATCTACAGAAAATGAGCTTAAAGACTTAGAATTGTGCAACTTAAGTGACAGAGAGTTCAGAATGGTACTGAAAAAAACTCAGTGAGTTCCGAAATGAGTCATATCAACAATTTCAGGACTTGAAAAAACAACTAGATAAGCAGAGGAAGAAAATTGAAACACTCAAAAAGAACAAAATAGAAATTCTGGAGATAAAAAACACACAGCAAGAGTTGAAAAATGAAATAGCAAGCTTGAGAAATAAAGTCGACTAAAAGTAGAAAAGGATCAGTGATATCGAAGACAGAAATCTGGAAATAAATCAGAAGGAAAAATTAAAAACCAAAGAATTAAAAATAATGAAAGAGACTAGAACTAGCTGATACCATTAAGAGAGGACACATGAGAATAATGGACATTACCAAAGGCGAAAAAAAGAAGCAGGGACTAAAAAGCATTTTTAGACAAATGGTGGACGAGAATTTCCCGGAGATATGTAAAACAATTACTAACAGAACTAAAGGGAGAAACAGAACAAAACACTATCATAGTAGGGGACCTAAATGCCTCACTGCAGGATATAAACAGATCATCCAAACAGAAAATTAACAAGGAAATAACATCCTTAAATGACACATTAGACCATTGGAAATGACTGATATATACAGAGCCTTCCATTCCAAAACAGCTTATACATACTTCTCTAGTGCACATGGAACATTCTCAAGAACTGTCACATACTGGGATACAGAGATAGCCTCAAAAAATATAAGAGGCTTGAAATCATACTAACTATATTCTTTGATCATAATGCTTGGAAACTAGAGATCAACTGCAAAAAGAAATCAGGAAGAATCACAAATACATAGAGATTAAACAACATGCTACTGAAGAATAATCGGGTCAGAGAAGAAATAGAAAGAGAGATCAAGAGATCCATATAAATGAATGATAATAATAGTACAACATATCAAAACTTGTGGGACACGGCAAAAGCAGTCATAAGAGGAAAGATTCATATCATTACAGGCCTATCTCCAAAAACAAAAACGAGCCCAAATAAACAACCTAATGTTTCATCTTAAAAAACTAGAAAAGGAAGAACAAATGAGACCTAAAGTCAGCAGAAGGAAATAATCAAAATTAGGACAGAAATAAATGAAATTGAGACCAAAAAATGATAGAAAAAATAAATACAACAAAAAGCTGGTTCTTTGAGAAGATTAATAAAATTGGCAAACCCCTGGCTAAATTCACTAAGGAAAAAAGAGAAAAGACACAAATAAACAAAATCAGGGATGAGAGAGGACAAAATTACGACTCACATCACAGAAATACTAAGGATCATACAAGAATACTATGAAAAATTATATAATAACAAATTTAATAACCTAGATGAAATGGATCAGTACTTAAAAAAATACAGTCTTCCCAGACTGAATCAAGAAGTTCTGGAAAATCTAAATAGACTAATCAGCAGTAAGGAAATTGAAACAATCATCAAAAACCTACCAGAAAGTAAAAGTTCAGGGCCAGATAGCTTCACTAGTGAATTCTACAAAACATTCAAAGAAGATTTAACACCTATTCTACCCAAAATAGTCCAAAAAATCAAAGAGGAGACAATAATTTCCAACTCATTTTATGAGGCCAATATTACTTTGATATCAAAACCTGGTTAAGATAACACACAAAAAAATGGAAACTACAGACCAATATCTCTCATAAACACATGCAAAAGTCCTAAATAAGATACTAGCGTCGATTACAGTGACATATTAAAAAGATTATACACCACGATCCAGTGGGTTTCATCCCAGAGACATAGGGATGGTTTAACATATGCAAATCAATTAATGTGCTACACCACATAAACAAATTAAAAAATAAGAATCATATGATCATATCAATAAATGCAGAAAAAGCCTTGAACAAGATACAGTATCCATTTATGATAAAAACAGTTAACAAAATTGGTAGAGAAGGAAAGTATCTTAACAAAATAAAGGTCATAAATGACAAATCCTCAGCCAACATTATATTTAATGGTGAAAACTAAAAACCTTCCCTCTGAATTAGTAACAAAGCAAGGCTGTCCACTATCATCACTGCTATTCAGTATAATGCTGGAGGTCCTAGCAAGTGCAACCAGGCAAGAGAAAGATATAAAAAGCATACAAATAGGAAATGCAGAAATTAAACTGTCACTATTTGTGGATGACATGATTCTCCATATAGTAAACCCTAAAGACTCCACAAGAGCACAACTAGAAATAATTAGCAAATGCAGTAAAATTTCTGGATACAAAATTAATGTTCAAAATCCATAGTGTTCCTATACTCTAATAATGAAGTGTCAGAAAAAGAAGTGGAAGAAATAATTCCTTTTGCAATTGAAACAAAAAGAATAAAATACCTGGGAATAAATTTAACAAAACATGTGAAGGACTTATATAATGAAAATTACAAGACACTATTAAAAGAAATCAAAGAAGATACAAAGAAATGGAGAGATATTTTGTGTTCTTGGATTTCAAGAATGAACATACTTAAAGCATTATACAGATTTTATGCAATCTCCATCAAAATTGCATCAACATTTTTTAAAGAAATAGAACAAAAAAATCATCAGATTTGTACGGAAGCACGAAAGGCCCCAAATTGCCAAAGCCATGCTGAGAAAAAAGAATGAGGCTGGAGACATCACTCTGCCGACTTCGAATTATACTACAAAGCGACAGTAATTAAAACAGCATGTATTGACAGCAAAACAGAGACTTAAGGACATGGGCAATGGACTAACGGTTATCAGAGGGTAGGGGATGGGTGAAGAGTGGATAGGTAGACGGGGTAAAAGTCGTCAAATATAGGGAGGTAGGGGGACTGTGAAGTGGGTAAAGGGGGTTAATTATATGGTAGCTGAAGAAAACTGGCCTTTTGGTGGTAATCACACAATCGACTATTTAGATGTCAAATTATAATGTACATATGAAAATTATATAAAATTGTATTAACCAATGTTACCCCGATAAACTTAATTTAAAAAATTTTAAAAAAACAAAGAAGGAGAAAAGCAAAGACTAGAGAAAACAAAGACAAAAAGCCAAGACAAGGAAAATACCCCCGAGTATCAGGGTGATTGTTTAAAGACTTCATATACCTATTCCCTTTGTACAGACATACAGTGAAGAAGGGTAAGAGTATATAGTGTGAAAGACCTACTGGCAGTTCCCAGCCTTTAATCCATAGGTTCCATGGTTTTAGCCATAAGAAATAAACAATTTTATTTTGTGTAGGGCTCCACATAAAGGCTGTTTTTCCTGTTTGCTCTTAAGGAACATGGGGAAATGGGTTGTAAGCAATTCAACAGGAATCCTCCTTTGTTCTGCAGATGTCCATTAGGCTTGGCGATAGGGCTGATCAGCATATTGCAGTCTCTGAATATAACTTGATTTAACATTTTAGTTCTCTTGCCTCCTTCCTACATTAACTTGATTCTACCTTGAGTTTGGTTTTTATTCTTTGCAGTTGAGAGAGTACTGACTACTAACTGATATTCAGTCTTTGATCATAATAATAAAATTTACAATTTTGGTTTTTCTCTAAGAATATTGTAATGCAAAAGTATTAAATCAGAAATGAACAAAGACTGTTCCTTATACTATACTTTATATCCCCATGACTATTTTATAACTATCTATTTATACTTAATCCCTTCCCCCTTTTTCACCAACACCCTAACTCCCCTCCGATCTGGTATCTAGGTATCTGTATCTAGGAGTTTCTTTCTGTTGTTGTTGTTATTCTTTTGTTTATTTTTTTTTAGATTCCACATGTATGTGGAAATCATATGATTTTGTCTTCCTCTATCTGACTTTATTCAGCACAATACCCTCCAGGTCCATTATGAACTATCTTCTTCCATTCCTTTATTTTCAGTCTCTGTGTGTCTTTTAATCTGAAATGAGTCTCTTGTGGGCAGTATATACAAGGGTCTTGTTTTCTTATACATTCAGCTACCTTATCTTTTGATTGAAGCATTTAATTTTTTTTTATTCAAGTACTTATTCCCAGATATGTAGTTATTGTCATTTTATTATTTGTATTTTTAATACATATTTTTTTCTTCTTCTTAAAGAAATCCCTCCAATATTTCCTGTAATACTGGCTTGTTGGTGGTGAACTCCTTTAGCGTTTTATTATCTGGGAAGCTCTTTATTCATCCTTTAATTCTAATGATAGCTTTGCTAGCTATAGTAATTTTTGTTGTAGGTCCTTGCTTTTCATCACTTTGAATATTTTGTGCCAAGCCCTTCTGGCCTGCAAAGTTTTTGTTGAGAAATCAGCTTACAGTCTTATGAGACCTCTCTTATAGGTAACTAATTGCTTTTCTCTTCTTGCTTTTAGGATTCTCTCTTTGAATTTAACATTTGGCATTTTAATTATGATGTGTTTTGGTGTTCCTTTTTGAGTTCATCTCAGTTGGAACTCTGAACTTCCTGGGATTGTATGTCTATTTCCTTCAACAGGTTAGAGAAGTTTTCCATCATTATTTCTTCAAATAGGTTTTCAATTCTTTGCTCTCTCCCTCTTTTCTTTCTGGTACCCCTATGATGCAAATGTTGTTACACTCATTGTTGTCCCAAAGGCTCCTTAAACTATCTTCATTTTTGGGGGGAATTCTTTTTTCTTGTTGCTGTTCTGATTTGGTGTCCTACACTACCCCAACCTCTAAATCACTGATTTGATCCTCTGCTTCATACAATCTACTGTTGATTCCTTCTTCATCTAATGTACTCTTCATCTCAGATATTGTATTCTTCATTGTGACCAGTTCCCTTTTATGTTTTTCATCTGCATTATTTTTTGTTTGTTTGTTTTCTAACTCTTTGTTGAAGTTCTCACAGAGTTCATCTACTCTTCTCCTAAGCTCATTGATCATTCTTATAATCAGTGTTTTGAACTCTGTATCTGGTAGATTGCTTGTCTCTATTTTGTTCATTTTTTTTTCCTGGAGCTTTGTTTCATTCTTCCATGTGGGACATGCTTCTTTGCCTCCCCATTTTAGCTGCCTCTGTGTCTGTTTCTATATATAAGGTAGGACTGCTTTGTCTCCTGGTCTTAGCAGAGTGGTTTTAGTCATAGGTATCCTGTGGGGCCCACTGGCACAGTCTTCCATGGTTACTTGAGTGAGGTGTTCAAGGTGTGTCTTTTGTGTGGGTTGTGTGTGCCCTTCTGTTGTTGTAGTTGAGCCTCATGTGCTGTTTGCATGTTGATAAGAGGGATTGATCTTTGGGCTGATTAGTTGCGAGGACTGGGTGGTAAAGGGCTGACCCTATGGAGCAGGAATTACTTTAGCAGGGCTCTGGTGCCTGCCTAATCTGTCCTTCAGGTGGGTTCTTCCTCAGATGTGCTCTTGGGTGGTGCTCTGGCTCTGGTGCTGGGCAAAGCAGGCCACTGGATGTGCTGTCCTAAAGGCCTCCTTAAAGGGTCCCAGCCACAGCCACAGTCTTTGTGCTTCCAGGGCCACCTGGTAAGAGTCACCAAGCAATCTGTAGATGCCTGCCACCAGTGCTAGGATTATAGGTCCCTCAAGAGGCCAAGCCACAAACCAAGGCTGACTGCTGCTAGTGCTGGCCTTGGAGTTACTCGGCAAGAGGTATGGGCATGCTGAGGCCAGATACTGCTTGTTTGGCTTTTGTGAAATTTGAGAGACTTTAGGAAATTCTGAAGCAAGAGCCAAGGCATGCCATTTTTATGGAATAAACCACTGGAGGCAGCTTGTGTGGGCCCACAAGTTGAGAGAGGCAGAGTCCCAGGGAATCACCTGGGTTGAGCAACCTGTGTTATCCAGGTTGATAGAAACTCAGATATGGTGGCCACCTGCATCTGCAGATAGGGGATGGGGAAGTGTCAACAAAGGAACAATAGATACTGCGAGAACTTTTCTGTTCGAGATGAAGCCAGCCCTCGCCCCAAAGCCTTACTACTCAGTGTATCCCCCTATGTCCCTGGCACTCCTCAAGCAGCTGTGCCAGTGCTGGAACTCAGAGCAAGCGAGATCATCAAAGAATAAAACCAAACACAGGCCCTTTTGATTATTTCTTTCCTTCTGCTGACTTTAGGCCTCATTTGTTCTTCCTTTTCTAATTTTTCAAGATGAAGATTTAGGTTGCTTATTGGGCTCATTCTTATTTTTGGAGATAGGTCTGTAATGATTTGAACTTTCCTCTTATGACCGCTTTTGCTGTGTCCCAAATGTTTTGATATGTTGTTCTATCATTATCATTCCTTTGCATGTATCTCTTGATCTCTTTTCTTAATTTCTTTTCTGACCCAGTTATTGTTCAGTAGTATGTTGTTCATTCTCCATGCCTTTGTGGTTCTTCTGACCTTCTTTTTACAGTTGATCTCCAGATTCAAAACATTATGATCCAAGAATATGGTTGGTATGTTTTCATCCCTCTTATATTTGTTAAGGCTATCTCTGTGTCCCAGTATGTCATCAATCCTTGAGAATGTTCCATTTGCACTAGAGAAGAATGTATAAGCAACTGTTCTGGAATGAAAGGCTCTATAAATGTCCAGTTGGTCTAATGTGTCATTTAAGAATGTTATTTCCTTATTGATTTTCTGTTTGGATGATCTGTTCATATCTGACAGTGGGTTATTTAGATCCCCTACTATGATCATGTTTTGGTCTGTTTCTCTCTATTGCTTTATATATTTTGGGGCTCCTTATTGGGAGCATAGATATTAATAAGTGTTATGTCTTCTTGGTGCATGATTCCCTTTATAATTATGAAATGTCCCTCGGTATCTTTCTTTACCTTTTCTATTTTGAAATCTATTTAGTCTAATATTAGTATCACTACTCCTACTTTTCTCTGAATGCCATTTTCTTGAAGTATCATTTTCCACCCTTCCACTTTGAGTCTATATTTGTCTTTGGAGCTGAGATGTGTCTCCTGGAGGCAGCAAATGGTTGGGTTTTACTTTTTTTATCTAATCTGCAAGTCTGTGCCTCTTTATTGGTAATTTCAGTCCATTTAAATTTAGGGTGATTGTTGAAATATGAGGTATTCTTATAGCCATTTTACCTTTTGCTTTCTGGTAGCTTGGTGTTTCCATTGCTTCCTTGTCCTTCTGTTTCTGTTTTCTTTATTTTGGTTGGCCCTGTGGGTTTTCCCTCTGATTCTTTTTGTTTTATGTTATATACTTCAGTTCTGAATCTTTGCCATGTTGTTACCATTATGAATAAGTAAAGAATAGCTATATATATATATATATATATATATATATATATATATATAGAGAGAGAGAGAGAGAGAGAGAGAGAGAGAAATATAGATATAGATATAGATATAGATATAGATATAGATATATACAGTCATCCATTTTTTTTTCTGCACATGCCTTATCTCCATTCCCCTTTGCAAATTTGGATCTTTGAATCCTCCATTTTCAGTCATTTTTGTCTCTATTTGTCCCTATGTGTGCTTAACGTTCCTTACTATCTAGCTATAGCAAATCTCTTCTTATTGATTAAGCTTATAATGCCCTGTTCTTAATAATGGTTGCACTCCTCTGCTTCTATCTGCCTGCTAGTCACTTTACTCCCAATTATTTATTTATTTTTTTGTCATTTTGTTTTAGGTGAACTGACTCGTTTCAGTATTTCCTATAATGTAGGCCTCATAGTTGAGAATTCCTTCATTTTTTGTATGTCTGGAAAAGTCTTTATTTCTCCTTCATATTTAAAGTTGAGCTTAGCTGGATACCTTATTCTTGGCTGGTAGTTCCTTTCATTTAATACTTTGAATATTTGATTCCACTCCTTTCTGGCTTGTAAGGTTTATGCTGAGGAGTCCGATAATAATCTACTGGGTTTTCTTTTATAGGTGATGGTCTTCCTTACCCTGGCTGCCCTGAGAATTCCTTCTTTGTTTTTGTTTGTTTGTTTGTTTGTTTGTTTTATAACTTTAATACAATGTGTCTTGGTGAAGGCCTTTTTGGGTTGAGATAATTGAGTGTTCGACTTTTTGAATTCCAAGCTCCAGCTCATTTCTTAGATTTGAAAAATTCTCATCATCTCTTAGTCTGAAAATGCTTTCTAGTCCCTGCTCCTTTTCCTCTCCGTAGAGATAGCCCATTATTCTTATATTTCCTCTTCTGATAGTATCATCTAGTTTTTGTATTTCCCTTTCATTATTTTTCATTTTTCGGTTTCCGTCTTCCTTCTTCTGATTTATTGTTAGGTTTTTGTCTTCAATATCACTGATATTTTCCTCCATTTGGTCAACTCTATTTTCCAAGCTTACTATTTTATTTTTCATCTCTTACAGTGTGTTCTTTATCTCAAGAAGTTCTATTTTGTTCTTTCTGAGGGTTTCAATCTCCTTGCAAAAAATCTAATTCTGCTTATCTTGTTTTTTTCAAATCCTGAAATTCTTGATATGACTGACTTTGGATCCCACTGAGTTTTTTCAAATGTCTCTGTCATTTAAGTCACATATTTCTATGTCTTTAAGCTTATTTTCTGGAGATTTTTCTTTTTCTATCAGAGTTGGCTTTTCACCTTGGTTGTTTATGGTATTTAATGGACTATTTCTCTGCTTAGACATTAATGGAAGTGTATTCTGCTTTTTGTTTTCCAGAAAGATTTATTATACAAAGGTCTTTCTTTAACCTGTTGCAAAGAAGGCATTTTTTTGTGTGCATGTGTGGCGTCTAAGCCTCTTGGATCCCTGCTTTACATGAAGGCTTAATAATGCCTTATTTTTTTTATAGATGTTAATTGTGCGCACTATTTTCTTAGTTCCTGTCAATGTTAGTGACAATTTCAGAAGCATTTGCTCAGATTCCCCTGGTGTTCCGTGGTGTTCGGTCTTGGAGGATATAAGGGGAGGAGCTCTCTGGGTTGAGGTATGTGAGCTACAGCTCAGTCTCGGTTTTGCAACCATGGATGGTAAAAATCAACTGTTGTTTCTCTACCGTCCCCACTTCTCTGCCATTGCCACTTATTTGTTTTCTGTTCCAATGCTCACAGCTCTCCCAGGCATGGTTGTTCAGGGACTTGCTGCACTGTCTCCCCTTCCCCTCTTCCTGTAGAGAGTGCAGGTTACAAGAGGCAGCTTCTTTGTTTCTCCCAATCCACTGCCTGACACCCAGGGTTCTAACCTGTGGTAGCTCTTATGCGCAGGTCGCACGCTCAGACGTGCTGGCATGCAGTTTTGATGTTTTTTGTTGCTGTTGTTTTGGGAGGTGTTTGTTTGTTTGTTTGTTTGTTTTTGAGTTTTAGATGTTCAGTTTATTGTTGTTTGAAGGGGAAAGATCTGCGGATGTCTCTCACTCTGCCATATTTCTGGCATCACCTCTATTCATGTTTTTGATACATTTTTTCTTCTTAAAGAAGTCCCTCCAACATATCCTGAAATACTGGCTTAGTGATGATAAATTCCTTTAGTAAATTTTTGTCTGGGAAACTCTTTATCTGTCCCTTTACTCTAAATGATAGCTTTGCTGGATAAAGTATTGTTGGTTGTAGATCCTGGGTTTTCATCATGTCAAACGTTTTATGCTGAGCCCTTCTGTCCTACATAGTTTCTTTTGAGAAAACAGCTGCCAACCTTATGGATGCTCAATTATAGCTACTAACTGCTTTTCTCTTGCTGCTTGTAAGATTCTCTCTTTGTATTTAACCTTTGCTAATTCAGTTATGATGTGTCTTGGTGTGGGTCTCTTTGGGTTCCTGGTTTTAGGGACTCTTTGAGCTTCCTGGATTTTCATGTCTATTTCCTACATAGGAAGTTTAAAGAAGTTAAGGAAGTTTTTCATTATTATTTCTTCGAATAGCTCTTCAACATCCTGTTTTCCTTCAGGTACCCCTATGACATGGATATTTTTACATTTACTAGTTTCCCATAGGCTTCTTAAATTATTATTATAGTCTTGGCTTCTTTTTTCTTGCCATTTTGGTTGAGTGTACTTGGCTTTCCCATTTAGTCCTCTTCTTTATTCACTTTGTTTATTCCATTTAAATACTTCTCATCTCATATAATGTGTTCTTTTCTGACTGGTTACTTTTATAATTTTCATTTCTATTTTTATGTTTTTTATCTCTTTGTTGAAGTTCTCACTGAATTCATCTACACTTCCCATAAGTTCATTGAGTATCTTTATAACCAGTCTTTTGAACTCTACATCTGTTAGATTGCTTGACTTCATTATTTCTGGATCTCTGTTCTGTTCTATCATATGGTTTCTGCATCTTTGCTTTCCCATTTTGGCTGCCTTTCTGTGTCTGTTTCTAAGTACTAAGAAAAGCTCCTAAACCCAGTCTTATTAGTGTGGGTTTGTGTAGTGGGTGTCCAGTGGTAGAGTCCTGAGAGGGTTTCAGCTGCAGGCCAAGTTTAGCCCCAGCATGTAACCCTCTGGGCCACCTGTTTAGATTCAGTAAGTAATCCACAGATGCTGTGCTTATAATTGCCTCAAAAGGCCACACCAGAAACCAAGGCTAGCTGTCACCAGTGAGAGTCTAGATGCTACTCAGCAAGGGGCATCTAAGCAATGACACAACTGGATATGGCGTGGATGGGGCCGCAAGTTGGGGGAGGCATAATTTCAGGGAATCCTCTGGGCAATGCAACTTCTGTATCTAGTTTGATGATGTCTCTGCTATCACTGCACTGCTTCCACATACTGGGAACAGGGCGGGCTCAACAGAGGAACAATGGATACCTCTGGCACTTTTGTACAGAGTGTGTCTCGCCTCAGCCCTCACTCTAACAACTCAGTGTCTCCTTGTAAGTCCCTTGTGCCTCCTGCACAGTCAAAAGGGCACTAGTACTCAGAGCAAGCCTGTCCGTCACCATGAATGTCTGCTCACAGACACAGAATAGCTGCTGTTGGCTGCTGTTGACTGATGCTGCCACCACCTCCATTCCACTCATTTGCTCGAGACTGGGCAGCCTCAAGTCCTCACAGTGACCTACCTTCTGCCATTGCAGGGTGATTGCTTAGATTTCTCCCTAGTTGTATGGCTTGTTCATCTAGACACCAGGTGATTTGCCCTTGCTATTTGCTCCTTGTTTCTATGACCACTTTGATTTGGTTGCTAGAGGGATGAACAGAACCTCTATCATCTATGCCATTTTTTTTCTCTACATAAGTGTAGCTTTTATTTTTAATCTTCAAGCTGTGTTGGCTAATCACAACAGGGAGAAACACATAAATTAATTCTCCTTTTCAACAAAAAGCAAAGCTGAGTGTGTCTAAATCAAGTTTCATGTCTTAATAAGAGGTTCTTGGAAGAATTGTCTGATCTTAGCAACCTAATGTAAAACTAAAATGCACACATTTTTGTGCAATGCAAGCATAGATTTGTTATTAATCACTGCTAGTTTTTTATTAATTCATGACATTTTAAATCAATTCTTAAACTATTACTTTTAGTTGGAATATTATACAGAGGATACTTAACAAATTTCTAATTATTTTTTCTTATCTATGTATCCATTTATTCTCCAATTAATGTATGTGTATACACACAGAGTTACTCATATTACATTAGCACTAGTGTACTATTAGTAAATGAGTATATTAGTAAAAAAGACAAATACTCTCTTTAACTGTACTCATGTATAAGAAAGCCTTCTCATACAGTACTTTTCTATGGAATGGATTCATGCAATAAGTAAGATGGTTCATTACTATGATGTACTTTGTAGTCTAAGCCAACTTGAATAGATCAGAAGAACACCACTGCTGTGCTGAATTCCATGCTGTAATGAATACTGTTCTAATGAAACTCCTGTTTGCTTCTGGAAGATAAATTACATTTAAATTGGAGAAAAAAACTTTCATGAGAATTACTTTAAACAAAATATTGTAAATTCATCACTACTTCTGCATTCCTCTGAGATATTTTCCTCAGTAATTTACATTCAAATCATTAGAGTATACTTCTCGTTTCCACTACATACAAAGGACAGTGACTACACAAATTAGCCATTATGTTAATTAGCAAAAATCAACAAAAGCACACCATCTGGATAAAAAGTTGTAACTTATTTTCTTTCTGAATCGTTTTCTCCTGAGCCAGTTTCTATTGATAGAGTCTGTCTTCTCACTTAGCGACAGGAGAAATAATTAACTATAAATTGTCACTAGAGATTAAATGATCCATGAAGTAAGGCACACTAAGTAGGGCAGATGAAATCCAGTCTATCTTTCCCCACATTTGATGTAATAAAATTAAAAAAATAAGGTCATAAACATCCATATTTTCAAAGTTTATGTGGATGTAAGATGGTAATAACCTATATTTTGTAAGATCTTTAAGAAACATTCTTTATCCTTAATTACATCCCCTGGGAAACATCCTACTGTACTCTTAGAATGTGTCTGAGATAAGAATAAATAAATGTAATTGTCATTAAGGTGAGATATTAATAATTGATAAATGTTACTATGCTTATTTGTAAAGTGTGAATTGTTAGTAGATAAAAACAAATTGTTATTTAGCTCTTCATTCATTCATTCATTCAACACATATTTAGTGAATGCTTTCTATATAGCAGAAGTTTTTCAAATAACTAAGAAAATAAAGATGTCTAAATTATAATTATATAATTATTTTCCTTAAAGTAATCCCAGTCTAGAAAAAGATAAATTAGAAAATTGATGTTTAAGAACTCAGCATTTGAGAATAAAAAAAAGATATAATATTATCAAAACTATGGAAGAAAGAGGAGGTTTTAGGAGAAGCATTAGCAGGTGTAAGCAAAGTGGGCTCAGAAAAGCTTTCAGGAACATGTGATGATTGATCTGAGTCTTGAAGGATACTTTGTAGCTATCAAGGAGACTAAGGTTAAAGAAGTTTACAAGAGTTAGGTGAAGTGTGGCAGCAGACATAGAGATAATTCCAGAAAAAAAGCCAGTGACTGCAAAGTCAACTACATTTGAGGTCTTAATACCTGTGGGCAGTAGCAATTAGTATGGTTTAACTGAACAATAAGTAAAGAAGGAATATTGTAGAAGGTGAGCCTATATAGAGAGAGGCTAAGGTCAAATTATAAAAAGCTTCAAATGCTTCCATGAAAATTTGAATTTTATTCTGAAGATTTGTATGGGGGCACTAAAGACTTTCAAACATGGCTAATTTTGCATTTTAGAAAGATCACTTTGGTATTAACAAATGAGCAAGAATGGAGGCAGGAGACCAGTTAAGAAGAGATGCTTCCTCTCATCTCTGTTAGAAAACAAAAGATTTCTGTCCTTCTGCCTGAAAATGAACACATAGAGAATTCTCCTCCTTTGAAAGGTGGATGGTGAAGGAAAAGCCAAGTTTAATTTGGATGTTCCAGTTTCAAAGGCATGTACAACATATAAAGTGAGCAGTGAAATAGAAGAAGGACAGGAGCTTAGAAAAAGTGTAGATTAGAAATAAACCATGGACCTCATGATCACATGTATTAATTTCATTGGTTCTGAAAACCTCCCCACTAACAGGCCCATGTTGCACTGGATGTTCTGTTTGCCCCCTTTTGGTGATGAGAAGAATCACTTGAAGTACTCATTAAAAAAAAAAAAAATTAAAGAGAAAAGAAGATATTTTCAGCTCTCTTCCTGGGCTGAATGAATCAGAATCTCTTAGGTGAGCTCTGGAGACCTGTTTGACTTATTTTGTTTTTAAAATAATATCCTTAAGAGATTTTTACCAGGATGGGATTCTGGAATCTCTCTGTTTAATAGCAACATTTGTTAAGTACCTAGGCACTCTTACCTAAGCTTTATATACATACAGTCTCTATGCCTTACAACTACATAATAAAATAGATATCATCCTCATTTTAATATGAGAAAACTGACCTTCATGATCTTGCATAAAGAAAAAGCAACTCCTACTGATTCCAGTGTCTGCACTCTTTATATTAAAATATCTCTTTCTCTGATTTCTGTTAAAGAAGACCAATAATGACATAGGAAAGGTATTTTTTTTTCTTTGCAAAGAATCTATTATATATTATAGAGAAAATCAACAAAGTGTCCATAAAACTATGTGTGTATGTTAACACCAAATCATCTTTAGTGTTGTTATTCCCAAACATATCTTTCCTCCCTTGCATTAATATTGCTTTGCTAAACACCACTGTACCCTCAGATGCTTGGCTTGACATTCTTTAAAAATATTCTCAAGTATTTTTGTCTTTTTCTCCTCATCTTTTTTCTTTCATTCTCTTGCCTAAAGACAGAAACTATTTCCCATTGAATTCTGGACAACTTTACACTAAAGAAGACTGAGTAAAATGAGGATAAAAAGAAGGTAGGTTACTAAAGTGGAAATGAAGGGGGAGAGGAATAGCAGTGATATGTAATATAAATATAATATAATATATAAAACACTAGATTAAGTTACATTCAATGTTAAATACTTTTTGTTACATTAGTCTTCTGTTCAGCAAGTATAAACACAGTTTCCTCATATAAGTGTCTTATTAACAATTATAGTACTCTGATAATTAATGATCTTAGGATCCTCATCCCAAATCATGTGCCTTGGTGGTTCTTCTGGTGCTAACATTTGAAAAGATTAAGTCATTTCTTTAGCTTGCTCTTCTTTCTGAGGTTTAAAATGAAGTAAACTTTTCTGTGTATGACCATCAATCAACAGATACTTATGGAAGTATCCTACACAGCATCCTACAGAATGCCATGGAGTGGTAACGATGCTGGACAGGGCAAATTTCTTCAGTTAGTTGGGAGACCAAGCCCTGTACCAAGAGAAGAAGATGGTCCTTTGGTGGAGCATGTAGAAAGAATTCAACACACACACCAAAGTTAGAGTCAAAAGGAAAGTTTATTAGAAAAGGGCTAACACTCCACAGACAGAGTGTGATCTCCTCACAGAGGCAGAAGGTGATAGAGACAGTGAGAGGAACAGTGACAATAGAGAGAGACACAAGGACAGTGAGAGAGACAAAGTAAAGGCACTAAGAGGGATCCTGAGTGTTCAGGGAATTCATTTATATGTTATTCTTTAGTTCCTATTTCCTTTGATATGGACATACAGTGAGGAAGAGGAAGGGGAAGAATATATAGTCCAGTGAAAGGCCTGCTGGCAGTTCCCAGCCTTTAATCCATAGGTTCCCCAAGGTTTTATCCATAGAGAATGGCTCTGTCAGTTCCTATTTCTCCTTTACGGGTGTAGGGAAATTGGTTTTTAGCAATCTCAGCAGAAATCTTCCTTTGTTTTGAAGGTGTCCTGGACAGATTGCACTGCTGATCAGCATATGGCAATCTCTGAATGGAGCTTGATTTAATATTTGTAATTTTCTTGCCTCCTCCCTACATTAGTAGGTTTAAGAAGGCGAAGATAATATGGGACAGGTTTCAAAATGGATGAGATAGAAACATCCCAGCAGGGGTCTGGAAGCATGGAGAAGGCTCAAGAAGCTGGTGGAGAAAGAGTTATATAAGCATTCTGATACCCACATGAAACAAAATGGCAAAGGGCATCATATATGGGCAACATCAAAGGCCAAGAAGTTTTGTGCTACAGACTATGAAGCATGTGAATGGGATATCGTGTAGTGTAGGATAGTAAGGAGTACTTAAAAAGTAATGGAAAAATGACAAAAGTTCACATAGCCAGCTTAAAAGCATTCTCACTATTTAAATCTGGGACAATATGAATATCAACATAATGATCATAACAAATTATAACTCATTAAATAAAATAATCCATGATATGAAAAAAATCCTGTTTCTTATAGTAGAATGCGAGACATTAAATGTAGAAGGGATAATAGAATTAAAAAATCATTTAGCAACCATCAACACAATAACTGAGTCAGGCAAAAATCATCAATGCATGTTAAACTAGGAGATGAAAGTTTAATGAGGAGCAAAATATTTGTATAGCCTCAAAGTGTCTCACCATAAGATATTTATTAATTACAAAATGAAAAATAGTAAATTGAAAAGTTTTATCATATTATCATTAATAAATATGATTCTATTCTAATTTTATGTCACTATAGGTGAAACAAATTTAAAAATTAATCAACTGAACTAAAAATTAATTTAAAGCTGATTTTCCTGGTATCAATTTATTTATATTTCTGTCTCTAACTCCTCTAAGTATTGTACAGAAAAAAATAATAGGTAATTGGTTGTTCTAATCAGTTACATTTATATTGATCAATATTTTATTGAATTTATTGTCATTAATTTCAGTGAATTCACAGAAAGGATCTATCATTTACTAGTGGCTAGGATGCAGTTTCTTTCAAACACATCTCTTTGAGATGTATGAGGAAAAAGAACCTGGAAACCACTCTATCAGAGCTGTGGAGAAATAGCCTGGGTTAATTGTGTATCTGCTCAGTGAAACAGATGAGAAAATTATTTTCAACCCACAGACACCACTACTGGATAAAGTACCCATACTGAGACTGAGCTTAGCAGAGTTAGAGGCATTAGTTCTCAAGGAAATAAAAGAAAAGGATCTAGCCCTCTGGTAAAAAGGCCATTAAACCATTGGTTACCTCAAAAGGATTGTTTTCATTCTAGTCTTAGTAGCTTTAAAAGAAAATATTTCTTTTAACTACTGTACAGTATAGTTATATGTGGCTTCCAAGCCATTGTATTATGTTTGACCTGACCAGTGTGAATTCTAAGGAATACAAGTTCTGCAAGATGACAGTAAACATTCTAAAAAGGTGGTATCTATGATCAAATAAGTTTGCAAAATATCTGCTTAACTAGTTTAACTACGTTTTTTTTACTGCATAATCATTTTAAGAAAGCTCCTTATCATTTTTCAAAGTAAAATGTGAATTTCCAGAAGCCATTTGATACCTCTTGCTTTCAAAATTCTTTGGTCATGAAAATAAACATTTTTTCTTGCAGAACTTCTTACAGATTTTGTGTTTTACAGAACACATACTGGATGGCAAATACTGTTTCAGTGAATAAGAAAAAACATAAAAAATAATAAGAAAGTTTGTCTTTTACATCAAGGGAAGAAAAGTAGAATTTCCCTGAATTGTTGCAGGAAGCGACACTCAATGGAGGAATTTGGACATTCAAACAACTTTGTTAGAGGAAGGGGAATTTATTAGCTGGTGGAGTACATGGGACTTAACAGCACCAAGGCATGAGCACTCCTTGGTTCTGATTTCTTACAGTTTATATGCCTTTGCAGTGTCCAGGCAAGGGACATGTGATTCCTTTGTTTGAGGTTTTATGGGCACCTCATGACTCAGGATGGGCAGGAGGAGTTTCAGGTGGGGCTGTAAGGGGGAAGGAATTCCCAGACAACAGATCCTATCTATTTACAGATTATTTATCTTGTAGGTGTTGCAAGTTTCCAGAAGGCCATTTAGAGATTTATAGGATGTGGTTATTCTATAACCTGCTGAGTCGGTCATTTCTGCAAGCCTTCCCCTTTGCACTTTTCAGAGACCTCCTCTCCTCTCTTAAAATGACTGCTGAAAAATACACAAAAAAGTATGATTGGTACATGAATAACACTTTTATAAAGCTTTATATTATTATATTTAAAATAATTTGTTCAATCCAGCACCTTATCTTAGTTTAATTCTTTTTTTGCAATTATTTCTTTTCTGTCATTACAAAATAATCCAGATTAAGTATAGATATGGAGTTAAAAGTCTCCATACCAATAATATTCTTCCTTTAATTTTAGAAGATTTCTTCTTCTTTTTTTAATAATTGATAGTCCTTTAACAAAAAGAAACTATTTCAAATTTACCAGTTCCTTCAGTTCCACTTGTTTCTTGTTCTGTTAAATTTAAGTAGAATTAAACTTAATACTTTTTATTTTTAGAAACATATAATTTATCATTTAATTATTTTAAAATTATATTTTGCTCACTTTCTCTTTTTTCTGTGTATGCATATCAGGGAAAATGCTTCCCCAATATAACACTGGTAATTTCAGGGGAGGCTGAGTGGAATGTTGAATAAATTGTCTCTTTTTTTTGCTTATCTATATTGTTGGATCTATGATTAAGATGAGCATGCATTATATTATTTAGAAAAAAACCCTATATATAGCTTTTTTTATATGTATAAGCCTATAAAAACTGTATCTTTAAAAAATATAGTTACAAGGAGGAAAGAATTGGAATTATTATTTTTTCTGCTTTTTCATGCCTTTGAAAGAAAAAAAAAAGAAATGATCACAGTAAAAGGAAGTTTACAGTCATATGTGAGATTAGAAGGACAGTTCTCTTCCAGGGGAAGGATTTGCTAATTGATGAGAGCTATGTCTCTGTCTGAGGAAGCCACGCAATGAAGCACTCTCAGTGTAAATAAGAAACAATTAAAAGCACATTATGGACTTTTTATGCCAAAGACTAAAATCAATTACCTAGGTTACCATAGACAAACTGTGAATGGAATGTCTTTCACCATTTAGAAATAATCAGGGAAAAAATTAAAAAGCAAAACAGAAAAGTAAGCAATAATTGATAGTAGACAAGTTAATGGCAAACTGTGCTTACATTTATAAAGAACCCACATTAGAAATTTATTACAAAAAGATTTGTAATTTTTATTAAGAATTCCAATAAGCCCCAAGTTTCTGGGTAATGTGAATCATTGGAAAGGAGCCTGCTATTTTCAGGCCAAAATTTGATCTTTTAATGAAGCAATTAGGTCAATAGATGAAGAAACCTTCATTAACTTACCTTATATTGACCCCTTTAATGACTTTGAAGTGTATGAATTAGGTTCTGTGAAGAAATGGACTGAGATGATTACATCTTTGTTCTTTTTTAAAATATGTGTACACAATTCTCACCATTCACAGTACCTCCTCTCTTTCTAACAATCCATACTTCTCTTGCTATTTCCTTGTGGAATTATTTATATTCTCTTTACATATACAGGGAAACATCAGGAACTGTCCTTGAATAACTATAGGCAATACATTCAAATAATTGCCTTTTTGAGAAAATCCCCTTTTAACAATCTAAGGATGATTATTATAGTTCTCATCTAACAAAACTGAACTAAACTTATGTTAATAGAAGGGCACTTTCAGGACCACGACTAATTCTTCTCAGATCAATTCCACTAAATATTCTGTGCAAAAAAGATTTGATAATCAAATAAATCTAGGAATAAAAATTAAATCTATATCCTTAACTTGATGGGTCTCAATATTAGAGGCTTTGAGAAATTCTCAGGAAAGACGTAATTATGGTTTTGTTTTTCACAAACTCTTTCTCTTCCACTATCCCCCACTCCATTTTAGCACAGAGCACACTTTGGAGTTTCTTGTTCTGGGATCTTGCATTTCCATGTTGTTATAAATTTTCACTTACCAGTCTGTATTTTCTGTTTTTTTTTTTTGTTTGTTTGTTTTTCCAAATACAGTTGACATTTAATATTATTTTATTTAGTTTCAGGTGTACAGCATAGTGCTCAGATATTTATATAATTTATGAAGTGATCCCCTAATTAGTCTCGTACCTACCTGACACTATACACAGTTATTACAACATTATTGACTATATTCCCTATGCTATACTTCACAATCCCGTAGCTATTTTGTAACTACCAATTTGTACTTCCTAATCCCTTTATCTTTTTCACTCAGACCCCTATCTCTCACATCTGACAACCACGAGTTTGTTCTCTGATTCTATATGTTTCTGTTCTGTTGGTTTATTTGTTTATTTTTTCTTTAGATTTCACATGTAAGATATGTGGTATTAGTCTTTCTCCATCTGACTTATTTCATTTAACATAATACCAACTAGGTCTATCCATGTTGTTGCAAATGGTAAGATTTTATTCTTTTTTGTGGCTGGGTAATATTTCATTGTATATAAGTACTATTTCTTCTTTATTCTTTCATCCATTCTTGGGCACCCAGGTTGCCTCTATATCTTGGCTATAGTAAATAGTGCTGCAGTGAACATAGAGATGCATATATCTTTTTAAATTAGTGTTTTGGATTTCTTTAGATAAATACACAGCAGTGGAATTCCTGGGTCATAAGGTAGTTCTATTTTTAGTTATTTAAAGAAACAAAAATGTTTTCCATACTGGTTGCATCAATTTGCAATCTCAACGGTGCATGAGAATTCCCTTTTCTTCACATCCTCATCCTCAGCACCAATTGTTATTTGTTGATTTATTTATGATGGCCATTCTGACAGATGTGGTTTTAATTTGTATTTTTTTGATGATTAGTGATTGATAATCTTTTCACAGATGTCTGTTGTCCCTTTGGATAAATGTCTATTCAGATCCTCTGTCCATTTTTAAATTGGATTGTTTACTTTTTAGTGTTGAGTTTCCTGAGTTCTTTATATGTTTTGGATATTAACCTTCTGTCAGATGTGATAGGCAAATATCTTCTCCCATTTAGTAGGTTGTCTTTTTGCTTTGTTGATGGTTTCCTTTGCTGTCCAAAACTTTTAAGTTTGACATAGTCTCATTTATTTATTTTATTTTTCCTTTTGTTTCCCTGCCCAAACAGATATATCAGAAACAATATTACTAATAGTAATGTCAGAAAGGTTTTTGCCTATGTTTCCTTAGAGTTTTATGATTTCAGGTCTTACATTATTCTTTTTGTTTATTCTTGTATATGTTGTAAGAAGGTAGTCTAGTTTAATTTTTTTGCATGTCTGTCCAGTTTCCTCAACAGCATTTGTTGAATAGACTTTTACTCCATTGTATATTCTTGCCTCCTTTGTCATAGATTAAATGACCACATAGGCATGGGTTTATTTCTGGGCTCTCTATTCTGTTTCATTGATCTCTGTGTCTGCTTTTATGCCAGTACTGCTTTCGTTTATTTGTATCTCCTTCAATTTCTTTCTTCAATGTCTTACAATTTTTTATGCATAGATATTTTATCTCCTTGGTTAAATTTATCCTTAAGTATTCTTTTATTTTAGTGCAAATCTAAATGAGATTTTTTCTTAATTTCTCTCTCATTTCTTAATAATTTTATACTTCAGCAGCAATAGAAAAAGAGAGTACAGGAAAATCACATTTCCAAAACTTAGAAAAATAAGAAAACCTGGAAGAAACTTAAATACATATTATTAATTGAAAGAAGCCAAATCTAAGAAAAGCTACATACTGTATGACTCTAACTATATGACATTCTGGAAAAGGCAAACTATGGAGACAATAAAAAGATTAATGGTTGTTAGAGATTGTAGGGGAAGGACGAATGACTAGGAATAGTATATAAGATTTTTAGGGCAACAAAACTATGTATGCATACATCGAAATCACAATAGTAGATTCATGTCTGCATACATTTGTCCAAATCTATAGAATATACAACACCAGCAGTAAATCTAATGTAAACTATAAACTTTGGGTGTTAATAATGTGTCAGTGTAGATTTACCAATTGCAACAAATATACTGATGTGGTTTCAGATGTTAGTAGAGAAAATTGTACATGTATGGTGACTAGCTATATGAAAGATCTCTGTACTTCCTAATCAATTTTCATTTGAACGTAAAGCTGCTCTAAAGAATAAAGTGTATTAAACAAATAAAAGAAAGCAAGTTGTGATAAGTTACTATTAACATTTTAAAATTCATTTAAGGGAAGTGTTGCACATAAAACACCATAGATATATTGTTTTTAGTTACTTAAATTTCCAACAACACTTTCCCTAAATATTTGGCCAATGTAATCGATGCTAGTTGGACTATTGGAGGCATTAGTACTCATTTTCTTACTAAAATTTATCATTTAAATGTAAAATTTAATATTTATTATTCTGTATGGCTTAACACTACAAGTATTAATTATGATAATAAGTACTAGTGGGTAATTATATGTGCAAATGAAGTGTTTCTCAGTGATTAAAATTAGACGAATTTTAATGGGATTCTGCTTCAGCCATTAAGAGTAAAATTTCTGCTAGATAAACAGGCTGGGTCTCAACTTCTTTCTTAAGCAGAATTGTTGAGATGCACACAGACATTTTATTTCTAAGATGTTTGCTAAGATAAAATTCAAATCTTTTCTAATTTTTACATTTCTTCTATGCAAAATTCCTTCCTAGAATGAAGAAAAAAGATTGCTATCAGGAGCCTGCTGTCAGTCAATGTGTTACAAACAAGCTGATAGCCCAGTTACTTGACTAGGGATGACGCTGTTCCTTACTCCAAATACTTTAAAGTTAATGAAAGATGTGTCCAAGGCAAGTGTAGGTAGAGTGATTTTTCTCTGTGCATCCCTACTTTGTGAATTCTCTGACTACTAGACTCTCTGTGCAGATATAAATGTAGAGAAACATATTTTTGGTTCCAAAGCTGATAAAATCATAACTGTAGTAGTTAAGAGACTCATTTGAAGTGGAGAGCTAAAGGTCAGGGTTTTGTGTGGTAAAAGTTAGAAATAAGTGTGGACACCATGGAAAAGAGTCAGAAAGAGGGGAGTTTTTCTCCTTACCACAAAGCAAAGCAATGTTATTGTGTTTTGCTGCTCCAGGCAGAGAATCTGTGTAGCTCCAAAATATTATTACCTTTACAAAGAAAAATATGTTACTCTTGGATGATTTCACTAACTAATATGTTTTAGCAAAACCCCTATAAAATATTACCTAAATCTTTATTTTTTTCATTACTAATCAAATCTGTAAACCTATGTATCTCAAATAAAACATTTTCTTCCTCAAATATTTCTTGTCTTGGTTTTTTGGAAACTACAGTGAGAGGGCTTTTATGAGACATGATTTTGCCTTTACTAAGAAAATAATTTAATAGAGCCTATGTACTATGCCAGCAAGGTAGGTCATGGCTAATAATGTAGCTCTTGAATCCCATAGCAGTGGAAAATTTCAAAAAAGTCAGTGAAGCTTTCTGGCTTGGGACTGTTGCTTTTTGGGAGAGAGAGAAGTGTGATTAGGTGTTATTTTTAAAGCAATTTTTATCAAAGTATGCTTGACATATAATATTATATTACTTTTGGTGTACAACATAATGATTTAACATATAACTTTATATATGATTTAACATATATATCTGTATGAAGTTATTACAATATTATTGTCTATATTCTCAGTGCTGTATATTACATCCCCATGACTTTTTTTAAATTAAGTTTATTAGGGTAACATTGGTTAAAACAATCATATAATTTTCAGGTGTACATTATAATTTGACATCTATATATTTTATTATATGTTTACCACCCAAATTCCAGTTACCTTCAGCTACTATATATTTGATCCACTTTACCCAATTCACCCTTCCCCTACCTCTCCTGTATTTGACCCCCTTTACCCTGTCTAACTTCCCCCTCCTCCCCCAACCTCTACTCTCTTGTAACAGTCTATAGTCCATGCCCATGAGTCTCTGTTTGTTTGTCCTGTTCATTTGTGCTTTTAGGTTTATATCCCACATATAAGTGATATCATGTGATTTTAAACTTTTTCTGTCTGGTTTATTTCACTTAGTATGATTATTTCAAAAAACATTCATGTTGTCACAAATGGCAGTATTTCGTCTCTTCTTATGGCTGAGTAATATTCCATTGTGTGTGTGTGTGTGTGTGTGTGTGTGTGTATATATATACACACACACCACAGCTTCTTTAGCCAATCATCTATCGTAAGACACTTTGCTTGCTTCCATGTCCTGGCCATCATGAATAATGCTGCTATAAACATCAATATGCAAATATCTTTATGAGTATGAGTTTTCAAGTCTTTAGAATAAATACTCAGTAGAGGGATTGTTGGATCATACGGTAGATCAATTCTTAGTTTTTTGGGGAACATTTATACTGTACCAATTTGCAGTCCCACCAGCAGTGTATGAGAGTTCCTATTTTTCCACATCCTCTCCAGCATTTGTTATTACTTGTTCTGTTGATTATAGCTATTCTAACAAGGGTGAGATGATATCTCATTGTGGTTTCGATCTGCATTTTCTTAATACCTAGTGGTGATGAGCATTTTTTCATATGTTTGTTGGTCATTTGTATGTCTTCTTGGGAGAAGTGTCTGTTTAGGTCCTCTGCCCATTTTTTGATTGGATACTTTGTTTTTTTGTTGTTATTGAGTCATATGAGTTCCTTGTATATTTTGTATGTAGGCCCTTATCGGAGGCGTTGCTTGCAAATATTATTTTCCCACTGAGATATTTACCTCTTTATCTTGTTGACAATTTATTTTGCTGAGAAGAAGCTTTTTTAGTTTGATGTAGTCCCATTCATTTATTTTAGCTTTAAGTTCCCTTGCATTTGAGGTCAAATTCATAAAATCCTCTTTAAGTCCAAGGTCCTTGAGTTTTATTTTTGTGTTTTCTCCTATGCATTTTATTGTTTCAGGTCTTATACTCAGGTACTTAATCCATTTTCAGTTAATTTTGGTGTGTGGTGATAGACAACAATCTAATGGCATTATTTTTCAGATGGCTTTTCAGTTTTCCCAGCACCATTTATTGAAGAGGTTTTTTTCCTGTAATGTATGTTTTTGGCTTTTTTTGTTGAAAATTATTTGCCAGTATAAATATGAGTTTACTTCTAGACTCTCGACTCTGTTCCACTGGTCCATGTGTCTGTTTTGCTACCAATACCATGCCGTTTTGATTATTGTTTCTTTACAGATAATTTAAAGTCAGGCAGAGTGATGCCTCCAGGCTTGTTTTTGTTTGTTTGTTTGTTTGTTTGTTTGTTTTTAATTTTTTTCTCAAGATGGCTTTGGCAATTTGAGTTCTTTTGTGCTTCCATACAAATCTGATGATTTTTTTTATTCTATTTCTTCACAAAATGCAAATGAGATTTTGATGAGGATTGCATTAAATCTATATAATACCTTAAGTAATATGGTCATTTTAACTATATTGATTCTTCCAATCCAAGAACATGGAATATCTTTCCATTTCTTTGTATCTTTTTGATTTTTTAAATAGGGTCTTGCAGTTTTCATTATATATGTCTTTTACATGTTTCATTAAATTTATTCTTAGGTCTTTTATTCTTTTTGTTGCAAGTCCATAAGGAATTATTTTACCTACTTCTTTTTCTGACACTTCATTATTAGATTATAAGAATGCTATGGATTTTTGAACGTTGGTTTTATATCCAAATACATTACGTTATTTGCTTATTGTTTCTAGTAGTGTTCTTGTGGAGTCTTTAGGGTTTTCTATACAGAGACTCGTGTCATCTGCAAATAGTGACAGTTTGACTCTTTGTTTCCTATCTGGATGCCTTTTATATCTTTCTCTTGCCTGATGGCACTTACTAGGATATGCATTGTTTCATAGAGTAACAGTGGCAATAGTGGACAGCCTTGCCTTTTTCCTGATCTTGAAGGGAAGTTTTTTCACCATTAAATATAATGTTGCCTGATAGTTTGTCATATACGGTCTTTCTTATGTTAAGATACTTTCCTTCTATACCGATTTTGTTAACTGTTTTGATCATAAATGGATGCTGTATCTTGTCGAAAGCTTTTTCTACATCTATTGATATGATCATATGATTCTTAGTTTTAATTTGTTTATGTGGTGTATCACAGTAATCAACTTGTGTATATTGAACCATCCCTGAGCCCCTGGGATTAAGCCCACTTGATCGTAGTGTATAATCTGCTGTATTCGGTTTGCTAATATCTTATTTAGGATTTTTGCATCTATTTTCATGAGAGATATTGGTCTGTAGTTTGTGTGTGTGTGTGTTATCTTAACCAGGTTTTGATATCAAAGTAATATTGGCCTCATAAAATGAGTTGGGAATTATTGCCTCCTCTTTGATTTTTTGGACTATTTTGAGTAGAATAGGTGTTAAATCTTCTTTGAATGTTTTGTAGAATTCACTGGTGAAGCTATCTGGTCCTGAACTTTTACTTTCTGGTAGGTTTTTGATGATTGTTTCAATTTCCTTACTGCTGATTAGTCTATTTAGATTTTCCAGATCTTCTTAATTCAGTCTAGGAAGATTGTATTTTTCTAAGTACTGGTCCATTTCATCTAGGTTATTAAATTTGTTATTATATGCTTTTTCATAGTATTCTTTCATGATCCTTAGTATTTCTGTGATGTCAGTTGTAATTTCTCCTCTCTTATTGCTGATTTTGTTTATTTGTGTCCTCTTTTTTCTTTAGCGAGTCACTTTTATTAATCTTCTCAAAAACCAACATGTATGTATGTATGTATTTTTGTTTTCTATTTCATTTATTTCTGCTCTAATTTTGATGATTTCTTTCCTTCTGCTGACTTTAGGCCTTATTTGTTCTTCCTTTTCTAGTTTTTCAAGATGAAATGGTAGGTTGTTTATTTGGCTCATTCTTGTTTTTGGAGATAGGTCTATAATGAACTTTCCTCTTATGACCGCTTTTGCCATGTCCCACAAGTTTTGATATGTTGCACTATCAATATTCCTCTCTATTTATCACTTGATCTCTTTTTATTTCTTTCCTTACCCAGTTATTCTTCAGTAGCATGTTGTTTAATCTCCATGTATTTGTAGTTCTTCCTGATATTTTTTTTGCAATTGATCTCTAGTTTCTAAGCATTATGATCAGAGAATATGGTTGGTATGATTCCAACCCTCTTATATTTATTGAGGCTATCTCTGTATCCCAGTATGTGACGATTCTTGAGAATGTTCCATGTGCACTAGAGAAGAATGTATAAGCAGCTGTTTTGGGATAAAAGGCTCTGTATATGTCAATTATGTCCAGTTGGTCTAATGTGTCATTGAGAATATTATTTCCCTATTGATTTACTGTTTGAATGATCTCTCTATATCTGACAGTGGAGTATTTAGGTCCCCTACTATGATAGCATTTTGATCTTTCTCCCTTTAGTTCTGTTAGTAATTGCTTTATATATTTAAGGGCTCTCTGACTGGGGCATACATATTAATAAGTGTTATGTTTTCTTGGTGCATGATTCCCTTTATCATTATGAAGTGTCCTTCAGTATCTTTCTTTATCATCTTGATTTTGAAGTTTATTTCATCAGATATCAGTACCACTAGTCCTGCTCTTCTCTGAATGCCATTTGCTTGAAATATCGTTTTCCGCTTTGAGTCTATATTTGTCTTTGGAGCTGATATGTGTCTCCTGGACACAGAATATGGTTTTGTTTTTTGATTCATTCTGCAACTCTTTGTCTTTTTATTGGTAAGTTCAGTCCATTTACATTTAGGGTGATTATTGAAACATGAGGTCTTCTTATAGCCTTTTTATCTTTTGCTTTCTGGTAGGTTTGTGTTTCCATTGCTTCTTTTTCCTTGTGTTTCTGTGTTCTTTATTTTGGTGGAATTTTGTGGCTTTTGCCTCTAGTTTTTCTTGTTTTATGTTATATACTTCAGTTCTGAATCTTTGGTGTGTGGTTACCATTACAAATATGTGAAGGATGGTTATATATATTCAGTCATTCATTTTCTTCTGTGTGTGCCTTATCGCTTTTCACCTTTGCGAATTTGGATTTTTGAATCCTCCCCTTTTCAGTCATTGTTATCCCAATTTGTTTCTATGTATGCTGAACATTCATTACTCTCTTGCTATAGCAAATCTCTTCTTGTTGTTTAAGCTTATAATGCCCTGTTTCTAGTAAGAGTTGCAGTCCTCTGCTTCTATCAGCCTGCTAGTCACCTTACTCCTAATCATGTATTTTTTTTTTGTCATTTTGTTTTAGGGGAACTGACCCCTTTCAGTATTTCCTGTAGTGCAGGCCTTGTAGTGGAGAATTCCCTCAATTTTTGCATGTCTGCTAAGGTCTTAATTTTTCCTTCATATCTAAAGGAGAGCTTAGCTGGATACATTATTAGTGGCTGGTAGTTCCTTTCACTTAACAGTTTAAATATTTGATTCCATTCCTTTCTGTTTTGTAAGATCTGCGCTGAGAAGTCCGATGATAATCTAATGGATTTTCCTTTATACGTTATCGTGTTCTTCTCTCTGGTTGCCCTAAGAATTCTATCTTTCTCTTTGATTTTTGGTAACTTTAATATAATGTGTCTTGGTGAAGGTTTTTTTAGGTTGAGATAATTGAGTGTTCTGTTGACTTCTTAAATTCCAAGCTCCAGCTCATTCTTTAGATTTGGAAAATTCTCGTCCACTAATTGTCTGAAAATGTTTTCTAGTCCCTGTTCCTTTTCTTTGCCTTCAATAATGCCCATTATTCTTGTGTTTCCTCTCCTGATGGTATCAGCTAGTTCTTGTATTTCTCTTTCATTAATTTTCATTCTTTGGTTTCTATCTTCTTCTGATTTATTTCTAGATTTCTGTCTTTGATATCACTGGTCCTTTCTTCCTTTTGGTCGACTCTATTTCCCAGCTTGCTATTTCATTTTTTCATTTTTCAGCTCTTGCAGGGTGGTGTTTGTTGTTGTTGTTTGTTTGTTTGTCTTTTGTTTGTTTGTTTGTTATCTCCAGAAGTTCTTTTTGGTTCTTTTTGAGGGTTTCAATCTTTTTACTGTGCTTGTCTAGTTGTTTTTTCAACTCCTGAAATTGTTTATTTGATTTATTTTGTTCTCATTGAGTTTTATTCAGAGGTACCATTCTGAATTCTCTGTCACTTAAGTTGCATATTTCTATGTCTGTAAGCTCATTTTCTGGAGATTTTTCTTTTTCTTTCTGACATGCCTTTTCACTTTGGCTGTTTATGGTGTTTAATGGACTATTTCTCCCGCTGGGCATTAATGGAAGTGTATTCTGTTATTTTTCCAGAAAGAAGATTTATTATATAAAGGTCTCTCTTTAGCCTGCTACAGAGTAGGTGCTTTTGTTTTGGTTTCCAGTAGGTGGCGTCTAAACCTCTTAGATCCTTGCTTTAAATAGAGCCTGTCATCTTTTATTTTCTTGTAGATTTTAATCACACTAGCTACTTTCCATTTCGGTCCCTGTCAGTGTTAGCAACAGTTCGTTATCATTTGCTCAGATTCGTGTGGGGCTCCGCGGTGATCTGTCTCTGCTGGTATGAGAGGAGTGCTCTGGGTTAGGAGTTGGAGGCTGTGGCTCAGTTTTGGTTTTGCAATTGGCAGCGGTAGAAATCAACTGTTGTTTCTCTTCGGTCTCATCCTACTTCTCTGCTTTCTGCCCTGATGACTGAGCCCTGCTGCAGGCTGTGTAGAAAGTCCCAGCACTTCCAGGCAGGGCTTTTCATGGAAGCTACTACACCTTCTCCTCTCCCCCTCTTTCTGCAGGGAGATCCAGAAGCTGAGAGAGGTAGCTTCTGTCTCCATAGCTTTTCTCAGATTCCCCTGGGGCTCCGCTGTGATGGGTCTCAGAGGATATGGAGGGAGAGGCCCTTTGGGTTAGGGGTTGGGTGCTGCAGCTTAGCCTCGGTTTTGAAACCGGGGGTGGTAAAAAACAATTGTTTCTCTGCTGTCCCATCCCATTTCTTTGCTTTCTGCCCTGATGACTGAGACCTGCTGCTGACTGCATAGAAAAGTCCTAGCACTCTCAGGCAGGGCTGATCAGGGAAGTTGCCACACCTCCACCCCTCCCCCTCCTACTGCAAGGAACTCCAGCAGCTGCAAGAGGCAGCTTCTTTATTTGTCCCAGTCCACCACTCCACACCCAGGTTTCTGACCTGTGGTAACTCTTATGCACAGATCCCAGATGTGCTGTGTGCAGTTTGGGTATTCTTTGTTGAGTTTTAGATGTTCAGCTTATTGTTGTTTCAAGGGGAGAGATCTGAGGACGTCTCTCACTCTGCCATGTTTTCACAATAATGTGTTGTGTGTGTGTGTGTGTGTGTGTGTGTGTGTTACGTTTCTCTTAATTCTTACTTACAGTGTCTAAAAAAGGGTAAATAACATCATTGTGTATAGTTTCTGGGTACATAGAAATTACCAATTTTGTAATTGGTGTAGTTTTTTTTCTTTAAATTACTAAACATTGTCCACATATCCTAGATAATGAATAAATTGGTAAACTCAAAACAATACTTAATACAGACAAAGTATTACCATGAAAATAGTATTCTATGGGTATGAGTTTATTCTGACTTAATGTTATACTGTTACAAAAATAGTTATTTTCTAAACATTAAAAAATCTACTTTTTTTCAGTCAAATACCTTTAATACATTTTTATTTTTACCATCTGTTTTTAAAACATTAGTAATTCATACTGGTCAAGATGGCAGAGTGGGTAAATGCTGTCCTTTCTTCATCTTGTGACCACATCAACATTACAACTGAACTACAGAACAACCACCATTGAAAATCACCTGAAGTCTAGCTGAATGAAAGACCTATAACTGAAGATATACAGAAGAAGCCACATCAGGACTGGTAGAAGGTACATAGATATTGATTGATCTGATTGCCATACCCACATGCAGCTATTAAAGGTTGGGAAGGGCATTTCAGCTGCAGAGGTCCCCCCAGAGGAATGATGGATCTCAACCCTACATTAGGTTCCCTAGCTCAAATTTGCAATGCTGAGAAGTCCCCACAACTTCTGCCTCTGAAAACCAGCAAAGATTGTGGCTAAGAGAAATGGAGGGCTGCTGGAGTCTCAGACTTTCTTTTTAAAGGGCCACACATGGTCTTACTCACGACAAACTCACTCACTCTGAGCTCCAACTCTGAGGCAGCAGCTAAAAAGGCACCATGGATATACAGGGAGGAGCTAAAATGTCTGGCTTAGGGACAAAGGTTGGAAGGGTAGCACCTTCCCAGATGGTAGTACTGGCAGAAGCCATTATTCCTTTCTTGAGTCCTTTCTCTGTTCAGTGTGCAGACTTAGGTGGGCACCATATTTGAGTGTCTTTAACCTGGTTAACACTGGTCTTCTGCCCTGGCGATCCCCTGAGATTCTACCCCACCCAACTTGTGGCTTTTCCATTCAAACAGCCTGTCTTATCTCATACTGCAGACTTTTGGAAAATCTCTTAAAAGTTCGTAAACCCCAAACAAGCAGCTTTTGGCCTCAGCATGCCCCATACCTCTTGCTAAGCAGCCTAAGCTTGGCACTAGTGGTAGCTATCATTGGCTCACAGCTTAGCCCCTCCAAGGTAACTCTAAGCTCAGCACAAGTGGCAACCATCTGCAGATCATTTTATAGCTTATACCAAGTGGCCCTAGGCAAAGCGCAGGCAGGAACTAAACTTGACCTGCAATAGGCAAGAGGCCCCAGAAACAATATACCCAGCAACCGGCCTCAGATCACACCAGAACACCACCTAACTACCTCCACAAATGACATACCCAAAGGGCATACTTAGCAGGCAACAGAGCCCTACTAAAATGAATCCTGCTTCATAGGGTTGGTCCCTAAATAACCACTCCTTCATTCTAGTCATGACCAGTCCTCAAAATCAATAAGCCCTAGGGAAAATTTCTCCTGTTGACATGCAAACAGCAACCAAGGCTCAACTACAATAGGAGGGCACAACCCACATAGGGAACACACCTGAAGCACCCAGCTCAGATTGCCAGGGAGACTGTGTCACTGGGCCCCCACAGCACACTTACTACATAAAGCCACACTACTAAGACTGGGAGACATAGAAACCCTACTTAATACATAGAAACAAATACAGGAAGGCAGCCAAAATGTGGAAAACAAAAAACATGTCCCAATTGAAAGAATAGAATAAAACTTCAAAAAGCAACTCAACAAAATGGAGACAAGCAATCTATCAGATACAAAATTCAAAACATTGGTTATAAGGAGACTCGATGAACTTTGAAAGAGTAGATGAACTCAGAAAGAACTTTAACAGAGATAGAAAACATACAAATGAAGATAGAAAACAAAAAAGAACTAGTCAGAATGAAGATTGCAATAGTTGAAGAATACATTAGAGAGAGTCAACAATAGTTTAAATGCAGCAGAGGATTGAATCAGTGATTTGATAATAAAGTAGCAGAAAACATCCAATTAAAAGAGCAAAATAAATAAATAAATAAATAAATAAATAAATAGAATCCAAAGAACAAAATAAATGAACAACAAAAATAGAAATAAATTTTGAACATTTTGATGGTTGCCAGATGGGAGAACGGTTAGAAGGATGAAAAAAGGGGAAGGAATTAAGAGGTACAAATTGATAGTTACACAATATTCATGGGGATGTAAAGTATAGCATAAGAAATATAGTCAATAATATTGTAATAAGTGTGTATGGTGTTAGATGGGTAGTAGATATATTAAGGTGATTATTTTATATGTGTCTATATATGCCCCAAACTAATATAATATTGTATTCCACCTGTAGTTGAAAAATTAAAAAAATTATTTAAAAACATTAATTATTAAAACCATGCTTTTCTTTAAGAATTTTTATATAAATATATACAAGTGCAAGATTCAAAATTTTCATCAATAAAAACATGTTTAATAATTGGTAATTTGGATAGGATGAATGTCTTTATGCTCACTGAAAAAATGCACTATATTAGTTATAAGAAATTATATCTTAATATTGTAAACCTAATTATTCATTTATACTGTAGCAGATAATGTTAGTAATCCCAAATGTCAATTTGCTTTTTTCCCTTGTATTAAAAAAATCCTAGAATTTCATAAAAACAAAATTTAAAATACAATTAACTATCCAGAAAGTCTTTTTTATGATTAGATATTTAGTAATCATTTATTAATCCAGAATCATTAGGTTATTAAATGAATGAACAATAAACATACCAAGGAAAAATAATTATTCCTTCCATTGTTCTTAGAGCTTTTTTTGTGTGTGTTATAGAAATAACTGCCTGGAATGGGCTGGAGGTGGGACTGGGCTAGATCAATTCTGGAAAAACTGTAGAAACCACAGAGCCCTCTGACTTCTACTTACTAAACAAAGTCCTTAAAACCTCACAATTACACATTCATAAATCATCTTAGAAAACCAAAGAACTGATCTCCACATTGAGTATATCTGGGAGCTGGTCATCATTTCATGTTGCCTATAATTAGAGAGATCTACCAACTAGTTATTCATTTCCAGGAAATGATGAAAAAAAGTTATTGCTGTTTCTGACGTGAAGAATGAGGTTGTACTTTATCCCACAAACTATATGTTTTATATACTCCTAATATAGTGAGAATAGTAGGAGTAATTTTGAGAACTAGATCTCATGCTAAATCTTTCCTGCAGATATTTCAAGAGTGGTACATCATACTTGATAAGGTTTCTGGTCTTCAGCCTTAGTTCTACTTTTACTTCAGAAGACAATCATGTCTTATGTTAGCCATCTAACTGTATTTCTCTCTTTGTTTTTTTATAAGACACATAACATTGTGAATTGAAAATGTTTCCTACATGCTCATGAAAATCATCAGTGCAGAAAAGTGGCAAGTTTTTACCCAAGAAAAGAAATACAAATGTTGTGATAGTTACTGTTCTTGTTTTTGTTTTTTAAGAGAGTCACTTATCTAAAGAGATGCTATAAACATTAAGATCACTGTCATTTACTTCTTGTTAGAAAAATATACATTCTCAGTCAAAACTATTTTTTAAATACCTTAAAATATTTGAATAATGAGTACAATCTAAAATTAGAGAGAGCTCCGTGGTGCAGATGACATGAGATAGCTCTAGAAAAATGGATAGAACTATGACAGGTGGAGATGTAGAGAAAGAATATTCTGGGCTAAGAAACTGCCATGGAAAATAAAGTGTGTTCAGAAAATGCCAAGCATACCAGTATGGAAGGAATGTAGGGCATTTAAGGTGGAAGAAAGAAGATTAGATAGATAGATAGATAGATAGATAGATAGATAGATAGATAGATAGATAGATAGATATAGATAGATAATAGATAGATAGATAGATAGATAGATCAATCTAGATCTAGATAATGATAGATAGATGATAGATAGAGAGATAGATAGATAGATAGATGATAGATAGATAGAAAGATAGATAGATGACAGATAGATAGATAGATCTAGATATATATATATACATATATATATATGTATATATATATGTGTGTGTATATATATATATATATATATGACTTTAAAAGTGTATTGAGACCTAGCTCTAGAGAGTTCTGAATTATAGGGTTAAGTGTTTGGACTTTGTTCAATAAATAATGAGGCAAGGTCACGGGGATGAGGAGCACAGAATAGAGAATGCAATCAGTAGTAATGTACTGGTTATGTGTAGAGCCAGAGGGGTGATAGAGTAACTAGGGGGATCATTTCATGAACTATATAAATGTCTAACCAGTGTACTTTATACTTGAAACGAATAACAAAATAAAATGAAATGCTAAAAAAAATGATGAAACAAGGTTTCGCAAAGAGATAATATATTTAAAAGAGCAAAATATCTAAATATATTTTAAGTAACATTTTATAAGGATCCAACTAAAGGCTTATAGATTGACGGATGGACATATATCAGATCAAATGACTTTTCCTAGAAGCTGTATTAATAAAATAAATATCCACATTTATTTCAAATATTCTGCACAATTTTTCATGTAAAATTGTTTTCCCATCTTTACTGAAATATAACAGACAATTAGTTGCTTGTATTTGCATTGTACAATTCAATGAATTTTTTTATTATACTTGGCGTACAATAATATACTGGTTTCAGTTGTATAGAATAGTGATAAGAGATCCACATAACTCACAAAGTGATCACCCTACTAAATCTAGTACCCCTCTTCCTCCTTGCATATTTATTACAACATTATTAACCATCTTCCCCATGCTACACATGGCTATTCTGCAACTATCCATTTGTACTTCTTAATCCCTTCTCCTTTCTTTATGTCCCCCCTACACCCCTCCCATCTTGTATCCCTCTAAATATTCCCCATTTCTATGAGTTTATTTCCACTTCTGTTGTTTTTGATTTTGTTCTTTAAATTTCACATGTATGTGAAATCATGCGATATTTGCCTTTCTCTATCCAACTCAATTATCCAGCACAATATCCTCTAGGACCATCACAGCAATATCTTTTTAAAATCCCTTCCTTTTAGTCTGTGTGTGTCTTTTAATCTGAAGTGAGTCTCTTATAGGCAGCATATGTATGGATCTTGTTTTCTCATCCATTCAGCTACTCTATCTTTTAGTTGGAGCACTTTCTTCATTTCCATTTGAGGTACTTTTTGATAGGAATGCAGTTATTACCATTCTTTATTCATGTTTTTCATACATATTTTTTCTTCTGAAAGTCCCTCCAACATAGTAATACTGGCTTGGTGATGACAAATTCTTTTAGCTTATTTTTCTCTGGAAAGCTTTTTATCTGTCAACTCTAAATGACACCGTTGCTGAATAAAGTATTCTTGGTTGTAGATTCTGGGTTGTCATCATGTCAAATATTTTGTACCAAGCCCTTCTGTCCTATATAGTTTCTTTTGAGAAGTCAGCTACCAGTCTTATGGTGCTCCCTTGTAGGAAACTAACTGCTTTTCTCTTGCTGCTTTTAATATTCTCTCTTTGTATTTAACCTTTTGCATTTTAATTATGATGTGTCTTAGTATGGACCTCTTTGGATTCCTCTTTCTTAGGACCCTTGGAGCTTCCTGGTGTTGTATGTCTATTTCCTTCACCAGGTTAGGGAAGTTTCCCATCATTATTTCTCCAAATAGCTCTTGGACATCTTGTTTTATTTTTGGTACCCCTATAACATGGATATTTTTACATTTAATAGTGTCTCATAGGCTCCTTAAAATATTATTATAGTCTTGGCTTCTTTTTTCTTGCCATTCTGATTGAGTGTCTTCGGGTTTCCTATCCTTTATATAGGTCATTTGGTCCTCTTCTTTATTCACTTTGTTTATTCCATTTAATATACTTCTCACCTCAGATAATGCGTTCATCATTTCTGACTGGTTCCCTTTTATAATTTTCATTTTGATTTTTATGTTTTTTGTCTCTTTGTCAACGAACTTGCTGAATTCACTTACACTTCCCATAAATTCATTGAGCATCTTTATAACCAGTGTTTTGAACTCTGCATCTGTTGGATTTCTTGACTCCATTATTTCTGGATCTCTGTTCTGTTCTCTCATATGGTTTCTGAATCTTTGTCTTCCCATTTTGTGTCTGTTTCTATGTACAAAGTAAAGTTCCTAAGTCTCCTGGTCTTATTAGTGTGGATTTGTGTAGTAGACATCCAATGGTACAGTCCTGAGAGGAGTTCATCTGCAGGCCAAATTTAGCCCTAGCATGTGACCCTCCTGGACCACCTGTTAAGATTCAGCAAACAATCCACAGATGTTGTGCTTAAAGTTGCCTCAAAAGGCTGAGAAACTGAGGCCAGCTGCCTCCAGTGTGAGTCCAAGCGCTGCTCAGCAAGGGGCACCTGACTAACCGAGGACACACCTGGATGGCTTGGATGAGGCCTAGAGATGGGGGAGGCAAAGTTTCAGGGAATTGTCTGGGTGGAGCAATCTCTGTTATCCAGTTAAATGATGTCTTCATTATGGCAGCGCTGTATGGGCACACTGGGAGGATGGAGGGCTCAACAGAGGAACAATGGATACCTCTGGCACTTCTGTACAGAGAGAATCTCGCCTGAGCCCTTACTACAGCAACTCCACCAATGTTCCCTTATAAGTCCCTGGTGCCCCCGGCACAGCCAAAAAGGCACTGGTGCTCAGAGTGAGCAGCTCCATCACCGCGAAAGTCTGCTCACAGACATGGCCCCTTTAAGAGGCGTCCACTACTGCTGCTGCTTCCATCCTACTCAGTTGCTTGGGATTGGGCAGCCTTGTGTTCTAGCCATGTTCTACCTTCCACTGCTGCAGGATGATTTTTTAGATTTCTCCCTAGATGTATGACTTGTTCGTCTAGATTCCAGGTGACTTTCTTTGCTGTTTATTCCTTGTTTCTGTCACAACTTTGATTTGATTGCCAGAGAGATGAACAGAGCCTCTATCATCTATGCCATTTTTTTCCCCCTATCATGGAAACTTTTTTAATATGGGGCATCTCTAACAATTTGGAACATATGCTTAATATAGATAGTTTTTGCTCAGGTATTTGAATATGAAGCATATACTAACCTTGTGTTATTTAGTTTCAATTTGCACTAAAAATAACCAGGTTGATATCATCACTAATAAGTTTTTAAATTGAATTATAAGCTTTTATTCTTTCCTAAGCAAGTATCAAAACAACAATATGACAAACTTTTTGTTTACTGAAGTTTGTTACAGATTTACTTAAATCTAATAGCTGATTGCTTTTCTTGAAAAAAGAGAGCATTACTTAAACAGTTTTTAGAAGAGAAATATTGAAAACTTCAAGATTCTGTACAAATATTAGATATAAGTAAAATATTCTGGAAAACTTAGTTTGAACATCATAGACTCTTGTTAAACTAAGTAGCAAAACATTTTCTTTATATTTACTTAGACTCTATCACATCTGATTTGTTTTTACTTTTCCTATATTTCTATTTCCTGTCATTTCCAGTTATATATTTATTTTTTTCATATTTCTTTTCATAATGATCTTGTGCTCTTATTTATGCTATATTCTTTTTTTTAAAAGAAGGCATGGAGGGGACAACCCACTTTTAAAATACATAATTTTTTAATGTAGTCTGTGTACTTTGAAAACCACATTGGGAAATCCAGAAGAGCATAAAAAAAAAAACAAAACCCAACCATTTTCCTATCACATAACCACATATAGACAACTACTGGTAAACTTTTGTGTACTCTTTTAGTATTTTTTTAGTATGTGAATGCATATGAATGTTTTACAAAATCAGAATAACATCATATTTTAAACTGATTTATTAAAATTTGATAACACATGAAGTATTTAATCAATATTTACCAAATATTTGCAAAACTCAATTTAATAAAGTTTTGCTTTATAAACATGTTATAATTATTTCTTATTTTTCATGTACAAAATGATTTCAATTCTTTCTGCAATTAATTTTTATACATATATCTTATTACTTTATATAATACATTCATAAGTTTTTCTAAACTTTATCTGTATAAGCATATTACAGATATTGTTACAATAAAGATATGTTCATTATAAAGAAAACTATAAAGTATAAAATAAAATAATTGATGATAATATGCTAAAATAAGAACTCAACATTTGGCATATTTCTTTTAAGCCTTTTTTTACATGCATATTTTATACATATAGTTTGTATACTGCTTTCTTAAGTTCACATTATATTAGGGCAATTTTCTTATAGCCATACATATTATTAAACATGTTAACTATCTATTATCTAAAAATTATGTGATCAAAGACCTAAATATAAGACATAAAACAATAAAATACATAGAAGAAAACATAGGTACTAAACTTATGGACCTTAGTCTTAGAAAGGATATTATAAATTTGACCTCAAAGTCAAGGGAAATATAAGCAAAAATAAATGAATGGTACTATATCAAACTAAAAAGCTCTGCACAGCAAAAGAAACCATCAACAAAACAAAAAGGCAACCAACCATATGAGAAAAAATATTTGCAAACACCTCCAGTAAAGGGTTAATACCTCCAAAATATAAAGAACTTACATAACTGAACAATAACAACATAAAACAATCCAAGTAAAAATGGGCAGAGGACTTGAACAGACACTTCTCCCAAGAAGACATATACATGGCCAATAGATATATGAAAAGATGCTCAACTCCACTAGATATTAGGGAAATGCAAATCAAAACCACAATGAGATACCACCTCACACCTGTTAGGATGACTATTATCAACAAGGCAAGAAATAACAAGTGTTAGGGAGATTGTGGGGTAAAAAGAACCCTCATACACTGCTGGTGAGAATGTTAATTGGTTCAGTCTATGGAAAACAGTATTAAAGTTCCTCAAAAAAATAAAAAATATGGTGACAAAAGAAAATTTAACTTTGGGTGGTGAACGTGCAATGCAATATACATATGATGTATTATTGAATTGTACACTTGAAAACTATATAATTTTATTAACCAATGTCACCCCAATAAATGTGATTTTTAAAAAATTAAAAATGAAGTTACCATATGATCCAGCATTCCCTCTCTTGAGTATCTATCCCCAAAATTTGAAAACATTTATTAATAAAGATATATGTACCCTAGATTTCCTGAAGCATTATTCATGGTGATCAAGACATGGAAACACCTGAGTGCCCTTTGATAGATGATTAGATAAAGATGTGGTACTCTCTCTCTCTCTCTCTCTCTCTCTCTCTCTCTCTCTCTATATATATATATATATATATATATATATATATATATATATATATACATACACATATATATATATATACACACACACATATATATATATTACTCAGCCATAAGAAAAGATGAAATACTGCCATTTGTGACAACATGAATAGATCTTGAGAATATCATCCTAAGCATAATAAGTCATACTGAAAAGTCAAGACCATATGATTTCACTTATATGTGGAATATAAAACTGAAAGCAGCAAACAAACAGGACAAACAAAAACTTATAGACACAGACAACAATATGTTGGGTACCAGATGGAAAGGGGGATAGAGGGAGGTAAGCATGGGTATCGGGGGTCAAATACATGGTGACAAATGTAGATATGACTTTAGGTGATAAACACACAATGCAATATAAAGATGATGTATTATAGAATTGTATATGATTTTATTAACCAATGTCACCCCAATAAATTTAATTAAAAATATGTGATCAAGATAAAAAAGAAAAAATCTATAACTTATAATTGCTTATAATTCCTTTTTTCTTGAGATAACTATTTTAACATTCATTATATTTCTCATCTTTTTCTTTCTGCCCATTTACACAGATTAACAATCAAAATCAAAATGTTAACATACTGTATTCAAGAACTTTTTTTTCTATCTATATGTGATTTTATGTGTTGCTTTTAAATAGCATCTATTTACTAAAGTCTCCAAGAACTATATTTTTAAAATCCAGACTTACCTCTATCTCTCATAAATTTATAAAAAATATGTCTCAGATACACATAATATATAATTTTATATACATATAACTTTTATGTAAATGTCAAATTATAAAGATATAATTATGATGTTGAATAAGAGGGCAGTTTTACTACATACTGCTAGATTGTTTTGCCAAATGTTGTACAAGTGTGTATGCCCAAACATTCGTAAACCTTCCCATCTCCCTACATCTTCACCAATATTTAATTTCTATCACATTCTTCCTATTTGGCCTGTGTAAAAGATAGGTAACTCTTGGAGAATAACAGTGGATTATCACAAATATAATCAAGGGTGATACTCCAATTACAGCTGCAGTTCCAGATGTGGTTTCCTTGCTTGGAGAAATCAATATATCCCCTGATGACCAGCATGTAACTATTAATCTAGGCAGGGTTTGTTTGCTTTATACTTGTGCTGATGGCTTGTAGAGACCATCAATAAGTTTCTTTCAGTTGGTAAGGCCAACAATACAACTTCATAATCTTCCCTCAGGAGAATGTATACTCACCAGACTCATGTAATAATCTAGTCTGCAGGGAAAGAATTTGATTGCCTTTCCTTCTTTAACATTTTCCACCACTTGGTACATATATTGATGATATTATGATCATTGGACCTAGTGAGCAGACAATAGCAGCTACTCTACATACATTGGCAAGACAAGTACAGGCCAATGGATGAGAATAGCACCATAAAAATTCAGGGGAATTATTTCTCAATCATTATGAAATTAAAGAATAACAAAGACAATATTAAAATTAACAAAACATATCAAGAGAAGACCACCGACAAACAGGCCAGATTGACATCATGTTTCTCAATAGTACTACTAGAGGTAAAAAAACAGTGGAAAAATTATATAAAATGTTGAAGAGGAACTTTACTTTGTCATGCATACAAGGTAGCAGACATTTTGCCACATATAAAACCACACTGAAACACTCTTGGAAGAAGCAATAATTTACAAATAAAAAAATTAAGGTAGTGAGTGCTCTAAGAGATAAAATATATACTAGATAGTTTGTAATATTTGTTGAATAAGGTATTTAAAGCTTATATGAGTATACTAAATCCCTGGTTTAATATGATCTATCTGTCTTGGGATCTTTACAACACTGTTTTAATTGTTGTAATAGTATAATATGTTTTAGTATCGTGAATTCTAACACTCCATCTTTTTATTTTTCTTTAGAAATCTACTGATTAATTTGTTTCAGATAATTGTAGGAAAATAGATTTTGAATTTGCTCCTTACGTATACACATTCTATACAACTATGAATTTAACAAAATATATAAGGCAGTAGTTCTAGGCATTGCACAATAGTTAGGATAGAACTTGAGAGAAAGGTTATAGACAAGGTGAGATAAACACCACAATCACTTAGGCTCTGGAAACACATTGCCTACTTTGGCTAAGAGAAAAGAAGTCAAAGCAGAGAAGCAGTCTTGTTCAGTTGATTAAGCAGATGCCGCGGTTCAGGGCTCTTAAAGGAGATAAAATTTCAGGATAAAGTATCATAAAGGTGAAAGATACACAGATGTGAACCCCAGAAGTCATGACAATTACTCGAGTCTTTGACCAAGTTCTAAACTGTATACCTACGGTGAAAGATTTTAAAAAGCCTAATAGAAAGGTGTTTTTGAGCTAAGAGAAGAAAAGAGAAGACACTTTGAATTTTGCAGTACTGGGATATTTTGGAGTACTGATTGAGTAAGAATAAAGAAATCGCTTTAACTCTCTCAAGCATTCAACTGGCATCCCAGAAATGGTAAAATATAGAAGTAAGGATCAAGTATTAGAAACAGAGCCACACCCTATGATTAAAGATAAAACAGAAGGAAATCTCCTCAAACAAAACTTACAGTTAAGACTGACAAATTTAAGATCTAGTAAATTAACTGCCAGACAGGGTACAATTCAAAATCCTTAAACAGAAAGCAACATTATCAAGAATCCCTACAATGTGTCATTCACAATGTCTAGCATATAATTAAAATTATTATATCTTCAAAGAAGCACAGAACTTTGAAACATAATAGATAAAAATTAGTCCATAGAAAGAAACTCTCAGGTAATCTAGAGATTGAAATATTCAAAGACTAAAATTGCTATTATATATGCTTTAGGATATAAAAAATGGATGAGCAATAAGTGAACAGATGGAGTCTAATACTACCTAAGTAATTCCAGGAAATGAAGGAGAAAGGAACAATCTAACTTGTTTTATAAGATATAAACATAATCCTAATACTATAATTTGACTGGGACATTATATGAAGAAAATTACACACCAATATCCCTCCAAGTATGATATTGTTAAGAACTGTACAGTGTCTCAGAATTCACCTTATTTTCAAGTTAACAAGTTAGCCTGCTACAGTTTATTGGATTCTAACAGAAGTTAGGAGACTATGCTATGAGCAGCATACTGTATTTTTTCAACTTCTTTTGTCTCAAAGTCCTTCATAATGACACTGATGGATCTATAAGGAAGTCAGCACAGGCAGTTGCATTATAGTAGAGTAACCCTGAGCTTAGGCAGCCAAGTCTTTTACAATAGGTAGTAAGCACATCTACTCTTTTACCAGTTGGAGACACTATTTCCATTTCCTATAGGTATTTGCTTTGCAAACATCCTTGAAAATTTCAAATAATTCAATTAATCATCAACAGGAGAATTAAGAAACAACAGGAGAATGAATAAAAATGGAATGTTATATGTAAAACAGTCAGCAATTAAAAGAATAAATTACTGATACATGTAACGACATAATAAATGTAAAAAAATATTTTATTCCAAATAAAATAAGCTTAATACAAATAATAGATATTATATGATTATCTAAAGTTAAAAAATTATTACTTACAGGTAATCTATAGTGGAAAAAAAACAGCACAATATTTGCCTAAGGTGAGGATTGAGGAGGTGGGGTAGTTTGGGGGTGGACATACTGACTAGAAGGAAGTCTACAATAACTTTATGAGAATGAAGAAAAACTGTTTTTTTTTTAAATCTTAATTATTATGTCAAACATCATTGATCATAAACATATTTGTACATTTCACTAAACATGTTACTTTAATTTGAGAGAAAGAAAACTTCAGTGATTCTTCCAGTCGACATTTAAATTAATTCCATCAAATTCCAAAAAGAAAAGAATGCCATGAGTTTGCTTTGAGTTGCTTTATTTGCTTTATTCTCTTAAGTTAATTTAAGGAAAATTATCATGTTTATAATAATTTCACAGGGTTCTCCAGGGTTCTTTGTTCGTTCTTTCTTTCTTTCTTTCTTTCTTTCTTTCTTTCTTTCTTTCTTTCTTTCTTTCTTTCTTTCCAGCTTTACTGAAATACAATAGACTATTAGTTGCTCATATTTACATTATATAATTCAATGAGTTTTTTCATTTAAAGTTGGCATATAATAATATATTAGTTTTAGTTGTACAGCATAGCGATTAGTAATCTACATAACGCACAAAGTGATCACCCCAGTAAATCTAGTACCCTTCTTCTCCCTTACATAGTCTCTGTTCTTATTGTGAAGTGAAGTTTTTCCTATTCATTTTGTATATATTGTTACCCATTTAATGAGATTTTAAAAATATTCCTACTTTGTTAGTGCTATAATAGAAAAATACATATTTATTGTGTAATCAGACACTGCTAAATTATCAAGATTGCTATAAGATTTTTTGTGTGTTCTAGGCAAATAATCATTATCTATAAACAATAATAGATTTATTTTCTTTCAGAAGATAATGCATTTTATATTGATTCATTGATTGTCTTATGGAAACTATCAGAAAAATAAAAAAAAAAACTCTCATAAATTATAGTAGGGAAAGAGAAAGGCTTTGACAAATACTATATGTAATACCTCTGGTTACTGCAGGATCCTTACCACCTTTCAAGTGCCCTGCTTTTAAATGTGACTGATCTAAATCAATAAAAGAAAATACAAGTATGGAGATTCTTTATTGCACTGTGTTTACCTTTGTCTTTAAAACCAACCTTTTAAAATTAGGTAATGTTGGTAGTGTTCTCCAGGGTGTTTTCCATTTTCATCTTGGGGATATTGATTACTTTTCTTATAGTGAGGTGGTGAGTAACCTTCAAACATCATCTCTAGGTGCTACATGTTTGCCTTTAGTTTCGTATTTTGTTAGTCATTGCATTAACAATCTGAGAAAGAAATAGTGAAAATTCTGTAATCACATTAACACCAAACTCAGAAATCTTGGTACTTTTTATCTGGGGAAGTAAAAATAATAAAACAATCAAGTTCACCAGCCAGTAGATGATTCATTTGGCTATATGTTTGTGGCTGATAAAAAGAGATTTAGTTCCAAATTAGGACCCAAAGGTATATCCATTTTTAATTTTTTGAGAAACCTCCAGACTGTTTTCCACAGTGGCTGTACCAATTTGCAATCTCACCAACAGTGTATGAAGGTTCCCTTTTCTCCACATTGGAGGGCATCTTTTTAATGACAGTTTTTCTTCTCCAAATACAGAAAGTTGAGCTTTAATAGATACTGTCAGTTTTCTAAAATGATTTCACCATTTTCCACTTCCACAAGCTCTGTATGAGATTTCTAGCTTCTCTATAAACTCACCAATACTTGATATTTTCATTAATTTTCATCTTTGCTCCTTTAGTGGACATGTAGTAATATTATGTTGTGGTCTTAATTTCTATTTTCTTGATAACTCATAAATATACTCTTCTTCCCATGTGGTTTTTTCTGGCTTCTTAGAAATCCTTTTTTGAAGTATTTGTTCAAATGTTTGCCCACTTTTTTTCAATTAAGTTATCTGACTTTTATGAATTTATAGAAGTTCATTATATATTCTAAATAAGAGTTCTTTTTTAGAAGTATGCATTGAAAATATTTTCTTCCATTCTGCAGCTACACTTTCCATCTCTAAATGTCTTTTCACAAAAATTTTAATTAGTTTTAAGTATACAGTACGTTGGTTAAACATCTATATAGTGTATAAAATAATTCCCCCAATTGCTTCCTCCCTCCCCTGGCTCTCCATCTAGTCAACATATTAATGTTAACTGCAGTCCCTAAATGATGTCTTTTGATGTATATACATTCATAATTTTAATATACATAATGTACTTAACAGAGAACTTTCCCCTGGAATTGGAAATATGACAAAGACAGCTACTATAACCATTGCTAGTAAACACTGAACTGAAGTTTGTGGCTAGTTCAATAAGGCAAGAGGAAGCAAGAGAAAGAAAAGAAATAGGAAAAAAAGAAACAGGAAGAGAAATGGGAAGGGGAAAATGAAAGAAAATTTATAAGAATTGTAAGAATTGGAAAGAAAAAATCAAAGCTGTTATAATTCATAGACAAAAATAATATTGTTAGTAGTTCCAAAAGAATCTGAAAGCTTTAAGACAATAGTTGAATTTAGCCAAGTCACTGAATGCAAGGTTAATATTTAAAAAGTATTAAGCAATAAGCAAATATAAGATAAAAATTTAAAACGTTATTTAGAATAACAGGAATAGCATCTAAAACCTAGAAATAAATCTAATGAAAGATGCGTAAGACTGCTAACTGAAAACTACAAAATATTACAAAGAGATTTAGAGTCTTAAACAAATGGAGGAATATACCATGTTTGAGTATTTAAATACTTATACTGTAGAGAGGTCAATTATCACCAAACTGAACTTAGATTAAATGCAATCTACATATTAAATTCCAAACACTACAGAAGGTGATCAGTGAATTATTTAAATTTCATATTTAAAAACAAAGGGCCAAAAATAACCAAGGCAATGTTAAAGAAGAAAAATCTGGAGCCCGCTAAACCTTAGCTTCTTTAGTATGGCAGAATTATTTCACTATGATATTCATTTTATCAGTACATTCTGCTTAGTTGAGATATATTGTTGCTTGGTCTAAAGACCTCCAGGTGTTTTAATTGAGTGGTTCTACGTTATGTTACTACAGATCTCTAAAGAACTGTTTATAAGTAAGTAGTCGACACTGTAGTTATAATAAGAGATCCACTCTTTCAGGAAACTAGACTCACTTTGGGCTTCATCCTGGGCACAAATGCTTTATCTGCTTTTAGTGAGGTTTCTTTTGCATTTTTTCTTTTATCATTTTTAGGCCTCTTTCCTTTAGCCCTGAATTTAACCTTTTAAATTCCAATTTAATGTTTTTAATATCATTGGCTGCTACTCAATTTTTTTTTTATTTTAATGTCCAACTATTTTGTTGCATGATTATTTTCAACCCAAAGTTGAGAATAGAGAAGTTTGTTTCCCTTTACGTTATTAATTTCCACCAAATTCATTTGTGATCAAAAACCATGTAGAGCCAAATGGTAAACAGTTTGAGAAAATTTCATATTCATTGAGCTGTAAAAATAGAGTGGTTTATTTTTTTAACTTCTGCATCCTACTATTCTCAATCTACACTCCCACACACACAGAGTAATGAAAAATTTTATTATTTCTGTATTTTTCTGGTCAATATTTAATCAATCAATTTCAAATATTAGCAAAATCATATAACCTCTCTGGTGTTCCAATTATTTTCCTTAATTCCCTTAATTTGCAGATGAGGAAGCTTGGGCTAAGAAACTGCAAGAGTACACAGCTAGTGAGTGACATCGTTTAAAGCCCAGCAATTTGGCTTTAGAGTCAATAACTCTTATGAAAAGCTCATTGAGAGAAAAAATTACTTATGCCTGATAACTCTGAATATACTCAGTATATCCAACATACATGGGGAGGCCTCAGTACCTCTTAAAAATCCCTCAATCTGAAGGCCAATTTTTAATACATGTATTCAATTCGTGATATTTGCAGTAGTTATGTCTTATAACATCACCACAAACACAGAATTAGTGAATATTGAATCATTGCTTCTAGGGGGGATAAGAATTACTTTCCTTGGGAAAAATATAAAGGCAGGCTTCTGTAAGCCTGTGATCACAATATCTTTTTGTCAATCAATTAATATATAGTCTTGTTTTATGTGTGTTTTTGTTTAAAGACCTTTATTAAATATAGATTATTAATTTATTAACATTGAACTAATGGCCAACATCACTATAACTCATGCTTGAATAAAGCATATCTAACACAGATTTTTACCATAAGGCGCATCATAACTTTCTTGTACTTACAAAAGCACTTTAACATTATGCTCAGGGCCATTTTAAACAATTAAAATACAACTAAAAGCACAAAATATGTAAAGAAACATGGCACTAAATATACTGTGAAAATGATACTTGCTGACAGTACAAGATCTAAAACAAGAATGCAGACCATTGCATGGCTCCACCTTAGCTGGGCTGCACGTATCAGACAATTCTAATTTTTACTGCTCTGCACAGGCACATTCTGAAAATGAATTGGAAAAGACCTTGAGTATTGACTTTGGGGTAACAAATGCATTTTAAGGAGTAGTAGAATTAACAAATTTGGGATTTGTGAATAATGATGGTCTTTATATTATTTTCTGAAAAGAAAATGCTTGGTTATCACCAGATCCTCAAAAATGTCTGTGACCTCTGACCTCTTAAGGTAAGAACCAACACCCAAAATAATTTAATGTTCATCTGTGACTTAAGCCCTACAAATTGAAAATGCCAAGGCTTTTGTTATATCTGTCTATTGTATATTTGATTCGACCGTATTTTGGTGGACACTCTGGAACTCATTTTTTTAAAAAGAAATTCCAAAAGACCTAGTGACCAAATGACCTATTATATTAATGTACTAATTAAACTGATCAACAGAACATCTGTATTCATTGTGATTATAATGAGAAGATGTTATTCCCAAAATTGTATAGAATCATCTTTAAAAATAAACACTGAGGAAAATTTTCTCTGATATCAGGACAGGGATAAATCTTTTTACTTCAAGCATCTGTTTTTTTGTTTTGTTTTGTTTTGTTTTATTTTTATCTCAGGAGCATGTGCTGTCATGATTTTGTTTCCCAGATTAATGTTCACTGCTAGAAAGTTTAACCAAGTTTATGATACAACATCAGCACATGTACATTTGTACGTTATTCTTATTTTATCTTTCCATACATCATTTTACTTATTTTCTAATTTATCTTGCCTTATTTTATTTTCTATGTTTTATTTTATTGCGCTTTAAATCTAAAGCAAGATGGGAATGAATGAATTTCACTACATAAAAATCAGTGCAGAATGACATCTTTAAATTTGAGTAGATGTATTATTTCTTATACTGAATACACTGCAGTGTTAATGTAAGTGTTAGAACTGGACATAAGGTCTTCACTGAGGCCAACTATAAGTAAGTATTAATAGTCATCTCAGTAGACACAAAATGAATAGAACCCAGTCGAGGGACCAATCACCATGGTCTCACCATGACTTACATGCCTCTCCAAGGAGAAACAGAGGGAAGGGGTTGAAGGAAATCCTATGTGCTATACTTTAAGCTCGAAATGATTGAATTTATGCTCAAGTGAATAAAATTCAACCGTTATCAGGTAGAACTGGAGGGGGGTTGATGGAGTGCTGAAAATAGAAGTGAAATTGAGGTATTCAGAAATAAAAGAAAATGTTACTATATTTCATTTTTCACACAAATGAGTATAGCTTATAGCTTAAGAAAATGATGCATTACAAATTTTTGCATAGCAAAAATTTATAAACAAAATCAAAAAATAAATTATCAAGTGAGAGCAAAAATATAAGCAACATATTTGCCAAACAAGGGGCTAATTTCCTTGATAATTATAAAGAACTTTTAGAGACAAGAAAAATGTTAATTTTTATTAGACAAAGAGAATTATAAATGAGAACTATACAGTAAGAATTGTACAATTCTTTCGCCTAGACTGCATTGTCATTACCTAAATTTTATGGTAGGATAAAGAGAGAAAATAAAGATGTAAAAAAGTCAACCTTGTATAAAGAAAAACTTATACCTAATTGATGTATCCATTACTGAAAAATTGGTTATTGGAAGATCAGAATCTATAATATATTAGTTAAGAACTGGATATTAAGTCAATCATTTTTTCATTTATCATATTACAGCATCAAAGAATCCATTTATCAGCTGTTCTTTCTATCTTTCCACAGGTTCTAAGGAACTCTGCATACAGATCACTCACTGGTTTCAGGAATTTCCTTTCTAGTAAAGCTGACTTCAAAGTCAGACTCTTTCTACCTAGCTCTTCCTCTTATTTCTTCCTATAATAATTAGTATTGTCCAATCTTATTTTAATTTTTATGAATTATGTTTGAATTACTTTTGGGAAGAATATGAAACTAACAAGAAGAGAACAAAGATCTCAAAGCTACTATTCGTATTCCAGGCTTTAGGGCATTATTTCTAATGACATCACAGATTTCTAGATATTTTCAACTTAGAAGAATTAATAAACATTTAAAAAATTTTAGTGAACTTAGAAATTATAGAGAGGTAGAAGGAAGAAAAAGTATCATTTGTAGTTGTCGCATCTAATATCACCAAGGTCAACATTTTCCTCTCTTTCCTCTAATCTACAACACCTCATTAAAAATGTTTTCATTTTTATACTTTATATTTTTATATCACAACAAAGGTATTTCCTGAGAAATTTAAACTTTCCTTAAACATGTTTTTTAATGATGTAGAACAAATCATTTACTTGAATGTTCTTCACTGTTATGACAGGCTATTTCTATTTCTGATTTATTGTATTGTGGAAATTGGCATTTTTATACACAAATTTGGACATTTTTCTGTAACTAAAAATAGTTCTTCAAAAGAGTAACTCAACAGACAAATTATTAAATTAGAACATGTATATTTTTTAAGGTCTTCATTTATTTTGAAAAACTTTCCATCCTCAAGGGTTCAACTTACCTGCCACTGGAAATGCTCAAGAGTGTTGGCAGTTCAATGTCACTCTCAACTACATTGCTTGTTTTCTTTTGTTTTAATGTTTCTAATATGGTAAATTAAAGGGTAATTTTTACTATTTTATTTTAATTAACACATTTTTTCTTGAATTTGCTAATCATTTGTCTGAAATATTTGCTACCTCTCCTTTCCTCAACTTTGAGTCTATGCTCAGCCAAACTCATTTAGTTAAATATTTATTGAGCAGGTATTGTGTGTCAGGTATTATGCTATGTATTGTAAACACATTAATAAAATTAACTTGCAGTTTCTTCAGCACTTCTTTTATTTGCTTTTGGTCTTTGCACATGCTATTATTGCTACCTGAAATATTCTTTCTCTAAATAACTCCTACTTGCCTGTTGGGCCTCAGTTTAAATGTCATTACTTTTAGAAATCTAATTTATGTGTGTTCTCTATGTATGCCCATGGAACCCATCATTTCTCTGTCATAAGCTTTATCACTTTGAATTAGAATTTTATGTTCACTTCTCTGTCTCTTCCATTAGACTGGAAGGTTCTTGAGAACAGTGTTTCATACTCAACATTTGCACATACACTACCTAAAAATGTTTGATATATAGTAATCAATTAATAAAAATATATAATTTAATATTAAATGAATAAATTACTAGTACTCATGCAATTTGTTTATTTTAACTGTGTTTATATGTGATAACTTTCAGTTCATTTTTCTTTCTACTCTATTTTTTGGAAGTATTTATTTTATTTCTATGGGTAGAATCTGTCAGTGTATCACTTTTTGATTTGCTTGAAATTTTAATTATAAATTTGACAGGTATTTCTATAAAAAATTCACATCCAAATAGCATAGAAAAATCCAAAGTAAAATGTAGATATCCTCTCACATTTTCTCCATTTGACCGTTATTATTTGTTGTGTGTTTTTCCAAATAGTTTCTGCATATATATTAGGAAAACATCATATGCATTTCTTGCTTCTTTTAAATAAGTGAGATAGTACTATGAATATAGTGTTCTGAGACTTGCTTTTTGTTTCTTTTTGTATATTTATAAATGGTATCTTCTGGTCATGGTAACATATTTGTACTCATTATTTAAAATATTCAGAGAGTGAAATCAGATGCATGGCGGTGTGAGTGATCTCCCTAGATCATTTCCCTTGAAATAACAACAAGCTGAACATCTAAAACTCATCAAATGGCACTCAGCCTGCATACAAGCACATCTGAGAGATCTGAACATTAGAGTGTTGGACTGTTAGAATCCCAACTGTCTGGTGGGTAGATTGGGAGAAACAAAGGAGCTGCCATATGCAGCCAGAGCTCCCTGAAGGAGGAGAGGGAGGGGAGATTTAATGGCCAATCTCCCTAACAGTGCTGCCTGAGTGATCAGTGTGTTTCACACAGAGGGGCACAGGGATCAAGGTAGAGAGCTAGTGGGAACTGAGTGTGGAGGGAGTGACAGCTGTTTCTTAGCAGCCACCATTGCCAAGTGGAGGCTGAGTCTGGAAGTGTGGTCATACCCCCACACTAACTCAGAGTATACCCTCCCTCGACCCTATATCCTCTCAGAGCTAACACTGTGGAGCCCCAGTGGAATTTGCACAACTGTTACTGAAACATACACTATAGCTGGTACCAGAGACAGATGCTGTAATATCCAAGCAGGACAACTGAAATCAAGAGGGAAGCAGTATGGGAATCAGCCACATATACTTAGGCCTCTCCTAGTAAGGCTGAGTCATAAGGAAGCAGCAGAACATTGCATTTGACTATTGGAGCAGTAACAGGACTTAAGGGCCTCTTCAGAGTCCCAGACCATCACCCTTCACACCCTTTCACAGGGCAAAACCCTGGGACTGAGCTGATCTAATCACAGAGAAAGTATATAGCCTACCAAAGAGAAAGGAGCACTTTTAGCCTTAGAACAGAGTTACAAGAGGCTTGGACACCACCCATTGGAACTCAAAAGAAAATAAGTTTTCTTTTATGAAAAAAAAAAAGCAAAGTACACTCCCATTAATGCCCAGGCAAAAAAAATAAATAAATAGTTCATCAAACACCATGAACAACCACAACAATGCAGCTCAGAAAAGAGGAAAAAATCTCCAGAAAATAGTTTGAAGGCACAGACATATACAATTTAAATGACAGATAATTCAGGACCACACTTCTAAAAAATCTCAGCGAAATGCAAGAAAATTCTGACTGACAATTACAAGAAATAAGAAACAAAATAAATGAAGAAAATGAACACTGTAAGGTAACTCAGAACATGGCTCCTCCACGTGATCAAAGACATGGTTGCCTGGCCTGTAGCCATAAGGAAGGCAATAAACAAAGAGTTTTTGGCAGTGCCTGCCCTCAAGGACTGCTGTTCCCATGGACATTATCAGCTTGCTACACTTAAGAAGGAGGCTGGTCTGCCATTCTCATGGACAATATCTGCTTCTGTAACTAAGCAGCACATCTTGCTCCAATCCACCTGAGAATGCAGTGATTCTCCGATGAAATAATTCCTCCACCCTCTCTGCATGGGGGTAAAATGTTGCTTGTCTTTGGCTAGGAACATTTTTTGCAGTTCCAACCAACTACTGCTGAAACTTCCATGCCACATGAGTAATAAACGGCATGTCTCAGTGTTTCTTTTTTTTCTTTCAGAATATCCAGAGCCAAGGTGGCAGTTCCAGGCCTTAGGTTCCTGTGTTATAGCGCTTTAACAAAGATATGGAAACCCTAAAAAAAAAAAAAAAATAGAACTTTTGGAGATAAAGAATGCATTAACAGAGATGAAGAGTTAAATAACAAGCTTAAGAATAGGGCTGACCAGATGGAGGAAAGAATTAGTAATATCAAAGACAGAGATTTGAAAATGACACAGAAGGAAGAAGAGAGAGGCTTGAGAATAATCATAAAAAATAATAATGAACTCTACAAAACTATCTGATACCATCAGCAAAAAACAACATAAGAATAATGGGTATGCAAGAAGGAGAAGAGAGGGAGGAAGGAAAAGAGAGCATATTCAAAAGAGAGCATATTGATGAGATTTTCCTAAATCAATGGAAAGAGCTAGATCTTCAAATCCAAGACAAACAGAACATCCAATTATCTCAAACCAAAAAAGCCTTCTCCAAGACATATATATTAAAATTGTCAAAAATTAAGAATAAAGAAAGAATTCTCAAGGCATCCAGGGAAAAGAAGATGTTAATATATAAAGGAAAACTCATTAGATTATTCTTCAGACTTCTTGGCATAAACCTTACAAGCAAAGAACAAGAGGAACCAAATATTCAAAAGACTGAAAGCAAGAAATTGCCAGCCAAGAATAATATACACAGCAAAGATCTCCTATAAATATGAAGAAAAAATAAAGACCTTTCAAACATACGAAAGCTGAGGAAATTTTCCAACATAAGACCTGCATTGCAGGAAATACTGTATGGGTCATTCAACCTAAAACAAAAGGACAAAGAATTCATAAGCATATTAACAAGTAAGTAAGATGACTAACAAGTATACAGGAGCAGGGAAGTGTAACCCTTCTGAAGAACAGAGTATTAAAACCTTAAATGTTACATAATGGTTAACTTTAAAAAAAAAAAACCACTTTAAAAAGAGAAGATAATAACTACTGTAACCTAGAAATAAATGTTCAGCATGTATAGCTACAATATGATAAAACAAAAAAAAAAAAAATCAGGTGGGGGGAGAAAATAAAGACTGCAATTTCCAAAGGAGAATGGAGATAAGGCAAATGCAGAAGAAAATTGACTACTCTCTGTGTGTGTGTGTTTGTGTGTGTGTGTGTGTGTGTGTGTGTGTATACACATACACTATTCTTTACACAAGATTAATGGTAACCACACTCCATAAATCAAGAACTGAGACACATAGCAAAAAACATGAGAGCAGAGAGAAAATCTAAAAAACACTACCAAATAAATAAAAATAACAGACAGAAACACAAGGACAAAGAAAAAATGGAGACACAGAACTACCAGAAAAAAAGATAAAATGGCTATAAGAAAACCTCATATTTCAATAATTATCCTAAGTATAAAAGACCTGAACTCACCAATAAAAAGTCACAGAGTAGCAGGTTGAATCAAAAAACAAAAACCAACAATATACTGCTTTCAAGAGACACATCTTGACTGCAAGGACAAATATAGACATGAAATGAAATGGTGGAAAATGATAATCCAAGAGAATGGCATCCAGAGAAAAATAGTTGAGCTGTATTTACATCTGATGAAGTAGACTTCAAAATGCAAAAGGTAAAGAATGGCATCACAAAATGGTGGAGTGAGAGATGTCCCCAGATATCTCCCCTTGAAACAAGAATAAGCTGAACATCTAAAATTAAAAACAAAACAAAACAAAACAAAAAAAAACACCCAACCTGCACAACAGCATGTCTGATTGTGAGATCTGCACATAAGAGCTATCACAAGTCAGAACCCAGGTAATTGGGCGGTAGACTGGGAGAAACGAAGAACCTGCCTCTCATAGCCGGAGCTCCTTGCAGGAAGAGGGAGAAGGGAGAAGGTGAGGCAGGTTTTCTGAAGAGCCCTGTTTGAAAGAGCTGTGAACTTCATACAGTGATAGTGCCCAGGGATCAGAAGAGAAAGCAGAGAAGTATGAACAGCAGAGAAGCAACAGCTGATTATTACAAGCCCCAGTGCATCCCCAATTCCTCAACACAAAGGGCTACTCCCACCATATCCTCCAAGACCGAACACTGCAGAGCCCCAAGAAATATGGGCAAACACTACCAAAACTGTTGTTAATACTGAAAAGGACTGAGAATGAGGGTAGCAAGTATGATTGAATATTTGTAAGGAAAACAAATCATTATTAAGACTTTATATAAAGCAGTGATCCAAGAGGATTAGATGCCACCTACTAGAAACCAAACTAAAAACATCTTAGCAACAGGCTAAAAAAAGATCTTCTTCCTGGAAAAAAAAAAAAAAAAGCAGAATACACTTCCATTAATGCCCAGGTGGAGAAATAGTCAGTTAAACACTGTGAACAACCAAGGTGACAAGACAGTTCAGAAAGAAAAAGAAAAATCTCCAGAAAATAAGCATAAAGACATAGAAATATGCGACTTAAATAACAGAGAATTCAGGATGTTACTTCTGAAAAAAACTCAATGAGATCCAAAACAATTCATATCAACAATTCCAGGAACTGAAAAAACAACTAGATGAGCAGAATGAGCTCTTTAGCAAAGAGATTGAAACCCTCAAAAAGAACCAAATAGAACTTCTAGAGATGAAGAACACACTGCAATACATGAAAAATGAAATAGCAAACTTGGGAAATCAAGTCGACCAAGTGAAGGAAAGGATCAGTGACATCAAAGACAGGAATTTAGAAATAAAAAATCAGTAGGAAAAAGAGAGAAACCAAAGAATGAAAAATAATGAAAGAGAAATACAAGAACTAGCTGATACCACCAGGAAAAAAACATAAGAATACTGGGCATTATCAAAGGGGAAGAAAAGAAACAGGAATTAGAAAGCATTTTTCAGACAAATAGTTGACAAGAATTTCTCAAATCTAAGAAATAAGCTGGAGTTTGGAATTCAAGAAGTCAACAGAGCACCTAATTATCTCAACCCAAAAAGTCATTCACTGAGACACATTATATTAAAATTATCAAAAATCAGTGACAAAGAAGGAATTCTCAGGGCAGCCAGGGAAAAGAAACAGCAAACTATAAAGGAAAACTCATGAGAATATCAATTGGACTTCTCAGCACAAACGTTACAAGGCAGAAAGGAGTGGAATCAAATATTCGAACTATTAAATGAAAGGAACTACCAGCCAAGAATAACAAATCCAGCAAAGCTCTCCTTTAGATATGAATGAGAAATAAAAACATTTACAGACATAAAAAAAAAATGAGAAAATTCTCCAATACAAGCCCTACATTACAGGAAATATTAAAAGGGGTCAGCTTACTTAAAAGAAAATGACAAAAAAATGCATAACTATGAGTATGGTGACTAGCAGGCAGATAGAAGCAGAGGAGTGGAATCCTTACTAAGAACAGGGTATTATATAGCAAAATAGCAGTGAATGCTCAGCAAACATATAGACAAATTGAGAAAACAATAACAAAAAAAGGGAGGATACAAAGATCCAAATTCACAAAGAGAAATGGAAATAAGGCACATGCAGTAGAAAATAAACTACATTAAATACACACACACACACACATTTATGTATATAACTATCCTCTACATATTCATAATGATAACCATATGCAAAAGATTCAGAACTGAAATATATAATATAAAAGAGGGACCAGAGGTAAAACCCAAAAACACAACTATAATTTAAAAAAAAAAAAAAAAAACAAAACAGAAACACAAGGACTGACTAGAAAGCAATGGAAACACTGAGGTACTAGAAAGCAAAAGATAAAATTGTTGTAGGAAAACTCATTTTGATAATCACTCCAAATGTAAATGGGCTGAACTCACCAATAAAAAGGCACAGAGTTACAGATTGGACCAAAAAAAACAAAACATAACCATATGCTGCTTCCATGAGACACATCTCCATTCTAAAGACAAATATAAACTCAAAGTGAAAGGGTGGAAAATGATATTTCAAGAAAATGACATTCAGAGAAAAGCAGGAGTACCAGTACTAATATCAGGCGAAATAGACTTCAAAATAAAAGAAGTCAGGAAAGAAACTGATAAAAGGAATCATGCACCAAGAAGACATAACAATTATTAACATCTATCTCCCAATCAGGGAACCTTCAAATATTTGAACAATTACTAACAAAACTAAAGAGAAAAACAGAACAAATCACTATCGTAGTAGGGGACCTAAATACCTCACTGTTGAATATGGACAGATCATTCAAACAGAAAGTCAATAAAGAAATAACATCTTTAAATGACACATTAGATAAACTGGACATAATTGACATTTACATAGCCTTTCATCACAAAATTGCTGCTTATATATTCTTCTCTAGTGCACATGGAACATTCTCAAGGATTGACCACATACTGGGACACAGAGATAGCCTCGATAAATAAAATGGGGTGAAATCATACCAACCATATTCTCTGATCATTATGCTTTGTAGCTTAAGATCAACTATAAAAAGAAAGCAGGAAGAACCACAAATACATGGAGATTAAACAACATGCTACTGAAGAATGACTGAGTCAGAGAAGAAATAAAAAGAGAGATCAAGAGGTATGTAGAAAAGAATGATAATGATAGTACAACTTATCAAAACTTTTGGGAGACGACAAAAGCTATCATAAGAGGAAAGTTTATATCATTGTCGGCCTATGTCCAAAAACAAGAATGAGCCCAAATAAACAACACTTCATCTTAAAAAACTAGAAAAGGAAGAACAAATGAAGCCTAAAATCAGCGGAAGGAAAGAAATAATCAAAATTAGAGCAGATTTATATGAAATATAAAAAAAGAAAAAGAAAAGGAGAAATTCAACAAAGAGTTGGTTCTTTGAGAAGGTTAATAGAATTGACAAACCCCTGTCTAGACTTACTACAGAAAAAAGAGAAAGAACGCTAGTTAACAAAATCAGGGATGAAAGAGGAGAAATTATGACAGACACTGCAGAAATACAAAGGCTCATAAAAAAATACCATGAAAAAATATAATACCAAATTTAATTACCTAGAAGAAAAGGACCAGTACTTAGAAAGATACAAACTTCCTAGACTGAATCAAGAAGAACAGGAAAGTCTATATAGGCTGATCAGTGGTATGGATATAGAAAAAATCATCCAAATCCTACCAATAAGTAAAGTTCAGCCCAGATAGATTGATTCGCCAGTGAATTCTATAAAACATTCAAAGATTTAATACCTATTCTTCTCAAACTCTTCCAAAAAATTGAAGAAGAGACAGCACTTCCTTATTCATTTTATGAGGCAATATTATCCTGATACCAAAACCTGGTAAAGATAACACAAAAAAGGAAACTATAGACAAATATCTCTCATGAACACAGATGCAAAAATTTTAAATAAGATACTAGTGAACTGAACACAACAACATATTAAAAAAAATTATACACTACAATCAAGTGAGCATTATCCCAGGGGCACAGAGATGGTTCAACATATGGAAAAAAACTAATGTGATATACCACATAAACAAATTAAAACTAAGAATTGTATCATTATATCCATAGAAGCAGAAAAACTATTTGACAAGATACAGCATCCATTTATGATGCAAACACTTAACAAAATTGATGTAGAAGAAAAGTACCTTAACATAATAAAGGCCATATACCACAAACCCTCATCAACATTATACCGAATGGTAAAAAACTAAAAATTTCCCTCTAAGGTCAGGAACAAGACAAGGATGCTTGATCTCATCACTCTTATTCAATATAGTATTAAAGTTCTAAGGAGAGTAATCAGGCAAGAGAAAGAAAAGGCATCCTAATAGGAAATGAAGAAGTAAAACTGTCAATATTTGCAGATGACATGATACTCTATATAGAAAAGCCTTAAGACTCCACAAGAACACTATTAGAAACAATAAGCAAAAACACTAAAGTTTCTGGATACAAAAATCAATGTTCAAAAATCAATAGCATTTCTATACTCTAATAACAAATTATCAGCAAAAGAAGAGAAAAATATAATTCCTTTTGCAATTACAACAAAAAGAATAAAATACCTAGGAATAAATTTAATAAACATGTGAAGGTCCTATATGATGAAGACTATAAGACCTTATTAAAAGAAATCAAAGACACAAAGAAATGGAAAGATATTCTGTGTTCTTGGATTGGAAGAATCAACATAGTTAAAATGACCTTATTACCTAAAGCATTATACAAATTTAATGCAATTACCATCGAAATTCCATTGGCCTTTTAACGAAATCATTTAAGGAAATGATTTAAAAAAAAAAAGTCATTAGATTTTTATGGAAGCACTAAAGACCCAGAATCGTCAAAACCATCCAGAGAAAAAGGGACAAGTCTGGAGGCATCACTGCCCAACTTCAAATTATACTACAAACCAACAGTGATCAAAATTGTGGTATTGGCAGAAAAACAGACATGCAGACCAGTGGAACAGAATCAAGAGTCCAGAAATAAACTCATGTGTATTTGTATAAACATACAGTGGAGAAAGGAAAGCCTCTTCAATAAATGGTGCTGGTAAAACTGGAGAGCCACCTTCAAAAGAATAAAACTAGACTCTTATCTAAGACCACACACCAAAATTGACTCAAAATGGATTAAGGACCTGAATATAAGACCAAAAACAATAAATTTCATAGGAGAAAACAGAGGGACTAAACTCATGGACCTTGGACTTAAAGAGGATTTTATGAATTTTATCTCAAAAGCAAGGGAAGTAAAAGCTAAAATAAATGAATGAAACTACTTCAAACTAAAAAACTTCTGCACAGCAAAAGAAACTGTCGACAAGGTAGAGACAACCATTCGAATGGGAAAATATATTTGTAAGCAATGCTTCTGATAAGGGCTTAAAATCCAAAATCTACAAAGACCTCATACAACTTAATCACAATAAAAAACAAACAATCCAATTGAAAAATGAGCAGAGGAAGTGAACAGACACTCCCCCCCCCAAAAAAAAATATACAGTTGGCTAATAAACATGAAAAGATGCTCAACATGGCTAGCTATTAGGGAAATGCAAAACAAAACAACAATGAAATACCATCTCTCTTTTGTTAGAATAGCTGTTATTAACAGGAATAGTAATAACAAATGTTGGAGAGGATGCAGAGAAAATTTATAGTAGTGGAACTGTAAATTGGTACAGTCACTATGGAAAATAGTATGGAGGTTCCTCAGATTAAGAATTGATCTACCATATGATCCGGCAATCTGTCTACTGGGTCTTTATCCCAAAGACTTGAAAACATATATTCGAAAAGATATTTGCACACCAGTGTTCATAGCAGTATTAGTCATAGTGGTCAGGATGTGGAAGGAATCAAAGTGTCCTATGATAGATGACTGGATAAAGAAGCTCATACCAAGTGTTCCCAGACAGGGCACAAGCAGCACTTGACCTTGGCCTGCAACAGAGTCCCTCCCAATATGACCCAGAACCAACACATCTAACAGCCAGCCTCAGACCACACCAGAGCACCACCCAATCACCTTCACAAGCAACACACCCAAAGGGAAGACTAGGCAGGCACCAGATCCTTGCTAAAGAAATCCGGCTCTGTAGGGTCAGCCCCTGCATAACTCCTCCACTGTAGTCATGGCTGGTTCTCACAGTCAGCCCTAGGGTCAGTAATAAAGGCTCAAATACGACAGGAGGACACACAAAGCCTACAAAAGGTAAATACTTTGAGCACCCAGCTCAAGTGGCCAGAAAGACTTCATGGCTAAGCCCCACAGGACACCTACTACATAAGGTCACTCTACTAAGACTGGGAGACATAACAGCTCTACCTAATATATAGAAACAAAAACAGGGAGAAAGTCAAATTTGGGAGACAAATGAAGGAACAGAATAAAGCTGCAGAAAAAGAACTAAACAAAATGGAGACAGGCAATCTACCAGACACAAAATTCAAAATACTGATTATAAGAATGCTCAGTAATCTCATTGAGAACTTCAACAAAGAATAGGAAACATAAAAATAGTGATAGAAAATATAGAAAAGAACCATTCGGAAATGAAGAGTATAATAATTAAAATAAAGAATACATTAGAGAGGATCAACAGTAGATTAAATGCAGCAGGGGACTGAATCAGTGACTTGGAAGATAAGGTAGCAGAAAACACCCAATCAAAAGAGCAAAAAAAAGAAAAAACATATGAAAGAATCTAAAGAACAAAATAAATGAAAACAAAACAGAAATAAACCCATAGAGAGAACATTTTGATGGTTGACATATGGGAGGAGAATTGAAAGGATGAGTGAAAAAGAAAAGAAATTAAGAAATACAAATTCGGTAGTTACATAATAGTCATGGGGATATAAAACATAGAATAAGGAATATAGTCAATAATATTGTAATAATATGTATGATGTTAGATGGGTACTGGTTTTATCGGAGTGATCACTTAATAAGTTATGTAAATGTCTAGTCACTATGTTGTACACTTGAAAATAATATTATATGTCAACTGTAATTAAAAAATTAAAAATTATTTTAAAAACACAAAATAAAAAGATATCAGGTAAAAGTCTTTCCTGGAGCCCCCAGAATATAAACAACCCTGCAAATATCTTTATTTTCATCCAGTTAGACTCATTTGAACTGTAGAATAACTCTAATATTATAAAGATTATCTATACATATATACACATATGTCAATGTATTATATATACATATATTGTATATACATGTATATGTGTTATATGTGTGTGTATGTATATCTGCATTAAAGCAGATTATTTTGGAAGTACTAAAAGTGTTGTGTACCTTGATTGTGTTTGTAATATATGTCAATATGTGTTTGTTGAATCTCATAAAACTACGTACTATAAGTACAAAATTTTATAAAATTGAATAAAAATATTTTTTAAAGGTAAAAAAGTCTCTAATCTATTTTGAGTTAATTTTTGTGTAAGGTGACAAATAGCAGTCTAGTTTTATTCATTTGCATATGGTTTGCCAATTTTCCATGCACCATTTATTGAAGAGGCTTTCTTTTCTTCATTTTATGTTTTTGTCCCTTTTGTTAAAAATTACTTGCTCATATACATATGGGTTTATTTCTGGGCTCTCAGTTCTCTTCCTCTGGTCCATGTGACTGATGTTCTGCTAACACTGTACTGTTTTGATTATTGTCACTTTGTACAAAGTGTAATTTGAATTCTGGAATTGTGATACTTACAGCTTTGTTTTTTTGCTAAGGATTGCTTTGGCTATTTGGGATCTTTTGTGGTTCCAGACAAATATGATAACTTTTTGTTCTAGTTCTTCAAAAAATGTCATTGAGATTTTGATGGAGATTTCATTAAATCTGCATATTTCTTTCACTAACATGGCCATTTTAACTCTGTGTTTTTCTTCCAGACGATGAATATGAAATATCTTTCCATTTATTCTTGCCTTCTTCAATTTCTTTCAAAAATGTCTTGTAGTTTTCAGTGTATAGGTCCTTTACATCCTTTGTTAAGTTTATCCCTAGATATTTTATTCTTTTTCTTGATATTATAAATAAATGTTTTCATTTTTTTCTGAAATTTCATTGTTAGTACATAGAAACACAACATATTTTTGTTGACTGATATTTTCTTTCTGAAACTTTACTGTATTCATTGTTTCTAATAGTTTTTTTTTGTGAACTCTAGGATTCTTTATATATAGACCCATGTCATTTGCAAAAAAAAAAAGAGAGAACTTTATTTCTTCACTCTCAATTTGGATATGTTTTATTTCTTCCTCTTGTCTGATTGCTATGTCTAGGACTTCCATTGCTATGTTGAATAACAGTGGTGAGAGTGGGCATTCTAGTTTTTTCCTGAATTTAGAGAAAAAGCTTTCAGTTTTTCACAATTGAGTGAAATATTAGGTGAAGGTTTCTCATATATGGCCTTTATTATGTTGAGGTACTTTCCTTTTATATTCATTTTATTGAGTATTTTGTCACAAATACATGTTGTATCTTGTCAAATATTTTCCTGCATCTATAGATAAAATGATATGATTTCTATTCTTTATTTTGCTAATGTGGTATATCACATTGATCAGTTTGTATAGGATGAACCATCCTACCTCTGGAATGAACCCCACTTGATCATGATGTATGATCTTTTTAATGTATTATTATATTTAATTTGTTAGCATTTTGTTTAGGATTTTTGTATCTGTATTTATAAGAGATATTTGTCTATAGTCTTTCTTTTTTGTGTTATCCTTACCAGGTTTTGGTATCAGAGTAATGCTGAACTCATAAAATGAGTTAGAAAGTATTACCTCTTCTTCAACTTTTTTGGAAGAATTTGAGAAGGATAGGAACTAAATCTTTGAGTGTTTGGTAGAATTCACTAATGAAACCATCTGGTTCTGGACTTTTATGTTTTGGAAGTTTTTGATGCCTGTTCAATTTCCTTACAGTCTATATGTCTATTTAGATTTTCCAGTTCTTCATGATTCAATCTAAGAAGGTTATATATGTCTAAGAACTTGTGTAGATTATCAAATTAAGTGGCACGTTAAGATAGAAAACATATTTAAAAAACCAGTCAGAAATGGTTCACACTTATAATAGTATAAAGTATTAATTTCACTAGATACTAAGTGCTCTAATATAACCAATGTCTAAAACTATATATGATAAAGATTAATGATCACAAAAATTATAATAAAAAATGCGAACACATAATGAACTTGAGATTTATAAAAATAGACTCTTACATCTGCGTATGCAACGGAGACATTATAATTCATTTTAGCAATGAATATAATGTGGTTTTTATAAGTTTATATTAAGTATTATTATTGGCTGGTTGGATATTTTTATTAATATGCTTCGTGAAAAAAAATTCTCAGAATTAATAAACTATTTGCAAAATAGGTTTTATATAAGAAAATAATTGAACTTTTTAATAAATGTATATATTTGATCAAATTACTTTCTATTATACCAAAACATAGCTATTTCCCTTAAAAAAAAAAAAAACAGAATAAACAGAAACAGAAACAAGTGTAAAGGTACAGAAAACATTTTGATGGTTGCCAGATGGAAGGGGGATTAGACATGGGTGAAAAAGGGGAGGGGATTAAAAAATATAAATTAGTGGTTACAAAATAATCATGGGAATATAACATATAGTTTAAGGGACATAGTCAATAACAGTGTAATAACTATGAAAAAGTAAATAAATGAAATGATTATTGAAATCAATCAATCAATCAATCAATCACAGTCTTACATGTCTTTAAGTCTATTTGCTGGATACTTTTCACTTTCTTTCTTTCCTCCCTCATTACCTTGATTCTTCATTGAGTTTGATGGACTATTTCTATGCCTGGACATTTGTGTGACTATAAAAAATGTTTTAAGTATTTGACTCCACTATTCAGCAGGGTGATAAGAAGAGGTCTTTTTTTGTTTGTTTTCAAACAAACAAGCTGAAGTGTACGTTTTTGTTGTTTCTTGCACTACTGGGCTTCTATGATCTCTGTAGGGCTGTATGGTCTTCACTGTGGAAAATACACTGTATTCTCCAAGAAGGTGGGCATCTAGTTTCTGACCCAGTTGCCTTGATCTAAGGCACCACCCCTGTGGTGGGATGTGGCTAGCTATGGTTTTCCTGACCCGTGCTTTCCCAGTGCAACCTTCTAGTAGCCTGAAGCCACTGGCAGAACTGCTCTAGGTTAATCCAGCTTTCTCTATCAGGCTCCCTTGTGATAGGTGGTTGAGTAGTGGGTGAGAGAAATTGGGTTCGTCTGTCTGCTGCTCTGTTTTTTTCTAGTGAGTTTAGCCTCAGTGAATGCAGAGTTTTTGTTATCTGCTGAGTGATGATTTTACTGCCTTGTAGGCCACAGGAGCATGGGGTAAATGGGTACATTTGTCTGATGATGTCAGGTTGTGGAATGCTGCCCCCTTTGCCCTGCTTCTATGCCCCTGACCCTGGGCTCAGCCAGTGTGGCAGCAACCCAGGCCCAAATGCTATCTCTGCCCCTCCAGTTTGCCCAGTGGGGGTTTTACCCCCACTCTTCACTACCATCACATCTGCTAGGGCCACTGTGAGGGCATGACTGCATCTATAGCTTCTGCCTCTGTCCTTCACCCATCCCCTCACATCTCCTGTTTGCTCCTATATACTCACCTTCAGATGTCTCAAGGTGCAGAACTCTCAGATATATTTGTATGTTGAGCAGGGAATCTTTCATTGAATTATAGCTGCCCAACTTGTAACTTTAAGTGTAGAGACTGGAAGTCTTCTCAAACTGCCATGCTGTTGATGTCACCTCATACAGAGATACGCGCAGAAAATCCAGAAATTCTGGAGGTCAGCACGAGCAAAGTAAGTAGTACTTCTTACAGAAACATGGTTTAACAACACTTACTTTTGCCTGGACCAAATATGTATCTTAAACTTGTCACATTGCATCTTACAAGTTTGTTTCAGTGCCTGTGACTCATTTAACTGCGAGTTCCTTAAAAGCAAGTAGTTTTGTTCATCTTTATGTTTTAGTACCACACACAACATATAGCTAGCTACCTTAGGGCCACTGTAGAATTTAGACATTGTCGGATTTTTAGAGGCACCGCTCCACGTTATTTGAAATAATTTAAATTTTAGTAGCCACATTATGGCTCACTAAAAGATTATTTTTACAATAAAATTATAAAGATATTTATAGTATTATTTTTGAAATTTCGCCATGAGCAGAACATTTTATGATTGGCTCTGATTTCTTTGTAGTCTCAGCCTCCTCATGTACATCCAAGAATTCTTACAAAGTGAAACATTATAAATTACACATTGTTTTCAATGGTCATAAAATTTTAATGGATGTGAACCTTAACAATTAGTGAGGTTGGAGCAGTGCTAATTTTTGTGGACTTAGGTAATTTTGGTATTTTCTCTTTATATTTTTTTTTCAGCTTTTAAACATTGTTAGGTAGACAAATGTCAAATACTATGTTATAGCTGTTTTACTTCAGAGAAAATGACCATGTATTGGAATAAAACTACCACAAAGATACCAATGTCTTAGAGAAGAGGATTAGATGCTAACATGTATTGAAGAACTATTATGTACTAAGAACTCTGTATACATATACCTCTTTTAGTAAGCCTTGCTTCCCAATTGTGTTTATTAGATCTATAATTTTGACCATTTTTGAAGCAAAATCTGCTTTACTACAGAGGACTCTAGATGAATCTGGATCATTTTCTTACTTATTTAATAAATTTCAGTGGCTCCCTATCTACCACAGGGTCATGTTTGAATAATTCTGCCTGCTTCTCAAGGTCCTCGCTGGTATTATTTATTCTTCCTTCCCACATATTTCCAGAGCAATGTGGGTCATTATTTTCAGTGACCTGCAAACATATGATGCTCATTGCCACCTCCAAAGCTTCTTTCTTCTTCTGTCACCTATGAAAATGTCACCAATTCTTTAAGGATCCCTTTCCAGTTCATTATTTAGAAGAGTTCAGGGACCAGAAATGCTATAGAGACTTTGTTATAATGATGTTACTTATAACACAGTAATCCACAAAACATTGATTTAAAACAATGACATTATAATGAAGTTAGTGGACATTTACAGCAAAGGAAGCTCTGAGATTTTATCTCTTTCAAATAAAGCAAAATGTTTGAAGTTGACTACAACTTCAAACTCTTGGAATATAATAGGTGGCATTTTTTTGTAGCAACTTAGGTCAGCAACATAGTTTTTAATCCTCTACTAAACTACTTGAGCATAAGCTTGACAAATGCCATCTTTAAAGTTATCAGATTCTAAAGAATAGTCCACAGTATTTGGATCTTCAGTGTAATCACCTTCATAATAAAATCTTAGACCTGAGAGATAAATAAAGTATTTTCCTTCTTTTTCTTTTCATAAAAGGACACTGCTCTCCAAAAATACTTCATAATTCAAAATAAAACTCATGGAAACTAAACGTAATAGTTCACATTTTCTTTATAAGCAGTACAAGTAAGAATAACTATCAAGTTAAACAATTTTTTTTTAGTTTTGAATAATATTCACTGTTCAGCAGAGGTTTTCACACTATAATTTTATAAAAACAGATAATTATCAAAATTCTTTATGGGAAGTTTCTCATTTAAAGGTTGTTTTAAACACAATTTTTAAAAATATCATTTTATTAAGACTAAAGACAATGGATACCAGATGAAACGTCCCATTCTTAGGGTAAATAGCAAGATACAGTATGCAATTACACATGTAAGAAGGTTAGGTTAGAATCTATTGCTTTTAATCTAAGCTTGTTGATCTGATAAGAATTTTCTCCTATATAATGTAAAGTAACTTTTCAGTCATATAAAATAATAAAATCCAACAAATATTGAGTATTTATTGTACAGAGTCCTTGTGCTAGGCACAGAGTGACCAAAATTAGACATGGTTCCTATCCTCATGGAGCTTTCAGGTTTGTAAAAGACACAGACATAATTGAAACAATCACACTGTAGGATTACAATGTAGATAAGTGCTCCGAAAAAAAGGAAGTGTCCCTAGAAACCCATTTCTGGGACTCTAGGTTTTCCTCTAGGCACCAGGAATGGAATAGCAAAAATAGACATGTTTCTGTCTAAAAGAATTAGATTACAGAACTAGATTACAGTTAGGTTCCTCATGGTATAGGACTATCTTGTATAAGTAAACAAACAAATACATCACTCTAAATTATAGTTGGTCTTGTGGAGAAAACACATTATTAGGTGATGAAGAACAAAAGGAGAGGGGCTGATTTAGATGCAAAGGTAGGTATTTTCATAGGTAATAAACATTTGCTGAGGATTAAGGGGTGAAAAGCATCCATCCATTTAAAGTTGTATTAGGGGCAGACAAAAATATGTTATGAAGGTTCTGAAACAAACAAACAAAAAAAGAAATCTATTTCTTTAAAGATCAGAGTATGCCACTGTAGATGGAACAGAGGTGGGAAGATAAAAAAGAGAGACATGAATTAATGTTGTAAAAAATTAGTAGTCAAATCATAAGAACCACACAAGAAATATCAAGAAGTTTGGATTAGATTCTAAGTGCAATGAGGGAGCATAAAAGGGAATTAAAATGATTTAAAGTTTAAAATATTCCCTTTGGCAATTAAATATACTATGAAAGAAAGAAGTCCAGTTGAACACTACTGCTGTCCTTCAAGGAAGAAGGGAGGGTATATTGTACCAGAGTGCTGGCAGGGAAGACAAAAATAGAGATTTGAGGTATATTTTGAAAGTAGACTCAGTTGGTTGGGGGAAGGTAAGAGGATTAGGAAAAGTCAATTAAGAATGACTCAAAGCTTTTTGGCCTAAGCAACTGAGTGGATACTGTTCACATCTTCTGATCTGGGGAAGTTTGAAAGCAGAACAAATTTGAACTGAGGCTGAGTGAAGTGAAGAGGAATTCAGTTGTAGCTATGTAGATTTTGAGATGCCTGTGAGACAACCTATTTGAAATGTCTAGTGGGCAGTTAGATATGTATATGAGGAGGCATTTGAAATGGGCATAACTGATGGATTCTCAGTCTGTAAATGATATGTAAAGTGAGTATCAGTAAAAGAGGAAATGTAAATAGAAAAAAGAAGAAGATCCAAGGCCAAATTTCAAGGGAAGAAATAAAACTTGCAAAAGAGACTGAGGAGTGGTCAGTGAAATCTGGAACACAAAACATCATGAAAATTTTCAAAAGAGAGTGTTTCAGAAAATGTATTACTAAAAAGTCAAATACTCTTTTGGCTTTTAGTCATTTTTTGATTAATACCTGGGAATATATTTTAAAATATAAATGATAAATCAAAAAAAATCATGTAATAGTAATAATTCATGGATACAGTTGGTAAACTACTTCCATATACTACAATATCTGACTTGATTGCAACAATAAGTACATTTTATTATTGCCTGTAGTATGCACGTAACCACACTGGGACTCTTGGAAACAACTGATATTAAATAATAAATTCAATGTTTATTCAACAAATATTACCAATTCCTGTTATAAGAAACACATCATAGACTTTGTGTATATAGCTGTGAACAAAAAATTCACATCCCTGAACTAACTGAGACAATATCCTTTCCAATGGATATTGAGCCATATTGGTTATAATGAACTGGTAAAATATACTTTTTTAATATATTTTTTCTTTTTTTATTATGTCTATTGGGGTGACATTGGTTAATAAACTTATATAGGTTTCAAGAGTACAATTCAGTAATATGTCATAGTATATTGCATTGTGTGTTCACAGCCAGAAGTTAAATTTCAACAGTTTAGTGGTTACCAGAGGGAAAGTGGGTAGGTAGATAAGGGTAAAGGGGGTCGAATATATCGTGAGAGAAACATACTTTTTAAAAAAAAATCTTAATTACTTACATTTTTAACAGTTCAGTAGTGTTAAGCATATTCACAATATATGAAAGAGATTTACTTTTTGAATTCTTGGAATGTGAGGAATCCAAAAACAACAAAAGTTTCTTAGATTTGAGGACATATTATTTTTAGTAAATCTAATATACAGGGTCATTCTACATCTCTATATGACATATTGAGGAGTCTGTATCTTAAACCTTTTAAAAATTTTAACTATGCTCTGAGATTTCTTAATAATAGCAATGCTTGCTGAGAAGTAAAAAGCATGAAAATCTACTGTTTTTATCTAACCAAGTGTTTATTCATTTGGGCATTGTCCTGATATTCTATCAATTCAGTCATTCAAGCATATGGGTTTTCTGATAACCCATATATATTCTTTCTATTGGTTTTGTGGATAAAGTGTGTTTTAAAACTACTTTTACAAAACAAAGGGTTGTAAGTTTGTGTTCTTTTCAAATGATACAGAAAAAAAAATCTCAATGTATTCAGTAGTGTATACTTTATTTTCTTATCCTCTTTTCTTCCAGAAATTTATTACTGTCTAAAATTATGATGTCATAAAAAATATAGCATCTTACCTGTGAGTCAGATAACATTGGTGTTTGGTGAATTATAAATTATAAATATGTCTGGCACTTAAGAGATTTGTGTGTGGGTGATTCTGACAAGACGTATGTAACATTGACTTTTGTGCCTGAACTCATTCTAATTGGACTTGATTGTATAATCTTGTGTAAGAGCCACTGATCCTTTGAAAAACTGGTTTACATTTGTACTTGTGTTTAGGATAAAATTCTTAATTTAGATTTCTTTGCCTTTCAAGTGACTGTGATGGTCTCTGTGGTTTGTTTGTTTGTTTTTCCCTTCTGTAATTTACATTGGCTATATAACATTTTCTTTTTATGAACTGATTTTCACTGTTGTCATGGCTGAATCATTCTTAAAGCAACTTCAGTTTTACAGAGAGATTTCTAATGTCTTCCCTGGTATTTCATAATGTTAAAGAGGAGCTTAACAATAACCTGAATGGCATGTACAGTTTGCAGTCATTGGTACGTGAGTGCAGATGAATAACTCTGTTATTTACCCTAAAGAAAAAAGAAAAAAGAAAGAAAAATTATATTGAAGCAAGTGTGATCCAAAACAGTTTGATGTAGTACCATTCAATAGGGGGCATTTTGGAAAGCATGGCTTGTCACAATGAGGATAGTCACTACTTATTTTTCATGAGAGAGAGCCAAATATGCTGCATGTTCTACAGTATGGCAGAGCTGTCTACCAACCAAGAACTGTTTCATTGCCCACATGATTTTCTAATGTCCTGTTGGTTACTTATATAGATGAAAAAAATCTGTTTATAATCTGAACCTAGAATCTAACTATATTTTACAATAAGCACAGTGTATTTTTGCATAGTTTTCCCTAAGGTAATTTTTCCAGGAATGCCAGTACTAAGCAAATTGTGGAAAGATTTTATATTGTTTTATCTTGACTTTAACCAAGAGTTGTTTATAATTTTGTAAAATCATGTCCCAGACAGCAACGTCACTTGTGAGATCTGAGTCACCAGTACAACTAATTCAATATACCTACATCAATCTTTATTTGGAACAGTCTGATTTCTGGAATTCTATGTAAAGATGCAAGCATTTCACCATTTCATTTTATTTTTGTGTGCATTCATGACTATTTTCATATTAAAATGCATATTATTTAATTTAAATTTATTTCATTTATTTTTATTTTATAATAAAACAGGATCAGTATTTTGATTTTTAAAATAGTATACATAAGATATTGTATCTAAAATTCATCTAAGATAAAAAAGGAACATTAAAAATGGTTATTGGCTGAACACTAGAGAGAACAATTAACTTTTGACTTCTGAAACTTAAGAGAGAAGGGGAACAGTAGCATTCCCTCTCTAGAGGGCTTTAGATTATGTTAATCTGGACAAATTACAGCATCTTTCCTGCCAACCATTTGAAAGCACTGACTAGTTATACTGGAAAAATGTAAACCAGGAATCTTCTCTTTAGCATCCTTGTGTATATGGTACAATGGTCTATTCCATGATGGTCCTTAGCATGAGAGCCCTGATTACATCTTTTGGATCAGATTGTAGCCTGAAGTAAATGTTATCCTGATATAATGAATAAACATATCATAAGCATAACACTGACCCATTTATTTAGTTTCATCTTTACCCTTGAATTGCGCCTATCCCCTATAGAGCCTGAGAGCCCTGTTGCCTCAGACAAAACAACAATAAAGCCTTTTCTCGTAGATATACATCAAACTTCTTTTCCTAGAAAATTTTAGCATTGATTTGTGAAGCTTGCCATTGGTTGACACTCCCACTATGATCCAACCTGGTACTAGAGCCCAGAAAAATTAAGGTAGACTGTGTGTCCTTAGCTCTTCTGTTACCTACACTACTCTCCCTCTCTCCAAAAACTTTTAAGATCATATGCAAATGTGCCCTCTGAAAGTTGATGATTTTATTATTTTTTGACATAGACTTGGGTTTTCACTGTAGCGATTGAACTTTTAATAATCTGAAATGCATATGATAAAAAGTAACTAACTTTATAAAATTTTGATAGAATCCTAGTCAGAGGCAAGTAAAATTTTAAGTTGCCATAATATGATGGTTTTGTGTACAGAATCTGGACCCAGAATTTTCAGGTTCAAATGCAAGCTCTACCAATGACTAGCTCTGTGACCTTGTTCTAGTTATTTAACTTCTTGGGTCTAGTACAATGGTGATAACAATAGTATTTATCTACTACATAAGATTGTGATGAAGATTCTAAATTAGTTAATCCATAGTAAACACTCAATAAATAATAGTTATCATCTTTAAGATTGTGTTTCTATATTTAAAGATATTCATTTCTACTTGCAAAGACATTTACTTTGTTCAAATGAAAAAAGATCCAAATGCTCTTATGTTCATTCTTAATTTTCTCTTGTGTTTCAGAAAAAGCATGAGTCCTTTCTTTCTCTAAAACACAAGCATGTGAAAATTAAAATACTTTTCTATGACCTCACATACTTAAAAAATGTGTGTTATATCTTCCTTATTGTAAAATGTGAGCCTAGAGGTGCTTTGAGTATGAAAAGCAAAGGTAGTTCCATTTAGGGCTAGATTTAATTCTGATTCAAGTGTGTCCTGGCTTCAGCTATAAATCCAGTGACACTACATTGAATGTTTGCAATTTACAGCAGTGTCCTTTATACTTATTTGAATATTTGTTTCTCCCTGTTGGCAAATAAAATTTCTGCCTCCTATTCACATTGTTACTCTAATATGTCTAATACCTTTTCATTGTCATTCACAACACCACTGATTACCACAGCACCCAAACATCAATTAGTTAATGCTTTATGATGATTATGATGTTGATGTAACCAAAACAGAGGATCCCTTGATTATTGTCTGTCTCTGTGTCAGATCTTCAAGGTATTTCTAAATAGAACAGTAGATCCTCTATTTATATATATTAAAATACTTGACATGAGAATTTAAGAAACTCAGCCACATTTAATCCTTGCTCTTAATAGTTTACATTTATAATTATTTTGCCTTTCTGCTTTTTCTTTCTTTTTTGTTTTTTACAGAACCACTTTGTAGTTTTTATTTCTTGATGATGTTAATGTCTGGATTACAGTTGATAGGTTAGAACAGGGGATTTGATGACAGGTAAAGATGAGATCTGCAGGTATGAAATTCTGTCCTCAGCAGTTTTTCTCTTGTCTCCTGAGTTCCATCATAAGACAGAACCACTTTATAAAGTGTAATATACTTGTTAAATAACACTAGAAATGCACGCTTAAATTTTCAAAAAGCTAGGATAAATTTTCTATCCACGTAGATATAAGTAGCATATATTTTTACATCTACTCAATTCCTGTAGATGCTTTTGCTACATTTCCTAATAGAAAAGAAACAAAGAAACAAAACTTATGAAATCTGCTGCTTCAATTAAAAGCCCCAAATTTTAGAGAAGCTTGTAGCTGTCCATAACTGAGAGGATTCCTTACTCAAAGACTAATGCCATTGCTGTCACATATCATTGTGATTCTCCCTCATAACAGAAGATTCAAACGCGTTAAACAGGTCTCAGCAAATTAGCATTTTTTTGTGATTAATTTTAATTCATCATTTGAATAAGGCAATGTGCCACTACATGTATCATATAGAGAAATTTACCAGTGTCACTTGCTCACAATAAAAAATAATTTATTATAAAATCTCCCTATGATAAAGGAAGCAGGATCTAAAAAAAGGTAGAGTGGAGAAAAGAAAGTAAGAGAGATGGGTGGAAAGAAAATAAATGATAAAGACAAGGAGGCACTGTAATATTTAAATACTAAAAGTGTGTCTATCTTTGTTTGCTTATCATACTTGACAATGCAAATGAATAACAAAGTGGAGAAAGTCACTGTTTGTTAAATTATTATGATTGTGTCAGATAAGCTGTTTGTCTGATGTTTCCTTCTCTGCTAGAAGGCTGGTTTAAAACAAGCATTATTGGTACTGTATATTTGAAATTAATTTAAATAAATAAATTTAAAAAAAACTGTGATACCTGTTCTTCAAAGTTAAAGAAAAACTCCAGCAATTGTGCAATTTCTTCCATTCTGGTAGAGATAAATGTGTTAGTATTTTTTCCCAGTTAATCCTTCTCATTGGATGATAATGTAAGGCTGCAGCAGCATAACTAATATAGGGATTCAAGATATCTGGACAAGCATCTGGCCATTGTCAATACTGTCTGTTCATTTGCATTATCTTGTTATCAGGGGTCTTTCAGATTAAACAAGTTTGCTGCAAGTTAATGCAAAACGAATTACAAACTTGGATCCTTTAAAGCAGTGGTATCAGTCCTTTGTTGCACAAAAGAATTATATGGAAAAGGTATACTTTAAATGCTGATGTCTAGGCACTATTAAAGACAAATTAAATAGGTCTCTTTGGATTTGGGGTCTGGACATGAGTATTTTTTTTAAAGCTTTCCAAGTGATTCAAGAAGTGCAACTGGATTTAAGAAACACTGTTTTACATCTTTTGAGAACTGTAAGTATGCTCAAGTCTTGTCAGATTTTAAACAAATATCAGGTTTCCTAAATTTGAAAAAAGGTAGGGCATTTTCGGTGGCTTGAAGATTGAAACAAAATGTATGTGTTAAAAAGTGAGACATTAAAACCAAAGCAAAAATAAAGAGATTGTGAAAGAAACAACTGTGAACGTATGAAATTGAACTCAATTCAGCAAAGGATTATTTTAGTACCTACTAAATGCAGTAGGTTCTATTTTGATGGAATGATAAAGAGGTAAATAAATAATGCTACTAGATAGGATTACTTTATCTAGAATAGTGGCTGAAATTTATATGCACTTCCTGAACATAGGACGAAATGAGAAGAGTGTGTGTATGTGTATATATATATACATATATCTGTATATATATATGTATATATATATGTGTGTGTGTGTGTGTGTATACATATATATACACATATATATATATAGACATACATATATATATACATATATATATATTTATAATATACATATACATATAATATATATAATACATATAATATATATATACATATAATATACATATATATATATAATGTCATAGGGAATGTAGGCAAGTGTTAAAGAAAACATTTTGGGAACAAGAATCTTAAGCTCTAAAATGAAAAATACTGAAAACTGTGACTATCTTGCACTGAAATGTTTAAATAAAAAGTAGATTTAAATCTGTCTGAAAAAGCTACAGTGTGTTACAGTTTTACCATACTATGATTTTGTTGTGGTTTCTGCTCCTGAGCTTCTTCAAATTCCCCATATTCCCCAATTATTTACTGCTGCCTCCTCATAATTAAGAAAAGAGGAAATTCTGCTTGTTAAGTCTGATTCAGGATTCTGGGTTATGTCCTTCCCTCTGAACTTTATGTGACAGCCCTCAGTACATTTTAGGCGTGAACTAGAACTACCGGGGTTTTATTTTATTGTCCTTCATAGTTACCTAGAAGAATGCTTAAGAAACTAATAGTTTAAAAATTGCTTGAAGAAATTAACCTATAGTTTATTTCATCTATAAATTAAAGTAGCTTTCATAATGTATGTTGGTAAAATTTTAATTGAAGTTAAGGTATTTTTGTCTTCTCTCTTTAAAAACTTCAAAGCATTGTAGATGAATTAGTCTTCATGATGTCTCCGTAGAAAAAAAAGTGTTGATTTTTTTATTATCTTATTATGTGCTTTCTTCTCTTTATTCATTCATGCAAAAAAAATGAGTTACTAATATGTCCCAGAAACTGTGCTAGGTGTTGAAAATGCCAGCATGAAAAAAATATTCTAATGAGAAGAGATAGACTATAAACACATAAGTAAATAGTCAGTTGTAAATAATTCCAATAATTAAAATTAAGGAGGGTTGAGTGGTAGAGAGTCAAAGGTCATAGTTTTAATTGAGATGAACAAAGAAGGCTTTCATGAAAATGTGAGTGTTGGGTATATTCCTGAAGCAGTGAGGAAGCAAAGCAAACCAAACACTTTTCTAGCAAATATTTTAGAGGACTATCTAGAGGAAACAGCAAGTGAGAAGACTTGAGCCAGGAGAATGCTTAATATATTGGATACAGATTAAGGCAGTGAGAAGACTGGAGAATTATAAGCAAGAAGGTATGCATGATGGATGGAACAGGATAATTCTTTTTTTTTAAACATAGTTGTGATAAAAATCAGTTGTCTTTCTTTCTATACTCTGCACCTTGACCTCTGTCTTTATAAGTAGATATTTGAGAAAGACTTAAGAGTTCTCAAAATAAATTGATGAAATCTGAATAAAAGAATTTATATATTGGTCATGGGCCTGTTGAGAAACAAGGCACACTCAGGTAGGATTGCTAAAAGAATTTAAGTAAGGAAATGTTTATAGAGGAGTGGAAACAAAGCAGCTAGTGACAGCAGAAAACATAAGGGGAGAAAATTATGTTACAAGAGTCTAGCAGGAGCTATAGTCAGGCAAAAGGGGCTGCTAACCAGGAACTGTAGTAATGCCCAAACTCTCTCTTCTCCCAGCCTCCCATCTTCTGTCAATGCCTCCCTTTGCCCAATTCACCTGGAACCCAGAAGGCAAGGAGCCCTGGTAACTTACTCTACAGGGTTCAACATCCTCAGGCACAGAGAAGAGTAAAAGTGTATTGAATGTAAGCAAAAGATGCAAATAGAGAAAAAACAACACACTCTATAAGACAGTATTTCATTCACATTTTATTGAGCTTTTAGTCCATAAACAATGGTAATAGTTATAGTTAATAAGAATCACATATATGCATACATTATGATGTGTAAGGAGTCAATAAAATATTCTTCTATTCATTTAAAATTGAAATGCCTATGAAGCTTCAGATTTTTGTATTTTTACTCTAATGCCCTAAAGAAGGGTGTTTGTATATGTATGAACCGTGTGTGTGTGTGTGTGTGTGTGTGTGTGTGTGTGTTGTTGTTGTTGTTGTTAATCTCATAAAACTCTGGCATCTTCATGAATCAGGCCGCAACTGATATGGAGTTATTATATTGTCTTGAGTGTTTGAAGAAATTCCTATTCTGTTCATTTGAGTGATCTCAGACATTACTTGTTGACTTTTATTCCAGACCTTAAGTACTCTTTGGAGGGACTCCAGATGCATACACCTGGGCCTTGCTTTTGTTATGTCACGAGAAGCCATATATCTGATTACCCTGTAACAGAGATCTCCACATATTTCCTACTAACCTTCAAGTTGCCAGATTGTGCTTGAAGTTGTCACAATTCCATTCTCAAAACAATTATTTGGAGGCTGTTGAAAATCAGATATAATGTCTATTGACATATGTTCACAATATTCACTAGCGGGGGTTCTGGTTGACAAGGATTTGAACTAAATTGTATTATATTTTGCACTGTGATTTTAACTAGATAGCATAGAATTTGTCTTAGAAAGAAAGAATCCAGAAGGTTATCTCTTCTCCCAATTCTAAGAATATTCTTCTAATATTTTATAAGGCTCAATGTGAATGTTAACTTAGATAATTTGTCTTTTCATCATGAGAGATTCCCTTGGTGCCTTATTTAAATGATTGTGCAGGATAAAAAAATAAAATGTATTGTTTCTTCAATTATTTTCCAGAGTTAAAAAAGAGCTGAGATGAGAACACATTCCTCCTCCTCATTAACAGGGTCAATATTATTGGTAAATGCCAGGAGTTAGAAATCATCAATAATGCATTAATAGCCACAATGCTTAAGCAGTGGGACTCCCAATTCCCGGGGGTACACTCAAAGGCAGAAAAGAATAGCTAAAGAAGAAAATAGGAATTGAGTGACAATTTAGCCATTATCAATCTGCTTAAAATATTAAAGATGCCAGACATTAAAGAATCCACAGATTATTCGGATCAAAAAGGATTTATTGACAGAAAAGATATAATAGTTTGACTCTCCTGAAAATAGAATTTAGAGTTGGAAAAAAACAAAGACTATTACAAATCTCCTTATTTCCTTAGGGAAGATACTGAGGTTAAAGATTGAGCAACTGGCTACTGCAAAGCCAATTGGTAATAAGCCAATTTTAAAGTTAGCCTTCCTAGAAGCAGACCTGAGAGAGACTGATATGCATGGAATTTACTGAGAGTGTGCTTTCAGACACCTGTAACTGAATGAGGGCTGCAGGGAAGGGGAAGGGCCCAGCAAGAATGTGGTCACAAGCAATTCTAGTTGTGGCCTGATCCATGAAGGTGCCAAAGTATTAAGCACACTGCAGAATTAATCTCACCTTGGGGAAAGCAGCTGGACTTTTGTATACATTGGTCACTGAATGTGGGCCACTTGGAGGTGGTAGATAGTCAATAACTTCCCGAATGAGGTAGCTCTTGGCAGCCTGCTGTGATCCATTTGCCAACTGTGTAACTGTGATCCAGTTACTAACTGTGTAACTGAGGGTGGTACACCAGTCCAGAAATAGAATTCTAGGCAGGGCACCACCAGTATCTTTCATGGAACCTAACTTTGTATTAGGTCTTCAGACTCCTATATACATTCATGTCATGTTGTCTAGAGCTTATTTTTATTTGTTTCTCTTACTGAGTATACCATAACTCAACTTCTTATGCTTTCTCTCTTTCATTCTAATAGTAAAAAAGGTAAGACAACAGACTACCAAATATATGTCCTCCTGCCTCTGTTTCCTTAGCTACTGAGATTTGTGAGAAATGGTGTTCAGCATTCCTGACAATATCAGGGCACTATTTGGGCATGCTGCACTATTCTGTGTCTTTGAATTAGTACGGATTTTAGTATTGTGTCAATAATTATAAATCTGAAATTCACTTTCTTGGCCTAAGTACCCAGTGTCCTACTTTTTTTCTTTAACAGAAGGCACTGAACAAATTATTTAGATCAAATATATCCACTTAAAAAGAACACTTTGAAAATGTAAGGATAATGGAAATAAAAAGCAAGGTCACAAGAAGATTTAGGTGATCACTCACCTTAAATAATAGAAGTCTGTGAATTCATGCTGGCAGACCTAAACAGGTCACCTAATGTGTTGGTTATTTACTGTGCTGGTGGATATGAAACATGACTAAATAAACAGGGTGGAAACTGTATGAGCTCCATCTATATAACAACAGCGAAGAGAACAATTATAAGAGACCCTGGCCGGCTACCGCCACAAAAGCAGTTTTAACCTCAGAGCAATGAGGAGTGAGAGCAAACTACTGCTGAAGTCTGAGTAACACAGGGCATTGAGCCAGGTAAAAACTTTCCCTTTTCAGAGGTCTGTAGACTTTGATCCTTGGACAGATGTGCTGAAGCAGCTAAAACCTTGAAAGGACTAAGCTAACTTCTGCAAGAATAACATAAGACAGTGGAATGAGTTTAAAAGTGATTTAATTGTAGTATATATTAAAGATTAGACAGCAACATATACTAGTAAATATTAAGTTGATGGATTGTCAAAACTTATCTGTGTTATCAAGCATGCATCTTGTCTTAGACATAGTATTGTAAATGATAATTTCTTATTAAGTTCTAAATAACCTTTTGAATTTAGATTTTTTTCTTTATCTTACTGAAAAAAAAATTAAGCCAAATTAAACCTTTAACTCCACTTTTCAAGGCATGACTGGAATCCCTAAATATTTTCAACATTCTCTTTAACAAACTTTTTAACAAATCATTCTAGATAATGGTGGGTAGATGTGTGTGTGTGTGTGTGTGTGTGTGTGTGTGTGTGTGTGTGTTTGAGAGAGAGAGACAGACAGAGAGAGAGAGGAGAGAGAGCATGCACGCATGCAAAGAACTTTTTTGGAAGATTTGTTTACAAAGGTTTTTAGCAGAGGACTAAGAATATTATCTTTCAGCATGAAATCACGCAATGAATCCAACTACTCTGCTTTTTAGAAAACATTTGGACTTGATCTTTGAGTTTACATTACTGGATATTCTCCAGAGAATTTGATAATTCTCTGAAATTTGGAGTCTAGATTTCTTTTTGCCAATAAAGAATGTGTCTGAGAAAATTGTTAATAGCAAATCCAGTGTATCAGGAATTACATCTCAGCCCCTAATAAATTTTTACTAAGGGAATTCAAACTTCTGAGCATCCCTTTCTCTTCTTCTCTCCAACCCCAGTGTTTTTTCCCTTAAATTTCTATAAGCAGGAAAATTCCATTGTATTGAGTAGCAGGGACTGGATATTTTAGACTGCATCCAAATTCAACAACTATCAATCAATAGAACAGTTTGTAAAGGGGTGGGGAAATATCATTCAAGAAAACTACTGCCTGAGTGGACATTGTCAAGTAGATTTGGATGTTTATCTTTGCCAGTCAAAATTTATGCCAGAAATCTCTTGCTACTCAACAAATCTGTACGAAAATTAATTCTGAACACTGAATAAATTCATTCCCAACATCTGGAACATTATTTTCTTTTATTCTTTGTAACATACATAATTAAATCAATAAATTATAATTTAGGTCAGCCTATTCTAAGGAAACTTGATTTAATATCTTTAGAAGAGACCTGTTACTAGTAATTCTGTTCTGCTTTCAAGAATGTCAAAGCTGTATCTAAAGTGGTTTAGAGCACAGCCTGTGATGCTGAGTTGAAAGCCCAGTCCTCACCTGTCACTAGTCATGTGTGAATTTGGGTGAATTGTTGAATCTCTCAAGGTATTGATATTCTATCTATAAAAGGGAATCTAACGATCATAATTACCTCACTGGGCATTAGTGAAGATCTAATGAACTAATGTGAGCAATACCCTCTGCCCTTTTTCTGACACAGTAAGTGCTCAACAAATGATTACTTATTATCATATTTGAAATGGAAGTCAAACAATATTTTTACTATATACTGCTCTGTTACCAAAATGTGACTATATAACTAAAGTTGAATGGAAATATTCCTATCAATGAAGACTTAACATTTCTAGAATATAAAGCTGATTCTACTTCCTTGCATAAGATCCTTCAGTGATTCCCCATGGTCTTGCTGACAGTATGTAAACCTCTTGTCACAATACATAAATTCTATTATCCCCTTTTACCTCCTTGCTCCACATTTCCTCAGTTTTATCTACTACCACACAGGCTTTAATAAATACAACTCTCATCAAAAGTACTCACATTCTTGAATATGCTATGTCATTCATGCCCCTGAGCCTTGGCTTACATCCTAATCTCTGTGTGGAAGACCTTCTCTTTGCCTTCCTTTGTGCTCTTGGCAAACTTGTGTTCTTCCTTCATGACATAGCTCAAGCACCTTTTCTTCTAAATAGTCTTTGCTGACACTTTCCATTTCCTAAGCAAAAGTAATCACTCTTTCCTTTCTACTAGATTCAATTACCATACATAGATTAAAAGCATGTATTTACATGTCTGCCTCATTAAGCTATGAGTTTACTGATGGCAGGCATGGACTTTGTCCTGTTTGTTATCATTCTAGCATAGAACACTGACCTTGACTTGTGTACTTGCTCACTAATATTTATTTTAATGAATAAATTGACTAAATATATTCATTGAAATTGTAACTAATTCTTATCACCTATTGCTTGACCCTGATCCACATTGTCATTGCCTCCAAGCTGGTTTCTCTGCATCTACCTGATTTTCTTTTTCTTTTTCTTCTTCTTCTTCTTCTTATTTTTTATGGTGACATTGGTTAATGAAATCCAATAAGTTTCAGCTGTACACTTTAACAGTAAAGCATACATACACACACACACACACATACACACACACATATATATGCATACATATACATATACATATACATACACATACATATACATATATACATATATATATATATATATATATATATATATATATATTTACACTGTGTTCACCTCCCATAGTTAGATTTCTTTTTGTCACCACCTTTACCTCATCTACCTACCCCCTCCTCCCCCACCCCTAAACTTTTGATAACCATTTGACTATTAGTCCATGTCCATGAGTCTCTGCTTGTCCTGTTCATTAGCTGCTTTTAGGTTTATATCCCACATATAAGTGATATCATGTGATTTTCTACTTTTTAAGTCTGGTTTATTTTACTTAGCCTGATTATCTCAAGGTCCATCCATGTTGTTACAAATGTCAGTATTTCATCTCTTCTTATGCCTGAGTAATAGTCCATTGTATATATGTGCCACAGCTTCTTTAGCCAATCATCTATCATAGGACATTTCAGTTGCTTCCATGTCTTTGCCACTGTGAATAATACTGCTAGGAACATCAGTATGCAAATATCTTTTTGGATATGAGTTTTCAAGTCTTTGAGGTAAATACCCAGTAGAGAGATTGCTGTATCATATGGTAGATCAATTCTTAGTGTTTTGAGAAACTTCCATACTGTTTTTCCATAGTTTATTCCCAGAAAAACACCCAAATTGATACTCAATACCCTACAATGGTCTCGCATCACTTTCAAAGTAAAACTCAAAGTCCTTCCAATGTCCTAAAGGCAACAGTGATCAGGACCACATTGCCTCCCTAACCTCTTACTTTTCTACTATAGAGACTTCTCATAGAAAGCATCATAAATTTATGCATTCCCTCTGACTTTCATCCTTTACCACTAGACTCCATTTCATTCCTTGAACACACTAAGCATGCTCTTGCTTCAGGACCTTTGCACTTAATAGTTCTTCCTGCCTGACAAGCTCTCCACTTACCTATCTGCACAGTTCCTTCCTTCACTTTGTTTGTATCTCTTCTCTGATATCTATTTACCTTAGAACCCTCTCTGGTCACTCCATAGAAACATATCCCAGCTCTCCCAATCCCATCAAGTCCTTCTTTTATACTTTTCTTCCTTGCACTCATCTCCATCTTATTTATATGCAATATATTTACTTCGAAATTTGTTTATTTCTTGTCTTTTCCATTTGTATATAAGCAATTGATAACTAGGAGTTTAATAAATTAACATTACATTTAACATTATGCCCTTTATAAAATAATATACTCTTCTTCCTGGTTTATGAATAGTTTTGGTTCACCTTCTGCCATCCTTATTGCTTTTCTTTCCTTAACAGTGAAATTTTAGAATGGGACAAAACTGAGAAATATATGTAAGCTGAGGAGCCATACTTAAGAGATTATTCTCTTTATAGCATGAAGGTGGGGGCCTTAGGAAACTTTATAAAGTAATAAATAGGTCTTTGATCCTCAGTTTTTCATTCCCACATATATTACCTTCCCCATTCTCATTTAAAGTAGTCAGTACTTTGCATTCTTTCTCCTCAGTTTGGAATTCTTAGTAACCATCTCCCCATTCTGATCACCGACCCTTTTCTTCTACATTAAATACTCTCAAGGAAGGGCTTTTTGCTTTCTTCCTACTCTAGAGACTTCTCCTAGGAAGCATCAGAAACACATACATGCTAAATCCTGAGAGGATTTGAATTTTGCCAAAGATTAAAGTCTAAAAATAGAAAACTGAAATTCTACTGTGGATTATGAAACATCAGCAGGAATGAACAGAAGCTAAAATTTTTTTATATTAGTTTCAACAACCTTGAAATCACTCTTCTGAGAGGTCATCTCCTCAGTGCTAGATACAAAGCAAAACAGAAAACTAATTAACCTTCTCCAGAGTTGAGATCTAGCTTTTATCTAAAATTTCTAGTTTAATCTAAAACTAGGAGTGTAACAAACATATAGTGAGCACTGTGAACACATGAATTATGTCTTTACTTTAGTTAAATATTTTTGTGGCTTAGTGGAAATCTAATAAACTTTAAAGGAGAATTTTATAAGTTTTCTACAATTATGATTTTATTTACTAAGTTCCTTGGCTTTACAGCTTCCTTGCTATTTTCTCCATGCTTTTCATATCTTTTCCTGATTCAGAATTCCTGTCAATTATTTTACATATGTAGACCATAATAAAATGACACCTTTTTCATAAGGCAATGAAGGCATTTTTATTGAACTTTTAAAAGCGCTTTCATATAGTTACCCAACTTTCTTTTGGCCCTCATTTAGGGAAGTTAAGTGATTTTTCCAAGGGCACAAAGCTGGTTAATCACAAAAGATGGATGAATCACACCCAAAATCATAAGGGAGGATTTGGTGCTGCATTATCCTCACATGCAAGAATGATGTTACCAACCTACTATTGTCAGCACTCACACTTTGAGTTGTTTCAATGACAATAATTAATTTGCTTTGATCTACCTACAAATTCTTAGTTTCATTCAGGCCTTACAGAATTTTTTAAAATATATTTAATTAATTATATAAGATATAGCAATTACATAAGGCCCAGAAGTAGTTAAGTGTTTTGAATGCCTGCAATAAGATTATCTAACCAGCTCCTTTAAACAGAGGCCCGGCATGCTGAGCAGCAATCAACATAGCACCATATAATTAGTTCCAGTGTTCAGTGTTGCAAGAGCCTAAAAAAATTTAACTATACTACAAATATATAATAAGGCAGCCCTTTCTAGAAAATATTTTTAAAACATGTCCTTCTTGGTATGAAATATCTTGGTGAGAAGTAAACAAAAAGTCTTTAGCAAAGAAATAAAAAAGCAATGATCATTGATCACATATAACAGAGATCACTTTGCCTATGCAGTATTGCAGGTTTTGTTCTGTGTAAATTATGAGTCCACGTGAATGTCTTTTAAGCATTGTGTATTTTTAAGGTGTGTTCCCTGAATTTTTAAGCTAAAATCCTAGCTGTGAAAATAATTAATTTTACTTGGGAAATTTCATCAGATTATATATTGGGTTAAGACAACATGAATACTTTAGCCTGAGTTAAGATAAATATAAATACTCTGTATGAACAAAAACAAACAATGCAGAAGAGAAAAGAGAAAGGAAATAGAAAGAGATATAAATGAAAGTAGATGAGAGTAAATTTTCTTGGAAACGTGAGCTTCACATCTATCTGTAAGAGGTTACAGAGTAATGTTATCAAAGGATAAGTCAGTCCTCTTGAAATATTTTCCTATAGTAAAGTTACACAAAGAAAAATAGTATCTGTATGCATGTGGAGTGGGAGTGGCCATAAACAATTTAAGAAAATGAAACAGTCTACTAGCCCTAAGGACCAACTGTAATAAAATCTTGGCACTCATAGATCTAACATCTGTGATTTTGACTATTGCAGAGTGACCTAGGTCTTGGGAAATCTAGAAAAGGAAGAACAAATGAGGCCTAAAGTCAGCATAAAGAAAGAAATAATCTAAATTAGAGTAGAAATAAATGAAATTGAAAACAAAAAATGAATAAGTACAACAAAGAGATGGTTCCTTCAGGAGGTTAATAAAATTGACAAACCTCAGCTAGGCTCACTAAAGAAAAAAGACAAAAGACACAAATAAACAAAATCAGGGATGAAAGAGGGGAAATTATGACTGATATCACAGAAATATAAAGGATTATAGAAGAATACTATGAAAAAGTATATAACACCAAATTTCAAAACCTAGAAGAAATGGATAAATACTTAGAAAAATACAATCTTCCTAGACTGAATCAAGAAGATCTGGAAAATTTAATAGACCAATCAGCAGTATGGCAATTGAAACAATCATCAATAACCTACCAAATAGTAAAGTCCAGGAACAGATGGCTTCACCAGTGAATTCTACCAAACATTCCAGAAGATTTAATACTTATTCTCCTCAAACTCTTCCAAAAAATCAAAGAGGATGCCATACTTCCCAACTCATCTTATGAGGCCAATATTACTCTGAAACCAAAACTTGGTAAAGATAACACAAAAAAAGAAAACTACAGACCAATATCTCTCATGAACACAGATGCAAAAATCCTAAATAAGATACTAGTGAACTAAATACAGCAACATATTAAACAGATTATACACCACAATCAAGCAGGCTTCAACCCATGGGCACAGGGATGGTTCAACATACACAAGGTGATTAATGTGAGCACTGCATAAACAAATTAAAACTAAGAATCATATGATCATATCAATAGATGCAGAAAAAGCCTTCTAAAAGATACAGTATCCATTTATGACCAAAATACTTAACAATATCAGTGTAGAAGGAAAGTACCTTAACATAATAAAGGCCATATATGAGAAATCCTCAGCCAACATTATTCCTAATGGTGAAAAACTAAAAACCTCCCCTCTAAGATTAGGAACAAGGCAAGGCTGTCTACTGTCGCCACTGTTATTCTATAAAACAATGCATATCCTAGCAAGTGCAATCAGGCAAGAGAAAGATATAAAACTCACCCAAATAGGAAACAAAGAAGTCAAACTGTCACTATTTGTGGATGACATGATTTTCTATTTAGAAAATGCTGAAGACTCCACAAGAACACTATTAGAAACAATAAGCAAATACAGTAAAGTCTCTTGATACAAAATCAATGTTCAAAAATCCATAGCTTTCCTATACTCTAATAATGAAGTGTAAGAAAAAGAAGTGGAAAAATAATTCCTTTTGCAATTGCAACAAAAAGGATAAAATACCTAGGAATAAATTTATTGAAACATGTAAAGGACCTATATAATTGAAAACTACAAAATGCTATTAAAAGAAATCAAAGAAGATACAAATAAATGGAAAGATATTCCATGTTCTTGAATTGGAAGAATCAACACAGTTAAAATGACTGTATTACCTAAAGCATTATAAAGATTTAATGCAATCTCCATCAAAATTCCATTGGCATTTTTTAAAGAAATAGAGCAAAAAAAAATCATCAGATTTTTATGGAAACACAAAAGAGCCTGAATTACCAAAGCTATCCTGAGAAAAAAGAATGAGGTTAGAGGCATCACTCTACTTGACTTCAAATTATACTATAAAGCAACAGTAATCAAAACAGCATGGTATTGGCAGCAAAACAGACACATGGACCAGTGAAACAGAATCAAAAGTCCAGAAGTAAATCCGTATTTATACAGGCAAATAATTTTCAACAAAAATGCCAAAAACATATAGTAGATAAAGGAAAGCCTCTTCCATAAATGGTGCTGGGAAAACTGGAAGACCACCTGCAAAAGAGTGAAACTGAACTGTTGTCTATCACCACACACCAAAATTAACTCCAAATGGATAACGGACCTAAATATAAGACCTGAAACAATAAATTGCACAAAAGAAAACACAGGAATGACACTCAAGGACCTTGGACTTAAAGATTTTATGAATTTGATCTCAAAGGCAGGTAAAGTAAAAGCAAAAATAAGTGAATGGGATTACATCAAACTAAAAAGCTTCTGCTCAATAAAAGAAATCATCAACAAGGTAAAGAGACAACCATCTCAATGGGAAAATATATTTGCAAGCAACACCTCTGATAAGGGCCTCATATCTAAAATATACAAAGAACTCATATGACTCAATAACAACAAAAAAAAACAAATGATCCAATCAAAAAATGGGCAGAGGACCTAACCAGACACTATTCCCTAGAGGACATACGAATGGCCTACAAACATATGAAAAGATGCTCAACATCACCTGTTAGAATAGCTATAACCAACTGGACAAGTAATAGCAAATGCTGGAGAGGATGTGGAGAAAAAGGAATCCTCATACACTACTGGCGGCACTGCAAATTTGTACAGCCACTACGGAAAACAGTATAGAGGTTCCTCAAAAAACTCAGAATTGATCGACCATATGAGCCAGCAATCCCACTACTGGGTCTTTACCCCAAAGTCTTGAACCCATATCCAAAAAGATATTTGCACACCGATGTTCACAGTAGCATTACTCACTGTGGCCAGGACATGGAAGTAACCAAAGTGTCCTATGATAGATGATTGGCTAAAGAAGCTGTGGCCCATATATACAATAGATTATTACTCAGCCGTAAAAAAAGATGAAATACTGCCATTTGCGACAACCAGCATGGACCTCAAGATAAGTATGCTAAGCAAAATAAGTCAGACTGAAAAAGTAGAAAATCACATGATATCACTTATATGTGAGATTTAAACCTAAAAACAGCAAATGAACAGGACAAACAGAGATTCAGGGACATGGACAATGGACTAATGGTTACCAGAGGATAAGGAGTGTGGGAAGAGGGGAGAAGTAGATGAGGTAAAGGGGGTCAAATATAGGGGGTAGAGGGATGGTGAAGTGGGTAAAGGGGATCAAATATGTGGTAGCTGAAGGAAACTGGACTTGGGTGGTAATCAAACAATAGAACATACTGATGTTAAATTATAATGCACATCTGAATATTGTAAAATTGTATTAACCAATGTTACTCCAATAAACTTAATACAAGAAAAAAAAAGAAAAAAAGAAAAGCCCAGAGAGGATAAACAATATTGTTTTTGCGTTTCTGAGAGTTTTTATAGAAAGCATACTCTCTGAAGAGCAAACATTTAATATATTTTATATTAAGATGATAAAGGCAATAAATTATTTCAATGAGGAAAAGTTTTATATGCTCAAAATATAAAAAAAATATAAAGTACTCAATTGATTAAAAATTACATATATCCGCCTTGATGATTCACAGACACTATATTTTCCTGTAGCAACGTCTATGAGACTGGCATAGAATCATTTTGTTAATTTTTAGTTTTCTATTAGAGTTGACATTAAATAATATTTAAAATTAGTTTCAGGTGTGCACAATAGTGGTAGACATTTCTATATTTATGAAGCGATTCCTTTGATTAGTCTAGTTCCCACCTGACACTACACAGTTATACCATATTATTGACTATATTCCCTATACTGTACTTCACACTCCCAAGATAATTTCATAACTATCAATTTTTACTTTTTTAAAATATTTATTTATTTATTTTAATTATTTTTAAATATACAGTACATTGTTTAGTACATTTATATAGTTTATAAAATGATCCCCCTAACTGCACCTTCTCTCCTCTGGTTTTCCACCTAGCTAATATATTAATGCTAACTACATTCCCTATGCCATGCTCCCCATCCTCATGATCATCTATCAACTACTAATTTGTATTTCTTTAACTGTTCACCCCATTCTCCCGCCCCTCCCCCAAGTCTCCTCCTCTCTGTCCATCACCAAATTGTCCAGTTTATTTGTGAGTCTGTTTTCGATAAGTTTGTTCTTTTTGTTCCTTAGATTCTGCATATAAGTGAAATCATATGGTATTTATCTTTCTTTCTGACTTATTTCACTCAGCATAATAAACTCTAGGTTCATCCATGTCATTGCAAATGGTAGGATTTCATTTTTTAATGGCTGAGTAATATTCCATTGTATATATGAACCAGAACTTTTTTACCCAATCATCTGTTAGTGGACATTTAGGTTGTTTCCATATCTTGGCTACTGTAAATTGTGCTGCTATGAATATTGGTGTGTATAGATCTATACGAATCATTGTTTTGATTTTCTTGGGATAAATACCCAGAAGTGCAATCACTAGGTCAAAAAGTATATTCATTTTTAATTTTTTGAGAAGCCTCCAGACTGTTTCCATAGTGGTTGTACCAATTTGCAATCACATCAACAACATATGAGGGTTCCTTTTTCCCCGTATCCTTGCTAACACGTATTTTTTGATTTATTGATGATAGCCATTCTGACAGGTGTGAGGTGATATCTCATTGTGGTTTTAATTTGCATTTCTCTGATAATTAGTGACCTTGAGCACCTTTTCATATGTCTATTATCCACCTGTATTTCCTCTTTGGAGAAGTATCTGTTCAGGTCCTCCACCCATTTTTTAATTGAATTATTTGCTTTTTTTGTTATTATGTTGTATAAGTTCTTTATAAATTCTGGATATTAATCTCTTATCAGATGTGTCATACACAAATATCTTCTCCCATTCAGTAGGTTATCTCTTCGTTTTGTTGATGGTTTCCTTTGCTCTACAAAAAAATTTAGTGTGATGTAGTCCCATTTGTTTATTTTTTCTTTTGTTTCCCTTACCAGGGAGATATATCTAGAAATAAATCACTGTTAGTAATATCAAATAGTTACTGCCTATGTTTTCTTCTAGAAGTTTTATGGTTTGGGATCTTACATTTAAGTTTAATCTATTTTGAGTCTGTTCTTGTATATGGTGTAAGAAGGTAGTCCAGTTTCTTTCTTTTTTCTTTTCCTTTTTTTTTTTTTTTTGGCATGTATCTGTCCAATTTTCCCAACACCGTTTTGAAGAGACTATCTTTACTCCATTGTATATTCTTACATCCTTTGTTATATATTAAGTAGCATATAAGCGTAAATTTATTTCTGGGCTCTCTATTCTTTTCCATTGATCAATGTATCTGTTTTTATGACAGGACCACACTGTTTTGATTAATGTAGTCTTGTAGTATAGTTTGATATCAGGTAATGTGATACCTCCAACTTTGTTCTTTCTCAAGATTGCCGTGGCTTTTTGGGGTCTTTTATGGTTTCATATAAATTTTAGGATTATTTGTTCTAGGTCTCTGAAAAATTCCATTGGTATTTTGATAGGGATTGCATTGAATCTATAGATTGCTTTGAGTACTGTGACCATTTTAACAATGCTGATTCTTCCTATGCATGAACACAATATATGCTTCCATTTATTTGTATCTTCTTCAATTTCTTTTTTCAATGACTTATACTTTTCTGAGAACAAGTCTGTTATCTCCTTGGATAATTTGATTCCCAGGTATTTTATAGGTTTTAATGCAATTATAAGTGGGATTGTTTTCTTAATTTCTCTTTCTGAAAGTTTATCATTGATGTATAAAAATGCCACTGACTTCTGAATATTTATTTTGTAACCTGAAACTTTACTGAATTCATCGATCTGTTCTAACAGTTTTTTTGTGGGATCTTTAGTGTTCTCTATATATAGTATCATGTCATCGGCAAATAATGAGTTTTACTTCTTCCTTTCCAATTTAGATAACTTTTATTTCTCTTTCTTGTCTGATTGCTGTAGCTAAGACTTCCAAAACAATGTTGAAGAGGAAAGGTGAAAGTGGGCATCTTTGTTTTGTTCCTGATCTTAAGGAAAATGCTTTTAGCTTTTCCCCATTGAGTGTGATATTAGATGTAGGTTCGTCCTATATGGCCTTTATTACGTTGAGGTATGTTCCTTCTATTCCCATTTTGCTGAGAATTTTAATCAGAAATAGAGGCTGGATTTTTTCAAACACTCTTTTTGCACTATTGATAGGATATGATTTTTATCTTTTGATGTGTTAATGTAGTGTATCGCATTAATTGATTTGTAGATATTGCACCAGACTTGTATCCTGGGAATGAATCCACTTGATCATGGTATATGATTTTTTAAAAGTATGATCAATTTGGTTTGCTAATTTTTTTGAGGATTTTTGCATCTATGTTCTTCAGGGATATATATATATATTGTAATGTCATTGTCTGTTTTTAAAATCAGGGTAATGGTAACCTTGTGGAATTCTCTTGGAAGCCTTTCTTCCTCTTGAATTTTTTTGAATATTTCGAGAAGAAAACATGTTAATTCTTCTTCAAATATTTGGCAAAATTTTCCTGTGAAGACATTTGGTCTGGGACTTTTGCGTATTGGGAGTTTATTATTATTATTTATTATTATTATTATTATTATTATTAATTCGATTTCATTAGTAGTAATTGGTTGGTTCAGATTTTCTGTTTCTTCTTGACTCAGTCTGGGAAGATTTTGTTTCTAGGAATGTACCCATTTTTCCAGATTATCCATTTGTTGACATATAATTGCTTGTAGTATTTTCTTATAATCTTTTGTATTTCTGTGGAGCTGGCTGTTACTTCTCTTTTATTTCTGATTTTACTTATATGAGTCCTTTATCTCTCTTTTTTTTCAATGAATCTGCTTAAAGGTTTATCAATTTTACTTAACTTGTCAAAGAACCAGTTCTTGGTTTCATTGACTTTTTGTAATTTTTGTAGACTCTATTTTTTTTTTTTATTTCCACTCTGATTGTTTATTCTTTTCTTTCTTCTACTTACTTTGGGCTTTGTTTGCTGTTCTTTTTCTAGTTTTTTTTTTTTTAGGCAATAAGTTAGATTGTTTATTTAAGACTTTTTTGTTGCTGTTATTGAGGTAGGCCTGTAGTGCTATGAATTTCTCTCTTTGAACTGCTTTTGCTGTGTCCCACAGGTTTGGGGTCATCGTGCTTTTATTTTCATTTGCCTCAAATTATCTTTTGATTTCTTTCTGATCTCATTGGTAACTCATTCATTGTTTAGTAGCATGTTATTTAGCCTTCATGTGTTTGTATATTTTTCAGTTTTTTCTTGTACTTGCTTTCTAGTTTCATACCATGTGGTTGGAGAAGACACATAACATGATTTCAATCTTCTTAAATTTACTGAGATTTTTTTTATGGCCTAATGTGTGGTCCCTCTGGAAAATGTTCCATGTGCACTTGAGAAGAATGTATAGTCTGTTGCTTTGGGGTGAAGTGCTCTAAAAATATCAGTTAAATCCATCTGTTCTAGAGTATCCTTTCAGGCTGCCATTCCCTTGTTGATATTCTGTCTGGAAGATCTGTGCATTAGTATCAATGGGGTGTTAAAATCTTCTACTATTACTGTCAATCTCTCTCGTTATGTCTGACAATATTTGCTTTATATATTTAGGTGCTCATATGTTGGGTGTATAAATGTTTACTAGTATTGTATCCTCTTGTTAGATTGATCCCTTTATCATTCTATAGTGCCCTTATCTCTTATAGCTTTTGTTTTAAAGTACATTTTGTCTGATAAAAGTATTGCTACTCCATCTTTTTTTTTCACTTCCATTTTCATAAAATATTTTTTTCTATTCCTTAACTTTCAGTCTGTGCATGTCTTTTGAAGTGGGTCTCTTAGAGACAGTATATGTATAGGTCTTATTTTCTTTATCCATTCAACTACACTATATTTTTTTGGTTGGAGAATTTAAGTGATTATTGATAACTACATAGTTATTTCCATTTTATAATTCCTATTTATGTTTTTTAACCTTTCTTTTTTTCCCAGCTTTATTGAAATATAATAGACTGTTGCTCATATTTACATTGTACGATTCAATGGGTTGTTTTTTCAATCATAGTTGGCATACAATAACATACCAGTTTCAGATGTACAGCATAGTGATCAGAGATCCACATAACTCGCAAAGTGATCACCCCACTAAATCTAGTACTCATATTTTCTCTTATGTATTTATTACATTATTAAACATCTTCCCCATGCTATACTCAACATCTCCATGTCTATTCTATAACTATTCATTTGCACTTCTTAATCCCTTTGCCATTTTTTGCCATCCCCCCAACCCTCCTCCCATCTAGTAGCCCTCAAAATATTCTCTGTATCTATGAGTTTATTTCCACTTTTGTTGTTGTAGTTTATTTTCTTCTTTAGACTCCACATGTACGTGAAATCATGCACTGACTTTCTCTACCCAACCTATTTCATTCAGCTCAATACTCTCTAGATCCATCAAAGCAATATCTTTTTCCATCACCTTCTTTTTAGCCTGTGTGTGTCTTTTAATCTGAAGCGAGTTTCTTGTAGGCAGCATATGTAGGGGTCTTGTTTTCTTATCCATTCAACCATTCTATCCTTTGGTTAGAGACCTTTCTTCTTTTCCATTTGAGGTACTCATTGATAGGAATGTAGTGATTATCACTCTTTATTCATGTTTTCGATACATGTTTGTTCTTAAAGACGTCCCTCCAACATTTCCTGTAATACTGGCTTGGTGTTGATAAATTTCTTTAGCTTGTCTGGGAAACTCTTTATCTATCCTTCAACTCTAAATGATAGCTTTGCTGGATAAAGTATTCTTGGTTGTAGTCCTGAGTTTTCATTATGTTAAAGATTTTGTGTCAAGCCCACTGACCTACAAACTTTCTTTTGACAAGTCAACTGCCAGTCTTATGGGTGCTTCCTTGTAGGTAACTAACTGCTTTTCTCTTGCAGTTTTTAAAATTCTCTCTTTGAATTTAAACTTTAGCAGTTCAACTATGATGTATCTTGTTGTGGACCTCTTTGGGTTCCTCTTTCCTGGGACTCTCTGAGCTTCCTTGTGTTGTATGTCTATTTCCTTCACCAAATTAGGGAAGTTTCCCATCATTTTTTTCTTTGAATAGCTCTTCAACGTCTTGTTTTCCTTCAGTTAGCCCTATGACATGAATATTTTTACATTTAATTGTGTACCACAGTCTTCTTAAATTATTGCTATAGTCTTGGCTTCTTTTCTCTTGCCATTCTGATTGAGTGTCCCTGGCTTCCCTATCCTCTATATTGGTGATTTGATCCTCTTCTTTATGCACTCTGTTTATTTCATCTAATATACTCTTTATTTCAGGAAATTTGTTTCTGACTGGTTCTTCTTTTCAAATATTTCTGACTAGTTCTTCTTAACAATTTCTATTTCTATTTTTATGTTTTCTATCTCTTTGCTAAAGTTCTCACTGAATTCATCTACACTTCCCATAAGTTCATTGAGCATCTTTATAACCAGTGTTTTGAACTCTGCATCTGTAAGACTGCTTGACTCTATTATTCATGGATTTCTGTTCTGTTCTCTCTTACGTATTTATTACGACATTACGGATGGTTTCTGCTTCTTCATCTTCCCATTTTGGCTGCCTTTCTGTGTCTTTTTTCTATATACAAAGCAAAGCTCCTAAGTCTCCAGGTCTTATGAATGAGGCACAGTCCTGAAAGGGGTTCAGCTACAGACCAAGTTTAGCCCTAGCCTGTGCCCTTTGGGGCCACCTGTCAAGATTCAGCAAGCAAACCACAGATGCTGTGCTTTTAGTTGCCTCAGAAACTGAGATCAGCTGCCACCAGTGTGAGTCTTGGCACTGCTCAGCAAGGAGCACCAGACTCTCAGAGGACCCACCTGGATGTGACTTGAGTGGGGCTGCAAGTTGGGGCAAGCCAAGTTTCAGGGAATTCTCTGGGTCGTGTGACCTCTGTTATCCAGTTTGTAGATGTCCCATCTATGGCAGCGCTGCTTCCCCACACTGGTAGCAGTGAGGGCTCAACAAAGGATTAATGGATACTGGTGGTACTTCTGCCCAGGAGAGATCCTTACCTTCAGCCATCACTCCAACAACTCAGTGTTCCCCTGTAAGTCCTTAGTGTTACCTCGGGCAGCTGACTTAGTGCTGGTTCTCAGAGTGAGCAGGTCCATCACCACACAAGCCTGCTTGTGGACCCAGCCCCTTAAGAGGTGTCTGCAGCTGCCAGTTGCCAGTTCCATAGCCTTTGTCCCACTCAGCCACTCGAGACTAGGAAGCCTTGCATCCTCACCCCCTCCTGCCTTTTCAGTTGCAGGTTGATTAATTATTTCTCTCCCTACTTGTAGTGCTGCTATTCATCTAGATCTTAGGTGACTTCCCTTGCTGTTTGCTCCATATTTCTGTCATAACTTTGATTTGATTGTAAGAGGACGAACAAAGCCTCTGTCATCTATGCCATTTTTTCCCATCTCTTCAGCCTTCTTGTTAAACAAATTTTTTTAACATTTTTTTTTGTAAGAATGGCTTGGTGGTGATGAATTCCTTTATACTTTTCCTGTCTGACAAGCTCTTTTCTCATCTTCAATTAATTGATAGCCTTGCTGGGTATAGTAGTCTGGATTATACATCTTTGTTTTTCATCACTTTAAATATTTTGTGCCAATCCCTTCTGGCTTGTAAAGTTTCTGTTTGAAAATCAGCCAACAATCTAATGGGACTTCCCTTATAAGTTTCTAGCTGCCTTTCTCTTGTTGCTTTTAAGATTCTTTTTTGGTCTTTAACCTTCATCATTTTAATTATAATGTGTGTTGGTGTGGGCCTCTTTAGGCTCATCTTATTTGGAACTCTCTGCACTTCCTGGACTTGTATGTCTATTTCCCTTGCCACATTAGAGATGTTTTTAGTTATTATTTCCCAAAATAGGTTTTCCATCCCTTGTTCTCTCTCTTCTCCTTCTGATACCTCTATGATGTGAATGCTGTTATACCTGATGCTGTCCCAGTGGTCTGTTAAACTTTCCTCACTTTTTTAAATTTTTTCTTTCCACTGTTTTGATTGGGTGTTTTCTGCTACTTTGTCTTCTAAATTACTGATTTGATCTCTGTTTCATTTAATCTACTGTTTGTTCCTTTTTGTATTTTTTTTCATTTCAGTTATTCTGTTCTTTATTTCTGACTTTTTTATGGTTTCTATGTTTTGTTTTAGGCTTACTATCTCTTTGTTGAAGTTCTCACTGAGATTATCTATTATTCCTCTATATTCTTTGAGCATTCTTATAACCCATATCGTTAACTCTGTATCTCATAGGTTGCTTGTCTCCATTTCATTTAGTTCTTTTTCTGGAGTTTTCTCCTATTCTTTCATGTGTGATATGTTTCTTTGTTTCTTTATTAGGGGTACCTCTCTATGATTGTTTTTACGTATTAGATGTACATTTGCTACATCTCTCAGCCTTGTCTGTGTGGCCTGATGTAGTAGATGCCCTGTGGGCCCAGTTGCACAGCCTCTCTGATTACCTGTGCTGGGTACTCCAGTTGTGTCCCTTGTGTGGGTTGTGTGTCCTCTCCTCCTGTAGCTAAGGATTGATTGTTATTAGCACATTAGTAAGTGGGTTTGACTCAAGCTGACTGGAAATGAAGATTAGCCCTGTCCACAGAGTATGAGCTGCTGTGTGGTAGCTGACCTCATGGAGTGGGACTCCCCTCAGTAGGCTCCTGTGCCTGTCGAGACCACCCTTTGGGTGTGTTGTTTGTGATGCTAATCAGGTGGTACTCTGTTGCGGTCAAAGGGCAGCCTCTGGACATATTTTTTTCTGGGGCTTTTTGGGAGCAGTTCCTGTGTAGGCCAAGGTCTGACACTGCTTGTGACCTTCCCAAGGTTCTTGATAGGAACTACAAAACTATCCATAGATAGCCTCTGCCTGTGCTGGACATGTGGGAGAGGACACACTGGGAACTGAGGCTGGCTGCCACCACTACTGGGCCTGGGACAACTTAGCTAAAGTTTCAGGGTACCCTAAATCTTGAGGCTGACTGCTGGTTGCCCATACGGCTCAGCAGCTGAGTGAGCCTCAGGTGGTACATGAGTTGGGTGAAATGGGGTCATAGGAGGTCATCAGATTGGGGCAAGTCATGTTCCTCAGGTTAAGACAGATTCAAATTGCATGGTAGTTCTGAGCCTTTGGCCACTTGCAAAAGTCTGTGATCATACTGAGGCTAACCACCGCCCTCCTCAAGACTGCTGCCCTCCTAGATTTTTTAAAGAAATACTGCAGCTTGGCCAGGGCTGGTTGCTAGCCACAAGAATCTTGTTAATTGTTGTTTAAAGAGCCACCTGCTGAGAGGGCAGGGTGGGGCTGGTTGCCTAACCTGAATATGCCTCCAGCAATTTATGAGTTGGGTAGGTCAGGGTCCCAGATGAAGTGACCTGATCTTACCAGTCCAATGCAGATTCAGATCTGGCCATGTCAGGGGAGGGCTCATCATGGACAATATGGCACCCACTTGTAGGCTGCACAGGAGGAGGGCTCCACACAAGGATAGTGGCAGCTGTCCCTCACGCCTTTGCCCTGAAGCCACATAATTCAATATTTCCCTACATGTCTCTGGCACCTCCCAAGCTGCTGCCCCTCCACCAAATCCCAGGGTTATTGTCTGCAAGCAAGTGAGTCTGTCTGTAGACCTTTTAAGGGGACGTCCAGTTTCCAGCTGCTTTCTATTTTACCTGCACAGTCGAAATCCCCACTTATTTTTTCAGCCAGATTTTGTGGAGACTCTTCTTCCAGGCACTGGAAACCTGGGCTGGGTAGTCCAACATTGGGCTGGGACCCCCTCACTTCTTTGGGGGTACTTTTGCAGCCAAAATATCCCTCTTGATGCTCCATGACCACACATGGGTATGGGGCCAGCCCATTTCACATCTCAGTCACTCCTACCAGTCTCAATGTGCCCTATTCTTCATATTCTTAGTTATAGGAGTTATGTTCAGCTAGTCTTCAAATGGTTCTCCTATGATTGTTCTATAATTTAGTTGTAATTTTAATGAGGTCATGGAATGAGGCAAGCACAGTGATTACCTACCCTACCATCTTGACTGGACTCCCACTATGTCTTCATCTTTCTCCTTCTTCTTCTTCTTCTTCTTCTTCTTCTTCTTCTTCTTCTTCTTCTTCTTCTTCTTCTTCTTCTTCTTCTTTGCTTTATTAATTGTATTCCTTGGCACTTGACAAATAAATGAGCATAACCATAATTGTAACTTGATTGCATATAGTCTATTTCCTCAAGAATCTGTATGAGCATGAAACGTACATTCTTTTCTTGCATCCTGTCAGAGAGGCTGGCCTTCAATAGGACTCTGGTACATTCCAATTTACAGGAAAGCATTATATATTGTTGGGGATGTTCTAAGAAGATGAAGAATATAGGTGCTGAGCTATTAGGAAGAATAAAGAAGCTTTCAAAGAATGGTAACATCACTCAGCAAGCCTGCTGTCATTAGACTGAAATAAGTGGGAATGTTTCAATTAAATTCACACTCTGAAAGATTAAAGACTTTTTTCTCCATATTGGTGTTTATAAATGTTCAATTTTTATTCTGAATTCTGCTAGGATCAGTAACTTTAAGTCCATAATAGAACTGGCAACCAAATACTTAATTTATCTAGGGTAGAATCCTCCTATGGCTCTATATTTACCCATTCTGCCCCCGCAATAATTAAGCAACTCACTCTAATTATTTTCCTATCATTGTGTTTAAATTTTAATTTTAACAAGTCTGTATGGTTTGTTCTGAAAAAAAAAATCGAATATAAATGATATATGGTGGCTGATATCATTTCTCTTCATAAACAATATATGTATCTCATTGCTCTTTACAAAAAAAATAAATGTCATGTGAGACCAGTCACCCTAAATTTTCCTCAACGATCATAGGGTGCATGCTGTTATTGATTCTTTTCTTATCTGGGACTAAAACCCTTTTAGGTAAAAATACTGAGTAATATACAATAAAGAAATGATATATGTATTCTTCAGTAGTACAGAAGCACTAGTAGATGGTTTGAATTTTAGAATTTTCTTTCTCCTATACCAGTCTCTATACATGTTTCCCTAACTACTCTCTCACTCCTATATATTCAGACCCTACCATTTACACGACGAGTATTAAGTCATACCATCTTAGGGCCTTTTGAACTAACAAAATGGTTTGACTCCTTTGACTTACCTGCTAACTCTGTTAAAAAATATATGAGGTGGTCTAAAGCTAATTAAATGAACCAACTAAACAACTAACTTGGTCTTCCTCCTCTCACTTACTCACGCACTCTCTCACTTCCTCTCTCCCTCCGTTCTCCCCTTCCTTCCATCCAGGCTTCCCGCCTCCCTGCCATAATAACTGAAATCAATTTACAAAAAAAAAAAAAATTCCAATTTGCAGAAGAGGAGGAAATCTGGGTCATATGAATTTATACTTATGATTTTAAAACTCCTAGGTCCCTTCAAGAGTATTACTGTTATTTTTTCCTCTAAATTCATAAAACCTGGTTTTAGATATTGTCATGTATCTTTGTGAATTGAACTTTAATCTCTAACTCCAAATAGGTAAAATAGTATATGCACTATTTATGGGTACAAATAAAGTAAGACTGTACATAAATTAAATGTCTTGTGTCCTTTGGTTGCCTAGAGCATGGACAAGAAAATAGGGTCACAAAACATTGGCAAAAGTAACGTCTCTTTAGTTCTGCTCTTATCTGCTTGATTAAAAAAAACTCCAGGAATCTCAAATCCCTTCTAAATAATTCCAGAAGTCATGTCTCACCTTCCTTCTCAGCAACTAGTAGACAAGGAGTATTTTTATCCTCTAATACTCAGACCCTGCTTTCTAGAGCAATATCTCCTATTGAAGATCCTGATGCTAGAAAAAAAGATGTCATGATTTGTGCCTAGGATCCTTGCTCTGTTCCATGATCTCTTAATTTCAAATATAGATAAGCATGGCTTCCTGATCAGCATCTGTCATTTGTCCTCAGACATACACCTTCTTCTATCTTGAAGTAAGACTTTGTGACATAATTGGCAAATAGATTATTGCCTTATGCTTTTTCTATTTTAGTGTGATCTTAGTAAAGTAGTTCTTTTTTAATTCTCAAATGTAATTTTATCTCAATAAGACAACAGTTTATTTGACTGGGATCCAAGTGCAGATGCCGATCTCACCTCCAACTAGTTCATTGCTTTTATTTATTTGTTTGTTTGTTTGTTTGTTTGTTTGTTTTTAGGTAAGTTCTGTGCCTTTCAGTGATCCCTAGAGTTCCTTCCTCTCTAAGGTACTTAAAAAATGTTCAGACCTTAAATTGATACAGCAAAATCTCAGCTTATAAGCCCAACTTTATTTGGTTTGTCAACAGGTAGGCACAAGAGAAGGCAGAATAGAAGCTAAAGATCAAGTCTTTCCCTTATCCCAAATCATCATATTTTCAGTTCTTGTGCAGAAGGAAGCTGTTTTGTATTCTTTCCCTCTCTTCCTCCTTTCTCTTCCCACCCATCTTTCTTACTGTCCTTGCTTCAAGTAGTGGCTTTTATGTGCTTCCTCCAAAAAGTAGAGATAGATCCAAAAATAAGAAAAAGGCACCAAATCAGGATTGAAATTGTTACTGAACCCTAATTTGTGTGCCAGACGCTTCACAAAGCTGAAATCTGAAAAGTCGGAGTTTGGAGCAAAGAAATGTTTATTGAGTGAGTTGAGTGAGAAGGCATCAGTTGAGAAGATGGGAGACTTAGAAATGCCTCAAATCCATCTTGCTCAGTACACTGAGTTAGAGGTCTTTAAACAACAAAAGGGAAATGGGAGGGAGAGTTAGGGTAAGTTTCTATGATTTCCAATTCCTTGATAAGATCTCATTGTGCAGACTTGGAGATGCCATCAAATGATCACATGTGTCCAGGGGCACTCTCAGTTCTCATTCTTTTCTGTAAAGCAAACTTGTAAATCATTACCTCATGATATTTTTTCTCTTTACTTGTTTCTATGAGAAAGAACAAAGACATTATGTTCAGATGTTATCTATGGTTTCCCTAAGATTGCTGAATGACAAGTCACAAGTTATTGATTCGAGAACATGTTGCAAACTTTGCATATCTTTCTAAAAAGAGTGGGATGGTGGCAATTAAAGGAAAGGACTCAGCTGTAGTGGCATGGTTAGAAAAACTCTAAACCTGAGAAACACAGAAACACAGAGAATCTTCATAAACAACTGTGCTGTAGTTTCAGTTCATGGTTAACAGCCTCTAATAAGAAATCTGTATGTTTAAAACCACTAAAACTAATCACCATTTTTGTAATATCCACATTACTATTGGTATTTCAAAATAATGTAGGTAAATGTGAGAGAATAAAACAAAACAAAGTATCATCTGTGCAGAATGATTTTAACCCCTTATAATTACTCCAGAAATATAAGATGGCATTTGACTTACACTATTGCTAGGATCTTAGATGACAGGCTAGACAAGCTAATTGTCTTTCTCCTCATTCTTTTGTCTCTCACAATGGGACTAACTTCCTCTGAGAACTGTGAGCAATCAGCATGCTGCCCTCCTTCTTGTTAAAGTGGATTCTTTGACTATCAGATGCTGACTGATGGGATTTGAAGCTAGGTGAGAATTGGGGACAAATGAAAAAGTAATCTGCTGATGCATGTCTTTCTCAGTTTTTAAAATTACTTTCTTTTGTTCTTTTTTCATTTTCTCCTATCATGTTTCTTTTGCTCCATTTTGAGGAGGATTTTTCTTCCTAAAATCTCTTGATTAACAGTCAACAAATCCCCCTCAAATGAGCCCACAGATCAACTCTTGATTACCTTTAGCATCAGAAGCATAGATAAAATGGTGGGAAGAGGAAGTTGCCTAGGATCAAAGCTTTCAAAATGTTTCACATTACCCCAGCATCGTTGTGGAACTATAAAAACCATAGAAGTTATAAAGAATACCTGTGTGTTGCTGCAATGTATCTGTGTTTCTTCTTTATTGTCAATGTGCATAGCAAATGCTTTAAAATAACTGTTAAAGTTATAGATATGCTTGTACTATTTTATTCATTTTGTCTCCATCTTGGTGATTTGACTTCTCTGACCTCTGTACATTTACATCATTTTTCTTTTCTCTTTAGAGTCTCAAGAGACTATAATAGAGTCGACATGTACACACACACACACACACAAGTGAGAGATTAAAAGACAAATGTTTTCAGTTGTGTGGAAGAGCTTGTTTACCTGTGCAAAAATAAACATTAAATGGTTATGTGTTTAAAAGAGAGAAAAATAAAATAAGTTAAAATATTAAGAGAGTAATAGAGAAAAGACTCATTTTCTTCTTGCTAACATTGTCATATATACATTGTCAATATTCAATTTGCTAAAAAGATAATTTCTGTGTAACATCTTTAAAATGTTAATCTAGGGATTATCTACATATTCTATTATCTGTATGTTTGGGAAGCAAAGAACATTTCCTCCATGTTATGTGCTTTTGTCAATGTCATTAAAATTAATCTTTTCCCATTCACCTAATATGACTAATAATTTAAGGCATCTCAATTATTACTATAACCTATATGTAACTCTTGCATAAAAAAGACTCAGATTTTAAAGTAGATGGATAATAGTAACTTTACAGTACAGAAGCCTTGTAGATATCACTTTAATCAAGTAACATGCCATTTTAATGTTGTGTAACAACAACAGCATATCACTCTGTGGTATTCTTCCCCAAAGTTTACAATTTAATCTGTTCATGAGAAAACATCAGGCAAACCCAAACTGAGGGATGTTTTACAAAGTATTTGACCAGTATTCTTCAAAAGTATCAAGTCATGACACTCAAGAAAAGACCAAGAAACATCAAAGATCATATGAGACTAAGGAGACATGATGCCTCAATGCAATGTAATATTCTGGGTATCCAGATAAAGAGCATGAGTAGAAGAACAAATTTGAGTGATGGTTATATTTGGTTAATAGCATCATGTAAACATTTATTTCTTAGATTTGATGAATGTATTGAGGTTATAATTAGAGGAAGCTGGGTAAAATATATACAGAAATACTCTGTGCTATCTTTACAACTCTTCTATAAAAATAAAATTATTTTGAAATAAAAAGTTTATTTAAAAATGAACTTGTGACTCTGAGAGCTTATTTATAAGTTTCTTAAGCCAAGATAAATATCTATAGTGATGTAGGAAGTGCAGTTGTGGTATATATCTGTATATTTGCATCTAGATATAAATACACGAAAACATTCACACATATACATAAACACACATACACAATAGCTTTCTCAGTAAGCATAAAATGCAGGGATAAGAAGTGTGTTCTGTTTTAGTGTAGTGAATAAGAAGCAAATAAATTGAAAGTTCTATTTAAAACTGAGATTTCTGTTTGATATTCATATTTCTTTCTTTTCTAAGCCCATTAGCTCACTTCTTCATAATGCATCAGTTCAGGTTGATTTCTATAAAAGTGTTTTTTTATCAGTTTGTTTCTTTAGAATTCTTGCTACTTAACCCCTCTGGCTTTGCAAATACATAAAATATCTGCATTACATCACATTATTTAATGCAGCTTCTAATAACATTCATTAATTTCAAGCATGGCTTAACCATTCCAACATAATGCGAATAGATTCTTTAAATCTCTTCAGATCAAGACACCCATCTTTAGTTCCAACTGTTGCTTATCATCATCTGTGTGACAGACCACTCTACTTTTCTTCCATCTGTTCAGGCATAGATGAGGTTACTGTTGAGCAACTGAATTTTTTACTATTGCCCAAATGGATTTTATTTTATGTAATTCTATATAGCTGAACTGTTCCCCTGACAGTAGCCACTCACTGGTAATACCACTGGAGAAAATATAACCAAGAATCTTTTAAGTGTTGTCAGGAAAGAAAGAAGAAAGTCCTTAAGGTACATGTTTCTGCTTGTTTACCATCCAGGACTGAATGACCAATTCAAAAAAAGTGGAAGTATCATCTGATTGTCTATGATATTTATTATAAAATTTAAATGCCATTAGGAAGGTGATCTTAACCATAAATATCATATATCTAGGTAAGATTGGAGACTATGAAATTGTACTTCCCAAGAAGACATACAAATCTCTTGCTGACTATCAAGTTAAGATGAGTTTGTGCCTCCTTTTCTTTTCAGACAGAGAATGGAAGCGGTCATTCACTTTTTGCCTTATACTTTGTATTTTCAAAATAATTTGGTAATATGTAGACATCCAAAGAATTTAGGGATAAAATATTTAAGAACTTAGCAAATGACTAGCAACTTTGAAAGGACACATTAATTTATAAATATTCTGTTGTACTAATGATATTTAAAGAAAGAAGGATGGGACTATCTCATTCTCGGGGACTGGAAAAGAGACTCTGTATCATTCTGTTTTTTTTTTTTTTTTTTTCCTTTTAGTAACATGAGGTAAGTCTGAGACTAGAACAAAATATGTTGACATATATAAAATATTATTCTTTTCTTTGATCTACATCACAAATAAAAATAATAATGGTGAAAATGTCAATTGTTTTATATTTTGTCTTATACTTTATACTCAAATTCTTAAAATTATAAGATTTTATACTTATAATCTCATGTATATTTATACAATAAAATATAATTTAAAAAAATAAATCAACGATCATAGACATATTTATCAAAATGAACACATGAGACTTTATATGATTAAATAACTTTCTGCAGGATCACAGAAGGACAATATTTCCATGGCACAGACTTACATTTTTAGGGTAATGCTCATGTAACTGGAAGGCACTAAAAGAAATATATAAGGGATGTTCCAGTGGAAGAGAATGTCCCAGCAGTGTGTGGTCTTTCCCAGTTGCTCTATTTTTACCTGGAAGAAATGAGATAAAATGGGTCTGATGTACCTAATACATTATTTATTAACAGCAAGCACCCCATCTTTATTTGGGCCGAAAGCAGAACCAACCAATCTGCATAACATTCCTTGTCACATCTTTACAAGATAATAAAAGCAAAGTACTCATCAGACCTATAAAGAAATAATATGAGAGATAAATAAGACATAATAAAGTTACTGATGTACTTGCAATAAAATCTATTATTGGTATTAAATAAAAGATTATTATGGATGATTGTGTTATATGGAGATTACATTAAAGTAAGAAAGTGAATATTTCTATTACATTACTGATCAATGTGGCACAGAAAACTAGTGTCCAACAAAATTTCATTCTCCCCTTCCATTTGAGATTCAGTGCTGTTGGGTAAGCTACTGACTTACCTAGGAACTACATTTCCCAGATTCCCCTTGCATCCAAGAACCATATCTTTAGTTCTCACCAGTGAATTTGGGCAGATATGAGATCTGTCATGTTCACACTGGAGTGTTTAGAAAGCAAATGTTAATTCTCCACTGTCTCTTTGTCTTTTGACCTAAGAGCTCCCACAAGTTATCAAAATCACAAGATGGAAGGTGCCTGGATCCCAGAATTACCACATAGAAGAAATTTCCTACCTACTAGAAACAGTTATGTAGAATTTTTGAGTTTGTGAGAAATAAATTTTTATCACATGAAAACTCTAAATTTAAGGTTCATTTGTTACAGCAACTAGCATCATTCTATCTTACACAGTCAGGTATTGGTCTATTAATATACAATAGATAGGTAGACAGTAGTCAACATCATCAATAATTATGCTCTACAAAGGCTTCAGAGTAAGAGAGATGCAACAAATAGATGATAAAATGTCTTAGCAGAGATTGAATTTTCTATGCCTGATATTATAAGTAGAAGAAAAAAATACAAATCCATAATTACCGGGCCTGAAAACCCCTTGAAAGAATGTTCTTTCTGACACAGGAAGGCTAATTAAACATGAATTTTTCAAAAAGAATAGATTAATTAAGTTAGAAATGATGGTAGCTTCTAAAGAAAAAGGATTAAAGGATTAGAGAAGAATTACAGAAGAGAACTAGTAATATACTCTGACTTTCCTAGGTCTCCATTCCTATAAATTTTACTCCCTACTTACATATATTGCCAGGACTGAGGGAGGAGTGAGCAGAGGGGAAAAATAAGGGATCATTCAAACTTCTGTTAAAGACTCTGACTCTTAGCCAAAGAGAACTTACTTCTTTGTTAAAATATCAGTTTATTGGTGACGTATTTCTAATTTCTCCATATGTTCCTTCTCTTTATTCGTTTGGGTTCCTTTGGCATCCACAGAATTTTGTGTGAGCCTTTATTCAGCACAAATTAAGTATGGGTGGGCTATTTCTCTAAGAGCTCTCACCCAGCAGTGAAAACTTGAGTATAGTGGCCTTGTCTTATTCTTCTTTGTCTCTCCAAGAGTCATTTATAAAATATTTATTGAGCATCTCCTATGTGCCAGATCCTATGCTAGGTAATGAAGATAGAATGGTGAACAAAATCAATGAGATCTCTGGCCTTCTAAAAATTACATTCTACAATGATTAAAAAAAATAAAGAAAAATTTGAATTATTTCAAGTTACAGTAACTTCTATGAAAAAAAAAGACAAAAATAAGGAACAGCAGAGGGGGGCCTTCTTTAGGTAGAAAAATCAAGGCAAGTCTCTCTGAGAGGAGACAATTAAAAGATGAGATTCAAAGGAAGAGATATAGCTATTGATGCGAAAAGTATGTGTATGTTTGTGATGGTGGTGGTGGAGGCATCTCAACATAAGAAATAGTATATGCAGAGGCCCTGAATCAGGAAACACCTGGTGAATTATGTAATTTAAAAAGTGTGAATGTAGTGAGCAAAGGAAGCACAGCCTAGGATGAGGTGGGGAGGTAGATAGTTTTGGAAATTATGTTAAGGAATTTGCATGTTATTCTAAGTATAATAGAAGACTACTGCTGTGTTAAACTTAAGAAAGTGACATTACTCAATTTGGACTTTGAGAAGAGCACTTTTATGTGGGGAATGATTGGTATGGGGGAAGGATCTAGGAGCTTATTTAAATGATCTGAAATTAGAGGTGTTGAAGACTTGGACCAAGATGAAGGTAACAGAGAGAAAGGCAGATCCAAGATGTATTTTAGGCAATTAATTTATAGAATGTACTGAAAACTTAAATGTAAGCATTGACAGAATGAGTAAGAAAACTAGGATGACTCTCTGGCTTGAGAAATGTTTTAGAATGTGGAGATAAGGAAGATTGTTGTAGAAACGGATAAAATTTGGGGACAGTAGAGTGGAAAGAAGTGAAGAGATTTTTACAATGATTTGACAAGTGTATTAGATATTCAACAGCAGATGTAAAGTAAAAAATTACATGTGCTGTAAAAAGTGTAAAAGTACATTTTAGTAACATCTTCTTTATCCACATGCCCCCCCTTCTTCAGCTGTGACTACTTTGGAAAATATGTTGTTATGGGTTAATGGTTGTTATGGGTTAATAATATCAATTCCTCGGTAAGCTAGTCTCAAGGACAGGACAGAGAGGGATATCTTCAGGCACCAGCTGCCTGGGAGAAAATAGCTTCCAAGGCTCCCAAGAAGAGAAACAAAAACAATGTTGCCACTGCAGTACAGATAACCAAACTGTCCAATTAGACGCTAATAGCCAACCTCTGCTTCTGTAATCTGCTTGCTTGTGTGATCAAAGCCCACCAAGGCATAGTGTGAGGCTATATAAGCTGACCCCTATAGAGGCTCGGGGCTGATTCTCTAGTAGGAAGAGTCAGTCGCTGGCTGGCTAATAAAGTCTCATAATTAATCTTAATTGGCTCTGTGAGTCTTAGATTTGTTCGCCCCACAACAGTGCTACTCTAGAGCAGAGAGAACATCTGAACTGAGCAGAACATTTGGAGTGTCCAACATAAGATGTAATTGAGTCTATGAGTGTTACTCAGAGATAGCACATATAAAGAGAATGCAGGACTTTTCAGAGTGCTTCATGAACATTTGTCAGCTGAGGATGAGAATCTTGATCTCATTGCTAGTGCTTAAAAGTAGGTCACTGTCTCTACACATTACTTGCTGAACCCCTACCCCACTCTATTTTTTCTATGCCAGTTACCTACATTGATTTCCACATGGTGTCTGCCGCTTAACTTCTCAGATATTCCATCTTTTCAGCTCAACTTCCACATACTACATCCTAAGGCCTGCAGAACAAGGAGCTTTATTCCCTGATGCCTATACTTTTGATCTGTTTTGTTAATGGTGTTTTTAAAAATTATTATTCTAACAAGAAAATAAACAAAAATATGTGTCTAGATGGTTACCCAAACTTAGGGAGATGGTTAGATGCACTAACAAGTATGTAAAAAGAAAGAAAAAAAAGTCTAAAATAACTAGAGTATTGGTATGTGTTTGGATATGTAGGGGAAAAATCATTACAAGTCAAAAACATAAATATCATACCTCAAAAAATTCTGTATGTTTTCTATTAAGAGTAAGTCACTTTGTATATTCTTAAACAATTACATGACTTACTTTATACTAAAAATTTTGAGATCCTAAAGTTTGTTCTCCACTTTTCATTCAAACATATCATGTGTTTAAAAAAAATATGATGCATGAAAGTTATTTAATTTAAAATAACATAAAAAGGAACCCTCATACACTGCTGGTGGAACTGCAAATTGGTACATATACTATGGAAAACAATATGGAAGTTCCTCAGAAAACTCAGAATTGGTCAACCATATGAGCCAGTAATCCTTCTACTGGGTATTTACCCCAAAGACTGGAGAATCCATATTCAAAAATATATTTGCACACTGATGTTCATAGCAGCACTTATTCACAATGGCCAGGACATGGAAGCAACCAAAGTGTCCTACGATATATGACTGGATAAAGAAGCTATGGTACATATATACAATGGAATACTATTCAGCCATAAGAAGAAATGAAATACTGCCATTTGCAACATGGATGGACCTTGAGGTAATCATGCTAAGCACAATAAGCCAGACAGAAAAAGTTGAAAATCACATGACATCACTTATATGTGAGCTATAACCTAAAAGCAACAAACAAACAGGACAACCAAAGAGATAATTCTTGTGGCCACTAGGGAATTGTGGGGGTGGAAGGAGGAGGGAGGTAGATGGGGAAAAGGGGCTAAATATATGGTGACAGAAAGAAATCTAAGTATAGGAGGTGAACACACAATCCAATATATATATGCCTTATTGCTAAAATGTGCACCTGAAACTTACTGGTGTTTGTTAACCAATGTTACCAAAAAATATTAATTAATAAAATAATATTTGAGATGGTGAAAATTAAATACTAAATGCTCATTTATTGATATGGAATTAATGTTAATTTAAGTATAGTAATAATTCAGTTATGATTATAGAGTTCTTATAGAAATACATACCGAAATATTTACAGATAAAATGAAAAATAAATATAAACATATTCATAATGCTTGACTGAGTACTTGGCTGTTAAGAACGATGTTCCTGCTGTGTAAGCAAGGCCTCAAGGGAAACCACTACCTTGGTAGGTCAGAAAGGCAGTAGAATCTGATTCTCAGTATTTCATTTTTAAGTTATTTTTATTTATAAGACTGGGGATTTGACTTAGACTATCTAGTTTATTTCCAGTTTATTAATTTATAGTGAGAAACTTTATTTCCAAAGATACAAATAATTATATATGCTTCTCACGACATTATTTTTGTAATATCTGAGCACCTGGGTAACTGAACTGGAAATCAGAAAGTTTTCTAATGAACACAATGCTAAAGTCAAATGAATTGAATAGATTATGGGGTTTTATTTGTAAGTGGAACTGACTGTCAGCTTGCTTTTCTCACTGTATATAATTTCTTTCTTAAAAAAAAAAAAAAAAAAGGATTCCTTTCGTAAAAGTATTTCCCCCTTAACAGGCCTTTGAATATATTGAAATGATTATTCTTACAACTTCTTATTGTTGCTCATCAAGAAGATCATGACCTCATGCTAGACGTGAATGAAATTAATGTAAAATTTTCAAGGTTACATCTTACTGGTTTACCTAAATTTAATTGTTGGTGTTGTAAATTGGATTTAGTGGATACCTTAGTCTTATTATCAACATCTTTACAAAACTGTCTTCCTCACTGTGGTCTCTCCAATGCCTGACATGCAGGAGAGCAGGGGTCAGCAAACTATGGCAAGATACCTGCTTTGTATAGCCTGTGGGCCAAGAATGGTTTTTATACTTTTATATGGTTGAAAAAAATGAAAAGACTAGTTTATGATTTGAAAATTATATGAAATTTAAATTTCTATGTCCATATATGACATCTTATTGGAATACAGTCATTCACGATACAGCTGAGTAATTGCAACAGAGACCATGTAAAGACTAAATATTTAATATTTGACCCTTTACATAAAAAGTTTGCTGTCCTGAAATAGACAATATTTATTTAATAAATTAAAATACCTTTTGGAGCAGGCTAGTCTTGCAAATGTCTAATCTCATTTACATGTTGGTTCACAATTTCTAATTTTAGAGTAGGAAATTCTTATTTATAATATCTGGGAATATTGTTTATTTTACTCATTTATTCATTTAATCATTCAACATTCATTATATGCTTACTACATAAAATTATAGCTATTGGGCAAACTAAAGAAATTAGGATAGTCAAATTCATGCTTAAATTTTAGGTCTCTGTATCATAAAGGAAAATGTGCCATTTGCAAATTGTTCTGAGTGGGACTGTGAAAGGCAGCATTAGGCAAGGTGAATTATAAGTTTTACTCAGTTTGTTTTAAGGTTTGTCTGGTTGGCTGTCTACAGTCCCCAAATTCACAAAGAAGTTATATAGATCTGTTATTGATCTGTTGTCCTCACAATGCCTGTGCCTTCATTTTTCATTGGCCAGAATAGTGGTAAGATTAAGTGGAAACTGGAAATAATAGGGATATCCGTATCTTTGGTAGAGCACCATTTTTGAGTCAGTCAATTCTATAAGTGCTCTGACGGAACCCCATCAAAATGGAGAATTAGTTAACACATGTTTTGTGCTCCTGGATGTAATTGCAGTAGTTCCTCAGAAAATTTCGTTTAATATAATCAAAGAAATTTTAAATTTTAATTGAATTCTCTATCCTTTCATCTTAGAAAATGAAATGCAAAGAAAATTTTCCTTAGAAAAAAATTCCAATCTTGCATTTGTTCCTAATTCTTTATAAATTCTTAGTCATATAATCTAAACTTCTTAGATCTGGACTCTATGAAAATACTTTTTTTCCAAAGTGAACACTGAAAGGCTGACTCCATGACTGGACCACTCTAAACCCCATGTAATTTATCTCCCTTAATGCTACTGGACTTTTTTTCTTTCTTTCTTTTTTTTTTTTTTGACCCAAACAGGTTATATTTTTCTTTCGTTTAAAACTTTTCAATGGTTTCCTAATATTCTTGTAACAAAAGCTAAACTCTGAACGTTGGCCTTCAAGGTGCAGCATGACCTTGTTCCTGCCTGCATATCAATCTCACACCAATCTCTTCTTCCTTCCTTATCACTGTGGTCTTTTGTGAACATGGAAAACTCTTTACAGCTTTAGGACTGTGATACTCCCCACTCCATTTGGTCTGAAGTGCTCTTCTCTGATCCTCCACATTGCTGCTGCTTTCATTACTTAGATCAGAACTTAAATGCCATCTCTTTATGGATGACTTTCCTTTACTTACCTAAAGTGGATTGCAGTTTCCCTCTCCTTAGTGCCAGAGAAAAATTACACTGGACAAGTCAAATAGCCAAAGAAGATTTATTCATGACTACTGCAATAGAGAAAAGAAATTGAAATCAACTTCACTGAAACAAAGCAGAAGAATGTCTAAGTGCTAGGGCGAGCTAGAGAAAACTACTGGAAGACATTAGTAGGGAGGTTGTCAATTATGCTATGTTTGCTAGCTGATGCAATTAGGCTCCTACCCTCCCACAAAAACTAGAAGATGGGGCCTCTATCCCTCCCACAAAGACTAGAAGATGGGGCCTCTATCTTTCTTTCTTTTTTATTAAATATATTGGGATGACACTGGCTAATAAAATTATATAGGATTCAAGTGTACAATTCAATAATACGTCATACGTATATTGCATTGTGTGTTCATCACCTAATGATTACATTTCAAAGGGCAACCTAGGTCCTTGATAAATACATTCCCAGGTTATAAAATTGGCAAGAAGTTGGGAGAAGATTTACAACTTAAAGGGACAGAGAGAGTATTTGCAATTGCAAGTTTTTTTAACATAAATTCTCTAAGAAAAGAAAATTCAGGGACTTATAGTCAGGAAGAAACCTGTCTAAAGCTCAATTAAGCTAATGGGAATGTTAAAGCAATATAGGTCACCATTATGCTCTGTCACAGTAATCCACTTATTTCCTTGTATAACATTTATAAAATAGATAAGTAGTTCAAAAGTAAATAAGAAGTTAAAAAGTAGAGAAATAGTTTTTAAAAAGTTGATTTAGGAGGCATGAGAGCAGGCACTTCGTTACATCCTATATCCCTAGAACATAGTAGATACTCAAGAAATGTTAACTAAATGAGTAACTGAATGAGTGTAGACACAGAAACAAGTGGGGCTTTGTGGAAATATTGAGAGCATATTAATGAATTAACAAGTGGATCAGTATCTAGACTTTTTACTCTGTAAGCACATAGTATAAAAACACTGAATTTGTGAATTGGTGACTACTAATTTGAAGCTTGCTTAAATAAAAAATGATAAATAAGTATTAAATCACATTCAATGGGAAAAGTTACACAGCAATACATTCTAACACTTTGTATGCTGCTCCATATTCTTCCGTGGGAGTTTTGCTGCTAAAGGCAGACCTTGTACTTTTTTTTTTCCTTATTCATGTGTCTATTCCAAGAATCGGAGACTATTAACATAACCAAATACAACTATGAAAATTTTACTCTATAAGAATATTTTTTTAATGCCATAGGTAAAATACCTAAAAAGTGCAGGATTATTTCAGATTCATGAAATCACCAAGGCATCAATATGACTGTCACAATTAACTAAATTGCAACATCCAAGCTATAATATATTCACTTTATGCAAATGAATCAGTAAAAAGCAAAATGCTCCAGTGCTGGAAAATCATGTTTTATATGAAAAACAAAGATACAGTTCACAAAATCGTTTTGTATTCAGAGAGCCAAGAAAACATACATCAGATTTAATTTCTGAAAAATTTATTTTATTAGAAACACTGGTTTTGGATGACTGGCTCTTGAAAGCTGAGATAATCAGAAAGTGATGACATCCTTTTCTTAAGGTTAATCGTACTCTCAATTGACCTTCAAAGGTCATGATTTTATGGTAATAAAGTAAAGCTGTTTAAAAATTCAAATCATTTAAAGTTTTTAACAATAAGTATAATGCCAGTAAAAATTATTTTGTTTTATTTTTTAAAGTTATTACTAAAATGTTTATTGATTTTTTTAAATTTTTAATTAAGCTTATTGGAGTAAGTTTGGTTAATACAATTATGTAATTTTCAGGTGTAAATTATCATTTCACATCTGTATATTCTATTGTGTGTTTACTGCCCAAAGTCCAGTTCCCTTCAGCTACCATATATGAATATTTGATTCCACTCCTTTCTGATTTGTAAGATATTTGCTGAGAATTCCAACAGTAATCTAATGGGTTTTCCTTTACAGTTACCATCTTCTTTTCCCTGCCTGCCCTGAGAATTCTTCCTTTGTCATTGATTTTTGATAATTTTAATACAATGTGTCTTGGTGAAGGCCTTTTGGGGTTGAGATAATTGGGTGTTCTGTTGACTTCTTGAATTCCAAGCTTCCGCTCATTTCATAGATTTGGGAAATTCTTGTCAACTATTTGTCTGAAAATGCTTTCTAGTCCTTGCTCCTTTTGTTTGACTACTAGAGTTGCCCTTATTCTTATGTTTCCTCTCCTGATGGTGTCAGCTAGTTCTTGAATTTCTCTTTCATTATTTTTTATTCTCAGTTTCTCTCTTCTTTCTTCTGATTTATTTCTAGATTTCTGTCTTTGATATCACTGATCCTTTCCTCCATTTGGTCAACTCTATTTCCCAAGCTTGCTATTTCATTTTTTCAACTCTTGTAGTGTGTTCTTTATCTACAGAAGGTCTATTTGGTCCTTTTAGAGGGTTTCATTTTCTTTGCTCTGCTCATCTAGTTGTTTTTTCAATTCCTGAAATTGTTGATTTGGGTTGTTTTGGATCTCATTGAATTTTTTTCAGAAGTACATTCTAAATTCTCTGTCATTTAAGTCACATATTTCTTTGTCTGTAAGTTTATTTTCTGGAGATTTTCTCTTTCTTTCTGAGATGCCTTGTCACCTTAGTTGTTCATTGTGTTTAATGTACTATTTCTATGCCTGGGCATTAATGGAAGTATATTCTGCTATTTTTCCAGAAAGAATATTTATTATATAAAGTTCTCTCTTTAGCCTGCTGCAAAGAAGGTGTTTTTCTTTTGGCTTCCTGTAGGTGGCTTCTAAGCCTCTTGGATCCTTGCTTCATATAAAGTCTTAATAATACTTTTTAAACTTTCTTGTAGATATTTATTCATGCTCACTACCCTCAGTTTCAGTCCTTGTCCATGTCAGTGACAGTCTCGGCAGTTTGCACAGATTCCCCTGGGGCTCCATGATGATCAGTCTTGGAGGGTGTGGTATGAGGGGCCCTCTGGGTTGGGGGTTGAAGGCTGTGGCTCAGCCTCGATTTTGCAACTGTGACCCCCAAATTCAACTGTTGTTTCTCTGCAGTACCATCCCGCTTCACTGCTTTCTGCCCTGATGACTGGGCCCTGTAGCCAGCCAGCCACCGGGAGCTCACAATTTTCTCAGGCAGGGCTGTACAGGGAACTTGCTGCTGGAACTTTTGCTTCTTCTCTCCAGAGGCTGTGAGAAGCAGCTTCTTTGTTTCTCCTAGTCTACCCACCGACTCCTGGGGCTCTGACCTGTGGTGGCTCTTATGCCCAGATCCCATGCGCAGACATGCTGATTACGTGTTTTTTGTTGGGTTTTAGATGTTCAGCTTAATGTTGTTTCAAGGAGAGAGATCAGGGGATGTCTATCATTCCGCCATGCAGAGTGATTTTAAAATTTTAAAGATTTTAAAATCTTTAAAATCACCTCAAGGATTTTAAACTTATACTTTTTTATTTCCATTAATGTATACATTTATTTTTATTACTCTATGTCTGTATACATTTATAGGGAAGCAAATGATTACTCTCCATGGTAGAAAAATATAACCTAATATTTTTACCTAACGCTCTTTTTTCCAGCCTCAGCAACAGCCTTTCTCTGTAGTAAACTGAGAATCAAGAGATCAGTTTTTGGGTGTTTCTCTATCATTTAATATATAAGATTAAGAAATCTTTGCAGTTCTTCACCTCTTGAAATGAGATGGGTGAGTAAGTAGGTATTTTCGAAAGACCATTTCTTTACCAAAATTCTTAGATTCTATAATTCTATCAGGGTGCCTTGTCTGTACCCTTTACAAATATTCAGACAGGTGATATCCTCAAGTCTAGAGTAAAGTTATACTATCTAGCAGCTCAGCTCACAAGTCTACTGAAGTGCAAAATTCTGTCATCAATCTTTAAATGGAGAAATCACATTATTTGACAATTTAGGCAATTCACATAGACTGCATATCTTTTCTAATTTACTAGATAATGATTCATCTTATCCCTTGGTTTAGATAGCATAGAATGAGCTACTCTAACCATAACCTCAATGTTAATGGTTAAAATAATTAGATTTTTTTCTTAAAACCAAAGAATCTTTTATCATGAGAAAACAATAACAAAATCAGTGTCAGACAATATTCTGTTTTAAGGCCTTTCCTTTCCCAGAACTTTAGTATGTAAAATAAATAATAACCAGTTATTTAAAACAATAAAGAGATATATGATACAGCATCACAGCTAAATTCACACTTTTTGCATGTGTAGTTAATACAAAAACTTCAAATAGAAGTTTCTCTCTTGTAGTTTAATATTCTTCTCTATAACATTCTTAGAAATTTCTCTTTTAAGTGTAAATTTCGAATATAGCTCAAAAGCTTTAAGAAATCAATGTTCCAGTAATAATTAAAGGTTATCATTTAGAGGAAGATTCACTATACAATACTTAAAATTCACTAATGAAAGCATACGAAGTGGTCTAGATAATCAAAGCTAACATTTACAAATGTAACTAATGTACTCTTTCTAAATAGCTTCTTAAAACATTAAAAATTTTATTATGATTTAATATTAGATATAAAGCCTTTAAATTCTGTTCCAAATACTAACTGAATTACACAATTATGTAAAAGAATTTTCAACCAATTGTCCATGCCTATCTCTGTGTTTCATATAGAATTAAAAAATTAGGCATCTGATCTTTCTGTGAGTCATATGTATTTTTTTCCCCTTCTTTTAAGAGAGTCCTTATATTTAGAAGATAAATACTATAAAAACTTGAGTAAAAAGTAATTTGGTCAATTTGGTACAATACAAGCAAAACTAAAGAAATATTCTAATATATATATATATATATATGTATATACACACACATACATACACACACTTATTTGTGTGGAGAAATTAATTCTTTTCCTCTGTTAAAGGAGGCTAAGTCACTACTTTTCATCAATTTAGACAAAGACATCATCTTCAATGACTTGCTACAAGTATATCTGGGAAATTCTCTATGATAGTAAAATGTGGTAACTAAAGACAATTTAGAATTATATGGACAAGGCCAAATGGGGTTCATCAACAAATGAATGCCAAACTTATAATTCCAATTATAATTCTAGAGTCATGATGGCAATAATTAAGAGTAAAGTTATACTATCTAGCAGCTCAGCTCACAAGCAAATAAAATATTAACAAAATGATGAAATTAAAAAATGCCACTGGATTATTCTTAAGTCTTTTGATAGATGTCATAGTGCTATCTTCATGTACACCTTCAACTTATTTCTATATTCTTTATCATGTGATTCCAACTCTCATTATTCCAACTGCCACATGGAGATGGAAACCCAAACCAAAGGAAGTCACTCTACAGTCTGGCAGAGACTTACGTTTTAAGATTTTTATCCTGGTATAGAAAGTTGAGTGAAAACTCAAGTTCTTCTCTCAGGAATCAAAAAAAAAAAAAAAAAAAAAAACTGGGATACTGAGGCAGTTAGCAGTGAGGGCATAAACCAAAAGATTGCATCCAGAGATGTCATGAAGTAGGTTATGCTCCAAATAAACTGTGTCAATACACAGCCAATAAGAAAGATGGAATCATGTGAGGCCCATGTAGAATCCAGTCTTTGGAACTGCTCCTGTTTCTGATCATTTTACTTAAGCAGCTAGAGTGTGATCTTAGCAACTACATAAAACTGATGATAGACACCCACCAAAACTACTTTTCTCAAGTTCATCATTATCTTTAATTTGAAAAATCCAATGGTTGCTCTCTTTATTTTGCTTGACCTATAAGTTTGAGCACTTTTCCTCCTGCAAACATTTCCTTCACTTGCCTTCCAAGACACCACATTCTCTTGGCTGTCCTCCTTCCTCACAGGTAGTTCCTTCACAGTCTCTGTTAACACTCTCTCTGACACAAATAAAAAATGCCCAGGTTTGGATCCTTGCTCATTTTCTGAGTCTATACTCACTCACTTGGTGATATCATCACATAGCATAGATTTAAATACCATCTATTGGCTCACAATTCCCAAAATTATATATTCTGCCTAGACAAATCCCCTGAATCCCAGGATTTTATTTCCAACTGCTTATTTGGTACTTTCACATATATGTACCTAAAAAAGCATTTTATGCTATTCAAAATTAAATTTCCAAGTGTACGCACAAAACATGCCACACTGGCATTCTTCCTCATCAAGTAAGGATAACTGCTTTCTTTCAGTTGTTTACACCAAAAACCATGGCATCATTTTTGACTCCTCTCTTTTTCTTATATCTCATATTCAGTCCATTAGCAAAATTTTGACTTCACCTTTAAAATATATACAAAATCTGACCACATATCACTATATTCAAATGATCACTTTGATCTAAGTCATCAGCATTTCAGTGGATTACCTTCTGAATTGATTTTGTTTCCTCAATTGGCTGTAACAACATATTCTCAACACAGCAGCCAGAATATTCCTTTAAACAAAATTTGGTCATGTCACTTCTCTACAAAACCCTCTAATGACCTTCTATTTACTCATGGTAAAAGCGAGGTTCTTACAATTACCTCCAATGCTCTATACCTGGCCCTTCCATCATTTCCTATTGCCTTGGCTCACTCAGCTTCAGCTCTACTGCTTCTTTATTCTTCTTAGAAGACACCATTTAACTTATGCCTCAAAACCTTTGCATTTGCATTTGTGAATACATCTATATGAAATGCTTTCCCCCTCTATATCTACATGGACTACTCTTTTATATTCTTCAAGTCTTTGCTTAATGTCACCTTATTAATAAGTTTTTCCCAAAAAAAACTATTTAAAAATGTATTTCCTATGATACTATAGTTCTCCATCCTTCTTCTCTGATTTATTTTTCTTCATAGTAATTATCACTTATTTATTCATTTGTGTTTGTCTGTCTCCCCTCACTGTAATATGAGGTCCAGAGGCAAAGATCATTTTCTTTGCTCCAGCCATAATTTTGTACCAAGAATATGCCTAATAAATAGTAAGTACTCTATAAAAATGGTTGAATAAACTTATTCAGAGCTTTGAGGGACATGCATACATCTATTTTAATCTCCCCTGGCCAATATTTTCCTTTGAAATAGATTTATTCATTCTTGGATTACCTAGCTATGAGTGGCTAAAACATAAAAATATTGGAACATTTTCTTAGCTACCAATCAAAATTCTCTATTCCTAAGAGTATTGACCAAATATACACTGGATAGGTCTTTGGCTCCAAGTCTCTACTTTGGCACTGTGAAAAAAAGAGTTCATGTAGCAGGCCTGAAACTGTTATCCTTAGGAAAACCTGCTTGCAAGATTAATCCTCAACTGTCATCCAGTAACTTAGATTTTAAAAGAATTTTCATCACCTTAACTGGTAAGAGTGGTTCATTGTGCCTAAACCAATTATACAAATAATATGGTTTATGCTAAACACGTGTTTTTCTTCTAGCAATCTGGAATGCCAGGCAAAAACTAAGTAACTAATCACCAATTAAAAAAAAAAACCTAGAAACTGAGTTTCTAATGAGCTTTTCTGGCAGACAACATTTTACATGTGTTGTCACACTTATTCCTGGGGCAACTAAGCACATCCTGTGTGAAATCATGTGAGAGAACTATGGAAACTTGTACCTTGTTTTCTCCATATTTCCTCTCCTGTATCTTTTCCTTTGCTAATTTTATTTTGTATTCTTTCACTCTAAAAAATAAGAGCCATTGGTATTTTGATAGAGATTGCATTTGCAACAACATGGATGGACCTAGAGGTTATTATGCTGAGTGAAATAAATCAGACATAGTAAGATAAATACCATATGATTTAATTTATGTGAGAAACCTAAGGGACAAAAAGAACAAATTAATCAAAAACAGTTCCACAAATATAGAGGACAATTGGTTGATGGTCAGAAGAAAAGGAGTAGGAAGGCTGGAAGAAGGTAGTGAAGGGTTAAAGAAGTACAAATTAATAATTGATAGAGAGTCATGGGGATGAGGACCATTTGGAAAGCAGACAGCAGTAATGTAATGGCTATGTGTGGAGCCAGAAGGAAGATAAAGTAATCAGGAGGATCATTTCATAAATTATATAAATGTCTAACCAATATATTATATACTTGAAACCACTTTAAAAAAAAAAAGAAAAACAAATCCATAAGTATAACTATAGGCTATGTACTCTGAGTCCTCCTAGAAAATCATCTAACCTTGGGTGGGAAGAGTCTAGGAAGCCCTGGTCTGGCCACTCATTGAACTCTTACTGAATGCCTTTTATAAGCTTCAACTCCTCATAGCTGAACTAGACCATAAATGAGCTTATGGGATTTATTTATTTATTTTGTCTCACTCATTAAAACTTAGTGTTTTTTTTTTTCCAACTGAAGCAGCCTGCATTCTTCTCCAGGGCTCCTTCCACAGAGGCACTACCTTATTGAGAAGCACTTTCAGGCAAAGTCACATGATAGCAATGATGAAGACTCTGCGGAAGAGAAGAATCTACAAAGCCAAGAGCATCCAGGCTCCAGTGCCAGCTCTGTAGCAATTCCTTTACAGTTTATAAAGTGAACAAATGGGAGGCTCTTGACATAGATTAGACCTATTTTTTCTTGAGATGTGGAATAAGGAGGTGTCTTCTCAGGGTTTCAATACTGGTTTTTAGAGTTTGCTGTTAACACTGCTCTTTGGATTTGAAGTACTCACTCTACAGTCTAATGAAGAAAGCCTACATGTATAGACCATTTTCTACCGAAAGTGCAATAGTAAATGTAAAACATATATGTATATGTAAAACATATGTTTTATGGTAAATGTAATTGTAAATGTGCTTTTGATAAAAATGGTCTTACACTTACATTATACAGAATCCACCTCCATTTCTTTCTTTACTTCAGAAAAGGTTATCCTTCCTTTGTACAAAATCCTGATTGCCACATGCATTCCTATTCAGGTCTAATCAGTACTTTTCAGGAAAAAAATAATTTTAAAAGGCTAGCTAAAATAATCAAAGAGATGGATGCACTGCTGTATGTAATAGACTAAAATGATCAAGGTTCTTGGGCCTAGAAATACAAAGGTTTAACAAATATATTAAAGGCTATAAATAATTACTTTATCAAATGTCTAAGTCATTAGTATTGGTCACATGAATTAAAAGTAAGAGCTAAGCATTGGGTAGAAAATAGCCATTACAAGAGAATCTCTGGTCAAGATGGCAGAGTAAGTAACTGCTGTGCTTGCCTCCTCTCGTGACCTCAACAAAATTACAACTAAACTATAGAACAATCATCATTGAAACTCACCTGAAATCTAGCTGAACATAAGTTCTACAACTAAGGACATACAGAAGAAGCCACCTTGAGACTGATAGAGAGGCAGAGACACAAAATAGGCTGGTTCTGCACTTGCATGTGGAGGTTAAAAATCAGGAGGAATATCTTGGCTGTGGATGCCCCCACAGAAGAGCAAGAGGTGCCAGCCCCACACCAGGCTCTTCAGCGCAGAGTTTTAGATTCAGAAAGAGAAGTCCCCACAAAATATTGATGTGAAAATCAGTGAAGATTGTGTCTAGGTGATGCAGAAGACTGTGGGAGTCCCAGGCATTACTTTTAAAGGGCCTGCACACAGACTTACCCATATGACAAATTACTCACTCTGAGCTCCAGCCCCAAAGGTGCTAGGGACATAAGAGAAAGAACTCAATTGTCTGGCTTTAGTGCAAAGGCTAAAGGGGCATATTTTTCCCAAAAAAAATAATTGCTGGTGTAGGCCACTTTTCCTTTGTTGAGCCCTCCTCTTTCTCATGTGTAGATGCAGGTGGCCACCATATCTGAGTCTTCATTGACCTGGTTAACACTGGTCACTCTATCCTGGTGATTCCCTGAGACCCTGCTCTACCCAAGTGTGGACCTGCCCAAACCTCTTAAGGTGAATTTTCCATACAAATTATCCCACACTGCAAACTTTCCTAAAATCTCTCAAAGGTTTATAGAACCTAAGAAAGAAACACCTGAACTTGGCAAGCCCCATACCTCTTGCTGAGCAGCCCCAAGCCTGGCAATAGCAGCAGCCAACCTCAGTTGGTGACTGGCCTCTTGAGAAAACTCCAAGCCAACATGGATGGTAGACATCTAAGGGTATTTTGGTGGCTCATGCCAGGTCACCCTGGGCAAGGCGCAAGCTACAGCTAAACTTGACCTGTGTCAGGGCCCCTCCTAGGAGGCCTTGTGTTAGTCCTGCCTGGTGGCCTACTTCCAAGAAAGCCAAAGCACCACCCGGGGCTGCATTCAAGGACAAGACATCCAAAGGGAACTAGGTAGGCACCAGAGCTCTGTTATACCAAAGTCTGCTCCACTGGGGCAGTCCATTACTGGTCAGTCTTCACAACCAATCAGCCCAAGGGTCAGTCCCTCCCACTGATGTGATAGCAGCAACCAAGGCTCAACTACAACAGGAGGGCACACATCCCCACACAAGGAACACCCCTGGAGCACCAGGCTCAGATGACTAGGGAGACTGTGTTACTGAATCTCACAGCATACCTGCTATGTAAGGCCGCTTTACTAAGACCAGGAGACATAGCAGTCCTACCTAATACACTGAAACAAACATAGGGAGGCAGCCAAAATAAGGAAACAAAGAAACATGTCCCACTTGAAAGAACAGAACAAAGTTCAAAGAAAAAAAAGAATAAAACAAATGAAGACAAATAATTTACCACACGAGAGTTCAAAACATTGATTATAAGAATGCTCAGTGAGAACTTTAACAAAGAGATAGACATCTTAAAAATGGAGATAGAAAACATAAAAAAGAACCAGTTAGAAATGAAGAATACTGTAACTGAAAAAAAAAAAAAAGAATAAATTAGAGGGAATCAATAGTAGATTAGATGAAGCAGAGAAACACATCAGTGATTTAGAAGATAAGGTAGCAGAAAGCACCCAAACAGATCAGTAATATGAAAAAAGAATTCAAAAAATGAGGATAGTTTAAGGGGCCTCTGGGACAACATCAATCATATCAACATTTGCATTATAAGAGTATGAGAGAGAGAAGAGAGAACAAACTTGAAAACCTCTTTGAAGAAATAATAACAGAAAACTTTCCTAACCTGGCAAAGGAAATAGATATACACGCCTAGGAAGCACATTGAGTCCCAAACAAAATAAACCCAGAGAGGCTTACATCAAGACACAATTATTTAAACATAATTAAAATGCCAAAGGTTAAAGATAAGGAAAGAATCCTAAAAACAGTGAGAGAAAAGCAATTATTTATGTACAAGGAAGCTCCCTATAAGACTGTCAACTGATTTCTCAGTGGAAACTTTTCAGGCCAGAATATATTAGCACAAAATATTCAAAGTGTTGAAATGCAAGGACCTATGACTAAGATTACTCTACTCAGCAAAGTTATCATGTAGAGTAGAAGAAGAGATAAAGAGCTTCCCTGACAAGAAAAAACTAAAGGAGTTCCTCATCATCACCAAACCAGTATTATAGGAAATGTTGGAGGCACTTCTTTAAGAAGAAGCAAAAGAAAAAGAAAAGACAAAAAATATAAATAATAAAATGACAACTACATATCCATCAACAATTACTTTAACTGCAAATGAATTAGGTGCTTCAATGAAAAGATAAGGTGGCTGAATGGATAAGAAAACAAGACCCTTCCATATGTTATCTACAAGAGATTCATATCAGATCAAAAGACACATACTGACCAAAAGTAAAGGTTTAGAAAGAGATGTTTCATTAAAATGGAAACAAACAAACAAACAAAAAGCTGTAATAGCAATTCTTAATTCAGACAAAATAGACTTTAAAACAAAAGCTAGAAGAAGAGACAAAGAAGGACCTCGTTATCACACTTCAGGGTATTTATCTGAAGAAACCCAAAACACTACTTTAAGGGACCATGTGAATCCATATGTTCATTGAAGCATTATTTACAATTGTGAAGAAATGGAGTCAACCTGGGTGTCCATCAATGGATGAATGGATAAAAAAAAAAAAGTGGCACATATATAAAATGCAATATTACTCTGCCATTAAAACAAGTTAAATCTTGCCATCTGCAACATCATGAATGGACCTAGTGTTGAGCAGAATAAGTCAGACAGAGAAAAACAACTGTCATATGATTTCACTTACATGTGAAATGTAAAGAACCAAATAAACAAACAAACAATACAGAAACAAACTCCTAGATAAAGAGAACATTTTGATAATTTCTAGGTGAGAAGGGGATTGTGGAGGTGGATTTAAAAGGGGAAGGAATTAAGAAGTGCAATTTGATAGTTACAAAATAATCATGGGGATGTAAGCTATAACATAATGAATATAGTCAATAATATTGTAATAATTATGTATGCTATCAGATGGATACTAGATTTATCGGGTTGATCACTTGGTAAGTTACATAAATTATAATCACTATGTTGTACACTTGAAACTAATATAATATTGTATGCCAACTGTAATTTAAACATAAAAAAATATATTTAAAAAAAGAAAAAAAAGAGTCAACGATAGTTTCTATAGTATGGAATAAAATTTTTTAAATCATCACAATAAGCATCAAACTGAAATTTTTGTTTTTCTCTTTGAATCTGTATTAGTTTTTTATTACTGTGTAACAAAATATCACAAATTTGGCAGCTTAAGATAATACCCACTTATTATTCCTGATTCTGTCTGTCAAGTATTCAAGAGAAACAGGCTTGCCATTCAGGGATTCACACTTAATTTGTTAGTGAGGGTGTGATTTTAATCAGGCTCTAAAGAAGAATCTGCTACCACACTCATTCGGGTTCTTGGCAAAAACAATTCCTTGCAGCTGTAGGACTGAGGTCCCCAACTTCTTGCTGGCTATCATCTAGCAGTCACTCTCAGATCCTAGAGATTCTCTGTCACATAACCCTCTCCATACTCACAGCCAGCAACAGAATCTCTTTTGTATCAGATCCCTCTGACACTTCTAATTTCTTTACAAGAAGAGGCCAGTCCCTTTTAAGGACTCATGTGATTATACCCATGAATTATAAGCTTGCAATCTTAACAACATTTTAAGATTTGGGGCATTACTTCTGCAAATATCTCTTCACAGCAACATCTATATTCACTTTAATTGAATAACTGGAAGAAGTTGTGTGTACACCAGAGCACAGACAATCTGAGGGGTTATTTTAGAATTCTGCCTACCACAAAATCCTAATGCACAAGTCTCAAAAAGTTAGGAGTTTGTAAATGCTTCTAATCTTTCAGATTAATATAAAACAAAATCATTTTTATTCTAATCATAACATGACTATTTGTGCCTATGCTAAAAGCAGAACTAGAGCTGGATAAAATATAAGATCTACAATGGGAATCATTTTTATGTTCTAAAATTTCTAACCTTAATAACTTTTCTTCACATTTTTCTCATTTGCTTAGTCATATTCACCAATATTGATCTCTTTTACTTTTTAAAATCATTCTCTCTCAGGTTTAATTAGTAATCAAATTTAATTGACATAACCTGTATGGATAGCTTCCCTTCAGAAATAAGCATTGGGAAGAGACACTACCAACCAAAATAAATATATGAAGTTCTCAAGAAGTTCACAATTGAATAGAAGAAGCAGAACATAATAGAAGAAAGATACACAGAAAAATGCACAGAAAACCCACTATCTAATGTTATTATGCACCAAGCAGAGCAATCATGTATTCTCCTCAGTTTCAGAGTGGAGTTTTAGGTGCCAGGTTTTTACAAAATTATAGAGTAATATTAGGGAAATACACAAATGCTGACTTTCACAAATCTAATTATTTTTTCTAGCATTAAAAAAAGTTTAATTTCAATACATCGAAATGATATGTATATTTCCTTTTTCTACCTCTATCAGATGGATTTTTCCCCTTTACTATAAAGCATCATTAAGGACAAATCGGGAGTTCAAATTTTTATGCAATTCCATCACCTTTAAATCTTCAATAAAAAGTAAAGTATTCAGCACAGTTTGACCCACTAGAAAACATATTCTTTTACTGAACTTCAAAGTGGTCAGTCAAAAATTAAATTGAGTGGTTTGCTAATGGTTTAACATTTGCCCTGCTCTATCTAATATATAAAACTATGACCTTGATATATTTTGACCTGAGTTCAACAATAAAAATCAAACACATTATTTTATGTTAATTTTTAAATACTTGTCCTGTAGATAAACTTTCATATTCCATGATAAGGCCTAACCCAAAATTTAGCTGCTAAATTTTAAGCTCTTAATAGAATCTAGGTTACACAATACCACTTTATTCTATATATTTCCTTTTAATTCAATGTCCACAGCACAAACTTCAAAAAGGACAATTATTTCAAGAATAGATCATGTTCTACAAAGCAAAGTGAAGCAAAAATCAAGTGTGAGTGATTTTTATGCACAAGTGCAAATATGCAAAACCAGCACTGTAGCTGACCCAATTATTTTAAATGTTTAGAAAAGAGACTCAATGCTTTCAATCTATCTTCCTAAATAGAGCTTTCACAGAGGAAGACCATAGACCTTAGGATCATATATGGCTACCGTCACTGTGACAGTGACCAGTTTGCATAAATTGTATCCGTAAAATGAGGATAACATCATATATATTGATGTGCAATAAAAATAAATAATATATGTAAAGTTTTTATTGCAATGTGTGGCACAGCATAAATAATAAATATCATCATAATTATGTTACTAATACAAAAAAAGTCTTTAGCAGTTTGACCACATAAATTAAGATAGATTGTGGGACAGCTAAATTTAACTGTATTGCTATGTAGTAGCCAGTACTCTGAGTTTTGTAAGCAGATCATCTGTCATTTTTCTTGAGCTTGTGTTTTCAATATTGAATGTACACAGATCTGCTAATGGTTTGTGCTGATAATTTGTTATAAATAGTAAAGTCAAGTTTATAACAGTCATGGAAAAGTGGATCTGCAAAGGTTAAAGTTGAAGAAGATACTTTAGTTACCCAGTCACTGGGAATGGAATGATCGTCTCTTCTAAAGAGTTTTCGTACTCTGTCCTTAATGCTATCCCAGTTTACAAATTTAATATGTAGTGCCCTGTATTAGTCTCCCATTGCTGTTATAGCAAATTACTAAAACCACGTGGCTTAAACAACACAAACGCATAATCTTGCGGTATGGGTCTGACATAGGTCTCACTGGGCTAAAGTCAAGCTGTCAGCAGGACTGGTTATTTCTGTTTGGGTTACGTTGATATTGGTATTGTTTTCTTTCTATAAGCAAATATCCACTAACAAGGGACAGATAAGTAGAAACGTTTACTAAACTTTAGAAGGAGGCAGACCTGGGCTAAACATTCACTAGGTTGGTTGGCTTAATTTCTCCATGGGAAAGGGTGAGCTACCATCATTTCAGTGATAGAAACTGATGAAAATCTTTGTGCCTAATAGTTACATAATTGGACGGTAATTAATATTTTTGAAGACCTCTGCTATTTTTCTCTTAAGGCACAAAAAAAAAAAGATTATCAAACTATAACTTTGATGTTAGACTCTTTCTTCTCAATTATAATTGAAGTATTAAATTCATTTGTGAACACTACATGCAAATGACATAAATATAAACAAAACCAAGCTTATATAGCAGAATATTAGCAGAAACATGAAGAAACTCAGAACAAAATCATATGTGAAACAGTTGGAAGAATTTGTAATATATAATAATTTAAAAAAAAAGAAAACATTTGGTGGGTGGGTTTGAAAAGCAGAGGATAGAAACAAGTTTAAATTGATTCAATAAAAACTCAGGTTTACCTAAATGCTTACTGTGAGCCAAGGACACTGCATTAGCTGTGTGAATACTGCAATGATTAAGACCCACACTCTTCTCCCATGTGGAAGTAAAAGACACATAAAGAAGTATTTTAACATAATATGTCAAGAGATGTTTTCAAGCCATTCTCATAGTAGTTGTTTTGAAAGTTTGTTTTCAGGCTGTCATGAGGATATGAGACCCACTAACTTAATGCCATTATAATTTTATGGCCTCTAACCTCAACAGAACCATGCTGGCTTGTTTTCCTGTTTTTCTCATAGACTAGTTCAAGCCTATTCCCCATCTCCAGATATAAATTGGAAATAATAATGATAATTAAGTTGTAGGATTGCTCTTAGAATTAACTGTATCAGTTCATGTAAATTATACAGCAAATAGCCTGAAATACACAATTCAATAAAAGTTTCATATCAATATTACTCTTGAACTTCTCATTCCTTGCTTCATCCTCCCTCACCTTGCCTCTAAGGATGACTCTGCCTCCAACTTTACCATCCTTAAATTCTCCCAATATTCTGCCACTATTCAAAAAAGTAACATGTATTGGTGTCCATTGTTCTTCCTTCCCTTCTATCACAGTGAAAGAAACTTGCCTTTTCCTCTTACAGAAGGCTAACCTTTCTACCAGTTCTCTGGATGTGCTTCTGTTTTTCCTCCCTAGAAACTTAATCATCTTCCATCATCCATCTGTGTATATTCTTTTCTATTAATATTTGAACATGATCAAGTTACATCCTACTTGAAAGAAAAATCCTTCATGGTTCATTGATTCACCTTCCTCTCACCAATTGCATTTCTTTTCCACATCCACACCAAATTCCAAATTCTTTGGAACTCCAAATGTTCCAAAACATAGTCTACACTCCCCATCTCCACTTCCTCATTTCTCATTCTCTCCTCAACCCATCACATTCTGATTCCTACTCTCAGCCATTTCCACAAAATGTAGTCTTTTTTTTTGAAATATCGATTTTTGTTTATGTTTATTTATTTTATTAATTTTTAATGCAGTTGACATTCAGTATTATTTTAGATTAGTTTTAGGTATACAGCATAGTGGTTAGACATTTATATAATTTATGAAATGACCCCCCAATTAGCCTACTACATAGCACTACATATAATTATTACAATATTATTATTACAACAATTATTACAATATTTCCTATGTTATACTTTATACTCTCATGAGTATTTTGTAACTACCAATTTTTACTTTTTAATCCCTTCACTTTTTTTCACCCAGGTTCAAACCTCCTTCCCATCTGGCAACCATCAGTTTGTTCTCTGTATCTATGAAAAATGCTCTTACCAAGACTTCTGATCAAGATGGCAGAGTAGGTTAACACTGTGCCCAACTTCTCTCACAATCATACAAAACTACAACTAATTATAGAACCACCTTTGAAAAACACCTGAAAACTAACTGAACAGAACTCCTATAACTAAGGATATAAAAAAGAAACCATGTTAAGACTGATAAAGGGGCACAGATGAGAAACAAGCTGGTCCCACACTTGCTTGTGGTGGTTAAGAATTGGGAGGGATATCTTGGCTGTGGAGATACCCCCTGAGGAATGATGAGTTCCAGCCCCATACCAGGCTTCCTAGCCAGTAGCACCAGTGCTGGAAAGAGGACTCTCGACAACATCTGGCTGTGAAAATAAGTTGGTATTCCATTTGAAAGGATGCTGTTGACCCAAGAATACTCCTAAAGGGCCTTCACTCAGACCCACTCATTCACAAACACCCACCCTAAGCTCCAGCAAAAGGACAGCAGTTCAAAAAGCACCAAGAACATATAGGGAGAAACTAAATTGTCTGGCTTCAGGACGAGGGTTTGAGGGGCAGCTATTTTCCAGACAGAAGTGCTGGCAGCCACTACTATTCTTTTATTGAGGCCTGCCCCTGTTATAGAGTAAGTTTCCCAGTGAGCACTGACACAGAAGCCAGATAGCCGAATCAAAAAAACCTTTATTACAGATTTGAATCCGGTCTCAAACCTCCACTGTCGCAGCAGTGATAGAGGCAAGAGCCCCGAACCTAGTTTTTGTTACCCTTATATACCCCCTTATCCTCCCCGGTTGCCCCCCCCTTCCCGCTTACCCACAGGTCCCCCCTTTCCGATTTCTCACAGGTCCCCCCTCCCCGATTCCCACAGGTACAATGGCTATTTGTCTAAGCAGAAGTTTCTCATGGCCTGGCTGCCTTTGCAATCTATTTGACAGCATTAAGCAGGATGCAGTTAATCTGTTCTGGGAACTGGCCTATGCAGCTGGGTCTCAGGTCTATATGCTCTATAAATGCTTCTACTTTATTGTTTGCACTGAAAATTGATTATTACATTCCCTACTGGTCTTTTTGGGGATTCAAATCATTGATTCTTGAGCCTGTAAAATATCTTCATCTTCTAAGGCAAGGTTTCTATACTGAGACCTAATGAGGAATATTTTTAGGGTTTGAATGTGAGATTGAACTAATTTAACATTGGCCCTAAAGAGGCAAGGCCCAAAGGTGAGAGTGAGTAAGAGGAGGAGGAGAGGCCCTACTGCTGCACTGACTAATGTGGTCAGCCACGGAGACCGGAAAATAGATTCTCATACCAGTTATTCTTTTGGGCCCTCTCCTTTTCTCGATCCTCTAGTCTCTTACAGAGTTGGCTGAGGCTCTCACGGATAACTCCTGAATGATTAGTATAAAAACAGCAAGTTTCTCCTAAGGCAAGACAGAGGCTACCCTGTTTGAGAAAAAGTAAATCAAGTCCTCGCTGGTTTTGGAGGACTACTTCTGCAAGGGAATTGAGTGAGGATTCAAGCTGGTGGACAGTACTCTCTAAGGTTCTTAAGTCTATATCAATCTGTCTGCTTAGCTTATGGAAGTCTTGAGACTCTTTGACGAGCGCTGAGGTACCGATTGCTGCTGACCCAGCTACCCCGATGCCTAAGAGTAAGGGAATTAGGACAGGGGCCCGAGGAACTCTATGCCGGTACGGGGCTAGGCCGAGATGTTCACATCCTCCTTCTCTAGAATAGTAGTAGACCTGTGGAACAATGTGAGTTAGAACACAGAGATGATGATTTTTATCGTCGTCTTCGTCCCAAGACAACTAGTGGGCTAGTAGACACGGCGTGAGGCCGTTAGTACAGGCCCACCAAGTCCCCTCTGGTGCTATTAGGTAGTAGTCTCATCATGAGCTTGTAGAGTCTGGTGGTATCTGGATGTCTTCAGTGCAGACGTGTGAGTAGGGGGAGGAGTCGAGGTTGTATCCCGAGGACCGGATACAAAGTCCCTGTCCCTATAGATCTCCAAGAGTTATTGTGGGCTTGTGACCCCACTTGCATATCGCCTCTTCGGGAGTGGCAGAAGTGTAAGATGTCGGTTAGACAGCCAGTGTTGTTTTTCTGCAACTTTAACAGCAGTTGGGGTACTTAAAATTACAATATATGGCCCATCCCATCTGGCATCCAATGGCTCGGGTTGTAATTTTTTAACCCAAACTAGTTTTCCCAGAGCTGCGAGGGGGCTCCGGGGAGGGCTAGTAGGATCATGGGCTCGGTGTTCTCGGATAATGCCATGGATGTGTCCTCGCATAATTTGGAGTGCCTGTAGAGACTTAAGGATGTTAGTATTTTTGATGTGTTGTAATTGTTCTTCTCCAACCCTGGGAACAAGCGGCGGAGGCTGTCCAAACATAATTTCATAAGGGGTGAAAGACTTAACATAGGGGGTACACCTGGCC
>CM053514.1:48919124-49091126 GCA_028627145.1 Eidolon dupreanum | reverse complement strand
GCAATCTATCTATTTGACAGCGTTAAGCAGGATGCAGTTAACCTGTTCTGGGAACTGGCCTATGCAGCTGGGTCTCAGGTCTATATGCTCTATAAATGCTTCTACTTTATTGTTTGCACTGAAAATTGATTATTACAGCCCCCAGCCAGCCTAAAGGTGGGCACCATTGTTTCTTTGTTGATCCCTTCCTCCGACACAGTTGACAGGTGCAGGCAAGTGTCATATCTGAGTCTCCATCGACTTAGCTAACACTGTTCATCCGACTCTGATGATTCCCTGAGACCCTGCTTCACCCAACCCTTGCCCAGCCTGAAGCTCTTTCAGCAGCTGTCCTTCATAAGCTGCCAGGATCAGCCAATGCTGTAGATTTTCCTAACATCTCTCAAAGGTCCACAAATCTTCAGCAAGAAACAATTGGCCTCAGAGTGTCCTGTATCTCTTGCTAAGTAGATCCAAGACTAGCACTAGTGGTAGCCAGCCTTGATTTGAAGCATAGCCTCTCACAGGTACCTCCAAATCCAGCACAGGCAGCTATCAACAACAGATCACCTTGTAGCTCCTACCAGGAGGTCCTGCAAAATAGAAAGGATCATACAAGAACACTACGAAAAACTATGTAACACCAAATTTAACAACATAGAAGAAATGGACGAGTATGTAGAAAGATACAACCTTCCTAAACCAAATCAAGAAAAACTAGAAAATCTAAACAGATTGATCAGCAATATGCAAATTGAAACAATCATCAAAAATCTACCAGACAGTAAAAGTCCAAGACCCGATGACTTCACCACTGAATTCTACCAAACATTCAAAGAAGATTTAACACCTCTTCTCTTCAAAGTATTCCAAAAACTCAAAAAGGAGGCAATACTTCCCAACTCATTTTATGAGGCCAATATTACCCTAATAACAAAACCTTGTAAAGATAACATAAAGAAAGAAAACTACAGATCAATATCTCTCATAAACATAGATGAAAAAAAATCCTAAATAAGATACTAGCGAACCAAATACAGCAACATAATACAAAGATTATATCTCATGGTCAAGTGAGCATTATCCCAGGGGTACAAGGATGGTTTCACATATGCAAATCAATTAATGCGATACACCACATAAACAAATTGAAAAATAAGAATCATGTTATCACATCCATAGATGCAGAAAAATATTTGACAAGATACAGCATTCATTTATGATACAAACATTTAATAAAATAAATATAGAAAAAAGTACCTTAATATAATAAAGGCTATATACAACAAACCCTCAGCCAACATTATACCTAATGGTGAGAAAATCAACACCTTCGCTCTGAGATCATGAACAAGACAAGGCTGTCCACTTCACCACTGTTATTCAGTATAACACTGGAGGTCCTAACAAGTGCAATCAGACAAGAGAAAGCTATAAAAGACATCCAAATAGGAAAAGAAAAAGTCATTATTTGCAGATAGCATGATTCTCTACATAGAGAACCATAAAGACTGCACAAGAATGCTACTAGAAATAATAAGCAAACATAGTAAAATTTCAGGATACAAAATCAATGTTAAAAATTCATAGCATTCCTATACTCTAACGATAAACTTTTAGGAAAAGTAATGAAAAAATAATTACTCTTGCAATTGCAACAAAATAAAATACATAGGAATAAACCTAACAAAACATGTGAAGGATCTATATAATGAAAACTATAAGATTCTATTTCAAATAATTGAAGAAGATACAAAGAAATGGAAAGATATTCCGTGTTTTTGGATTGGAAGAATCAATATAGTTAAAATGACCATATTACCTAAAGCATTATACAGATTTAATGCAATCCCCATCTAAATCTCATTGGCATTTTTTAAAGAAATAAAATAAAAAATTGTCAGATTTGTATGGAAGCACAAAAGACCCCAAATCACAAAAGCTATCCTGAGGTAAAAAAAAACAAGTCGAGAGGTGTCACTCTACCCAACTTCAAATTATACTACAAAGCAACAATAATCAAAATGGCATGATATGGTAGAAAAACAGACACACAGACCAGTGAAACAGAATCAAGAGTCAAAAAGTAAACTCTCATTTATATAGTCAAATAATTTCCAAGAAAGGAGCCAAAAACATGCAATAGAGCAAAGAAAGCCTCTTCAAAAATGATACTGAAAAAACTGGAAATTCATCTGCAAAAGAATGAAACTAGACTGTTGTCTATCACCACACACCAAAATTAATTCAAAATGAATTAAGGAACTGATATAAGACCAGAAACAATAGATTGCAAAGAAGAAAACATAGGAACTAAACTCATGGACCTTGGACTTAAAAAGGATTTTATGAATTTGACCTCAAGGGCAGGGGAAGTAAAAGCAAAAATAAATGAATGGGACTGTATCAGATTAAAAACTTCTGCACAACAAGAGAAATTGTCAATAAGGCAAAGAGACAACCATTCAAATGGGAGTAGATATCTGTGAGCAATGCCTCCAATAAGGGCCTAATATTCAAAATATACAAAGAACTCATACTACTCAATAACAACAATAACAACAACAACAACAATCCAATTTAAAAAACGGGCAGACACTTCCCCAAAAAGACATGCAAATGGCCAACGAACATATGAAAAGGTGCTCAACATCACTAGTTATTAGGAAAATGCCAATCAAAACCACAACAAGATATCATCTCACAACTGTTAGAATAGCTGTTATTAACAGGACAAGTAATAACAAGTGTGAGAGAGAATGTAGAGAAAAAGAAACCCTCATACACTGCTTGTGGAACTGGAAAACAGTATGGAGGTTTCTCAAAAAACTAAGAATTGATCTATCATATGATCCAGCAATCCCCCTACTGCCCCATAAACTTGAAAACATATATCCTAAAAGACATTTGCACACCAATGTTCATAGCAGCATTATTCACAGTGGCCAGGACATGGAAGCAACCAAAGTGTCCTATAATAATAGATCATTGGATAAAGAAAATGTTGTGCATATATATAATGGTTCATAAGAAAATGTGGTGCATAAAAAGAGATGAAACACTGCTACTATTTGTAACAACCTTGGGATAATCATGCTAAGTGATGTAAGCTAGACAGAAAAAGTTGAAAACCACATGATATCACTTATATGTGGGATATAAACCTAAAAGCAACAAACAAACATGATAAATACTCATGGATATGGACAATAGAGTAGTGGTTACCAGAGGGTGGGGAGTAGGGAAGAGTTAGATGGGGTAAAAAGAGTCAAATATGTGGTGACAGAAAGAAATCTAACTATGGATGGTGAAAACACTATGCAATATATATATATGACTTACTGTTGAATTGTACACTTGAAACTTATTAGATTTTGTTAATCAATGTCACCATAATAAATAGATTTTTTTAAATATATAAATAAATAAAAGAGAAACAAAAAAATTAAAATAAAATAGAGAGAGAGAGAGAGAGAGAGAGAGAGAGAGAGAGAGAGAGAAGGGGAGGGGCTTAATGTGTTCTTCTCCCTACAGGGAAAACTGCCTTCTTTCCACCTATAAGAGTAATTTAATAAACTTTTAGAACGTTTTTAAAAAGAGAAAAGAGATATTCAATGATTAATAATAAAATTTTTTAAAAGAAAATGAAAAAATAATTTCTTTTGCTATTGCAACAAAGAATAAAATACTTGAGAATAAATTTAACAAAGGATGTAAAGGACCTATACACTGAAAAAATACAAGATATTACTAACATCAATGCTTTACATTGTTTAAGTCTATTCAATTCAGCAGTGTATGGCAAGGTATTTTACTAGTGTTCTGTCCACAACCCTAAATAGGACACAGCCTCATTTTTATGAAACGCAGTTTGGTGAGGAAGTGAGGCAAAGAGAAGAGGGGAACTGAAGCACAGAGAATTGGAAGCAGGTCAAAATTTTAGGAAGAATGCTGCTATGAACATCAGAATGCATATATCTTTGCAGATAAATGTTTTCAGGTTTTTCAGATAATTACCCAGAAGAGGGGTTTCTGAGTCATATGGTAATTCAAGTCTTAGTTTTTTGTGGAGACTCCATACTGTTTTCTCTAGTAACTGTACCAATTTGCAATCCCATCAACAGTGTTTGAAGGTTCACACTCCTCCAGGTGGGTACTAGAATAATTCGGGAGATCATTTCTTAATTTATATGTCTAACCACTATGCTGTACATCTAAAACTAATATAAAATATTATTGAATGTCAACTATAATTGAAAAATAAAAAATACTTTTATTTGAAAAAATTTTAGGGAGAGTAACATAATTATGATGATGATTACGATGAAATTATATTAAGAAGCATGGGAGTGTGACTATGTATAATTGTATGGCAAAGGATTCTATAGAAATAGCATCTTTTCATATTGTTCCAACTGTTTTGAAATTCATATGTTACAAATTTGATGTACTCTAAACTCTTAAATAACTCTTAAGTAAATCAGTTACTGAATCTAATACTGTCAACTTCTATGAGGTTTTGTGTTTTTCTTTTTTCCTTCAAAATTGAGATTGTATCAAACTTGTTTTCAACTGAAAAAAGTAAATATAATTAAACTACTTTAAAACTTTAAAAAAATCCAAACAAAAACAAACCCCCCCAAAAAAACCACATATTTTCATAAAGAAAACAATTAGACCCATAAAAGTCAGACCTGGAGACAACAGGAAGGCCATGCTCTGAAGTAATCTAAAAAACAAGGTTTTATGCATATTTAGTAACAGCCATTCCCTTCTATATGTATGATAAGTATATGATTTTAAAAGCACTTTTGCAAGTTTTCCTCTATATGATACTTTGTTGGGTAATTATTTACTTATGTTATTATGTTCAGAAAGTAACATAAGTTAACAATTAACTTTGAAGGATCAAAAAAAGTGGAGAACTAAGAAAAATAATATTTTCAAATAAAAAATATATTATCTTCTTATTCTTAAAAAAAAGAGTAGATCATTTTACCATCACTATGCAAAATTAACACATTGATTTAATCCTTCTCCAGCACAGAGTCCTATATCTTACAAGCGGCTTGAATTGTTTTAATTAGAGTCAAAACTACACGCCTTTACATACTTCACAGACTTAAATATGTGTACTCTTTACAAGATGAAGAGAATTTTTACTAGTCTCAATTTTTGTTCAATGAAAATAAGTGACTTTTGCTTTCAGAGAGGCATTATCTTTGGAGTAGACAGACAGACAAGGATTTAAATCATAACATTATTACCCTCTCACTGGCTCTGCATGCAGAAATTTTAAAGTCTGACATTGGCAGAGGGTTGGCCTAGAGGTTCCTAGCAGAGTGGTGCTGTTGTTTACTTCCTCTCAATGTTGACTGCTAGAGAAGCAACAGAAAGTCTGAATATTGGCTCTGAAGGTCCTTTAGAAGGCAAACTCAGCAATCAAAGAAAAGTGAATGAATCAGACAAATAGCCAAAATGTTGGAGAATTCCTTGAAAGGGTCACAGGAAAATTTATAAATTTTACCTATGCCAATGTCGACATAGAACAGATTGTGGAAGGCTGTTATTAAGGATAGTGTATGCAGAGAATGAAGAAGAGAAGAGCTGATGCCAAAAACTCATGACTAACTATAAATAAGTGTACAATTATGATGTTGAGGCTGCTGGCTTAAATCACAGCATAGGTTATGAAGTCTCAATGGTATAGAACAAAATGATAGAGAAACAAATGAGTCAAAGGAAAAAAAAGTAAGTTTAGTTTAGGTTAAATACAGTCTATATGTCCTGTAAGATATTAAGGTAAATTCTTAAGAGAAAATAATATTTTAGGGAAAGTAGAAGGAATAACAGGTACTAAAATTGTTGACAGAGAATAGGGTGGTGGTCACCAGAGGCTGGGGGTTAGGGAAATTGGGAAATGTTGTTAAAGGTTACAAATTTGCAACTAGAAGATGAATAAATTCTAGAGATCTAAAGTGCAGCAGAATAACTATAGTCAACAATACTATATTATACACTTCAAAATTATTAAAAGATTGTATCTTAAATGTTTGCACCACAAAAAATTATAATTATGTAATATAATACTGGTATTAGTTAACACTGTGGTGGTAATCATATTGCAATATATGAATGTATCAAATCACCATATTGTATACCTCAAAGTTGTACAATGTCATATGTCAACTATGTCTCAATTAAAAAAAAAAAAAGGTTGTCCAATTCAGCACATAGTATTGGTAGATTCCATATTATGAGGACATCTAATTTGACATAGCCTGATTTCTGTTGACTTGTGAAAGCAGTGACAAGACAGTAGGGCAATCAATCACACCGTTGTAAGAAGCAAAGGAGAAGTGAGAACAGAGGCATAGGGTGGAGAAGACCCATTAAGATGGTTGGCAAGAAAGAAAAGGAAAAAGTTGCCTTGGTAGCTTAAGGCATGGACAAATTTAGAAACAATTTCTGGAGATTTCCAAAATGTCTTGAGCAGCTCTTAAAGCTGAGAAATAAAAAAAAATGATGTGTAGGGGAATAAAAAAATTTAAGATGCAAAGATGTAAAAATATGATGAGACAATCTCAGAGAGGTGTGGAAAATGATAGTAATAATCCACTAGGTGAAGTCAAAACAGAATAGAAATAGAAGTTCCTGTCCTCAAAGACAAGATAAAAAATATATAAATAAGTTTTTGAGCTCAATCTCTTGTTTAGAATGAGTCAGCGGTAATGAAGAACATCTACAATGTTTAATTGATTTAACTTTCATTTGCACTTTCATTAACTGAATTTTATTAAAGACATTATGTTTTATTTCAGCTTATCAGTGAAAATATTAATAAATTTGAAATTTTATAATGGTTGTCATAAAGTTAATCTTCCAAGATAAATAACTTTCCTGAATACTTTTTAGTGTTTATCTCAACAGTTTAAGGCTCTTATAAGATTTTAACAAATATCCCTTAATATAGCTGTTTTTACCCCCGTTAATGTAATAAGACTTCAAAAGTAAACAGGAAAAAAAAAACTTCATTATAAATTTTTATTCTCACATTTCTTTTTTTAAAATATTATATTTTACTTTTTTTCAATTATAGTCAACATACAATATCATATAGTTTCAGGTGTGCAACATAGTGATTAGAAATTTATGTAACTTATGAAGTGATCACCCCAATAAATCCAGTACCCATTTGACACTATACATAATTATTACAATACTACTGACTATATCCCTTATGCTATACTCTACATTCCCATGACTATTTTGTTAACTACCATTTGTACCTCCTAATCCCCTCCTCGTTTCACCAGTTCCCCACCTCCCAATCTGACAACAGTCAAAATGTTCTCTGTACATATGAGCTTCTTTCTGTTTTTGTTTGTTTATCCTGTTCTCTAGATTCTACATATGACACTTGTCTTACTTTGTTGGATTTACTCCACTCATCACAATACCCTCTAGGTCCATCCACATTACTACAGATGGCAAGATTTCATTCATTTTTATGACTAATAGTCTAAGTGTATACTTCCTCTTTTTTATCCATTCATCCATTGATGAATACCCAGGATGCTGCCATATCTTAGCTACTGTAAATAATGCTACAATGAACATATGAATTCACATGTCCCTTCAAAGTATTGTTTTGGGTTTCATCAGATAAATACCCAGAAGTGGGATAACTGGGTCCTTCTTTTTCTCTTCTTATAGCCTTTGTTTTAAAGTCTACTTTTTCTAGTATAAGTATTACTACTCCAGCTTTTTTTGTTTATTTCCATCTTCATGAAATATCTTTTTATATCCCTTTTCTTTAAATTAGTGTGTGTCTTTTGATCTAAAGTGAATCTCTTGTAGGCAGCATGTGCAAGGGTCTTGTTTTCTTATCCACTTCAGACACCTTATCTTTTGATTGGAACATTTAATCCAGTTACATTTAAAGTAACTGTTGCTGTATATGTAGTTATTGCCATTTTTCTACTCACATTTTTTACCTATTTTTCTTTTTTCTTCTCTTTAAAGAAGTCCCTCTAATATTTTCTGCAACACTAACTTGGTGGTGATGAACTCCTTTAGCTTTTCCTTGTCAGGGAAGCTCTTTATCCATCCTTCGATTCTGACTGATAGCTTTTCTGGGTAGAATAATCTTAGTTGTAGGTCCTTGGTTTTTATCACTTTGAATATTCCCTGTCAGTCCCTTCTGGCCTGAAAAGTTTCTGTTGAGAATCAGTTGACAGTCTTATGGGAACTCCCTTGTAAATAACTAATTGCTTGTCTCTTGGTGCTTTTAAGACTCACTCTTTGTCTTTAAATATTAGCATTTTAATTATGATGGGGCTTGGTGTGGGCCTCTTTGGGTTCATCTTGCTTGGGACTTTCTGTTCTTCTTGAGCTCCTACATCAATTTCTTTCTCCAGGTTAGGGAAGTTTTTAGTCATTATTTCTTGAAATAGGTTTTCAATTCCTTGCTCTCTCTATTCTCTGTCTGGTATCCCTATGATGCAAATATATGCTTGATGTTATCCCAGAGGTCCCTTAAACTATCCTCATTTTTTGAATTTGTTTTTGTTGTTGTTGCTATTCTGATTGGGTGATTTTGTTAATGTACCTTCTATATTTTTGATTTGATCCCTCGCTTCATCTAATCAACTGTTGTTTCCTGCTCAGGTATTCTCTCATTTTAGTTATTGAATTCTTCATTTCTGGCTAATTATTTTTTATATTTTCTATCCCTTTGTTATAGTTCTTATTGTGCTCTCTACTCTTTCTCTAAGTTCACTGAGCATCCTTATAACAAGTGTTTTGATCTCTGCATCTGATTGGTTGTCTCCATTTTGTTTACTTCTTTTTCTGGAGCTTAGTTCTGTTCTTTCATTTGGGACATGTTTCTTTGTCTTCCCATTTTGGCTGCCTACTTGTGTGTGTTTCTATGTATTAGATAGGGCTGTTATGTCTTAGTAGAGTGGCCTCATGTGCTGTGGGTCCCAGTGGAACAGACTTCCATCGTCAACTGAGCTGTGTCTTCCAGGTATGTCTCTTGAATGAGTTGTATGTGCCATCCTATTGTAGTTGAGCCTTGGGCAATGTTCGCTCATCTATGGGAGGGATTTCTCTGACCTGATTGGTTGTGAAAGTTGGTCATGTCTACAGTAGTGGAGCTCTTTTGCAGGGGCTGACCCTACAGAGCAATATTCACATTAGTGGAGCTCTGGTGCCTGTCTTGTCTTCCTTTGGGTTTGTGATCCTCAGATATGCCCCTGGGTGGTGCTCTGGCTCAGACAGAAGCTGGCTGCCAGGCTTGCAGGCTGTCACTTCCTCGGAGGGGCCCTCACAGGTCAAGTTTATCTGCAGCCTGTGCCCAGCCCAGAGCCACCTAGCATGAGCCACCAAGCAATCTGCAGTTAGCCACCACAGTGGTCTTAGAAGTGCCTCAAGAGGCCAAGCCATAAGTTGAAGCCTGCTGCCACTAATGCTGGGCTTAAGATTGCTTAGCAAGAAGTATGGGGCATGCCAAGGCCAGATGCTGCTTGTTTAGGTCTTACGAACCTTTGAGAGATTTTAGGAAAGTCTGTAGCATGAGCAAACACAGACAGTTTTTATGGAAAATCCACTGAAAGTGTCTGGGTGGACCTACAATTTGGGAGGGGTGGGGTCTCAGGGCAGGTCACCAGGGTAGGGTGACCAGTGTTAGCTACCTTGATGAAGACTCAGATATGATGGCTGCCTGGATCTGTAAACTGGGCAGGAAAGTACTCAACAAAGGAAAAATGCTATCTGCCAGCACTTCTGTCTGGGAGAATGCTGCTTCTCTAGTGTTCTCCCTGAAGCTAGACAATTCAGTCCTTACCCGTATATTCCTGGCGTCTTTTGAGCTGCTACCCCAGAGCTGGAGCTCAGAGCAAGTAAGTCTGTCATGGAGTAAGTCCATGTGTGGGCCCCTTAAGAGAAAAGTTTGCAACTCCAGAAGGCTTCCCTCTCACTCAGAAACAATCTCTGCTGGTTTTCACATTCAGAAGTTGTGGGTACTTAGCTTCCCGGCATTAGAACCCATGGCTGGGAGAATGATGTGGAGCCAGGACCCCTCACTCTTTCAGGGGGACCTCTGTAGCCAAGATATTTCTCCTGATTCTCAACCACCACACACAGGTGTCGGACCAGTCCATTTTACATCTCCGACCCTCTACCAGTCTGTAAGTAACAGTTTCTGTGTGTCCCCATCTGTAGGACTTCTGTTAAACTAGGCTTCAGGTGACCCCCCATATGATGGCTATTCTATAGTTTAGTTATAATTTTGATGTGGTTGTGAGAGAAGGCAAGCACAGCATTTACCTACTCCACCATCTTGACCAGAAGCCAACCATTTCTTAAATCAATATTTTTCCCAATAAAAATAAAGATATGAGGAACATTTCATTACACAGTATAAATATCAGGAAAAACAACTCCAGAGGCTGAACTCTAGTCACTGCATTGTGAATTTATTCAGCTATGGATAATAAATGAATTTTCTATATTTGGTGTTTATTATACTATATTACTTGTGAAAATGAATAAGTATTTTACATACTATTCCAACTAGAAATATATTCAAAAAGTAAAAATTCACTCAATTTATAGACCATTTAAAATTCCATATTAACACTGATTTTTTTTCATTTTTTTTAAATAATGAACATTTTGAAATCTAAATGGTTTAATATTTGTATGTTTCCTATACATTTTTATACACTTGTTTCATAGATAAAATACCATGTAAACAGATTATAGAAAATATTTTAATTTTTCTATTTGCCAGGCATTTCACTTATTAACTAATTTATTCACATATCAACCATCTGTAAAGTGAAAAAGTGAGATAAGAGGATAAGTAATATTTCCAAAATCATGCAGCTAATAGGTAACAGAGAAAGAATTTGAACTCAGGCTGTCTGGCTCCAAAGTCTGGCATTGTGACCACTGCGATGTTTTCTCTTCTCTGGTTTTGACTATGGGTTAAATTTCTGGCTGAGTTTAATTTCCAGTGACATCAAAACAATGCATTGAAAAATAAATATTCAAGTACTTAAAGAATCTTCTCTCCCTAATTTCAAACAGGATATTTAAACTGAGTCAAATTACTACATATTCTGATATTGTATAAACAAAGCCACAGATGGACAATCACTTTAGAAAAGCCTCTCATTTTAGTAGGTCACTATTTGGATTTGAATTTCTAATCTTGTGAAGGTTGTATTAGCTCCTTCAAGACTAAATAGCATCATTCAATATGTGAAAATACTGGAGAGGTAATTTACTTTAACTCTCCTTAGGAGTATTTGAACAGAGAATCTAATACTTGATTTTCTGTACATCTATATTATATTTATTCCTTCCTGAGGAGAAGCTTGAGAAATTCTCAAATACTATTAACTATCAAGGGCAGATTTTTTTATGTACCCAAAGAAAGATCCCAACTCATTGTTGTCTTGGTAACTGTGGACCCCAAAGCAATGTATTTGAAAGCTGAGTCTCTGTGATATTTCATTTACTAGTCAAGATAGAGATGAGCTGTCTGTATAAGGCAACCTTCATGTACATATGGCTGGAAGAATATCAACAACCAAGTTTTATAAGAGATTTAGCTAAACAGCCCTAATTTCAGTCTTTATTAGTATTACACATACATTCTATTACTCAATTGTCCAAGGGTTCTGAACAATATCATTTTAATTTAATCTTTATTGATTTAAGGAACATTGAAAGAGCTGTCATCTGTCACAAGCTCTGAACCATTTGAATTTCCCAGGCTTTTTCTCTTATCTTTACTGATTATAACCTAATATTGACAACAATACCATACCCTCACTTAATATTATTTAATACAGACAAATATGTTATTTCAATCCATAAACTGCCTGTAGTGATTCTGTCTTTTTGTGGGGAAAAACATAATTCATATCAATAAGAAAACAAGCCTTTCCATGTTTCTATCTCTTTGTAGAGAGAAAGAGAGAAAAGGTGAATCAGAGATGGTCATTGTTTAAGAAAGCATTTCATTAAATCTTTGGATATAAAAGGTTAAGTCCAAAACTGATCTTGGAGACTAGGCTAGAGGACTTTGAGATGGTCTGTTAGAATTAATGAAGCTAGAGACTAAATAGGCAAAAAATGACTAAAACACTTTTTTTAAGAACAAAAATATCTTATATTCAATTACAAGTTTCCTACCCTGTGGTTTAAAACCCTTTCCATTGCTTCAAAACATCAAGGTTCACTCTTTACACTTGAGAACTTGACCTAAAGAGAATGTGAATGGCTGTGTATGTGATTTAAGGAATGAAGATCTTTCTTGGCATGTGATGGAGCAGAAAAAAGAAAGCATATGTGAGATTTCATAGTGATCCAGAAACAAACTAAACTGCTATGAAAAAAAAAGCTTATAGCCAAAGTTGTCCAGGAAAAAATGAATGTCTAGGAATCTCTTGGGATTCAGGCACATTTCTTTTGGATTTTAAGGTGCAGAGCCCTCTGGCAGTCATCTGAGTGACCCCATAAAGCTCAGTATCTGTATCATTACTACATTGCCTTCTGCAGATTTGAACTTTACAAACACCTGTACCCTATATCAGGATGACAAGCAGATGTATTTTATTTATATTTATCAAATCTTATTGACTATGTTCTTAAATATTTAGTGATATTTAATAAAAAATATTATGTTAAATTTATTTTTGAATTTACCTTTCTTCTTCTAGCCACTAATATTACTTCTCTCTTATATTTAGAAATCAGAAAGAAATAATTGGTACTAAGTTACATAATTTAGCAATTCAATTATTTTTAGACAAGTTAAACATGCTCATTCTGAGGCTTCAGCTTAAAGCACTTTTATATATGAACCATTAGTAGAAAATAAAGCTGAGATTGATCTAAAAATTACTGAATTCCACCCTCTAATTTTATATTTCCTTCTTCTTTATTTTTAGAATATTTATTACCTACATATTTTGTGCCAAGAACATTATACACCAATGGAAAATAGATACAGAGTGGGATATTACTATATGTAATCAATAAAGGGCTTACTTCACTCTGACCATCTTGGCCCTAACTGACTCCAGCAAGGTGGACCTCACATACTCTACACATCAATTTCACATCGTTTTCATTGTACCTATGTTGTCCTAGGTTTCTACAAAAATTCCTCTCAGAAGAATAGTTCAAGTACCTGAAACTCCTTTTTTTTCCTCTTTTGTTCAAAAATTATGACGAAGATCTAAATAGCATGTTTATTGTCTTTTAGAATGAGTGCCCTTCTTATGACATTGACTTCTTAAGGATATCAAATTCTCAGATTTGGACTCAAAATTATTTAGTTATTTTAATTCATTATTTTATAATATCATTTCAAAACTGAACAGTAACAATAGAATAATCACTCTATATGCTTAAATGAAAAAGCCATTTAAAACTTGTATCTATATTCCTTCTAGACAAAGGAAAAAAGTAAAACTCATTAATCATGTTCTGTAGAATGTTGTTATTAGAGGTGATGCAATGGATTACCATAGTGGCCAGGAAATACTCAGAGTTTTTTGAAAATAGCAATTACAGACTAGTTTGGACACATTCAGAGTGGAATATAAAACTGAAAGCAACAAATAAACAAGACAAATAAACAGAGATTCATGGAAATGGACAACAGGTTAGCAGTTACCAGAGGAAAGGGGAAGTAGATAAGAGTAAAGAGGGTCAAATATATGGTGACAGAAGGAAATTTAATTCAGGGTGGTAAATACACAATACAATAAACATGACTTATTATTGAATTTTACACTTGAAACACATAATTTTATTAACCAATGTCACCCCAATACATTTAATTAAAAAAAGAAAGAAAGAAAATTACAAGATACAGTTGAATCATGTTAAAAACATCTTTAGGGAGAGTCTCAGAGAAGCGAGAATGTTTTCTCGTTCACATAACTACCTGAGGCAGTGCTTCCCCTGTAATCAGTCAGGTGCATACAATCTTGCCACGTGAATAGGATAGAGTTCATGTTCGGAGCTCTCAATTAAGTCAGAAAAAAAAGCAATCTTTTGCAAAATTCCAATCACACACATTTTCCTTTTATCAGGAAATTAGATATCCTGTACAAATGCCCTTGCCTCTGGTCATTGTTTAAAAAAGTGATCATTCCTTTTGTGATTTACAAGGCCTGGAATAAACCATGATTAGGTCTCTTCTTTCCTAGTTTAATTTATCAAGACTGATTTAAGTAAAATTGTCTGTGCCTAAACTGATTATTACAATGGTTTCACAAAAAGAAAAAAAAGTTTTTATATCTTTGCTATTGTTTTTGACATACAGCACCAGTGATGATAATTTAAATGAGAAATTTTCCTCTTAGATTTAGTGTTTTTATCTTTTATAAACACATATTCTTAAATTACCACTGTGACAGACAAAATAATGGTGCCCAAAGATGTCCACATGCTGATTCCTAGAACCTGTGAACATGTTACCTTACATGGGCAAAAGTAACTTTGCAGAGGTAATTAAATTAAAGTCTCAATATAGGAAGATTATCCTGGATTATCCTAATGTAATAATAAGAGCTCTATAAAGAAGGGGGAAGAAGAAGAAATCAGAGAAGGAGATGAGGCAATGACAACAGAGGTTGAAGTGACATGGGTCTATGCCAAGGAATACAGGCAGCCTGGAGAAGTTGGAAAAGTCAAGAACACAGATTTTCCTTTAAAACCTCCAGAAGCAATGCAGTCCTGCCAATCTTTTTTAGACTTCTGATCTCCAGAAATGTAAATAAATGTGTGTTCCTTTATGTTACTAAATTTATAGTAATTTTTACAGCAGCCATAGGAAATTTCCACAAACATATACAGCTCTTTCAAATAAAAGACTAAAATTCTGCTGTTACATTTCTAGAAAAATATTATAGAATTTAATATCTTTTACAAAATAACTACAGATATCATGATAAATTGGTTTTACCTAACTTAATTTAATAAACACTCAGACCAGTTATATCAGTCATATATATAAAAGTCCAATACGTAACACTTCCCCCATTTTAAAAAAGAATTAAAAGCAAGTTAAAACACTGTCCAGTCTTCAAAAGGGAGACTCTCCAATGTCCTATTCCACTCTTCACCTCTAATAGTAATACAAGATTTTCCTTAAAATAAGGGTAAAATTTCTTGATCCATTGGAGAAAAGAATGGAAGCATTTGTATATAAACCACTAATTTATTTAACAATCTTTCCTGAGTAAAGGCATAAATATGTCTTGACAAAGGGAACTGAAATTGATAGTGCTGCAAAGAAGCTTGCGTTCACTTCAGTGATAGTAAAACATTGCATACCCTCTTTAAAGCTGAGATAATGTTCTAAATATGTGTGTTAAAGCTTTTGAACATTCATAGAGTGAAAGGGATCACAGTCACAAGAGCAGATAGTATTCAATCTGAAGTGCTCTGAGTTTAGTCAATGAAAAAGAGAAGAAATCTTAAAATTTTGAATGTATGGGGTTATTTTTCAGGGTAGCAATGGAAAATATTAGAGTCTTTATACAAGTGAACAAAGATGAGATAATTCATTGCTATTGGTATTCTATGAAGAGAAGCAAATGTGTTTCTCAAAATGAATAACAACACTAAAATCGCATAATCAATGGATAATCATGACCAGAATTAATCACAGGATCTAGATAGAAAATCAATATTATATTGAAGGGCTGCTGTATTTTTCCAGTTTTTTCTTTCTCACTATTTTAAGTATATAAGTATACTAAACTTTTATAACTTTCCTTTTTAGCAGATTTACTGTTACCACCTCCCCGCCCCACTCCACCCCCACCAAGGCTTTCCTTATGTTTCTGCAAGAGGAGAATAAACTCTTCCATAGCTAAAGGAATAATTGATTTTTAAGGGCCTTTCTGATATTGACATTCTAAGGTACCAGTTAAGCAAAGAGCATCTTAATTGAACTACATTATCCTGGTCAAAATATACAGTTTGGGAGTGTAAGTCCAGGACAAGCTTAGCCATGTGTATTCTTTTGCAAGTATTTACCCTAGAAAATGACTCCTCTTTTTGTCCCTAGTCCTTACTAGAAGGAAATGTAGAGATAAGGACATTTAGAATAAATGTGAAATACACATAGATACCAATTGATCTTTATATAAAAGATAAAATAAAAATCCAAAAGCTTAAGTCAGTATATCACCATTAAAACAATTGTCCGTAACTCTGGCAGAATTAGAGGAAAATTACTGAGAATTCTCTCAATTTACCTCAGCTGGAACATATGGACATTAAGTAAAAGAGAGTCAACCAAAATGCTAAAGATCTACAAATTACTTTCACCTGCATTATTTCAACTGACTCTCATAACTACCTTCATGAAGGTATATTACTAAACCTAAATAAACTAAGGCCCAAAGAACTTACTACAAAATCACATATGCAGTAATTACAAGAATCCAGAGGAAAGTCCATGTCTTTAGACTTCAAGATAAGTTTTCAAATTTTAATTACTTATTCATTTTGCTAATAGGTTGTTTTGATCTTGTGAGATATAACCAGTGCTGCCAAATTAGAATGCCAAGAATAACTATACAATTCCAATGTTGTTAACCATTACAGAACTATTACAAAGAAAATTAAACCAAAAGGGTACAAATGCTTTGAATATTATAGTGCCTACTATAGTAGCCCAACAATTAGATGGACTGAAGATCAGAAGTAAAATATTAGATTGAATATTAAAGACAGGTTGCATTTTTATTGGTGAGTTGGGAATACTATATTCTGATATCATGAATAGCTCTGATATCAGGAGTATAGCTATACGCCTCATCCATAATGCTGGTAATGACATTGAAAGTGATAAACAAAAAAGTTTATTTTATGAAAAGGCATATTCTATTGAGTTGGTTTTATGTTCTTCTATTAATATTTCATTAGAAGGCGAGATAGATCAATTATATGGAAAATTTTTCTCCTGGCCAATGCCAAACCTGTCAGATGATGATTAGTGATCAGGGAGCTTCATAGAAGGAGTGAAAACTGACTAGAGTTGAGAAAAGACCAGATCCTTTAAAAATACAGTCCTTTCATCACTTCTGTCTTCATTCATTGTCAGGATCAGTAAAAATGAATGTCATACTAGTTTGACTCAATATATTTTAAAATAAGTGCTCAATTCTAAAGATACAGGAGATTGAAAGTTATTTAAAAGAAAAGGAAAGAAAGAAATTAAAAGAATCATTTGAGAGGAAAGCATTAAAATCACTGTCACAATGCGTATGATTATCTCTTTTGATTATTGATTACTGTTCATTCTGGCTGATTCACTTAACTGGCTATTTTCAATTATTACATATTTTTTCAAATTAAATATAACTGAATGTAGTAATTTCAATTATCAGCAATGAATCAGGGAGAAACTAATGATTACAAATAATGCTATTATCCTGGTTAGTTGTTCTAGGGGAAAGTACTGAACCTTTATGAAGAGGAAAGTATGAAGGCAAAAGGCATTGAATAAGGAGTATAGTAACATAATTTCTTCTTTCAGGTGTCATATTTTAGCATTAAAGTACCCAGAGTGTATTAGTGAGTGGTCAGAACATGTAAAATTGCAGTTTTCACCAGTAAGGACATTAAATAAGGACCATGAAGCACCTAAATCACAAATAGCTATTGGTCCTAAACTTTCATTTCTAAAAGTAAAACTAGTTAAAAATGTCTGTTGGGTATGGTATTATGCTAGTCACCATTAGCATAAGGACATATTTACCACCGACATAAGGGTATTATATTAGTTACCATTAGTAGAAGATACTACCAATTAACGAAGGGAATCTGGTATAGCATTAAGCTGAATTTTTCTGGTTTAAAAAAAATCAGGTACTGAGCTTAATTAGCATAAAGATTCTCTATTCTTCTGTTTCAAAAACTTGCCTCAGATCTCAATTTTATTGCATGACAAATGAGGGAATCCCTGCTCCTTGGCATTCTCTTAACATTTGCCAGAGCTAGTGAGGTTGACTAAGAGTCTTCTGTAAGTTAGGGTCATGTATATATGTTAGTCCAAATAGAGGCCCCTCAGTTTAGGTCATTAATAATATTGTGTCTTTTATATACACAGCTATAGTTCTGATTATATATTGATTTTCTAACAGAAATTCATTTTCTAATAAAGGCAATACATTTGTATTAACCCCAACCACACTTTCTATTCCAAGCAAGACAGTTATCCAAGGCTTGAAATATAATTTGTGGTTTATATCAAGCCAGCAAATGTTTTTTGACTCAGTGCCAACTGAAATATCTCAATATTCAAGCCCAGTTGGAAAAATGCTCAATAACTGATCATTATTGTCTGCCAGGATCTCAGAGGGAAGAGTAATTGGAAATGAACAGCACAATTTATTTATCATTCCTGCTAAGAACCCAAATCATTATACTTATTTTTATATTGTTTTTTTTTTTCAGCTGAATCTACCAGTAGCTTCATGAATTAACCAATTAACCAGCAAAAGATAAGAGAGGTCTCCAAAAACATTACACTAACCATGGGATTTTTGAGATATTGATTGAACATTCCAAAAAAATTTCTGGAGATATGTAGTCTTAATTTTCTCTTAGAAATACTAGAGAAGAACAATACTTAATTTTAATCAAATTGAAAGAATAATAAAATGTAGTACTAAAGGTTACTACTCATTAATATCAGCATTAATAAATCTTTATTCCTCTGTGTGTGTGCGTGGTGGGCAGTGTACATATGGGCATTCATGAGCTTTTTCAAAGTTCAGATCATCACAAGGAACACACATGATATTCAAATAAAGTATTATAATTCAATTCTAAATAAAATTTCAAATTCTTAGGGATAAAAAAACTTAGTATTGTTATGCCTTAAAAATTATACAATCTGAAATGGAAAAATACAACAGCCACGTAAAGGTAGTTTTCCAAATATAGAATTATTTCTGTACCAAAATATAGTTAATAAAAATAATTTTACATGCCTATTTTAATTTAAATTTGAGAAAGGGAATAGAAAATGATGTTTTATTTAAAAATTAATTAATCCATTAGGGATGTAAAGCTTTCTCTGCCTTCTAACATTGCTACTATTCATATAGTTGCTCTGTGTTTTCCAGTAATAAATTTTTTTCAACCTCCACAGCCCCACAAAGTTGCTCAAGGCAAACAAGATCTTTGTACATCCAAGCAGTTCTCATTATCAGATTTCACCCCTAAGGCTATCTTACTTAATATCTATAATCTGAAAACCTAAACAATTTACTAGTTCCACAGTTTATTTATGTGAATGATTACATCAAAATCATAACCTAAAATTTTGTATCTTGTCTCTGATGACAAGAAAGAAATAAAAGTATATATAGTAGAAAAAAAATAAACAATAGAAAACACACAAATAAAGTTTGTTGCATTAAGATTCCTTTTTTCTTTATTTTCTATTTTTTAATAGAGACATACTACACTTATGATGAAAATATTATTGTTTCTAAGAATTAGCCTTAAAAATATAAGTTGCCTGACAGAGTTTTATTCTTTTAAAATCATTCTCTCAAGAAGATAAAGTAGTCCTTGCCTGCTACTCCCAAAATGAGGTACTTAAAACACCTTAAGAGGATTTCAAGGAAAAGAATATGTCAAAATCCATCTGGTGAACCAGAAATGTTCACTGGAAGTGGCCAGATTAGTTCTTTTTTAAGGGTTACACTTCTTACAATGTTTTACTAAATATATCTTACAATTCCATAACAAGAAAAAGATATATATTAAGATTGAATTATGACAAGTTTTTTTTGTCAATCCCATGAAGAATAAATAATGTGATATGAATATTCTTAGAATTTGTTTAGGTATAAATTCACTCAGCTCTCAGCTGGTCATACACATCTGAGGTAACATGACATATATTTCAGTTGAAATATTGTTTTAATTGGCCTCTGGAAACTGATGACTTTCTAAATGATGTCAGCTAAGACATGCTTAAAAATGTGGGCCTGGAATTTATCACCAATATTCTCTACAACTCAAATCAACACATAGTTATAAATAATTCCTGTAAGCAGATGCTTATTAGGTGCTGGGGACATAAAGATATATGAGATACAGACTCTGTCCTACTTGCTTCCATTGGAAGTTGTATCAATTAGCTGTTTTCTTTTGCAAGAATCAGAAAACTCAAAATAGTTTAAATATTAAGTTAATTAATAGCAATGGAGAGTTTAAGGATAAACAGGTTTCGATTTTTATTAGAGATTTAGTTTGGCTTAATTCTCATGCTGCCTTTTCTCATCTGTGTTAAAATGGCTGCAGTGGTTCTAGTGTATATCCGCACACCTAAAAAAAAGAAGCCTTTTACATATTCATCTATCAAACAAAGTCCATGTGGACATGATTTGATTAAACTAAAACTTTCGCTGTGGCTATGAGAAAATCGTGTACTGATCTTCTTAGGCTTCAGTTACTATTCATCCTTGAATAAATCAATAAGACTATACTGACTGGCAAATATCAATCAGAGTCAACCACTAAAGATGGAGAGAGAATTAATATCACCTATTTCCCATTAATACCATATAAAAGGCATAAGGCTGGAATATATGCTGGGGAAGAAACTATGAGTTTCACTGGAGTGGCAAATACAGTATAAAGAAAAGTGGTTAACAATAGAGGTCAATAGAATCATGTCACAAAAATAGTGTGAACAATTTTGGAGTGTAAAATCTTACATTTGTTTTGGTATTTATAAATATTTGTTGAGTTATCATCCATTGAATTTAACTCACAATTAGTAGTAAAATAATGATAAATAAAATAAGTATTTTATAGTCCAGAAAGATTAAATGATAACCATGGGTTGTGTTATTTTGGAAAGACATCTGAAAAAGGCCTTGGAAGGATGAAGGATAAAGATATTTTGGCTTGGGTGACTGAGGAGCAGGGAAGGCAATGTGGAAGAAATGGCTCAAGCAAGGAGAAGTATGAAATGCAGAACATTTTCTAGAATAGTCTAACCTAAGATAATAAGATACAGTGCCTTACTCATGTCTTATCTTTTTAAGGCATCTATGTACACAAGCTCTTATTCTTGCAAAGCTTTGCTTTTATTGCAATTATACTTTTTCACCAAGATTGAATTAGATTTAAAAATTATATACACACATTTCTATTTTTCCAATAGCTTCGAAAATGATTTGGCAACATAGTCACATAGGTCATTTCATGTAACAATCTTAACCAGACAACGTAGTAGAGATACCGAATGTTATTTTCTTTAAAACCTGCTATTCAAGAAAACTTGGGACACTCTAGACCAGTGACTTCCATACATAGTAGACCACCTTATCATTTACTTTGGCTGTTTTTCTAAAGTAAGTCAGCTGCTAAAATTGCAAGACTATGTGACCCAAAACATCTTAAATTGTAAAGCACATTCTAGATAACAATATCTCAGAAAACATTATCGAGTTGGGTCTGTCTGTCTGAGTTTCTTTTTATTTATTGACTCATCAAAAGGAAATGCAAAAGGTACAGCTGCTTCTCTCTGAGTTCACCTTTTAATATTGTTCTTTTCTACAAAAAAAACAATATAGAAAAAGTCATCAGCTTGAAACTAGAAAATAATTGATTCAATTGACTCTCCAAATATGTTCTTCTGAGAAATTAGGATAAATCTATAAGTTTTCTATTAACTACACTCTAACTTTAAGTAATCCTTGACCAGAGTATCCCCATTTGGTATAGCTCATTGAGGGAAATGAAAATTATAATGAAACAAGTGTTCATAGCTGATCAAGAAAACTACTTTTGGAGTATGTATGAGATAATTTATCAAGTCTTCAATTTATTTATTCAACAAATACTTTTTGAAAGTTTACTATGTGCCAGGCATCATGCAATAATATTAGATGAATGACAAAACTAAGATTGATGCATTTTCTGCTCAAAATTTGATGAGACTAGTTGGAAAGAAAAACAAACAGGCAATAACAATACCTGAAGCTGCATTAAATCATTGGATCACACAATATGGACATGTTACTTGGAACTGAAAAGTTAAAGAATTTATCCTAAAATTTTTAAATCCCTAAACTGAGAATCAAATGATGATTAAAGTTAGCCAATGAAGGAAAAGAAATAATTATATCAGAAGAAACAATATGTAAAGGTCTAAAGGCTTGAAAGCATGGCACAATAAGGAAATTTCCAGAACTTAAAAGACCCCACAAAAGAGATCCAGTCATTTTTTTATGATATTTGGAGATTTATGGCATGATATATAAAAAATAAAATAAAAGCAAACAACAAAAATAAACAAATAAATACTAGGCAATCATAACAGGTGTAGAGAACGCTGAAATCTTTCATATCCCACTGGCTAATCAGTAGAGCTCTTTACTACTGAAGCAATTTTTCCTTGGTTAAAAGATAGAAAGAAAAACCTGTAATTGTCTAGGAATTGACCAAAGCTTAGGCAGGTATCAAAGACTGACAACAGAGTCACATCTGCAATCACCTACTAATCAAAGAAATCAAGTCATACTGCTATTCTTTCAATCCTGATTCAGAAATTTGAGAGGTAAAGACTAACTGTGAACATACCTGAAAACAATGAGCTGATTCATTCTTTTAAAATACCAGAATTTGTAGAGAATCACTGAGCCAGCACACCAACAGTTAGATTAGTCCAAGAAGTCTTGTTTCAAACCTTATTAGTTCTCAAAGAAGATGAGTCCTCTTCTCTAATATTTTTAATCACAAAATTATAGAGAAGCTACCAAATTACTTTCAAGGACTAAACATCTTAAGTTTGAAAAATTGATCTCTATATGAGAATAATTTTCAGAATAAAATAAGTCAACTGTAAGGAAAAAACAAACATACCTCTTTATCTTTATTGACCCCCAAAACATAAGCTAATGATAGACTGAGATACAATTTAGGTTTTATTTTGAGTTTCAATTACATCATTTTAAAGATTTCACAATACTTTAAATTTATTTTTATATACAAACATATAGTTTTTAAAAATAATATTACCAAATAATATATTTTTATAGATTTACAACACCTCATTGAAGTATACATGGTTACATTCTGAGACTTAATTGTTAAATTTTCAGAATTTTAACAAAATGATTGATATCTGACAAGGTAGAAGTATTCCTACCATGAAATTGGCACATTCTACAAATCAGAGTTTCCCCTACATCAAAATACAGATGTTATACATTTATTAGCATATCACTAGTTACATACATGGGGAAGTATAATAAAAAGTGCATCATTTCAACTTTTTATAAACATTCACAGTTAAAGCTGAAAATCTTTATTCTCAGGTTTGTCTTTTTTCAGATTTAGCTAATGTGATTATTTCAGAATTTTGTGGTTTCATCCTATGCTTATCTATAATTTTCAAATTAAATCACTTAATTACCTATGAAGTATGAGCTTGGAGAATAACACTGACCTTTTTTTTGCCAGCATGCAGAAGAAAAAAAGATTATATATACATATATATATAATTATTATAGATATAATTATATATAATAAAAAGAGTATATAATATAAAAGATTATAATATATAAAGATTTTAATTATATATATAATCTCAAAAGCCATAAATTTCAAATTTGGCAGGTCTTTACATCTCAGTGAATAAGACCAAGCCAGATTTTAGTAAAACATTTAACTAATTTTTAAGCAATGAAGTTTTGAAATGACAAGATGAGCATATAAAACTTTTCCGGCAAATTTTTAAGTATGGTTGAGGAGATAAGGCTATCGTCATTGACATATACATTATTTGTAACAATCGAAAGCATAGAAAGCCAGCTCTGCAGCTCACCTGTACCCAGTTAAGATAAAAGTGCAGCAAATAGGTGATGAGAGAAACTCAAAGCTTCACTACTTTACTCATATTCATTCTTCACAAATTCATAGCAATGTATTGAGATCAAGCTATCAAGGTCAAGTCCAATAGAAGTGCACCAATTCCTAGAATTATGAATATTAGAAATTATCTGAGAAATGAATTATCCTGAGTATAATAAACAAAAGCTAAGTGGATTGCTGCCCATGATTTCAGTTTTTTTTTCTTACACGAAAAACTTTAAAGAAAGATTTTTTAAAGCATGATGAATTTAAATAACCACACTGCAGTTCTGGGAGTAGATAAAAAGTTTACCTTAGTATACATTAGTGTTTAAAGATAAGTCCCTCATTCCTCTGATACATCTTATCAACAAAGAAATATCCAGATCCTTAGAGCAGTTCTTTGTAAAGGCCATAAACATATGAGTAACCTCATCTACTAATAAGACCATCAAAGGCATCCTTCATTTCTTTTTTTGTTTGTTTTTAATTAAGTTTATTGGAGTAATATTGATTAATACAAGTAAATAATTTTTAGGTGTACATTATCATTTGACGTCTGTATATTTTATTGTGTGTTTATCACCCAAAGCCCAAATTCCTTCAGCTACCATATATATGATCCCCTGTACCCACTTCATCCTTCCCCTAAACCCTACATTTGACCCCCTTTACCCTGTCTACCTCTTCCATCCTCCCCCACCCCACTAGTAACCACTATTCTATAGTCCTCTAGTAACCACTAGTCTATAGTCTATGTCCACGAGTCTCCGATTTTCCTACTTATTTGTTGCTTTTATGTTTATATCCCACATACAAGTGATAGCATGTGATTTTCAACTTTTTCTGTCTAGCTTATTGTGCTTAGCATGATTATCTCAAGGCTCATCCAGGTTGTTGCAAATGGCAGTATTTCACCTCTTCTTAGGGATGAGTAATATTCCATTGTATATATGTACCACAGCTCCTTTAGCCAATCATCTATCATAGGACATTTTGGTTGTTTCCATATCCTGGTCACTGTGAATAATGTTGCTATGATTCTGCAAATATCTTTTTTGATATGGATTTTCAAGTCTTTGGGATAAAGACCCAGTAGAGGGCTTGCTGGATCATATGATAGATCAATTCTGAGTTTTTGAGGAACCTCCATACTGTTTCCCATAATGGCTGTACCAAATTGCAGTGCCACCAGCAGTGTATGAGGATTCCTTTTTCTCCACATTCTCTCCAACATTTGTTATTACTTGTCCTGTTGATTATAGCAATTCTAACCTGTGAGATGGTATTTCACTGTGGTTTTGATTTGCATTTTCCTAATAGCTATCAATGTTGAGCATCTTTTCATATATTTGTTGGCCGTTTGTATGTCCTCTAGGAAGACATGTCCTCTGCCCATTTTTTTATTGGATCATTTGTTTTTTTGTTGCTATTGAGTTATATGCATTCTTTGCATATTTTGGATATTAGACCTTTATCGGAGGTGTTACTTGCAAAAATATTTTCCCATTCGGATATTTCACTCTCTACCTTGTTGACTATTTTGCTGAGCAGAAGCTTTTTAGTTTGATGTAGTCCCATTCATTTATTTTAGCTTTAAGTTACCTTGCTTTTGAGGTCATATTCATAAAATTTTTCTTAAATCCAAGGTTCTTCAGTTTAGCTCCTATATTTTCTTCTATGCATTTTATTGTTTCAGGTCTTATATTCAGGTCCTTAATCCATTTTGAGTTAATTTTGGTGTGTGGTGATAGACAAGTCTAGTTTCATTCTTTTGCAGGTTGCTTTCCTGTTTTCCCAGCACCATTTATTGAAGAGGCTTTCCTCCTCCACTGTATGGTTTTGGCTTCATTGTTGAAAATTATTTGCCCATATAAATATGGGTTTACTTCTGGACTCTCAATTCTATTTCTCTGGTCTGTGCCTCAGTTTTACTGCCAGTACTATCCCATTTTGATTACTATTGGTTTGTAGTATAATTTGAAGTCAGGTAGAGTGATGCCTACAGCCTCATCCTTTTTGCTCAGGATGGCTTTGGTAATTCGGAGTCTTTGTGCTTCCATACAAATCTGATGATTTTTTATTCTATATGTTTAAAAAATGCATATGAGACTTTGATGGAGATTGCATTAAATCTGTATAATGCTTTAGGTAATAAGGTCACTTAAACTATGTTGATTCTTCCAATCCAAGAACAAGGAATATCTTTCCATTTCTTTGTATCTGCTTCAATTTCTTTTAATAGGGTCTAAGTTTTCATTATATAGTTCCTTCACATGTTTCATTAGATATTTCCCAGCTATTTTATTCTTTCTGTTGCAATTTTAAAAGGAATTATTTCTTCCATTTCTTTTTCTGACACTTCATTATTAGAGTATAGGAAAGCTATGGATTTTTGAACATTGATTTTTGTATACAGAGACTTTACTGTATTTGCTTATTGTTTTTAGTAGTATTCTTGTGGAGTTTTTAGGGTTTTTTATATAGAGAATCATATAATCCTCAAATAGTGACAGTTTGACTTCTTCATTTCCTTTTTAGATGCCTTCTATATCTTTCTCTTGTCTCAATACACTTGCTAGGACCTCCAATGATATATTGAATAACGGTGGTGATAGTGGACAACCTTGCCCTGTTCCTGATCTTAGAAGGAAGGTTTTTATCTTTTCATCCTTAAGCATAATGTTGGCTGAGGGCTTGTCATGTATGTCCTTTATTATGTTGAAGTACTTTCCTTCTATACCAATTTTAAGTGTTTTGATCATAAATGGATACTGTATCTTGTTGAAGGCTTTTTCTGCATCGATTGATATGATCATATAATTCTTAGTTTTAATTTGTTTATTAATCGATTTGCGTATGTTGAACCATCCCCATACCTCTGGGATGCAGCTCACTTGATTACAGTATAGAATCTTTTTAATATGTTGCTGTCTTCGATTCACTAGTATCTTATTTAGTATTTTGCATCTGTATTCATGAGAGATATTGGTCTGTAGTTTTCTTTTTTTGTATTCTCTTTACCAGGTTTTGGTATCAGAGTATTTTCTAAGTACTGGTCTATTTCTTCTAGGCTATTAAATTTGGTGTTATATACTTTTTTATAGTATTTTTGTATGATCCTTGTATTTCTATAATGTCAGTCATAATTTCTCATTTCTCATCCCTAATTTTGTTTATTTGTGTCCTTTCTCTTTTTTCTGTAGTGAGTCTAGCCAGGGGTTTGTCAATTTTATGAACCTTCTCAAAGAACCAGCTCTTTGTTGCATTTATTTTTTCTATTGTTTTTGTTTGTTTGTTTTCAATTTCATGTATTTCTACTCTAATTTGATTATTTCTTTCCTTCTGCTGACTTTAAGCTTCATTTCTTCTTCCTTTTCTAGTTTTTTTTTTTTTTTAAGATGAAGCATTAGGTTGTTTATTTGAACTCATTCTTATTTTTGGAGATAGGCCTGTAATGTTATGAACTTTCCTCTTATGACCACTTTTGCCATGTCTCAAAAGTTTTGATATGTTGTACTATCATTATAATTTGTTTCTATGTATGTCTTGATCTTTCTTTTTATTTCTTCTCTGACCTAGTTATTCTTCAATAGTATGTTGTTCAATCCCCATGTATTTATGGTTCTTCCTGATTTCTTTTTGCAGTTGATTTCTAGTTTCAAAGCATTAGGATCACAGAATATTTTTGGTATGATTTCAACCTTCTTATATTTGTTGAGGCTATCTCTGCGTCCCAGTATGTGGTCGATTCTTGAGAATGTTGCATGTGCACTAGAGAAGAATGTATAAGCAGCTGTTTTGAGATGGAAGGCTCTGTAAATGTCAATTATGTCCAGTTGGTCTAATGTGTCATTTAAGGATGTTATTTTCTTATTGATTTTCAGTTTGGATGATATGTCTAGATCCAACAGTGGGGTTAGGTCTCCTACTATGTTAGTGTTTTGTTCTGTTTCTCTCTTTAGTTCTGTTAGTAATTGCTTTACATATTTCAGGGCTCCCTGATTGGGAGCATACATATTAATAAGTGTTATATCTTCTTGGTGCATGATTCCCTTTACCATTATGAAATGTCTCTCAGCATCTTTCTTTACCTTTTTTTATTTTGAAGTCTAGTTTGTCTGATAAATAGTATTGCTTCTCCCACTTTTCTCTGAATGTCATTTGCTTGAAATATCACTTTCCACCCTTCCATTTTGAGTCTATATTTATCTTTGGAGCTGAGATGTGTCTCCTGAAGGCAGCATATGGTTTGGTTTGGTTTTCCATCCATTCTGCAAGTATATGCCTTTTTATTGATGAGTTCAGCCCATTTACATTTAGGGTGATTATTGAAAAATGAGGTCTTCTAATAGCCTTTTTATCATTTGCTCTCTGGTAGCTTGGTGTTTCCATTGCTTCCTTGTCCTTGTGTTTCTGTTTTCTTTATTTTGGTTGGCTTTTGTGTGTTTGCCTTTGGTCCTTCTCATTTTATGTTATATACAACTGTTCTGAATCTTCTGTGTGTGGTTACCATTAAAAATATGTAAAGGATAGTTATATATATACAGACATCCATTTTCTTCTGTGTGTGGCTTATCACCATTCCCCTTTTTGAATATGGATCTTTGAATCCTCCCCTTTTCAGTCATTGTTATCTCAATTTGTCCCTATGTATGCTGAACATTCATTACTATCTTGCTATAGCGCTTCTCTTCTTAATGTAAGCTTATAATGCCCTGTTATTAGTAAGGGTTTCTCTCCTCTTCTATTTGCCCAATGGTCACTTTACTCCAAATTATATACTTTATTTTTGTCATTGTTTTAGGTGAACTGGCCCCTTTCTGTATTTCATGTAGTACAGATCTCATAGTGGAGAATTTTCTCAATTTTCTGTATGTCTGGAAAAGTCTTAATTTCTCCTTCATATCTAAAGGAGAGCTTAGCTGGATACATTATTCTAGGCTGGTAGTTCCTTTCACTTAAGAGTTTAAATATTTATTTCCATTCCTTTCTGGCTTGTAAGGTTTTCAGTGAGAAGTCCAAGGATCATCTAATAGGTTTACCTTTATGTTACCATTTTTTTTCTCCCTGGCTGCCTTGAGAATTCTATCTTTGTTGTTGATTTTTGATAATTTTTAATACAGTGTGTCTTGGTGAAGGCCTTTTTGGGTTGAGGTATTTGGGTGTTCTGTTGACTTCTTGAATTCCAAGCTCCAACTCATTTCTTAGATTTGGGAAATTCTTGTCAACTATTTGTCTGAAAATGCTTTGTAATCTCTGTTCCTTTTCTTTGCTTTCAATAATGCTCATTATTCTTATGTTTCCTCTCCTGATGGTATCAGCTAGTTCTTGAATTTCTCTTTTATTATTTTTTTATTCTTCAGTTTCTCTCTTATTCATTCTGATTTATTTCTAGGTTTCTGTTTTTGATATCACTGATCCTTTACTCCATTTGGTCTACTCTATTTCCCAAACTTACTATTTCACTTTCAACTCTTGCAGTGTGTTCTTCATCTGCAGAAGTTCTATTTGGTTCTTTTTGAGGGTTTCAATATCCTTGCTCTGCTCATCTAGTTGGTTTTTTCAATTCTTGAAATTGTTGATTTGAGTTGTTTTGGAACTCATTGAGTTTTTTCAGAAGTACCATCCTAAATTCTCTGTCATTTAAGTCGCATATTTTTATGTCTGTAAGCTTATTTTCTGGAGTTTTTTCTCTTTCTTTCTGAGATGCCTTGTCTGTCACCTTATTTGTTCTTGGTGTTTAATGGACTGTTTCTCCATCTGGGCATTAATGGAATTGTATTCTGCTATTTTTCCAGAAAGAAGATTTATTATATAAAAGGTCTCTCTTTAGTCTTCTGCAAAGAAGGTGCTTTTCTTTTGGTTTCCTGTAGGTGGCGTCTAAGCTTCTTGGATCCCTGCTTCATATAAAGTCTTAATAATGCTTTTTAAATGTTCTTGTAGATATTTAATCACTCTCGCTACCCTCAGTTTCAGTCCTGTCAGTGTCAGCGACAATCTCGGCAGTGTTTGCCCAGATTCCCCATGAGGCTCCATGATAATTGGTCTTGGAGGGTGTGGTATGAGGGGGCCCTCTGGGTTGGGGGTGGAGAGCTTCAGCTGAGCCTCGGTTTTGCAGTCATGGTCCGCAAAACTTAACTGTTGTTTTTTTGGCATCCCTTCCTGCATCTCTGCTTTCTTCCCTGATGACTGGGCCCTGCAGCCAGCCAGCCACAGGGAGCTCACAACTTTCTCAGGCAGGGCTGTTCAGGGTATTCACTGCTGGAACTCGTACTCCTCTCCCCCTCCTCCTGCAGGGAGCTTTAGGGGCTGTGATAGGCAGCTTCTTTATTTCTCCCAGTCCACAACCCGAGACACCCGGGATTCTGACTTGTGGTAGCCCTTATGCACAGATCCCATGCTCATATGTGCTAGTGTGCAATTTGGTTGTTTTTTGTTGAGTTTTAGATGTTCAGATTACTCTTGTTTCAAGGGGTGAGATCTGGGGATGTCTCTCATTCTACCATGTTTCCTCTCACTCTAGGCATTTTTCATTTCTATCATAGTGTTTTTAATCTCTAGCATTTCTATTTGATTCTTTCTTAGGATTTCCATTTTTCTGCTTACATTGTCCATTTGTTCTTGCATTCTGTCTATTTTACCCAGTAGAATTCTTAGCATATTAATTATAATTGTTTTAAATCTCTAATCTGATAATTCCAATATCCCTGATATCTCTAGTTTAGATGCTTGCTCTGTCTCTTCAGATTGTGTTGTTTGCCTTTCAGTATGCCTTGCAATATTTTCCTGAGAGCTGAATTTATATACTGGGTAAAGGAACTGTTGTAAATAGGCCTTTAGTAATATGATGATAAGTTGTGGCAGGAAGGGAAATATTCTATAGTCCTATAATTAGGTCTCAGTAAGCTTGTACCCCTGGACTGTGAACTTTACATATGTTTCCCAGTATCCCCTCTCCCTCACAGCTTAGGTGGAATAGGATGGCTAGAATGAGCTAAAGTTAAACATTTTTCTTCTTTCATGTGGAATCTAAAACTAACTAATATTGAGTATATCCCTCCTGCCAAGTAAGTTAGGCTCTGATAAAACCCCAACAGGATAGTTTACAGTTGACTAGTTTTTTCCTGAGGGCAGGCATTCTTAAGAATAACAAAGTGCTATGATATATTTCAAAATTATTTATTGTCTCCTTCCTTGCTAGAAGGAGGAAATTTTTCTCCAATATTTACTGTTGAGAACAGTAAGTCAATCTCTTGGAGGTATTACAATAGTATAGTGCCCCACACAAACACTATGACAGGGCCTCCTGAATTTTTAACTCTTAAAGTTGTACGCACTGAGCCTCAAGCCATTTGCCAACTACAATTCATACTTTTCTACCCTGGCACTGATTTTCATAGTAGCTTCCACTCATGAGTTTCTTCTCCCAGAAGCTGTGACTGCCTATAACCTGTCTTTCCAATATTAGAGGCAGTAATTTGCCCTGTGTCCTCACTGCTCTTACAGATCCAAGAGTTGTTGACTTTTCAGTCTGTTCAGCTATTCAGTTATTGCTAGAATGGACTGGCAACTACTAAGCTCCTGGCATGCAGAACAGAAAACCAATGAAGTAACCCAATCTAGAAATCCTCAGAGACAAAAAAAAAAACTAACAATTTTACTAGATTCACACTTCAAATATGAATGGATTTTTGAGGAAAAAGATCCACTTGGCCTATGCTAAGATAGACTCATATGAAATTAACAAGAAAAGGAGAAAGTTTTAGCATCAGAAATAAAAATTAAAATTAATATCAAGTTATTACACATTTTATTTAATTCTCACAACAACCCCATGATGTAGGTGTTTTATTTCTATTTAATAAACAAGAAGACTGAGACGTAAAGACTTTGAGCAAGTTCACAAATAATAAGCAGAGAAGCAAAAACTGGGCTTTTTATCACTTTGTAATACTACTTTGCCAGATTTTTTCAAGTAAGTCAAAAAGGAACTATATAAAAAGAATTACTGCTTTAAGATTTTTGACTGAATTCCTTGTTTATTATTTTCCTTATCCCATGTGTTTCTCATAATGATTAATAGCAAAGACCCTTGGAAATCAAAACATGTGGACTTTGTTTTGGTTAAAATAAGAAATGTCTGTTTTGAAGGTTAATTACTATTCTGTAGCCAAGCTTATAGAATGAGATCCTCCTAAGGTGAGAAGTATAATGGTAGAAATTGAGAAGATAAAAAAAGCAGGCTAATTCCTTAGGGTATATAACAAGGAGTCAGAAGAATATGGGACCTTCATTTGGTCTAGAATATGGAACCTAAGTTCAGGAGTAAAAAGTTCTATGTAAGTTCCCCAACATAAATTTTCCTCTGTACTGTTTCAGCATTTCAATCTATATTGATGCTACCAATTTATTTCTTGGATCTGTGCATGTTCCCGTTTTTCCAAGTCATTCATTATCTATGCTATACTCCTACTACATTTGTCAACAGTCTTTATTTCAACATTTTTTTTCTTGTAGACTTGGAGACTTTTATAAAAATATCCCTTTCACCAAGTTGTTAGAGATTCACAACTGAGATAAATATACAGACAGAGGTCAAGTGACTCAGAAAGACAGCCACTGGTGTTCAGAGTCTTGAGGTTAATATATTTTCCATTAGCCATAAATAACTCCCACTTCTCCCTCCCCATTCCATTACAATCTATTGGGAAAAAAAAGGTAGAAAGGAATGTAGGGTAAATGAATAAGAAATATTACCAAAAGTTACCAAATATATTCTATATTTCAGATACTGTGCTAGAAATGCCTATGGACTTTACATTTATTTAATAGACACAAAGCCCCTCAGGCTCCCCTTTTGTAATTTCTTTTTCCTTACCTTCAGAATTGACTATAGTTATTTCAACATCTCCCTTGTATAAAAAGTACAAGTGGGGTAGCTTCTGGTCAAGATACCATAGTAATTTATACTTTGATATTTCCCTCTGCTATAATCACATGGAAAATTGGGGGGGGAGAAAATTAAAAGATATAATTGAGATAAAATAAAAGATAAGCACCTCTATGACCTAGACATAGAACAGAAGCACTGTAAGATAGGACCTATAAGCTGATGAGTCTTAGATTTCATAAACAAGTGGAATTTGCCAGAAGTTCCATTTCTATAATTGGAATGGAAACATGCATGAAACCAGAGGCTAAACCCTAAACTATCCACTGATGATAAAGAGTAGGGGAATTTAGATGCCTCCAGGGAATATAGAAAACACATATTTGAGGCCTTGCAACATGAATATGAATTGACCTTGATTCTCAGGTTCTAATAGAACAGAAAAAGCTTTAACCATGTTTGGGACTGCATAACAAGTGTCATTGGTCTCTGCAATGAATAAAGTTACAATCACAATGTCTAAAACACCCAGGGCATTGGGAGATACAGTTGAATACAATTGGTGATAAACCACCATAAGCCTCTTGCTCCTGTTAGCCTTTTAAATGGCCATATTAAAATATTACATTTGTTACTTTCTCTGAGCCTTTAAGTTCTTAAATAACAGAAACACCAATTAAATAAAGGTTTCCCTTTATCCTCATGGGATTTCACATGTTTTCTATTGGACCACCATGGATGGGACAGGAAAATAGTTTAGAAAATGATTTAAATACCAGAGTGTCAGCATTTTTGTGCTTGCTTTCTGAGCTCAAATTTCCACAGGACAATGCAGACAGGAACAGATGATATTTGCACGTGCAATGGATTGTATTATAGGAGAGGAATCAATATGGAGACATATTATACTGAAAAGTAAGCAAACCTGCACTTTGCTCCAGAGAGAAATGGTGTCTCTATTGTCCAAGACCAAACTTTACAAACATCCTTTAAAATTCCTAAATAAATAACATTAATGCTTCTCTTGCTGGATGTTCAAAAACATGAAAGACCCATGGAGAATAGTCTCCCAACAAATATATGAACAGATTCTCAATCTCATTAGTCAATGGAAAAATGTAAATTGAGAGATATACCCATTACATTAGATTAAAAAACAAAAGTCTAAATGTAGGAAGTATTAATGTATGTATAGGGAAATGGAAACATTTGTACACTACTGAAGGGAGTATAAATACATCCACTTCCTTTGAAGAGTAATCAGGCAAAGTGTAATAAGGCTGAAATGTTTATATTCCAGGATCTAGGGATTCCACCTGTTGCTATATGTGACCATGAAGCTCTTGCAAATGCTGACAGTAAAAAAAAAATATTGTTGGCAGAATTCCTTGTATGCATGACAGCATTGTTTATAAAACAAAAACTGGAATCAGCTTAGTTATCCATCACAATTGAGTGGATAGGGAAATTATGGTGTATTTATAAAATAGAAGACTACAGAAATTAAAATGAATGAACAAAAGCTATATGCATAGTCCTGTATAATCCTCAAAAATATTTTGAGCTTAGTATGCCAGTCATATAACATTTAGAACTTGCAAAAGTTATCATTATTTTTAGACAATAGCTTATGTAATAATTTCATTTAAAAAAATAACCTTGCATGGGAGTATTAAATTCTTGGTAGTTTTTCTTTCAAAGAAGTGAGAGAATTAGGATTAGAAAGGATTCCAAGAAGGCCTTAATCAATTACAACTATAATATTTTCTTTAATGATGTAAAACAAATATAGTACAATATTACAATTTCTTAAGCCTGGGTATGACAGCAATTGTTAAATTACCCTATATTTTTATTTATTCATTTGAAATATTTTATCTTAAGAGTAATTAAAGTTGGGGTCATTTTGGGGGCTAATTATTCATTATTTCTGCATACTATCATTTAATCTTTTGGCTAAGAAAGACAGTATAGCTCTATGATTGAGAATCTATACTTCACAGAAAATGTCAGAGATCAAATCTAGCTCTTTACCTAACAACTTGTGTGAAATTAAGTAAGTTTAATATTTTTAAGCTTCAGTCTATATGGAATGCTGGGAAAATAATATACCTTCCATTCTGCAGTTGTTAAAAGTTCTACATGAGACATTAAATAAAAACGGCCTCTCTTGAAGAAAACATTTAAAAATATTGACTGATATGTGATGTTAGAAACAATTTAATGTGTATTTTATATTTCCTCTTTTGTCTTTGGCTATAGCAATCTAATGTATCTTTATAAACTCTTTAGACAAACTATCTCTTTTTTTTAGTTGTAACATTTTTAATTTTAAAAAATTTTATTATTAGTTTCAAGTATACAGTACATTGGTTAGACATTTATATAGTTTATAAAATGATCCCCCTGATTGCTCTTTCTCTCCTCTTGCTCTACAACTAGCCATTACATTAAAGCTAACTGCATTCCCTATGCCCCATCCCTGTGACCATATATCAAATACTAATTTGTACTTCTTTAACCCTTCATCTCTTTCTCCCAACCCTCCAACCCCCCTCCCCTCTGGCCTTTAATCAGAGATACAGGATAGCTTTCCCACTTCTTTCAACACATTCTTTGTACCACCTGATGATTCATCTCAATATTCCCCAATCTTCCCAGTTAGTCTATGAGCCTGTGATCACACTGTTTCATCTATCTTTAATATCTTTTTATTCTCCATGGCTCATCCAACTCTTATTTTCCTTTGCAGCCTATATCAAGATCCGTTTCCATAATGAAACTTTCTTAAATCTTACCACTAATTACACTTTGCTCTACATAGACTTATCCGAATAAAAACATATTACTATCAATGATAAACAAGTTCATTTTTACATTTTATGGCACATTATAGTTTAAATCACTTACACATTATGGTACTCATATGACATTAAGGTAAAGATGAGCTACTGTGCAGAGCTAAATTTTTTTCAGAGTCCAAACGTTATTATGTGTTTGATCCAGAGGACTGTGCAGAACTAATTTTATATCTGCTGATTCTGAGTTTAATACTTCGCATCACCTTATGTGTTAAGTATGAAAATCTTTTTTAAAAAGTTTACCTTTAAAAGTATACCTCACTATTGTCTTTTATAAAAAATTACCCAATATAAAGCTTTTTAAAAAACTGAAAACCATCAGTTGTTTTAGTAGCAAGCATAAACTCATCAGTGATAATAAAAAGGAACCACCAACTATTTTGTAATGTCTTGCCTAAGAAATGTGTTCAGAGGTTCTGTTCTGATTAGGCAACATATTCAGTTGCCTAATAGTTGGTTATATGTAACAGATCTGTAGGAAAACTAGGAGAAGGTAAATGGTGGGCAATTTAGAAGTATATCTATGCTATGTAATCCCTCTGGCATAAAGAAATGAGCACTCAAATATAAAGTCCCCATGCAAGCTTAATGAAGAACCCTATATAGAAGGATTCTATACAAAAGCCTCTGACTCTCCAAAGAATACTGTTCACACTTATATCAACTTATAGCCCATAGAATAAGTATCTTATATCAGGCAGAGAAAAACTAAACCTCTCCCTGTACACCTGTTGGATTCTAATGATCTTGAGGAGTCCTGTTAGCCAAAAATCAAGAAATGGGGTTCATATATAACAGGAGAAGATGAAGAAAGCAGAATTGCATTCTTTCCTTTTCACTGCTTATATCCTATATAAGGCTTAGGTTTTAAAGCCTGAATGTTAGGCCTGCTTAATTTAATTAATTCCATGCAGGTGAAGACAGGCATTCGAAATTTCACAAAAAGAACTAACAATTTCAGTTATCAACAAGGACTAACCCATGTGTCAATTCTTCATAATATTCAGTCTTTATTCAGCTTTATGTTGCTGTTTGTCTAAATTAATGCACTTGCTTTCTTATATTTATAGTTTATAAATTACTCAATAATAAATTATGCACTCTATTTTTCTTTAACATTCCTGATATTGCTAATATAAAATTAGTATAAAATATATGAATTTTTTAAATTTTTATTTTCTTCTAACTTTATAACTTTGGCTGTAGGAAGAGCATGATAACTTTTAATGTCCAAACCTGTTTCTAATTGCTAATTTGGGTAGTTGGGGAAAGAGAAAATAAGTGGATAACAGGTTGAATCCATGCCCCAGGGAAGGGGATAAAGTAAACATTAAAGAAAAAAGAGAATAAGTAAATCAGGAGAAAAAAAATGAGTAGTTCAGTCAACCAGAACTAACTACAAAAATGGATGCAGTCAGGTTAAATGTAAGTACAAAGTGGAAAGCTGAGAAATACTGTCATTTGTCATCTTGAAACAAACAAGAAAAACATGAATTCAGTTACATCCAATATACTTTGAACTTTCTCAATAAATGAATAAAGCTTTACAAACTATAGATATCTGTAAAAAAATACATAGATTGTAACTGAGTTGAAAACATTATGTGTATTTAAAAAATGCATTATTGGTAAGACTACTTGGAATGCAAACACCAAGCAGAACAGGCTTTTTTAACATTCATAGATTAAACTTAAGATAAGGATAAGAAAATAAATTAGATTTTTGTAGATCCATAAAAATTTTTGACTGAGATTGCTTAGCCTTATGAGACTAAACAGAACCATCCTCTCTCTATCTCTCTCTCTCTGTTTATCTATCATCTATCTCTCTATCTATCTATACGTATATGCATATATGTATATTTACTTTAGAATTTATACAAAGTTGAATTACATAAATAGGCAATTATTCTATTCATTTCATGTATTTTCAGTTTTGAACTTAGATTCTTCTGTGTGATTCAGGTTATACGATATTTACAATTATCTGCTATAAAAGAAGCAGAGAGAAATGGCAAATGTTTTAAGTTCTCAAATAAACTTCACATATCTACTCAGCTTGTTTTGAGACTCTGGTTTAGGCATAAGAATGGTGAAAAACCATTAAAAATTAGTGTGATATTATGAAAAGAACTATTTAAAAAATTAAGGGGCTCAAATCTTCATGTATGTCCACACTTATTTACTAGTATCAATAGGGTCTAAAAACTCAGAGAAGATAGATTTCAATGAATGGAAGCTCAGAACACCATAGAAAAGATCCAAATCCTTCTTAAGAATGTTAACATTATCTACATTCAGTGATAATGACCATAAGCATCCCTGAGAATCACAGAGCTCAGTTTTTTTGCAGGGCTTCAAGAAAAAGTTACCAAAGCTGACTCTATATCAAAGTAGGCCAATGACTTCAACAATACATGGTGCTGAACATTCTAGTCTCTGCATCTAATTCAACAGGGATGATGAATTGGAGAACTAGGAATGAAGAGATTGAATGTTCAGAAGTTAACAAATAAATAAATATGATTACTTGTGAAAATTTATGTAAGAACATGGTCAAAATTTATATACAAAAGACATTTGGGGGCATATGGTAATATAAATTTCTTCAATACCAGAGGAATAATTTTTATGTAGAAGTCTAGGGTTTAGCAATTTTTTTTTTATGACAAGAGCATGGTGAAACCAGTACTTTAAGAATTTTAATTTATGTTGGTATACAGTGGGAATTATGTTTTAAATCACAGAATTCATAAAAGTATAACCTATTTTCATTAGGACCTTTTTACTTTAAGACTTTGTCCCTAATGAGTCAGTAATAACTTGAAAGAACAATAAATGCTAAAATTTAGATATAATACTTTTCAACAGCCTTCATGAAGCAGAATTAGTGTAAATTGAACCTTCCCTGAAATTCATCTACAAATATTAAATTTCCAAATGATTTATTTAATAATATTCTCACCTATGAGTTCCCAGATTACATATAATGAATGATACTTGTACTTAAAGATATAGAAATTATTCACACTGCTTTTATGGGATTATTCCAAAGTGCTTAAGGGTGTAATGACTGCCATGAAGATCAAAAGGATAAAGACAGATAAATAGATATAAATATAGACATATATAAGAATGTTCCTTACAAATGAAAGAACTAAGCTATCTACTTGTCTTTTATCTTTGCCTATCTAAATTTGGATAAAAATCATCAGACTTTTTGGTAAAGTTAAGATATGATAATCATGAATATCTCTTTCCGTGAAAAAAATTCTATTCATCATCTAATGATAATTTTCCCTTAGCTTTGGAAAACTTTATAACTAGTTCTTTAGGGAAAACTCTCAATTTGAAGAAAATTTATTTTTCTCATTTAAATTGAATAGTAGGTCAGCCAATCTAAGCACTGTAGGGATGACATGATGTCCTTCATTTTTTATATATAATGATATGTATGTGTGGTAAAAAAAAAAAAAATTGTTTTGCTAAATTTCCAGTCTTGCTTCAGAAAATAAAAGTGTGATTTGGGCAATGTTCCAAGAAGTTTCTTTGGGGGAAAACGACACATTTCAAAACTGCAGAGTTCTGGTTGTATTTGGTTAAAATGATCATTTTGAAATGGTGGTTTTCTGTGTCTGTGTTTAAAGAATCATGTATTTGGGTCATATTTGAGAGATGGCAAATTATGTGGAGTCTGGTCTGTATAAAGTCACAGTTAATAATAAGCATAAGTGTTGCATTGTAACATCAACTAAATGTACTTACATGTACTTAACTGACCTTAGAACAGTGCTCTCCTTATCAAAAATAATAAAAATAAAGTAATATTAAAATATTTGTCAATGATAAACAATCTTAGCTTAACTTTAGGATTTGCCCCAATATTGTTTTCTTTGTGGAGTCAAATATTTCCTAGAAAAAAAAAGTGGAAGTAGAATGTTAACAACACCTATAATGGTCTTTACTCTTCAGATATAAAACTCACTTAGATGTATTATGAAACTTTGAACTCTTAACAGTTTCCAAATAAAACAAATATGGTAAAGCAATAGATTCTTTTCTAAACCAACTTAATCAAAACTCAGTCAAAATTCTATTATTCATTGTCAAGAGAAAAATATTGAGAGATAGAGTGCATAGTCATAATTTCTTATTGGACTGTTAGCTCCTGGAAAAATAGTTTTAAAAGAAAACATGTGGGAAGGATTTCCAGTCAAAATGGCAGAGTAGGTAAATGCTATGCTTGCCTCCTCTCATGACCCATTCAAAATTACAACAGAAAAACCATCATTGAGAATTGCCTGAACTCTAGCTAAATAGGGTTCCACAACTAAGAACATACAGAAAAGTCATCTCAGGACTGATAGAAGAGGTGGATATGCAGAATGAACTGGTTCCACATCCATGTGTAGTGTTTAAAAATCAAGAGGGGGATCTGAGCTACACAGCTTCCCTCAAAGAAGTGAGGAGGCCAAGCCCCAGATCAGACTCCCAGCCCAGGGTTCCCAGAAGGAGAAGTCCACATAACTTCTGGCTGTGAAAACCAGAGGCGACTGTGGCTGAGTGAGATGAAGGACTGCTGGCATTTTTCTTAAAAGGCCTGCACATGAACTTACCTGCTGACAGATTCACTTGCTCTGGGTTCTTATTCTAGGGCAGTAGTTCAAAAGGCACCAGAGATATATGGGGAGGAATTGAATTGTTTGACCTTCAGGTGAGGGCTAGAAGGACAGCTATCCCCCAGACAGAAGTGCTTTCAGAAACCATTGTTTCTTTGTTGAGTGCTCTCCCCTCTTGGCATGCAGATGCAATGGGTCACCATATCTGAGTCTCCATCAACCTGGCTAATACTGGTTCCCTACTGTAGTGAATTCCTGACACCCCACCCAATCCGATGTGTGGGCCCACCCAAGCCACTTCCAGTGGATTTTCTATACAAACGATCTGTCTTTGCTCATGCTACAGAGTTTTCTAAAATCTCTCAAATGTTCGCAAAACACAAACAAGAAACATCTGGCATCAGTATGCCCTATACCTCTTGATAAGCAGCCCCAAACCTGTACAAGCTGCAGCTGGCTTCTATTTGTGACTTGGTATCTCAGGGCACAGGCTGCAACTGAACTGGGCCTGAGGCAGTTTCCTTCCCAGGAGGCCCTGGGACTGGCATGACAGGTAACTGCCTTCAGACCAAGTTGGGGGACCACCTGAGATCCATTCAAAGACAACACACCTAAAAGGCAGACTGTATAGGCACCAGAGTCTTCCTAAAGTGAAACTTGAACTTTAGAGTCAGCCTCTACATAACAGCTCCTCCACTGTAGTCACGTTGAGCCCTTACAACCAGTCATCCTGAGGGTCAATTTTTCCCATCGACATGCAAACAACAACCAAGGCTCAACTACAGCAGGAGGGTACACACAACCTACACAAAAGACATGTCTGGAGCACCCAGCTCAGGTGACCAGGGAGTCTATACCACTGGGCTCCACAAGACAACTACTATATAAGGCTACTCTATTAACATTTGGAGTCATAGCAGTCTTACTTAAAACATAGAAATAAACACAGGGAGTCAGCAAAAATGGAGAGGAACATATCCCAAATGAAAGAACAGAACAAAGCTCTAGAAAAAGAACTAAACAAAATGGCAACAATGTCCAGAGTTCAAAACACTTGTTATGAAGATGCTCAATGAACTTAGAGAAATAGATTAACAATGAGAACTTTCATAAAGAAGTAGAAACATAAAAATGGAGATAGAAAATGTAAAAAATAAACAGTCAGAAATGAAAAATAGAATATAATAACTGATAAAAAGAGTATATGAGAGGGAATCAACAATAGATTAGATAAGCAGAGGATCAAATCAGTGATTAAAAAGATAAGGTAACCAACAACACCCAATCATAACAGCTCAACAAAAAATTAAAAAAATATGAGGATAGTTTAAAGGGCCTCTGAGACAACATTAAGAGTACCAACATTCACATCATAGGGGTACCAGAAAGAGAAGAGAGAGAGCAAAAGAAAATCTATTTGAAAAAATAATGATGAAAACTTTTTTAATCTGGTGAAAAAAAAAATAGACATACAAGCCCAGGAAGCACAGAGAGTCCCAAGCAAGACGAATCCAAGGAGACTCATATCAAGACGCATCACATTTAAAATGTCAAAGATTAAAGACCTGGAGAGAATCTTAAAAATAGCAAGAGAAAAGCAGTTAGTTACCTACAAGGAAGCTCCAATGACTGTCAGATAATTTTTCAACAGAAACTTTTCAGCCCAGAAGGGGTTGGGAGGAAATATTCAAGTGATGAAAAGCAAGAACCTAAACCAGATTACTTAATCCAGCAAAGCTATCATTTAGAATCAAAGGACAAATTATGTTGTACACCCTTGGTTATGTCTAACAATTATGCAGCACACCTAGAACTAATATTAAATTTAATTTAATTTAAAAAAATCAAAAAGCAGATAAAGAGCTTCCAAGATAAGAACAAGCTAAAGGAGTCCATCACCACCAAGCCAGTATTACAGGAAGTGTTAGAGGGACTTCTTGAAGAAGGAGAAGGAGAAAGAAAAAGAGGAGGAGAAGGAAGAGGAGGAGAAGGAGGAGGAGGAGGAGGAGGAGGAGGAGAAGGAGGAGAAAATGGAGTAGGAGGAGAAGAAGGACAACGACAAGGAGGACGATGAGGAGGAAAAGGAAGAAGAGAAGGAGAAGGAGAAGAAAAAGAAAGATCAAAAAAATAATAAAATAGTAATATCTATATATCTGTTAACAATTATTTTTAATATAAATGAATTAAATATTCCAATTGAAAGATAGTGCATGGCTGAATGGATAAGAAAACAAGGTCCCTACATATGCTGACTACCAGAAACTCACTTTAGATCAATGAACACACAGACATTAAAAGTAAAGAAATGGAAAAAAATATAGTTCATGAAAATGGAAGAAAATAAAAATGCTGGAGTAGCAATACTTACACCAGACAAAATAGACTTTAAAACAAAGGTTATAACAAGAAACCAAGAAGGATCCAGTAATCCCACTTATGAGTATTTACCTGAAGAAACCCAAAATACTACTTTGAAGGGACATGTGCAAAAATGCTTTCATTGCAACAATATTTAAAATAGCCAAGATATAGGGAAAACCCAGGTATCCATCAATGGATAAATGGATAAAGAGGTTGTACATATATACAATGGAATATCACTCAGCCATAAAAAAGAATGAAATCTTGCCATCTGCAACAACATGGATGGACCTAGAGTATATTGTGCTGAGTGGAGTTAAATTAGACAAAGACAAATGCTGTAAGATTTCATTTATATGTGGAATCTAAGGAACAAAATAAACAAACAAAACAAACTCATAGAAACAGAACATTTTGATGCTTGCCTGATGGCAGGTGTGTTGTGGGAGGTGGGTGAAAAAGGGAAAGAGAATAAGAAATACAAATTAGTAGTTACAAAATAGTCATGGGGATGTTAAATAAAGGGTAAGGAATATAGTCAATAATATTGTAATAACTATGTACAGTATCAGATGGCTACTAGATTTATTGGGATGATCATTTTGTAAGTTATAATTACAACGTTGTATACCTGATACTAATATAATATTGTATGTCAACTGTAATTATTTTTTTTTTAATTTAGACAAAAGGTAGCTCAGAGGAAGAAAAGTTTAGAGCAAAGTTTACAGTACTATCAGTATTACCCTTTCTTGTTAGGAATTCTAGTACAACACTAGCAATGTTTCAACTGTAAAATAAAGGTATTATTGAATCTGAAGAGAAAAAAAATAAAGCTTTGAAAGGGTTAAAGAAGCACAAATTGTAGTTAATAGATGGTCACAGAGACAAGGAGCATGGCATAGGAAATGCAGTTAGCATTAATATAATGGCTAGATGGAGAGCTAGAGGAGAGGAAGAGCAACTAAAGGGATCATTTTATAAACTATATAAATGTCTAATCAATATACTGTTCACTTAAAACTAATAAAATAAAACTTAAAAAAAAATAATAATCATACCAAAAAGAGTTCCACTTCTATGTTCAAAATAATGGTCAAAATAATTATATTTTATATGTATATATTTATTATACACAAGTAATACAATAAAAATGTTAACTGTAGACCCTCATCCCACATTCAAAGATTTTTTTCTCCCAAACTCAACTTCAGCACCAATTCTCACTACAAATACAGAAGGTCAAGTTTTTAAATATATATCTTTTCATTTTGTTTCCTTTCATAATAAAAACATATACCTTGTTTCAAATGAAATTTGGCTTTTATTATTTTATAGCTTTCAAAATTTTAGTTATTTATTTCCTTTCCATTTTATATTATAGATATTTGAAATATATTTTCAACCTCTCTCAAAGCTAGTATAGCTGCAAAAAAATAATAAATAATAGACATACCACAGTCAAACTAATGAAATATTAAAATCAGGCTGAAAAAAGTAAAACATTTCGTAGAGGCAAACGAGTCTGCTTACCATAGACTTCTTATCAGAAGCTAAGCAACTCAGAATACCACAGCATGATGTCTTTAAAGCACTAAGAGAGAAAAATCTATTGATTTTGAATTCCATCTCCAGCACATGCATTCTTGAAAAATGATAGCAAAATAACTCTTTTTTTTTTTTAGGTAAACTAAAGATAAATTTATTGTCAATACACAGTATAGAACAAGAAATGTTAAAGAGAACTCTTTAAGCAGTAGAATTGTGATAGCAGATACGAATTTGATTGTGCACAAGGGAATGAGTAATATTGGAAATGGTAAAGTAAAAGTAATCATAAAAGTTTTTTTCTTATTTTCAATCACTTGAAAAAAAAATAGAAACATGATTATAAATTGATAAGAAATACAGTAGTAAAATGTGTGAAGGGATGTTTAAGCATTCTGGCTCACCTCTCCTGAGGTTCTGGTCAAGACGGTGAAGTAGGAAAACACAGTGCTTGCCTTACCCCATGACCACATCAAAATTATAACTAAATTTTAGAACAATCAACCTGGAGAATCATCTAGGACTAGCTGAATGAAACTTCTATAATTAAGGCTATAAAGAGTGAGCCACTTCAAGATTTGTTGGAGGGGCAGAGACACAATTGGGCTGGTCCCAAACCCATGTGTGGTCACTGAGAATCAGGAGGGATATTTTGGCTTCAGAGGTCCCCTCTAAGGAAGAAGGAACCAGAACACCACATTGGGATTCCCAGCCCAGGAGTTCACTTCTGGGAAGAGGAGTTCCCACAATTTTTGGTTCAATATTCACAAATCGATTAATGTGGTATGCCACATAAACACAACAAAGGATAAAAATCATATCAAGAGATGCAGAAAAAGCATTGGACAATATCCAGCACACATCTATAATAAAAACTCCCATCAGTAGTAATAAAGTGAACATAATAAAGGACATATATGACAAACACATGGCTAACATTATACTCAGCAGTGAAAAACTAAAAGTGATTTCCTTAAGATCAGGAACAAGACATAGTATTGGAAGTCCTAGCTACACCAATCAGACAGAAAAAAAATAAATAAAAGGCATCCAAATTGGAAAAGAAGTAAAACAGACATTTTTTTGCAGATGACATGATACTATATATAAAGAACCCTAAATATTCAGCCAAAAAACTATTAGAACTGATAAATGAATTCAGTAAAGTAGTAGTATACAAAATTAATATTCAGAAAACAGTTGCGTTTTAATACACCAATAACAAACTACCAAAAAGGGAAATTAAGAAAATAAGCGCACTTGCAATTAAATAAAAAATAATAATAATAATAAAATGGGAATAAATTTAACAAAAGACCTAAGACACTGAAGAAAGAAATTGAAGAAGGTACAAATAAATGGAAGGATATGTGCTTACAGATAAGACACTGAAGAAAGAATTATAAGACACTGAAGAAAGAAATTGAAGAAGGTACAAATAAATGGAAGGATATGTGCTTACAGATAAGAAGAATTAACATCTTTAAAATATCTATGCTATCCAAGGTAATCAATAGAGTCAATGCAATCCCTATCAAAATGCCAATGGCATTTTTCATAGAACTAGAACAAGTAATACTAAAATTTATATGGAACTACAAAATACTCCAAATAGCTAAAGCAATCTTGAGAAAGAAGAACAAAATTGGAGGTATCATGCTACCTGATATTAAACTATACTACAAGGTTATAGTAATTAAAATGTCATGGTACTAGCATAAAAACAGACACATAGATCAACAGAATAGAATAGAGAGCCCAGAAATAAATCCAAGCCTATATGGTGATTTAATCTTGACAAAGAAGACAAGAATATACAATGGGGTTAAGAGAGTCTATTCAATAAATTACCTTGGGGAAACTGGACAGATACACACACAAAAAATAAAACTTGACCACATCTTCTTTCACCATATACAAAAATAAACTCAAAAGGAATTAAAGAGTTAAATGTAAGATCCAAAACCATAAAATTCCTAGAAGAAAACATAAGCAATAAACTCTCTGACATTGCTCTTAGTTATATATATATATATATATATATATATATATATATATATATAGGCAATAACCATTACTCTTAGCTACACATATATATATATACACACACATATATATGTGCAATGGAACCAAAAGAAAAAATAAACAAATGGGACTATATCAAACTAAAAAGCTTCTGCACAGCAAAGAAAACCATCAACAATAACAACAACAAAGCAATCAATATATTGGGAGCAGAAATTTGCCAATAATATATCTGATAGGGAGTTAATGTCCAAAATTTATAAAGAACTCATACAAGTTAACACCAAAAACCAAACAAACAATCCAGTTCTCAAAATCAGCAGAGGACCAAAAGAGACATTTCTCCAAAGAGGACATATAGATGGCCAATAGACACATGAAAAGATGCTCAACGTCACTAATTATCAGAGAAGTGCAAATTTAAACCACAATGAGATATCACCTCACACTTGTCAAAATAGCTATCATCAATAAAGCAACAAATAAGTTTTAGTGAGGATGTGGGAAAAGGGAATTCTTATGCAATGTTGGTGGGATTGAAATTGGTGCAGCTGCTATGGAAAACAGTATGAAGGTTCCTCAAAAATAAAAACTAGAACTACCCTAGGATCCAACAATCTCACTTCTGGGTATTTATCTGAAGAAATTCAAAATACTAATTCAAAAAGTTACATGCATCCCTATGTTCATTGCAGCATTATTTACCATAGCAAAGATATACAAGCACCTTAAGTGTTCATTAATAAATGAATGGATAAGGAAGTGATGATACATGTATACTATGGAACATTACTTGGCTATAAAAAATAATGAAACCTTACCATTTACAAAAACATGGATGGACTTAGAGGGTATTATGCTAAGTGAAATAAGTCAGACAGAAAGACAAATACCATGTGATTGCATTTATATGTGGACTCTAAATAACAATATGAAAGAACAAACAAAATAGAAACAGATTTATGAATACAGAGAATAAACTCATGGTTGCCAGACAGAAGGGGGCTGGGTAAAAAAGATAAAGGGTTTAAGAAGTACAAATTGATAGTTATAAAATAGTCACAGGGATGTAAAGTACAACATAGGGAATAAATTCAATAATATTTTAATAATGATATATGGTGACAGGTGGGTAGGTACTAGGCTAATTGGTGTGATCACTTTGAAAATTATATAAATGTCTAACCATTATGCTGTACACATAAAACTAATGTAAAATAATAGTGAATGTCAACTGTAATTGAAAATAAATAAGTAAATAATTTTTTAATGAAGAAGCAAAAGAAAAACATGAGTGGCTGATGACCTTGCAACCATGCAAAAATAAAGAGAGGTCTGCTGTACTGAATGGTCCTGAGAGGTTTTTATTGAATTCAACAACATGAATTTCACTGAAGCCTTGGACAAAAACAATTTCAGTGGAGTGGTGGAACCAGAAGCTGCAGGGCAATGAGTTGTGAAGTAGCCGTAGGCAAGTAATTAGAACACCTCTGATTTCTATCGGCAGTGAACTTTTATTTCTAGAGAGTGCTCCATACTCTGTTTCAAAAGATCTGTCGTGGTGCCAATACCACTATAATGGATTTTAAAAATGGAAATCTATGATAAACTTCTTAATTTCAAAATGATTCTCTTTATAAGACCCTCATTTCTCCTTTAGCAAAGCTTATAATTGCAAATTAAAAGAGATGTTCATGGAGTTCACTTAGATTTTATAGGAAACTATATTCTAAATTAGAAGTGTTACTTCTTCCTTCAGAAAAAGTAGTAAATTATTCTAAAATCTAGCCAATCTGAAATTCATAATCACTACATTTGTATGAGATTAAAACAAGTATTTTGGTTGGTTAAGAAAGTCATTACTTTTAGTAAAGACAGTAAACTAATGTTGAGATTAATTAAGAGCAGAAAAGAAACTAAATCATTTAATTGATCTCTATGGTTATTTAATGTGAATATATTCCAAAGTGATCAAGATTATGCAAATGAAACACTAGAAAAAATACACTCTTTATCTAACAAAAGCAAAATATTGTACACTGCTTTACCAGGTTTTACCAATGACTTAGAAGTTTGCTGCTCTTTCTTTGTCTTGTTGATGGGACAATAATGGGGTGATCAGAGGCAGTGGCTCTTTTCTCTGAGTCTCCTGCAGAGAATGGAATCCTCACTCTGCCACTTTATCTTATGTAAACCTAAATGCCTTACTTAATTTTTCTGAGTCTCTGTTTTCTCAGTTAAAATAAAAATTTATTGATTTATGCAATAGACATTTATTGAGCACTTACAATGTTCTAAAATTGGAATCTATATCATGATACCTATATCACAGGGTCATTGTAAGAATAAAAGCTCCTGATTCAGGTTGAGTACTCAGACATTAAATCACTTCTGTTTTTATCAGACCAGGGTCTTTGTACATGCTGTTTCCTCTGCCTGGAATATGTTTCCTCTCCTTACTCCCCAATTTTGTGTAGCTAACTCTTTCTCATGTCAGGCTTCCCTGACCCTCTCACACTACATGAGGTCCCTCAGTTATTCAATCTTCTAGCACTCTTTGCATTTTCTTCATAGTATTTATCACAATTATAATTATTAATGATATAATTATAATAATTATTAATTATTATTATTATTAAATTATGTCATTTGTTTATTCTCTGCCTCATCACTGTTCTGTTTACATGCCTAAAACATTATCTGACATCTAGAAGGTATTTAATAAATGTTGTTGAGTAAGTGTGAATTAGAATTTCATTAGAGGAAAGGATGAAAAGGGAATAATTCAAAGATAACGTCAATATTTCCAATTTGAATAATGTCGACATTAATAAAGGAAGCAGTAGATAATGAAGAAAAGGATTAGATTTCATTTTAAACATGCTGGACCGATAGGACCTAAAGGACATCTGTGGGTAGGAGAGAACAGGTGTTCAGGAGACAATTGAAACCATGGTAAGAAATGAGAACTAAAGATATACATTTAAAAGGCCTTATTCTTTATATGGTAGATTAACTTTGAAGATAGCCAAGGGAGGCTTAAAACAGTATACTGGAGAAAACAATAAAGTATATGTGAAGAGCTATGTGATGACTAATTTTATGATACAGCTTGGCTAGGCCATGGTATCCAGGTATTTGGACAAACATTATTCTAAATGTTTATGTGAAGGTGTTTTAGAAACATGAAATTAACATTTAAATAAAATTGCCTTCTATAATGTATGTGGACCTCATTCAATCATTTGAAGACCTTAATAGAAAAAAAAAAAATGAGCTTCCCAGAAGGAGAAGGAATTCTGCCAGCAAATTGCCTTCAGATTCAAATTGGAACTCTTCCATTCTCTAGCTTCTAGTCTACCTCACAGATTTTGGATTTGTCACCCTTTACAACGGCATAAGAAATACTTTTTAAAAAATCTCTCTCTGTATGTGCATATAGATGTACACGTTTTATTGGTTCTGTTTCTCTGGAGAACCCTAATATAAGCTAACTGAAAATAAGAGTAAGAGGGATAACTGATTTAACATAATACAAAATCACAAAAGAGGCAGAAAGTAAAATTCAAAATATTGACAATCGATCTTCTGTGGTATTTCTGATATAAATGATTTTTCTATGTACATGTTTACCTACGCTGAAAGTACTCTTATTATTACTGCTTCATATCAGGAATCACAGTCTTTTCAAATACAGAATGGCTATTTCTTGGAAATTTTCTAATTTTTACTTTTCGGGAAGATTTCTGTGGTTCTAAGTTTTAAATATCTGATGGTGTGTTTTTGTGATGACATTAGTATGTAGATGTTTCTGTACAGGTCTTTTATGACAACTGGAAAAAAGGTAAAAGAAAGGGTTAGTTTAGATATTATTTTGACTGATGAAATATTTACTCATAATTTTTCAAGCCACAGTCAAAAAGAAGCAAGAATCCTAATTACCAAAATAGACAATATTTTGTAACAGAATCTATAAAGTGAAGATAAACTAGACAAGGAAGTCAACAATGGAGATGATCTCTGTTCTACCTAGCCACATGCAAACAGGAAATGTTGAGTCTGATGGTCCTTTCTGTGCCTACTGTCTCAGTTTTCAACACAAAGAATTAGTAATGAATGTGATAGAACACTGTAAGACTGAAATGGACATTAATAATCATCTATGCCAATATCTTCATGTTCTTTAAAGTAAACTAGTGTTCCAGAGGTATTAAGTGACTGACTTAAAGTTATACAGGAACAATCTTTAGAAATAAAAACAAGTTACTAGCAGATCTTCAACAAAGCAGTCTTAAACTGCCAAAAACAAATCTAAGTAAATCCCATACAACTGGAAGAGCTAAGTGAACATATGTGTTGGATTGAAAGCCCAATACTCTGACTTTGATTCAATAATTTTCTTTGGGGATATTTTGTTGCTTTAATAATATATCGATGTTCTCTAATGTTGAACTAATAAATGAATGAATATCATTTTCTACTTCACAAAAGATTTACAATACTTTATTTGACTTAGTGTCACAATACCCTGAAATGAGATAAAATTATTCTCTCAGGTCACACAGTTCTAAGAGTTGAGTGGAACCCAGCTTTTCTAACCTTTATCAGTACCCTTTTGACTCACTCCTATTTAGACCTAAGGTCATATAATTAACACACATGATGGGGTAGGACCTCAGGCTTGAGAAGTGTAGACAAGTGGTTTACTTTCCTGACTTGATAAGAAAAGACAGTTAAAAAACAAACAAACAAACAAATAAATAAATAAAACCTCTAGCCAGTTTTATCATTTGAGTTTTGCATCTTCAAAACACAAATGTCATCAAATTATCAAGTATAAATCGCCAAGCTTTGTAATTCTGTTTATAGGAAACCAAGAAATAACTTAAAAAAATGAATAAAAGCAGAAGTAAATTTGTGTATTTGAACCACATGTTTATTATAACATTCAAAATCTCATTGCAGGTTATTAGGGAATGTAAATTTATTTTTCAATTTTTTTTATGGTGAAGTTTTTCCCTTATTTCCTAATGGAGCAATAAATCTTTGGGGACTGGGCATACCCACAGATTGTGACACATCGCCTTCAGACTCACATGGCATCTTAATAAATCTATCAGTACGTGCAGTGATGACAGATGTGATAAGAGATTATCCTGGCTCTCACTGCCTATATTTTATTGTTTGTTACAGCCATCTTCTATTTCTGGAAGCATTCCCAGCTGCCTGCAGCAGAGCTAGGAGACAGAGTTGAAAAATAAGTTGTTTTTCTCACAATTTAACTTGCCTACCACTAATTAAGCAGTACACAAAGTAGAAATATTACTAGAAAATATGTCTTGAACACTGGTTTCACTATTTGGTTTATCATAATAAATTTATTTCTGATATTTCTTATTTCAGAGTTCTGGAAAACTCATTAAAAACATTTTCTGTGCGGTGTTCTATAAATTTTTGACATTATATTTTTATACCAGTATGACAATTTTTTTCTTTAAGTCTATAAATAGGAAGATTGAGAGGAAAGAAATGGACACATTAGCCCACTGTACATTTGGAGTATGACAATCAGATTTGAGGTGGGAAAGTTATATCAATATTTTGATTTTTGTTTACTTTTGAGAATATATTATAAGTTAACTAAAGCATCCATGTGAATTCTGTTACTCAACTTAACCATCAGTGAAATACACATGGATTTCATATACAATGTACTTACAACTGATATGAAAAGAATAAGAAATTGTGTTCTTTTTGATGAGTTTCTAAGAATAATTTTGGCTGCTTTCAAAGTTGTAAAGAATTTTCATAGTAGTTGGCATAATCTATAATTATTTTATACTTTTCCAGGAACAGAGAAAATGGAACTCTAAGTAAGTGATACAAAACCCTAGACCCTTTGATCTCTTCTACATAAGTCTAGTTTTACTTTTGTTAATTATTATCGTCACTTGATAATTCCAGGTTTCAGTTATCTTTCCATCTATAAAATGATGACAAAAGGCAACCAACTGAATTGGAGAAGATATTTGAAAACAATGCCTCTGATAAGGCACTAATATCCAAAACATATAAAGAACATAAACAGCTCAACAATAAAAAAAAATCCAATTAAAAAATGGACCAAGGACCTGAACATACACTTCTCCCAAGAAGATATACAAATGGCCAACAGACAAGATAATATGCTCATCTTCACTAGCTATTAGGGAAATGCAAATAAAAACCACAAATCAAAACCACCTCATACCCTTCAGAATGGCTATCATCAACAGGACAAGAAATAACAAGTGCTGGAGAAGTTGTGGAGAAAAAAGAACCCTCATTCATTGCTGATAGAAATGTAAATTAAAACAGCCTCTAAGTAAAACATTATGGAGGTTCATCAAAAAATTGTGAATAAACTTACCATATGACCCAGCATTCCCTCTTCTGGTTATCTAACCCCAAATTTGAAAACATTTAGTCATAAAGATATATGCACCCATTGCACTATTATTCACAGTGCCCAAGTCATGGAAATAACAGAAGTGCTCCTTGATAGATGATTGGATAAAGAGGGTGTTCTATATATAAATATTATATATAATATATATTATATACAGCAATAAAATTGAACACTCATGATTTACTATTTAATCTAAAAAACAGAATATTACAAATAAAATAGAAAGTACTTCTTGATCTCATTTATGCCTTCTTATCCCAAAGTGTGTCGAAATCAATCCATCCGCCTTATCAGATATACATCTTCCTTATTAAAGCATTAAGTAATAAGATTTAATGCTGAGTTGAGTAAGTACTGCATTTTGAAGTAGTGAATGTAAACATACTAAGATATTTACCTCACCGTAATGTAATACGAAAACACTTCAGATTTATAATAGTGACAAATTCATAATTACTGGCAATATTACTGTAATCAATTATTGCCATTTGTTTTTAAATACTAAATCTCAGTTAGAGTAAAAAACTAAAGATTTTTTTTCCTGAATAAAAATGAATTCTCTCTCTAGATCCCAGGTTACTAACATGTGCTCTAGGTAGAGCAGGACTAACAAAATACCAGCTGACAAAACAGTTTAGCCCAGAGATTTGTATTTTTGGGACATCAGAATTTACCATAATATTGAAAAGAAAATACATTTTCTAGGTGAGTCCTTCATACTCCAGTAACAGCGCCATCACTTTCTACATCATAGGATGCCTTCTCTGCCAAATTCCTCATATTTCATAGTTAAGCATACTCCAGAAGAATAATGTGGTACCCTAGAACCAATGATGTTTGGAATAATAAGGAGACAATGCAACAAAAGTGAGTAAATACACATAAAGTGATGTTAAAGGTAAAAGGCTGAGCAGTAGTTCAGAAACTTATTGAAGAGATAACTGGTATTATCTAAGATTCTTTCTTAGAAATAAATTTTAAACAAAAAAGTTTGTGTTATGTTAAGTTACTTTCCTTCTACACCAATTTTGTTAAGTGTCTTGATCATAAATGAATGCTGTATCTTGTCAAAGGCTTTTTCTGCATCTATGGATATGGTCATATAATTCTTAGTTTTTAATTTGTTTATGTGGTATATCACATTAATCGATTTGCATATTTTTAACCATCCCCGTGCCCCTGGGAAAAAAGCCACTTGATCATTATATAGAATCTTTTTAATATGTAGCTGTATTTAATATGTTCGCTAGTATCTCATTTAGGATTTTTGCATCTATGTTCATCAAACATATTGTTCTGTAGTTTTCTTTTTTTGTGTGTTATCTTTACCAGGTTTGGGTACTAGGGTAATATTGGCCTCGTGAAATAAGTTGGAAAGTATTCCCTCCTCTTATATTTTTTGGAAGACTTTGAGGAGAATGGGTATTAAATCTTGAAATGTTTGGTAGAATTCACTGGTGAAGCCATCTGGTCCTAAACTTTTACGTTTTCGTAGATTTTTGTGTTTTAACTTAAATCACAAAAACACTTAAGAAAATATTGAAAAACTTTGAATCTATTGCATTATATATTCTATCTTTCACACTTTGCTCTTTGCTCATATTTATTAAATGATGGCAGACACTACACACACACACACACACACACACACACACACACACACACACACAATATATAATCTGTTTTCCATTTATGCCCAAGGCTGAGTCATCAACCACTAAAAATATACTCTGCCAGTTAATACATCAGTTATCCTGCATGGAAGCACTTCTTTCAAATTAAGGTAATAAAAGCAAAAATATTTTTTGTAAAAATAATAAAAATAAAAACAATGCTTGAAATGATACTGAAAAATGTCCTCAATCTCAATAGATTGAAAGTAACCAAATATTTATTTAACATCTACTCTAGGTTAAACATTACAAACTTATGGTTTCATCTCTATGAATTAGGAAATGTAATTTTTCTACTACCATACTGATAACGAGTAGCAGAGTTGAGATTATATTTGTATATAATACTGGGGTCCATCCATTTGAATCTAAAATCAATAAAGATCAAAATGCTTCACCTTAATTACTGTGTAAGTAATGAGGTAAGGAAAACAGGTCCTTGTACTAAATCCATTATACTGTAGATAGTGAATAACATAAACAGATCCTTTCAATGTATGCTCAAGTTGCTAAACTTGGTTCAGCAACTTGAACTTCCATATGGCTTTCCGGAGTCTTCTTGCTCTACATTTTGCTATTCACCAGAGAATATGCCTGCTAATATATGCACTATATTCTACAGAGAATAAAAATAATCATGCTTCAGTCATAAGTTTCCTCTAGAAGGTGCTATTCTTCTTAAGTTAATATTGTTAGTGATACAAAATGGAAGATGTGTACATTTTCATTTAACTCAAGGTAATAGATAAATTTAATCAATTTTCTAATAAAGCTTGGAATCACAGCAAAACTAGAACTATAACTTACACATTTGCTAAAAGTTTTCCTATATGGAAGGTATCACCTAATAGTCCATCTTCGATCACAGTAGATGTAATTTCCAAAACTGCACATGATTCCATAAAAACATAAACTATTTTGACATGCCTTCAAATATAGATTATCTCCAAGGCAGATGACACATACAGAATCTCAAGTAACACATTCTAAGTAGTAATGTCTGTTATTATTATAAATATATGTATTTCCCTATTTAGTTTAGAGATGATTCTCAGGCTTTCTCTGATTACAATCTTGAGATAGTTGACCCTTTCTTATTTCAGTACACAAAATGGTATTTTGAATGATTTTGCTTGCTATGTGAAATTGAAAAAAAAAAGAAAGAAAGATGTACTGGTGTTTGTTACAGATTGCATTTTATCTGAGTGTGGTGTCAGTTTCTTTGTTCTAGTATTGTGTTGAATTAAACTGAATGACCAAGATTGCATTATAGTCTAGAAATAAATTTTGATGTGCCAATAGGAGAGAATGCCTAGCAAATGCATTTTTTTTCAGTTAACTGAAAACTATATTTAATTCACATCCCCATAGTTTTTACCTGTCTTTTTCTGTTCCAAGATAATACACTACATTTAGTTGTCATGTCTCCTTAGGTTCCTCATGATTGTGACATTTTCTTAGGCTTTCTTTGTTTTTGGAGATCTTGACAGTTTTAAGAATTGGTCAGGTAATTTATAGAAATCCCCTCAATTGGAATATTTATGATTTTTTATGATACGATTTGCATTATGGGTTTTAGGAAGAAAGACAACAGATCATAGCAAGGGTACATACTTTCAACAGACTTAGCACTGTTGGTTTGTAACCTTGACCACGTAGTTGAGATAGTATTTGTCCAGTTTCTTCCTTGTAAAGTTACTATTTCCCCCTCTTTGGAAGAAAGTCAGTATCCACAGCTCACTTTTAAGCCATGGAAGGTCATGCTTCACCTCCCTCAGGATGTAATATCTGCATAATCATTTGGAATTCTACGCAGAAGATTTTGCTGTACTTGCCTTCTTGATAAATTTATTCAATTATTAATTTACATAAGTATTGACTTATGGTTACAGATGCAATTTTTATATAATTTCCATAGAAAAGAGTGATTGGAGGTTTTAAATGTAAAAGTTATCCTTAAAGAAAAAAAACATAAAATAATACCATTGAGGATTTTAATTTTAAAACTATTGAAAAAAATTGAGAAAAAACTAATTTCAACTAACTCAGAAAAAAATATTTTTGCCAATATTTAATATTTATAAAATATAATAAGAAAACCAAGAGATAGAAGATATATAGCCAAAGTGGAGATTTTAAAATCATCTAGCAAATCCAATCAGTAAGAAAAATACATGATTTAAAGGTCATAAAAGAGGTTTGAGACTGTTTTTGCTTACTTACCAATCAAGTTAATTTAATAATTGCTAGTTATTTGGGCAAGATGCAATAGTCCAAATTCTATGTTATCACATTTAAACCAACAAAATTTCATTGATTCAAAAATTTAAAAATATATCATACAGAACACATGCATGAAAGAAAATCATCAAAACTTTAAAGCATCATGGTATTATTTATTTTAAATATAGCCTATATAGATTAAGTACAAACACATATTATGGTGTAAAATAATATAAATTAATGTAAAATTTAAAATGTCACTTGTTTCAAAATACATAATCATGTATCCTAAAGAGAAATGTCTTTTAAAAAATTGTTTTTCTAAGAATTTGAAATTACATTGAAAGAATAATTATACTGATGACTTTTTTAAGTTACTAATGTTAATCTGGTTCTCCTATGTGAATAAAATGCCAAAAATTTGAAAAGAAAGACACAATTTCTATTTTCCTATTAAACAAAATTACAAGTTGAATATAAATTAGAGATGGGGTAATAAAGAGAAATGTGATTAGCTAAAATATATCCAAAGTTTATATTCATACTTTACATAATATAGAGAATTATAGGTTGCTTACTTCTATTGTAACTAATTTTCTTCAAGTATTAATAGAACACTGTATAAAATCACAATCACTTAAGAAAACTTTGATGGGGTAACCCTTAAAAGCAATTCTGACATTCTGCACACTAGGTGCTATACATTCCTACACTTTTTGACTTTAAAGCATTTGTTCTTCAAGGCCTCAGTATAAAAAATACAAGCTACTCAAGATCCTCAAGTCCTCTGTCACCCACAGTCCATTAAAATGTTAATTAGGATTTAATACCCAAATGTCGACAAGTTATCCTACCAGAAATGCTGAGATTTTTTATCTCTAGACTTTGAGATCACCATTTCTTGAATCTCACAAAGCCTAAATCAAAAACAGGCCTAAACAATACATTCTGTGTCCATCCTGTTGGACATCATTTGACTCTCCAAAAGTTATCACTTAAATGACAAGGGTAGGTAAAGGAAGTGTGGAAGAGACTTCCCTCTTACCTAAAGTGTCCTTTTCACTTTTGTCCCACCTGAAATTCAAGATATAGGGAATTTTCTGAAATGGGAGAAAGCTTTAGGTCTTCAATTACACTAACAGAATTATAGGCTGGTAAAAAGAAACAAAAAGCTAAATCTTCTATTGTCAAAATTTATTATTTAATCAATCATTATTTTATTATTTCCATTAAAAATTCAATCCCTTAGTAATATTACTTATTTGAGTTATTGAGAAATAAATCTTGTCTTTAAATAATATCAAAATAGTATCAGAGAAAGAGAATTGGAAATCTTGATGTCCTATAGAATATGTGACTGAGAATATCAAAAACACTCCAGACCCCTGTAATCATTGTTTAAATAAGATTTTGTAGATAGGAAATGTGGTCAAAGAAGACCAGCTCATGACTGATTCTTGGAGAAAGCCTAGTTAGTTAATATTAATTTGCTATGATGTTGCTAGTGGTAACAATATTCTTAAGAAGGTATATCCAGTCCTTCGGAAACATCTTCAGATCTCTTCCATTGAAACAACAATAAGGTGGACATTTAAACCCCCCCAAAAAACACCCAAATTGCACACCAAGATGTCTGAGTGTAGGATCTGCGCATAAGAGCTAACACAGGTCAGAACCCCCGATATCAGGTAGTGGACTGGAAGAAATACAAAGGCTGTCTTTAACAGCCACCAGAGCTCCTTGCAAAGGAGGGGGATAGGTGAAGGTGGTGACTTCCCTGAGCAGCCTGCCTGGAATTGCCAGAACTTCTAGCCTACAGCAAGGCCCAGTCCACAGTGCAGAAGCAGAGAAGTGGGACAGGGCTGCAGAGAAACAACAGTTAATTATTAGCAGCCCTGATTGCAAAATCAAAGCTAAGCCACAGCCCCCAACTGACAACCCAGAAGACCCCTCCACCCATATCCTCTAAGACTGAACACCACGCGGAGCCCCAGGAGAATCTGAGCAAATGCTGCCAGTGACGAAGCTACATCTCCCAGCCTCTGGAGGAAAGGTCTGGCTACTTCCCTGATTAACCTGCCTAGAAGTGCTGGAACTTCTAGCAGCTGACAACAGAGCCTAGTCATCAGGGAAGAAAGCAGAGAAGTGGGACGGGACCACAGAGGAACAACAGTTGATTTTTACCAGCCTGGGTTGCAAAAACCAAAGCTGAGCTGCAGCCCCCAACACCTAACCCAGAGGGCCTCACCCCTCATATACTCCAACATGGATCATTGTGGAGCCCCAGGGAAATCTGAACAAATGCTACCAAAACTGTTGTTAAAACTGACAAAGACTGAAACTGAGAGTAGCAAGTGTGATTGAATATCTATAAGAAAATAAATAAACATTTAGGCTTTATATAAAGCAGGGATCCAAGAGGCTTAGACACCACCTACTAGAAACCAAAAGAAAAGCACCTTCTTTGCAGCAAGCTAAAGAAATACCTTTATATAATAAATCTTCTTTCTGGAAAAAAAAAAAGCAGAATACATTGTAATTAATCCCAAGGCAGAGAAATAGTCCATTAAACACCATGCATGACCAAGGTGAAAAGGTATCTCAGAAAAAAAAAAATCTCCAGAAAATAAGCTTACAGACATAGAAATATGTGACTTAAATGACAGAGAATTCAGGATGGTACTTCTGAAAAAACTCAATGAGATCCAAAACAACTCAAATCAACAATTTCAGGAATTGAAAAAACAACTAGATGAGTAGAACAAAGAGATTGAAACCCTCAAAAAGAATCAAATAGAACTTCTGCAGATGAAGAACACATTGCATGAGTTGAAAAATGAAATAGCAAGCTTGGGAAACAGAGTCAACCAAATGGAGGAAAGGATCAGTGATATTAAAGACAAAAATCTAGAAATAAATCAGAAGAAGAGGGAAACTGAAGAATGAAAAATAATGAAAAAGAAAACAAGCTGATACTATCATGAGAGGAAACATAAGAATAAAGGGCATTACTGAAGGCAAGGCAAGGCAAAAGAGCAAGGACTAGAAAGCATTTTCAGATAAATAGTGGACGAAAATTCCCCAAATTTAAGAAATGAGCTGGAGCTAGGAATTCAAAAAGTCAGCAGAACACCCAATGATCTCAACCCAAAAAGCCTTCACCAAGACATGTTGTATTAAAGTTATCAAAAATCAACGACAAAGACATAATTCTCAGGGCAGCCAGGGGAAAGAAGATGGTAACCTATAAATGAAAACCATTAGATTGTCATCAGACTTTTCAACTCAAGCCTCACAAGCCAGAAAGGAATTGAATGAAATATTTGAACTATTAAGTAAAAGGAACTACCAGCCTAGAATAATGTATCCAGGTAATCTCTCCTTTAGATATGAAGGAAAAATAGAGACATTTCCAGACAGAAAAAAATTGATGAAATTCTCCATTACAAGGCCTGGACTGCAGGAAATACTGGAAGATTTCAGCTTATATAAAACAAAATAACATAACAAAAAAAAAACATAATTAGGAGTAAAGTGCCTATCAGAAAAATAGAAGCAGAGGAGTGCAACCTTTACTAAGAACAGAGCATTATAGGCTTAATTAATAAGAAGAGAATTGCTGTAGCAGTATAGTTATGAATGTTCAGAGTATATAGGGACAAATTGAGATAACAGTGACTGAAAAGGGGAGGATTCAAAGATCCAAATTTGCAAAGGGGAATAGAGAAAAGGCACGCGCAGAAAAAAATGAATGACTGTATATGTGTAACTATCCTTTACATGTTCGTAATGGTAAACGCACACCAAAGATTCAGAGCTGAAGTATGTAACATAAAACAAAAAGATCCAGAGGGAAAACCCACAAAAGCCAAGTAAATAAATAAACAAACAAACAAACAGAAACAGAAGGTCAAAGAAGCAATGGAAACACCAAGCTACCAGAAAAGAAAAGATAAAATGTCTATAAGAAGACCTCATAATTCAATAATCACCCTAAATATAAATAGACTGAACTCAACAATAAAAAGGCACAGACTTGCAGAATGGATCAAAAAACAAAACCCAACTCTATGCTGCCTTCAGAAGACACATCTCAGCTCCTAAGACAAATATAGACTCAAAATGGAAGGGTGGAAATAATATTTCAGGCAAATGGCTTTCAGAGAAAAGCAGGAGGAGTGGTACTCTTATCAAACGAAATAGACTTCAAAATAAAAAAGGTAAAGAAAGATACTGAGGGACACTTCATAATGATAAAAGGAATAAGGCACCAAGAAGATATAACACTTATGAATCTGTATGTTCTCAATCAGGAAGCCTCGAAATATGTAAAGCAATTACTAACAGAACTGAAGGGAGAAACACTATCATACTAAGGGACCTAAATACCCCACTGTTGGATATAGACAGATCATCCAAACAGAAAATCTATTAGGAAATAACATTCTTAAGTTACACATTAGACCAATTGGACATAATTGACATTTACACAGCCTTTCATTCCCAAACAGCTGATTATACATTCTCCTCTAGCACACATGGAACATTCTCAAGAATCAACCACATACTGTATCACAGAGATAGCCTCAACATATATAAGATGGTTGAAATCATACCAAACATATTCTTAAATCATAATGCTTTGAAACTAGAGATCAACTGCAAAAGAAAGCAAGAAGAACTACAAATACATGGGGAATAAACATCATGCTACTAAAAAATAATTGATTCAGGGAAGAAATAAAAAGAGAGATCAAGCCATACATAGAAATAAATTATAATAGTACAACATATCAAAATGTGTGGGACAAGGCAAAAGCGGTCATAAGAGGAAAGTTTATACCATTATAGGCCTATCTCCAAAAACAAGAATGAGTCCAAATAAACAACCTAATGCTTCATTTAAAAAAAAGAAAAACTAGAAAAAAAAAGAAGAAATGAAACCTAAAGTCAGCAGGAGCAAAGAAATAATCAAAATTAGAGCAGAAATCAATGAAATTGAAAACAAAAACAAAAAAATAGAAAAAATAAATACAACCAGGAGCTGGTTCTTTGAGAAGGTGAAAATAATTGACAAAACCCTGGCTAAATCAACTAAAGAAAAAAGAGAAAGGACACAAATAAATCAGGGATGAGAGAGGGGAAATTACAACTGACATCGTAGAAATACAAAGGATCATACAAAAATACTATGAAAAAGTATATGACACCAAATTTAATAACCTAGAAGAAATAGACCAGTACTTAGTAAAACACAGTCTTCCTAGACTGAATCAAGAAGATCTGGAAAATCTAAAGAGACAAATATACAGTATGAAAATTGAAACAATCATCAAAAACCTATTAAGAAGTAAAGTCCAGGACCAGATGGCTTCACCAGTGAATTCTACTAAACATTCAAAGAAGATTTAATACCTATTCTCCTCAAACTCTTCCAAAAAATCAAAGAAGAGGCAATACTTCCCAACTCATCTTATGAGGCCAGTATTACTCTGATACCAAACCTTGGTAAAGATAACACAAAAAAATAAAACTACAGACCAATAGCTCTCATGAACACAGATGCAAAAATCCTAAATAAGATACTAGCGAACTGAATACAGCAACATATTAAAAATATTATACAAGATGACTAAGTGCACTACACCCCAGAGGCACAGAGATGATTCAACATATGCAAATTGATGAATGTGATACACCACATAAACAAATTAAAAACTAAGAATCATATGATCATATCCATAGGTGCACAGAAAGCCTTTGACATGATACAGCATCCATTTATGATCAAAACACTTAACAAAATTGGTATAAAAGAATAATAGTTACCTTAACATAATAAAGACCGTATATGACAAACCTTCAGCCAACATTATGCTTAATAGTGAAAACTAAAAACCTTCCATCTAAGATCAGGAACAAAACAAGGCTGTACACTATTGCCAGTGTTATTCAATATAACACTGGAGGTCCTGGTGAGTGCAATCAGGCAAGAGAAATATACAAATGGAATCCAAAAAGGAAACGAAGAAGTCAAACTGTCACTATTTGCAGATGACATGATTCTCTATATAGAAAACCCTAAAGACTACACAAGAACACTACTAGAAACAATAAACAAATACAGTAAAGTCTCTGGATATGAAATCAATGTTCAAAATCCATACCATTCCTATACTCAAATAATGAAGTGTCAGAAAAAGAAGTGGAAGAAATAATTTATTTTGCATTTACAATAAAAAGAATAAAATACCTAGGAATAAATTTAACGAAACATGTGAAGGACCTATATAATGAAAACTACAATTCTATTAAAAAAAAAATCAAAGCAGATACAAAGAAATGGAAAGATATCCCATGTTTTTGAATTGAAAGAATCAACATAATTAAAATGATCATATTATTTAAAGCATTATACAGATTTAATGCAATCCTCATCAAAATCCCATTGGAATTTTTTAAAGAAATAGAACAAAAAAATTATCAGATTTGTATGGAAATACAAAAGACCCGGAATTGCCAAAGCCATCCTGAGAAAAAAGAATGAGACTAGAGGCATCACTCTGCCTGACTTCAAATTATACTACAAAGCAGCAGTAAGCAAAACAGCATGGTATTGGTAGCAAAAGAGACACATGGACCAGTGGAATAGAATTGAGAGTCCAGAAGCAAACCCATATTTATATGGACAAATACTTTTCGATAAAAATGAAAAAAAAAAAACATATAGTGGTGAAGGAAAGCCTCTTCAATAAACAGTGCCGGAAAAACTGGAAAGCCACATGTAAAAGAATGAAAGTAGACTGTTGTCTATTGCTACATACCAAAATTAACTCAAAATGAATTCAAGACCTGTATATAAGACCCAAAACAATAAAATGCATAGAAAAAAACATAGGAACAAAACTTGAGAACCTTGGACTTGAAGAGGATTTTATGAATTTGACCTCAAAGGCAAGGGAAGCATAAGTAAAATAAATGAATTGGACTACATCAAACTAGAAAGATTCTGCTCAGCAAAAGAAATCATCTACAAGGTAAAGAGACAAACATCCAACGGGAAAATATATTTGCAAACAGCACCTCCAATAAGGGCTTAATATACAATATATACAAAGAACTCATACCACTCAATAACAACAAAAATACAAACAAGCCAATCAAACGATGGGCAGAGGATCTCAACAGACCCTTCTTCCCAAGGACATACAAATGGTCAACAAATATATGAAAAGATGGTCAACATCAATAGCTATTAGAGAAATGCAAATCAAAATCACAATGAGATACCATCTCACAACTGTTAGAATGGCTATAATCAACAGGACAAGTAATAACAAATGCTGGAGAGGATGCAGAGAAAAAGGAATCCTCATTCACTGCTGGTGGTACTACAAATTGGTACAGCCACTACAGAAAACAGTATGGAGGTTCCTCAAAAAACTAAGAATTGACCTACCATATGATCTAGCAATTCCTCTGCTGGGTATCTACCCCAAAAACTTAAAAACCCATATTTGAAAAGATATTTGCACACTGATGTTCATAGCAGCAGTATTTACAGTGGCCAAGACATAGAAGTATCCAAAGTATCCTACAATAGATGAAACTGTGGTACATATATACAATGGAATATTACTCAGTCATAAGAAGAGATGAAATACTACCTTTTGCGACAACCTGGATGGACCTCGAGATAATCATGCTAAGTGAAATAAGCCAGACTGAAAAAGTTGAAAATCACATAATATCACTTACATGTGGAATTTAATTCTAAAAACAAGTGAACAGGACAAACAGAGACTCAATGACATGGACAATGGACTAGTGGTTCCCAGAGGGTAGAGGGTGGGGGATGACAGAAGAGGTAAACAGCGTAGAGGAAGTCAAATATAGGGGGGTTGAGAGAGGGTAAGTGAAGTAAAGGAGATCATATATATGGTAGCTGAAGGAAATTGGTCTCTGGATGTTAATCACACAATAGAATATATAGATGTCAAATTATAATGTACACCTGAATATTATATAATTATATTAACCAATGTTACCCCAATAAACTTAAAAAATAAAAAATAAATAAATAGTATTAATAAAGATAATAATATCTTTAAAAAAAAAAGAAAGTATATCCAACATTCATCTGAGCCAGGAAAAAATTACTCAGTAAAGACTCACCAAATGTCTACTTTTCATTAACTTAACTCCCTAGTGTGTCTTTCAAGATAAAATCAACACAAATTAAATTAAACACCTTGCATAACAGGATTATTAAATTGTCACACTACCAAAAATGACTTTTTGGTTCAAAGTTTATCTGTGGTACTATCTTTCAGCAAGTTAAAATTAAAGCTCTTTTTGCTTTATGAAGATAACATGAAATATTTTTCCCAAGCTTTATTGAAATATAATAGACAAATATTTACATTGTGCAATTCAATTAGTTTTGTTATAGTTGGCATACAATAATATACTAATTTTAGTTGTATAGGATAGTGATTAGAGATCTATAGAACTCACAAAGTGATCACTCCACTAAATCTAGTACCCCTCTTCTCCCTTACATAGTTTTTTACAACATTGTTGACTATTTTCCTTATGCTACACTTTATATTTCCATGAATGTTTTGTAACTATCAATTTGTACTTCCTAATCCCTTTGCCCTTTTTCACCATGCTTTCAAATCCCCTCCCACCTAATAGCCCTCAAAATATTCTCTGTATCTATGAGTTTGTTTCCATTTTTTTGTTCTTGTTGTTGTTTATTTTGTTCTTTATATTCCACATGTACATGAAATCATGTGGTATTTGTCTCTATCTGACTCACTTCACCCTTTAGGTCCATCAAGGCAATATCTTTTTCCATTCCCTTCCTTTTAGCCTGTGTGTGTCTTTTAATCTGAAGTGAATCTCTCATAAACAGCATATGTAGGGGGCTTGTATTCTTATCCATTCAACCGCCCTATCTTTTTGTTGGAGCACTTAAGTCTTTTTCATTTGGGGTTCTTGCTGATAGACATGTAGTTTTTACCATTCTTTATTAATGTTTTTATACATGTTTTTCCTTCTTAGAGAAATTCCACTAACAGTTACTCTAACACTTGGTTTGTGTTGATGTATTCCTTTAGCTTATTTTTGTCTAGGAAGCTCTTTATTTGTCTTTCAACTTTATTTATTTATTTATTTTAGGTAAAGTAACCCTTGGTTGACCTCACAGATTGTAAGGACCTTGTCAGCTTACAACCCTTTATTTTTATTTATTTATTTTTTAATTTTTTACACCTACAGCACCTGGTCTTCCTAAGTGGTCTTCCATCCAAGTACTAACCAGGCCTGACCCTGCTTAAGCTTCCGAGATCAGACAGGATCAGGTTTGTTCAGGGTGGCATGGCCATAGACTATTTGTCCTTCAACTTTAAATGAGGTAAGTTATTGCTTGGTAAAGTAGTTTGGTTGCAGATCCTGGGTTTTCATTACTTTGAATATTTTGTGCTCAGCCCATCTGTCCTGTAAAGTTTCTTTTGAGAAATCAGCTACCAGTCCTATGAGTGCTCCCTTGTAGGTGACTAATTGCTTTTCTCTTGCTGCTTTTAAGACTCTCTCTTTGTATTTAACCTTACACATCTTAATTATGATGTGTTTTGGTGTGGGCTTCTTTGGGTTCACCTTTTTGGGGGACTCCCTGAGCTTCTTGGGATTTATGTCTACTTCCTTCACTGAGTAAAGAAAGTTTTCCATCATTATTTCCTCAAATAGTTCTTCAACCTCTTGTTCTCCCTCTTCTCCTTCAGATAACCCTATGACATGGATATTTTTACATTTAATTTTGTCCCATAGGCTTCTTTAATTATTAATATATTCTTGGTGACTTTTTTCTTGCCATTCTGATTGTATGTCCTTGGCTTCCCCATCCTCTATACTGGTGATTTGATCCTCTTCTTCATCTCCTTCATTCTCTCTAATATACTCTTCATCTCAGATCATATATTCTTCATTTCTGACTGGTTTCCTTTTACAATTTCCATTTCCATTTTTATGTTTTTTATCTCTTTGTTGAAGTTTTCACTGAGTTCATCTACACTTCTTCAGAGTTCACTGAGCATCTTTATAACCAGTGTTTTGAACTTTGAATCTGTTAGATTCCTTAACTCCATTATTCCTGGATCTCTGTTCTCTTCTCCCATATCTTTTCTGCTTCCTTTGTCTTTCCATTTTGGCTGACTTTTTGTGTCTATTTCTATGTATTAAGCAAAGCTCCTAAGTCTTCTGGTCTTATTGGTATGGCTTTGTGTAGTAGGTGTCCAGTGGAACAGTCCTGAGAGGGGTTCAGGTGCAGGTAAAATTTAGCCCTAGCCCATGCCCTTCCAGGGCCACCTGTTAAGATTCAGCAAGCAATCCACAAATGCTATGCTTACAGTTATCTCAAGAAGCCATGACAGAAACTAAGGTCAGCTGCCACCAGTGCAGGTCTTGGAGTTGCTCTGCAAGTGTCACAGGACTCACCAAAGACACAGCTGGATGTGGCTTAGGTAGAGCAGAGAATTGGGGGAGGTGGAATTTCAGAGCATCCTCTGGACAGAGTGAACTCTATTTATCAACTCTATTTGATGATGTCTAAGCTATGGTGGTGCTGTATCCACACATTGGGAGCGGGGAAGGCTCAACAGAGGATCGATGGATATAGCCAGCACTTCTCCCTGGGAGAAAGTCTCACCTCCAGGCCTCCTTCCAACAACTCAGTGTTCACCCGTAAGTCCCTGGTGCCCCCTACGCAGCTGATCCAGCACTGGTACTCAGACCAAGCAAGTCCATCACGGTCAAAGTCCATTCACTGATATGGCCACTTTAGGAGAAATGTATACAGCTGCCATATCCTCTGTCCCACTCAGGGCGGGCCGCCTCACATCTTTGCCCCCTCCTACCTTCTACTGTTGCAAGATAATTTATTTTTCTCCCTAGTTGCAGGGCTTCTGTTCATCTAGACCCCAGGTGACTGCTTGCTGTTTGCTCTGTTTCCATCACAACTTTGATGTGTTTGCAAGAGCAGATGAACAAAGCCTCTGTCATCTACTCCATTTTGTCCAGTCTTAACATAAAGTGATTTGTACATAGAAGTATGTTAGTTCTAGTTCTTAAATCAATAAATATTTTATGTTTAACAAAAAATAACCAATAATTTAAATATGAGATTATTTTAATATAGCTTTTAATTCTAAATATTTTTTGAATGAGTCACTTTTGTAATGGGCATATGCATGGAATATAGGTCTACTGAGAATTGAAACATTTATAATACTTTGTGCAATTCTGATGAACATATAATTTGTTCTTCATTTTGAAGAAACAATAGAATTCTATGATATGGTAACAAGAGAAAAGGAGAGAATTAGGTTTACAACTTATCCAAAAATATCATAATTAAGAATTGAAAGAAAAAGTCTTGACAATTTCCCATTTTAACCCATCAGAAATTATCTGATTTGACAAAATATCATTGTCACTGAACTTCACTGTAACATTAAATAAAGTATAGGCTCATCTAAGCATTATTAATGCTTAATTAAAAGGAAGCCTGCACTCTGCTCACCATTGTACATAATAAAGTCGAAAAGCAAAGAAAGCTCTTAAACCTTTACTTTATTATTAATGATGATTGATAATTATTTTTTATCATTCTATTTTTTAATTTTGGTAAATAAAATCCTAAAATGTAACACATCTTCACCCATTCAAATATATTTTCCAGTAAATGTACATTTAATTTGAAAATTATTTCAATTACCTTTAGGTTCCTTAGTTTAAATTCTGCCTTTTTCTTTGAAAAAACAGACCAGTCCTTTTTAATATTAATTCAGTTAATGGATTGTCCTCTCACATATTCACCAATAAAATCCTTTGTAAGCTTGTCCTAGCTTCTCTTCTAACTAAAGCTGCATATAAACTAACAAGACTGAATAATTCAATGTGCGTGTTTTGTAACTAGCCAATGAAACAGTTTACAATTAATAAATCAGTGCTTACATAGAAATATGAAGTCTGTTTCTATGCAAATAAAAAGAAAAAGAGACTGGAAGAAACATTATAATTTTTCAAATAACGCAGGTAAAGTTTTGAGGGAAATCCTGAAATATTCAAATACAAATCTTTGTTTTTCTTCACAAGAGAAACCTAAAATAATGTTGATATATCTTAAAGAAAGTTCCAATCACATGGAAGAAATGGAAGTAATGATTCTTGTAGAAAGCCATTTCTATTGGTTATGCTTTTAAGTCTAATATACATGATGAGTCAAGAGATGTTAAGACCATTAAAGTTAAAATAAACATGATGCCCTTGTAATACCTGCAATTGAAACACAAAATATAAAAAACCTATATCAGCCATTTTTATACCAAATCAACTTTCTCCAGTCCAAACCTCAAACTTGAGATCAAATCAAATGGTTTGAGAAGTAGAATATGCTTTAATGTTCTATTAGTTCTAAGTCAAAGTAAATGGTATGTATCAGGATTAAAAAAAAAAAATCTCTATACATTTAAGAATCAAATGAACATTTTCAAATTTTGAGATGATTAAAGCTTAGACATAATATACTCAAAGGAATTTAGGGTTTTTTTCATTTATATTTATCAAATCAGTTTAAGCTCAGCCTTACTTCTCTGCATATCTTTTATTTCCTGTGAATGAGTTGGTAAAAAGAATGTCACGGCACCCATTCTGATTAGCCAGCAGATAATGTGGAAACTGATTTAAAGTCTCTGCTACTAAAGATGTCAAAATAGATGTTATAAGATGAAAGCACTGGACTCAAGTTGTCAAACATAATTAATTTTTTTCAAATGTACTCCATAGTTTATACATACTGAAATATGTCTTGCCTTTTGAACTTGAAGAATGCTGTGCTCTGCAAAATGAGAGAGGCTTTATTTTAGTTTAGACTCCATTTAAAAGTGAAACCATTTCATTTATTGATACCCAGAGGTTTCCTCATTTTGGCAGGACTGATTTCTCTCACCCTCTTATCTATGACTATCAAGGTTGCTTTTTCTTCCCATCCCTGTAGGTTATCCAAATTAGAGAATAAATGAAGATGTCTTTCTTTTTACGATGATATCACTCATTTTTTTTTTCTTTGAAAGGGGAGAGAATCAGAAGTTGCATGTTACTTAGCCATATTTATTTATTATTTACTAAGTTTATCCTAAAGTATTTCCCTTGGCAACATGTGCGGTAAAATGATGGAAGAAAAAAACAAAAAACTGTCTCTTTGCCTTTTTATGACATGTGCTCAAAACACACTGAAAGTATAGAATGCACCATGTACTTCAGATAATATCACCATAGATTTGCACCATATATAGAAAATACAGAATTCCAAAAGCATGGATCCTCCAAAGAAAATTATCTGTCTCCACATTCTCAGAGTAATCTGTGGAGCGCCGACTCACCCCCAATCACAGCCAAGCATCCTATATCTAGCTTTGAAGTGTATGTAATTGGTCAATAACATTGTTTATATCTTTTCTGTCATGAACTTCTAATTTTTATTTCATTGTGATCAGAAGATGTAGTTGCACTCTTTCCAATCTAAAATATTTATTAAGGTTTTCTTGGTTGCCTAATACATGACTCTTTTTGTAAATGTTTCATAGCACTTAAAGCTATTTGGTTTTCATTTGAAGGGCACTAAGTACAGTACATTCTGTTAATAACAATTATTTATAGTAATTGTTCAATTCATTTTGTATATTTCATAAATCTTTTTATTCTGTCAAGCCCAATTAATGATGTAATACAGCTCTCTAAAGATGAGAATGAAACTTTTGTTTTTTACGCAGGAACTATGTAATATAAAGAAAAAAGATTATTGCTAACAAAAATGAGTTAAAAAGTAAGACATTTGCTAATTCCTCATCTTTTATAAGATGACATCAATATATATAATTTAATTTCTCAAGCTGTAAAATGAGACTATTAAAATTAATGAATATACTAACAGACCTAAAAATATGCTGCAATACATATTTTTAAGTTACTGAGATGTGTTGGAGGAGTTGGGAGGATGCATAGTGGAAACAGATATTATATAGCCACCAAAAGGAAACAGAACACAAGAAAGCCAAAAATAAGATCACATATAAATACTAATACAACAGAATTAATATCAAATGTCTATTATAGAAATGTAAGTGATATTAAAACCACTTTTTAAAAGAAACTGACTCCTTAATTGAGATAAGTTAAAAGAAACAAGTCTCAACCATATATTGCATACAAGACGATACCTAAAACAATGTAATTCAAAGCTTGAATATAAAAGAGTAGGCAAAAAAATTATACAAATAAAATGAGGACAAACAGAGCAATACCGATATTGGGCAAAAGTGAACACAATATACAGAACACTAAATAAAACAAAGAATGTTGCTCTTTTTTTTTCATTTTGATGAAGGATTTCTTGTTCAAGCAACCCTAAGGATTTCTTAGAGAGAAACATGTGTGTTCTTTTTTAGGGTTCTTTGTATATTTAAGTTTATATTTAGGGTACCTTCACACATGAATGAAAACATGGCTGATGTCAATATTGGGGCCATGTTAGTTTATGCTTATGACTCTTAATGTAGTTTGCTTGCTTAACTACTCGTATCTAATGTCCCCAAGAGATTATTGAAGCCAGTAGACTTTTTCCTAACATTTCTGAGTGATGTGTTTCTACTGCTTGGATAATGAATGTTTAGAGCATAATTCTATTGATGATTTATATTATATACTTGACATACATTACTGCCTTTAATTCTTTCACAATTTCATGATATTTGAGACTCATGAAACTTATTCAAAGTGAATAGCTCTTTTCTTAGTAATGGAGAAGGCAAATGCTATGGTACTTTGGATAAACTTCCCTAAACTGTTCTACTTATACTGCACTTTCTTAGACAAATTCTAAGAAATTTTCTAAAACTCTGCTGCTATTATAAAGACCTTCTTGATGTTTCATTTTATCAGAGTCCATAATATTAAGCTGATATCAATATATCAAGATAAGAATTAAGGCATATCATCTCAAAAGCAAGTTCTTATCTACCAATTAATTCTTCCACAAGATTTTACTCAATGTTTAAAAAATATTATGACATTTCATTACCAAAACCAGGTAAGTTTCACACACACACACACACACACACACACACACACACACACACACACTACAGACCAATTTCTCTGTTTGATAAAGATGAAAAAATTCTAAACAAAATTCTATCAAATTGAATACAATGTATTAAAAAGACTATACATCACAATCAAGTGGGGTGCAGTCTAGGGGCACAAAGATGGTTCAACATATACAAATTGATCAATGTGATCAATAATGAATGAAATAAATGAAATAAATGATAAAAATCATATATCAGTAGATGCAGAAAAAGCATTTGACAAGATACAGCATCCATTAAAGATTAAAATACTTAATAAAATGGATAGAAGGAAAATACCTCAATATAATGAAAGCCATATATAATAAACCCTCAGCTAATATCATACTAAATGGTAAAAAACTGAAATCTTTTCCTTTAAGATCAGCAAAAGAAAAAGATGCCCACTCTCACCACTCAATTTAATATAGTTTTGGAAGTTCTACCAAGATTAATCAGGCAAGATAAAGAAATAAAAGGCATCCAAATTGGGAATTAAGAAGTTGAATTGTCACTTCTTGCAGTCAGCATGATTCTTTATATAGAAAACCCTAAAGACTCCACCAAAAAAAAAAAAAAATACTATTAGAAACAATAAGCAAATAAGTAAAGTTTCAGGATACAAAATAAATGTATAAAAATCTATTGTGTTCCTATAAACTAACAATGATATTGCAAAAAAAAAAAGGAAAAAATCCCTTTGCAATTCACAAAAAGAATACAATTCCTAAAAATAAACTTAACAAAGGACGTGAAGGATGTATACACTGAAAACTATAAACCATTATTTAAAAAATTTGAAGAAGACACAAAGAAAAAAAAATTCATGTTCATGGATTGGAAAAATCAACATAGTGAAATAGCTATATTACTCAAAGCAATATATAGATTTAATGCAATTCCCATCAAAACCTCAATGGCATTTTTTAAAGAAATAAAACAAAAAATCATCAGATTTGTATGGAATCACAAAAGGCTCTGAATAGCAAAATAATCCTGAGAAAAAAGAACAAAGATAAAGGTATCACACTGACTTCAAATTATGCTATAAAGTGACAATTATCAAAACAGTATGATATTGGCAGAAAAACAGACACAGAGACCAATGGAACAGAATTGAGAGTGCAGAAATAAACCCACTTATATATGAGCAAATAATTTTCAACAAAGGATCCAAAAACATATAATAGATAAAAGAAAGCCTCATCAAATGTTGCTGAGAAAGTCACATTCATAAGAAGGAACTAGAATTCTGTCACCATACATCAAAATTAACTCAAAATGGGTCAATGACCTTAATATAAGGCCTGAAATAATAAATTCCATAGGAGAAAACATAGATACTAAACTCAGGGATTTTGATTTAGAGAGAATTTTATGAATTTGACTTCAAAGGCAAGGGCAGTAGAAGCAAAAATAAATGAGTGGGAGTATACCAAACTAAAAGCTTCTGCACAGCAAAAAAAATAATAAAAAATAATAAAATTTATATATATATATATATATATATATATATAAATTTTATTAACCGATGTCACCCTAGTAAATTTAATTTTTTAAAAATCTCATTGTTCAAGCCATGCTCCCACAGCTAAAACAAAATTCCTGAACAGGAACCACAGCATAAAACATTTTCTTAAATGTCCCCAAGACAATTCAAAAGTGCAGTCAAAGCTGAGAACCACTGAGAGAGTTTCTTAATTCATTGAGATTTTGCTTCCTGCAGTTGTCAGTTTGGCCCAAATAAACTTATTAAAATTCTCTACAGGTTTGGACGTTTCTTACACCAATGTTTACTTGGCACAGTTGGCAGGATTCCAAAGAAGTCCACCCAGGACCATCTTGTAAACTCAGGAGGGAGCTAGGTACCAGCAGGGCACCACTGAGCCCCACCAGCTCCCCACTTTGCATCCAGTCAACTTGAGTGAGTTTTTCTTGGAATTCCAGACTCCCTGTTTTAAGGTGGGAGGTCCTAACTTTAATTGAGCTGCTTTTAAAAACCCTCAATGTGCATTAAAGGTTAATGGTTGAGATAATCCAGGCTAAGGACAAGGGTTGAAATAATTCAGGGACAGGATGAAAAAATGGTTTTTATTTTGGTTTTTCAATTGGGATTGCTTACTGTGAGTATGAACAAAAACTTTTGGTAGATAAATGAGAGTCTGACCTCATTCAACTTTGAAGATAAGAGATATTTACTCCCTCCAGCTCAAATATGGAGTATTCTTAGGTGACTAAGAATCTATATAGAGGTGTTTAAGGGCAACCCCCAGGAGAAGCAGTGGCCCCATAGGGAATTCCAACACAACTGTAATTAAATAATTGACTCATCTGGGAATGTGCACATGAAGGCTGATTATCTGGCACTCTGAGTCCTTACAGTTGTATTGGGCAACTGGAGACAGAAACCAAGACATGTAAGAAAGTTAAAGTGACTCCATACATGACAGTCCCTTGGAGCTCGACCCTTAGCAGCGCATTCCAACCCACTACAAAATATCCCTAGAAATTGTTCAGACTCTACAGATCTCAGAAAAAAAATTAACATGGCAAATTGTTTCTCCAAGGCCAACAAGGTCCCAGACACCAGCTCCCATTAACATTCATGCAAATGTGCAATTCCTAGGGAGACTTTATTTGCAATCACTTACAAAATGGAAAGATTTAACTAGAAGTGACATCAACTTAAGATGGCCAAAATGGAATTCTTTTGACACCTAAATTAATTTTTTTGTGTGCACAATTAGAAAAAACAAAAAACAAAACTAAAATCAAACTGAATGAATAGAGGGTTTAGTTAAATTGACTAATAGAAACCTCTGAAATGAAGCACAGAGAGACTTTCTTCTCTCCAGGAAGTTAATAAGAACATTTTAGAGACTATCTCTGAACTAAGGAAGGCTTCCAAAGCTGTTTATGCTAGCACTCCACTTTTTCCTCTTCTTCAACTGCCCATTATACCCTTTACTTCATAGTACAGACTTATTCTCCTTTTCTCCTCCTCCTCTCTCTTCTATACTACCTCCACTGCAACTCCTTACTGACCTAAAAGACACTCAAAGTAGAAATCAGACTGGGATAGACTAGAGAAAAAAATCAGAAATTAGGCACCTTCCTTTGGAAAAAGTTGATCTCAGACAGAAGGGAAAATGCAATTGTATACATTCGTTAGACTAGAGTAGAACTATAGAATCTAGTAAAGAGTCCCCTGACCCAATCTGGGACCCTGATGAGTTCTCAAAGGAATTTTATTTAACTGGTAAAACATATGATCCTGGCTATGTTGACTTATTCCAATTAGTATATCTACTGGTTTCTGAGAGAAAAGCAACAGAATTACTAAATAAGTTTTGCTGGGAAACCTCTTGTAGAGAGATCTGATTTTATTGTAAAAAGTCAGCTCGACTTAAGAAGGATTGTAGATAACTGAAATGATATTTAGAAAAAGAAAAGAAACAGAAGCAAACATAGGTTGGTTCCAAGGACTATATTAATGTAGTTTCCTTTCTCTTTATTAATACCTTAGGAAAAAATTGAAATGACCATAAAAAGGGAAACTACTGAGGCCCTTGTAGATACTGTTCTTAACATTGCCAAAATAAGTTGCCCTCTCCTTTGGACAAAACTTCTATACAAATGGTAGAGACATCTAATGAACCAATATCCATTTTTGTTTGTTTGTTTTTTATGCTTAATGTATTTAATTTTTTTCCTGTAATCTAACTTAAAGTCACCTAAACTATGACTTTAGAATTTTATTATACTTTATCATAATTAATTTATTTTTATGTTGACATTTTAATGAAATCCGATGTTTCAGCTGTACATTTTAACAGTAAGTCATATATATATTTACATTGTGTGTTCACGTCCCATAATTAGATTTCTTACTGTCACCACATATTTGACCCTTTTTACCCCATCTATCTTCCCCTTTCTCCTCCCCTCTACCCTCTGGTAACCACTACTCTATTGTCCATGTCCATGAGTCTCTGTTTGTTTGTCTTGTTCATTTGTTGCTTTAGTTTTATATTTCGCTTAGCATGATTATCTCAATGTCCATCCATGTTGTCATAATGGCAGTATTTCTTCTCTTCTTATGGCTGAGTAATATTTCATTGTATATATGTACCAGAGCTTCTTTAGTCAATCATCATTCATAGAACACTTCAGTTGCTTCCATGTCCTGGCCACTGTGAATAATGCTGCTATGAACCTTAGGGTGCAAAAATCTTTTTGGATATGAGTTTTCAAATCTTTGGGATAAATACCCATTAGAAGGATTGTTGGATCATATAGTGGATCAATTCTTACTTTTTTGAGGAACCTCCATATGTGTTTTCCATAATGGTTATACCAATTTGCAATGTCACCAGCAGTGAATGAGGGCTTCTTTTTCTCCTCATCCTCTCCTAAACTTGTCATTACTTGTCCTACTGATTATAGCAATTCTAACAGGGGTGAGATGGCATCTCATTGTGGTTTTAAATTGCATTTCCCTAATAGCTAGCCATGTTGAGCATCTTTTCATATATTTGTTGGCCATTTGTATGTCCTCTAAGGAGAAACATCTGTCCAGGTCCTCTGCCCATTTTTTATTGGACCGTCTGTTTTGTTGTTACTGAGTTGTATGCATTCTTTGTATGTTTTGGATGTTAGGCCCTTATCGGAGCCACTGCTTGCAAATATGTTTTCCCATTAAGATGGTTGTCTCTTACCTTGTGGATGGATTATTTTGCTGTGCAGAAGCTTTTTAGTTTGATGAAGTCCCATTCATTTATTTATGCTTTTACTCTTCTTTCCTTCGAGGTCAAATTCATAAAATCCTCTTTAAGTCCAAGGTTCATGAATTTAGTTCCTATGTATTCTTCTATGCATTTTATTGTTCCAGGTCTTATATTCAGGTCCTTAATCCATTTAGGGTTAATTTTGATATGCAGTGATAGATGACAGTCTGGTTTCATTCTTTTGCAGGTGGCTTTCCAGTTTTCCCAGTACCATTTATTGAAGAGGCTTCCCTTCTCCACTGTATGTTTTGGGCTTTTTGTCAAAATTGTTTGCCCATATAAATATGTGTTTACTTCAGGACTCTCGATTCTGTTCCACTGGTCCTTGTGTCTGTTTTTCTGCCAATACCATGCCATTTTGATTATTGTCAGTTTGTATAATTTAAAGTATAATTTGAAGTTGGGCAGAGTGATGCCTCCAGCCTCATCCCTTTTCTTCAGGATGGCTTTGGCAATTTAGGGTCTTTTGTGCTTCCATACAAATCTGATGATTTTTTGTTCTATATCATTAAAAAATGTCAATAGGATTTTGATGGGGATTGCATTAAATCTGTATAATGCTTTAGGTAATATGATCATTTTAACTATGTTGATTTTTCCAATTCAAGAACATGGAATATTTTTCCATTTCTTTGTCTCTGCTTCGATTTCTTTTAATAGGGTTTTGTATTTTTTATTATATAGGTCCTTCACATATTTCATTTATTCCTAGGTATTTTATTCTTTTTGTTACAATTGCAAAAATAATTATTTTTTTTTACTTCTTTTCATTATTAGAGTATAGGAAAGCTATGGATTTTTGAAAGTTGATTTTGTATCCAGACTTTACTGTATTTGCTTATTGTTTCTAGTAGTGTTCTTGTGGAATCTTCAGTGTTTTCTAAATAGAAAATCAGGTCATCCACAAATAGTGACAGTTTTACTTCTTTGTTTCCTATTTGGATGCCTTTTATATTTTTTCTCTTGCCTTATTGAACTTGCTAAGACATGCACTGTTTTATAGAATAACAGTGGCAATCGTGGACAGCCTTGCCTTGTTGCTGATCTTAGAGGGAAGGTTTTTTAGTTTTTCACCATTAAGTATAATATTGGCTGGGGGTTTTTGTATATAGCCTTTATTATGTTAAGGCACTTTCCTTCTACACTGATTTTGTTAAGTGTTTTGATCATAAATGGATGCTGTATCTTTTCGAAGGCTTTTTATGCATGATTGATATGATCATATGATTCTTAGTTTTTAATTTGTTTATGTGGTGATTTGCATATGTTGAAACATTCCTGTGCCCCTGGGTTGAAGCCCACTTGATCGTGATATATAATCTGTTTAATATGTAGCTGTATTTGGTTTGCTAGTATCTTATTTAGGATTTTTGCATCTGTGTTCATAAGAGTAATTGGTCTGTAGTTTTCTTTTTTTGTGTTATCTTTACCAAGTTTTGATACCAGAGTAATACTGGCCTCATAAGATGAGTTGGGAAGCATTGCCTCCTCTTTGATTTTTTGGAAGAGTTTGAGGAGAATAAGTATTAAATCTTTGAATGTTTAGTAGAATTCACTGGTGAAGCCGTCTGGTCCTGGACTTTACTTTTTGGTAGGTTTTTGATGATTGTTTCAATTTCCATACTGCTGATTCGTCTATTTCTTCTAGGTTATTAAATTTGGTGTCATATACTTTTTCATAGTATTCTTGTATGATATTTTGTATTTCTGCATTTTCTCTTGTAATATCCCCTCTAACATCCCTGATTTTGTTTATTTATGTCCTTTCTCTTTTTTCTTTAAAGAGTCTGGCTAGGAGTTTGTCAATTTTATTAACCTTCTTAAAGAACAAGTTCTTTGTTGCATTTATTTTTTCTATTTTTTTGTTTTCAATTTTTTTTATTTCTACTTAATTTTGATTATTTCTTTCCTTCTGCTGACTTTGATTATTCTAATTTTGATTATTTCTTTCTTTCTATTGACTTTTTCTAGTTTTTTAAGATGAAGTGTTAGGTTGTTTATTTGGGCTTGTTCTTGTTTTTGGAGATAGGCCTGTAATGATATGAACTTTCCTCTTATGATCACTTTTGCCATGTCTCACAAGTTTTTATATGTTGTACTATCATTATCATTTGTTTCTATGTATGTCTCAATCTTTCTTTTTATTTCTTCTCTGACCCAGTTATTCTTCAGCAACATGTTGTTTTATCTCCATGTATTTGTGGTTCTTCCTGATTTCTTTTTACAGTTGATCTCCAGATTCAAAGCATTGTGATCAGAGAATATGGTTGGTATGATTTCAACTGTCTTGTATTTGTTGAAGCTATATCTGTGTCCCAGTAAGTAGTCAATCCTTGAGAATGTTCCATGTGCACTAGAGAAGAATGTATAAGCAACCGTTTTGAAATGGAAGGCTCTATAAATGTCAATTAGTAGACAAAGTTGGTCTAATGTATCACTTAAAGATATTATTTCCTAATTGATTTTCTGTTTGGATGTTCTGTCCATATTCAACTGTGGGGTATTTAGGTCCCTTAGTATGATAGTGTTTCTCCCTTTAATTCTGTTAGTAATTGCTTTACATATTTCAATGTTCACTGATTGGGAACAGTCAGATTAATAAGTATTATGTCTTCTGGGTGCATGATTCCCTGTATCATTATGAAGTGTCCTTCAGTATCTTTCTTTAGCTATTTTTATTTTGAAGTCTATTTCATCTGATAAGAGTACCACTCCTCCTGCTTTTCTCTGAATGCCATTTGCTTGAAATATCATTTTCCACCCTTTTACTTTGAGTCTATATTTTTCTTTGGAGCTGAGATGTGTCCCTTGGAGGCAGCATATGGTTGGGTTTTGTATTTTGATCCAGTCTGTAACTCTGTGCCTTTTTATTGGTGAATTCAATTTATTTACATTTAGGGTGATTATTGAAATATGAGATCTTCTTATAGCCATTTTATCTTTTGCTTTCTGGTAGCTTCCTGTTTCCATTGCTTCTTTGTCTTTGTGTGTCTGTTTTGTTTTTTGTTTTTTAATTTTGGTTGAGTTTTGTGGGTTTTCCCTCTGGTTCTTTTTGTTTTATATTATATACTTCGGTTCTGAATCATTATAATGTGGTTACTATTATGAAGATGCAAAGGATAGTCTTATATATATAAAAACATACATATATATTCATATATATATGTATGTATGTATGTGTATATATGTATATATACAGTCATCCATTTCTTCTGTATATATATATATATATTTTTTTTTTTCTTCTGTACCTGTCTTATCTCCATTTTCCTCTGTGAATTTGGATCTTTGAATCCTCCCCTTTTCAGTCATTGTTGTCTCAATTTGTTCATATGTTTGCTAAATGTTCATTACTACTTTGCTACCCAAATCATTCAAAAAATAATACAGGTTTCTCTACATCTTTGAGCTTGTCACTGAGAGAGCAAGCTAAACTCTATTAGATTGAGGCAGGCATATGACTGTAAGGTAAAAGGTCATCATTCATGTTTCTCATGCAACATATAAAGAATATTTCCACCACTATTCTGAGATGTTGTCAGTTTCTGGAATTCATCTTGCATACTTTGAACATTACACCATCTTGTAGAGGGTTTAGGAACCACTTCCCAATACCAGTAAACTTATTTAAGGATATTCACAAATGTTGACTTTCCTGTAGTGATGTTCCCTTCAGTGGAAAATTTTTTGATGCAGGTCCCCTCAGAACTGGTCATCAGAGATAGGCAACTCTTCTTGGATGGTGTGGCCATTCCTCATCTTATAAGGCCCCCAGCACATAGGGCAGGTATAACTGGAAAGTGCTCAGAGGTGCCTGGGCCACCACCTTCTGTCAATGTGGCCTGACTTGCAGGCTGGACTCCAGCCTGTTGTAGGCAGTCAGTCTCACAGGTCTCCAGATTTGATTTTGGCATGCAAGACAGAGGCCAACCGGGACCAACCTGCAGTGGGGACAATTACCCAGAGGGGAAGCCACACCCCCTCCTTGTGCTGATGATTTTTTTTTAAGTCAGAGGATTCTAATAGCAGAAATTAGAATAGATAAGAAAGGAAAAAAAGACTAGAGGCAAGGAGGCAAGTTAGTAGGCCTTAGTAATTGCTCAAGGAAATGAAGACCTGAACTAAAATAGTGACAGTGGGAATGGAGAAAGAGTAAATGGATGAAAGGGCAATGATAAACATAAAACTGACATACTTTGGCAAACTAGTGAATGTGAGGTACAAAGTAGAAGGAATTTTATCAGTCATCTTCCTAAAGGAGAAGTAAGATCATATTTCTCATCTGCTTACAACCCTCCAAGAGCTTCCCAATACACTTAGAATCTAAACTCTTCATTGACTTATATGACTATATAATCTGGCCCCAGTCTACCTCAATTTCATTGCTCTCTAGTTTTATTTCTCTTCATTTTTTTGATATAAAGCTCCAGCATTACTAAATTTTATTTCCTATCTCAATGCCTGTGCACTTATTAGTTCTTTTGCTTCAAACTCTCTTCCTTGGACTTTTGTACAACCATCGTTTTCTCTCCATTGAGATCCAAAATAATATCTCCCTCTACTGCCTCAGTGTTTACTGGCTCCCTAACAGCAGTAACACCCTCATAAACCCAAAGTTACTCTTTACATCACCATATTTGTCCTTTCTAGAGCACCTATCAATATCTGAAATTATCTTTTTTAATTACATTATTGCCTCTTTCTCCCTACTAGAATGTCAGCTCCCTCTGGACAGAGATCCTCTTTGTCAACAATGGCTACTATGTAATAGGCTTTCAAAAAATATTTATTGATCAGCTGATATATAGAAATACATCTATGTGTGTGCATATGTGTGTTTGCACATGTGCCATATATATAGATATATTCTATTAGACACAGATAGCTTGCTACATCCAAGTATGATTCCTGTGCTGAAGTAAAAAGTATTAATTTATAAGTCTAATGACAGAATCATTATATATTGAACTATACAAGAGATATAAATACTTTTAACAGAGGAGAATTTGAGATAAATACTCATCTAGAAATAAACTTCTAACCCACAACATCTAAAGAGAAACAAGCTGCGTCTCAATTTTATCCCAGAAATTTGTAGATTAAAAGCCATATTTTGGAATCATTGAAAGAAAGGAGCTGACATGCTCATACCACCCACACCTAATTTTTTTTTATATTATTGTGAAATGGGATGACTTTTCTAGTAGGAGTGGTAGACATATTTCAGATAAGACTATTCTTTTTTTCATGGAAACTTACTACCTGGTAGAGTCTATTTTAGGATGATAAGGAGAGGATCTTCAGGTTCTACATTCCAAACCATGCTTCTTTATGAGGTGGTCAAAAGAGCCAAATAAGTTAATGTTATTTTTATCAATTTTACCTACACTTTTAAATCATTTTTGGATTTGAAATTTCATTCACGGTCCAACATAAATCACTCTGAGTTCTGTATATCATCAGCAGATTTCCAATGACCGCAATAATTACTCTGTGCTAAAAGCAATATTGGATATGCTGGGGGCATGGAGGTGATTGATCATGATTTTAAAATATTAAATATTTCCACATTTTCTTAGTAATTTAGAACTTAATTATTTGAAAAACAATTCTATCACTTGGGAAAAAAAATGACTCTCTTTAAGGAAAATGTATTCCATCCAAAACTGACTATAGGCAATAGCACAATTCTTCAACAGATCTATGGATCTCACTACTAGGACTGCACTTCCCAATAACACTGAAATAGGAAAGGCACATCACATCACTGAGTAGCTTTGCCTCTCCTTATCATGGTGCACCCCTGCCTGTAGGGTTCGCTCACTATGCTTCTACTTATTGAGGCTGTGGCAGCAATAGCAAGAACAGCATTAAATAAAAGGAGTGATCCCTATTCTCAGGGAGACTTCAGTGAAAATAAGCCTCATGAGCTCTGTTTCATGGCACTTTTCATTTCTGCTCCAGTAAACATATGCTAAAACTACTAATCCTGGGAAATTTAACAAACACTGAAACAACAAAGATAAGGCAGATCATTCCAGTGATGTTGTAAATGAAGAAACATACAAGGGTATTTTAAAGAATTTTTTAAAGAGTCACAAAAATAACTGCCTCGAGTATTTGATAATTATCTGAACAAAATTCATTTCTATGATGGATGAGCAACACAGTTTCATTAAGATAATTTTATAGGTGATGCTTTTGTGTAAATGGTTAGCTTATTAGACATTAAAAATAAAGCAGGATTGTTAATGGTGCTTACAAAACAAAAACAAAACATTTTCTTTGCAAAATTTTTGAAGAGACTTGCATTTTATTCAGATATTTATTTCATGATGAAGCTGTGGAAATATTAAAAAGAATAACATAACATTAAAATAATTTAATAGTAATAATAGTGTTAGTGCCATTATCCTAATATGTTTGTTATCTTCAACGTGAATGGATATTTATATAATTTATATAATAATTCACATATTTAGTATTGATATATTTCACACAACATTACTCATTTTCAATTATTTTTTATGTGGCCTTCTTAAATGTTTTATTAATATTTTTATTATAATTTTTTTCTTCTTTCTTTTTCCAACTCTTTTGAAATATAATAGACAATTACTTGCTCCTATTTATGTTGTATAATTCAATTAGTTTTTTCAATAATAGTTGGCATACAATATATTAGTTTCAGTTGTATAGCATAGTGCTTAAAGATTTATATAACTCATGAAGTGATCAACTCACTAAATCTAGTACCACCCTACCCTCTTCCATATTTTTTACATTATTGACTGTTTTCCTTATGCTACACTTCATATCTCCATGACTATTTTGTATCTATCCATTTGTACATCTTAATCCCTTTGCCCATTTTTGCCATCCCCCAAACTCCCTCCCATCTAGCAGCTCTCAAAATATTCTCTGTATCTATGAATTTATTTCTGTTTTCCTTGGTGTTGATTTTTTTTCTTTATATTCCACGTGTACATGAAAACATGTGATATATGTCTTTATCTAACATTTTAGTCAGTGCAACACCCTCTAGGTCCATCAAGGCAATATCTTATTCCATTCCCTTCCTTTTAGTCTGTGTGTGTCTTTTAATCTGTAGTGAGTCTCTTGTAGGCAGCATATGTAGTGGTCTTGTTTTCTTGTCTCTCTTTTGGTTGGAGCACTTAATTCTTTTCCATTCGAGGTACTTGTTGAGAGAAATGTAGTTATTACCATTCTTTATTTGTGTTTTCATGCAAATTTTTTCTTAGAGAAATTCCAACATTTACTGTAATACTGGCTTGGTGTTGATAAATTCCTTTAGCTGATTTTTGTCTAAGAAGCTCTTTATTTGTCCTTTGACTTGAAATGATAGCATTGCTGGATAAGTATTCTTTGTTGTAGATCCTGGGTTTTCATCATGTTGAAGATTTTGTGCCAAACCCTTCTGTCCTACATAGTTTATTTTGAGAAATGAGCTGCCAGTCTTATGGGTGCTCTCTTGTAGGTACCTAACTGCTTTTCTCTTGCTGCTTTTAAGATTCTCTCTTTGTATTTAACATTTGGCATTTTAATTATGATGTGTCTTGGTGTGGGCCTCTTTGGATTCATGTTTTTGGGAACTCTGAACTTCCTGGGGTTCACCAAGTGAAGGAAGTTTTCCATCATTATTTCTTCAAATAGCTCTTCAACTTCATCTTTTCCATCAGGTACCTCTATGATACAGATATTTTTACATTTAATTGTGTCGAATAGGCTCCTTAAATTATTACTATAGTCTTGGCTTATTTTTTCCTTGCCATTCTGAATGAGTGTCCTTGGGTTCCCAATCCTCTATATCAGTGGTTCGATCCTTTTTATCCACTATGTTAATTCCTTCTAATATACTCTTTATCTCAGATAATACATATTTCATTTCTGACTGGTTCCCCTTTATAATTTCCATTCCATTTTTATGCTTTTATCTCTTTGTTAAAATTCTCACCAAGTTCATCTACACTTCTCCTAAGTTCATTGAGCATCTTTATAATCAGTGTTTCGAACTCTGCATCTATTAAATTGCTTGACTCCATTATTCCTGGATCTTTGGTTCTCTCATATGGTTTCTGCTTCTCTGTGATTTTCAAACTTTTCTGTCTGGCTTATTTTGCTAATATGATTATTCCAACATCCATGTATGTTGTTGCAAATGGCAGTATTTCATCTCTTCTTATGGCTAAGTAATATTCCATTGTATATATGTATCACAGCTTCTATAGCCAATCATCTATTGTAAAACACTGGTTGCTTCCATGTCTTGGCCACAGTGAATAATGTTGCTATGAACATTGGTGTGCAAATGTCTTTTTGGATATGAGTTTTCAAGTCTTTTGGGTAAATATCCAGTAGAAGGATTGCTGGATCAGATGGTTGATCAATCTTTACTTCTTTGAGGAACCTCCATACTGTTTTCCAAAATGGCTATACCAATTTGCAGTACCGCCAGCAGTGTATGAGAGTTCATAATTCTCCACATCCTCTCCAATATTTGTTATTACATATCCAGGTGATTATAACCATTCTAACAGGTGTAAGAGGGTATCTCATTGTAGTTTTGATTTGATTTCCCTAAGCTAATGATGTTGAGCATCTTTTCATATATTTGTTGGCCATTCGTATGTCCTCTAGAGAGAAGAGTCTGTTTAGGTCCTCTGACCATTCGTTGATTGAATCATTTGTGTTTTTGTTGTTATTGAGTTGCAAGAATTCTTTGTATATTTTGGATATTAGGCCCTTATTGGAGGCATTGTTTGCAAATATATTTTCCTATTCAGATGGTTTTCTCTTTATCTTGTTGACAGTTTCTTTTGCTGAGCAGAAGCTTTCTAGTTTGATATAGTCCCATTCATTTATTTTAGCTTTTACTTCCCTTACCTTTGAGGTCAAATTCATAAAATCCTCTTTAAATGTAAGGTCCTTGAGTTTCATTCTTATGTTTTCTTCTGTGCATTTCATTGATTCTGGTTTTATAGTCAGGTCTTTAATCCATTTTGAGTTAATTTTGGTGTGTAGTGATAGATAACAGACTAGTTTCCTTCCTTTGCTTTCCAGTTTTCCCAGCACCATTTATTGAGAGAGGGTTTCCTTTCTCCACTGTATGTTTTTGGCTTTTGGTTGAAAATTATTTGGCCATATAAATATGGGCTTACTTCTGGACTCTCGATTCTATTTCACTGGTCCATGTGTCTTTTTTGCTGCCAATACCATGCCGTTTTGGTCACTGTCGCTTTGAGTATAATCTGAAGTCATGCAGAGAGATGCCTACAGCCTCGTTCTCTTTTCTCATGATAGTTTTGGTAATTCAGGGTTTTTTGTGCTTTCATATGGATCTGATGATTTTTTATTCTATTTCTTTAAAAAATACCAATGAGATTTTGATGAGGATTGCATTACATCTGTATAATGCTTTAGGTAATAAGGTCATTTTAACCGTGTTGATTCTCCCAATTCAAAAACACAAAATATCTTTCCATTAATGTCTTCTTCAATTTCCTTTAATAGGACCTCATAATTGTCATTAAATCATTCCTTTACATAGTTTGTTAGATTTATTCCAAGGTATTTTATTCTTTATATTGCAATTGTGAAAAGAATTATTTATTCTGCGTTTCTGACACTTTGTTATTAGAGTATAGGAATGCCATGGATTTTTGAACATTGATTGTGTATCCAGAGACTTTACTGTATTTGCTTATTGTTTCTAGTGGTGTTCTTGTGGGGTCTTTAGGGTTTTCCATATAGAGAATCATGTCATCTGCAAATAGTGAGTTTTACTTCTTCGTTTCCTATTGGGATGACTTTTATATCTTTATCTTGCCTGATTTCACTCGCTAGGACTTCCAATGTTATATAGAATAACAGTGGCAATAGTGGACAGCCTTGCCTTGTTCCTGATCTTAGAGGGAAGGTGTTTAGTTTTTCACCATTAAGTATAATGTTAGCTGAGTGTTTGTCATATATGGCCTTTATTATATTAAAGTGTTTTCCTTCAATACTGATTTTAAGTGTTTTGATCATAAAAGAATGCTGTATCTTTTCAAAAGCTTTTTCTGCATGATTGATATAATCGTATGTTTTATTTTTTAATTTGTTTATGTGGTATATCACATTAATCTATTTGCATATCTTTAACCATCCCTGTGCCCCTTGGATGAAGTTCACTTCATTGTAGTATAGAATATTTTTTAATATGTTGCAGTATTCAATTTGCTAGTATCTTATTTAGGATTTTTGCATCTGTGTTCATGAGAGATAATGGTCTGTACTTTTCTTTTGTATGTGTTATCTTTACCAGATTTTGTTATCAGGGTGATATTGGCCTCATAAAATGAGTTGGAAGTATTACCTCCTCTTAGATTTTTTGGAAGAGTTTGAGGAGAACAGGTATTAAATCTTCATTGAATATTTGAAAGAATGCAGTGGTGAAGCCATCTGGTCCTGGACTTTTAGTTCTTGGTAGTTTTTTTATGATTGTTTCAATATCCATACTGCTGATTGGTCTATTTAGATTTTCCAGTTCTTGATTCAGTCTAGGAAGGTTGTATCTTTCTAAGTACTGGTCTATTTCTTCTAGGTTATTAAATTTGATGTTACATACTTTTTCATAGTATCTTTGTATGATACTTTGTATTTCTGCAGTTTCTTGTAATTTTACCCCTTTTATCCCTGATTTTGTTTATTGGTGTCCTTTTTATGTTTTCTTTAGTTAGTTAGGCCAGAGACTTGTTCATTTTATTAACTTTCTCAAAGAACCAGCTCTTTGTTGCATTAATTTTTCTTTCATTTTTTTTATTTTCAATTTCATTTATTTCTAGTCTAATTTTGATTGTTTTTTTCCTTCTGCTGACTTTAAGCTTCATTTGCTCTTCTATTTATAGTTTTTTAAGATGAAGCAATAGGTTGTTTATTTGAGCTCATTCTTGTTTTTGGAGGTAGGCCTGTAAAGATACGAACTTTCTTCTTATGACCGCTTTTGCCGTATCCCACATGTTTTGATATGTTGTACTACAATTATCATTTGTTTCTGTGTATTTCTTGATCTCCTTTTTTATTTGTTCTCTGACCCAGTTATTCTTCAGTAGTATGTTATTTAATCTCTATGAATTCGTAGTTCTTTCTATTTCCTTTTTACAGTTGATCTCTAGTTTTATGATCAGAGAATATGTTTGGTATAATTTCAATCCTCTTATATTTGTTGAGGCAAACTCTGTGTCCCAGGATGTGGTCAATCCTTAAGAAAGTTCCATGTGCACTAGAGAAGAATGTATAAGCAGCTGTTTTGGGATTAAAGGCTCTGTAAATGTCAATTATGTCCAGTCAGTATAATGTATCATTTAAAGATGTTATTTCCTAATTGATTTTCTGTTTGGATGATCTGTCCATATCTGACAGTGGGGCGAAACAATACTACAACAGTGTTTTGATCTGTTTCTAACTTTAGTTCTGCTAGTAATAGCTTTATATATATCAGGGCTCTCTGATCAGGAGCATAGATATTACTGTGTATGTCTACTTGTTGCATGATTCCCTGTATGATTATGAAGTGTCCCTCAGTATCTTTCTTTACCTTTTTTAGTTCAAAGTCTATTTTGTCTGATATTAGTACCGCTCCTCCCGTTTTTCTCTGAATGCCATTTGCCTGGAATATCATTTTCTATCCTTTCACTTTGAGTCTATATTTGTCTTTGCAGCTAGATGAGTCTCCTGGAGGCAGCATATGGTTGGGTTTTATTTTTTGATCCAATCTGCAACTCTGTGCCTTTTTATTGGTAAATTCAGTCCATTTACATTTAAGGTGATTATTGAAATACGAGGTCTTCTTATAGTCATCTTATCTTTTGCTTTCTGGTAGCTCAGTGTTTCCATTGTTTCCTTGTCCTTGTGTTTCTGTTTTCTTTATTTTGGTTGGATTTTGTGGGTTTTCTCTCTGGTCCTTCTTGTTTTTTTTGTTTTTTGTTTTTCATATACTTTGGTTCTGAATCTTTGGCTTATGGTTATCACTCTGAATATGTAAAGGATATTATAGAGAGAGAAAGAGTCATCCCTTTTCTTCTGCATGTGCTTTATCTCCATTCCCCTTTGTGAAAGTGGATCTTTGAATCCTCCCCTTTTCAGTCATTGTTGTCTCAATTTGTCCCTATGTATGCTAAATGTTCATTACTATCTTGCTATACCAAATCTCTTCTTATTTTAATCTTATAATGCCCTGTTCCTAGTAAGGGTTGCATTCTTCTTATCAGCCTGCTAGTCACTTTACTCCTGATTATGTTTTTTTTTTTTTTTTGTCATTTTATTTTAGGTGAGCTGATTCTTTTCAATATTTCCTGTAGTGCATGCCTCATAGTAGAGAATTTCCTCAATTTTTGTATGTCTGGAAAGGTCTTAATTTCTCCTTCATATCTAAAGGAGAACTTAGCTGGATAAATTATTCTTGGCTGGTAGTTCCTTTCATTTAATACTTTAAATATTTGATTCCATATCTTTCGGGCTTGTGAGGTTTGTGCTGAGACATCTGACAATAATCCAATGGGTTTTACTTTATAGGTTGTCATCTTCTTTTCCCTGACTGCCCTGAGAATTCTGTCTTTGTCATAGATTTTTGATAACTTTAATATAATGTGTCTTGGTGAAGGCTTTTTTGCTTTGAGATAGTTGGGTGTTTTATTGATTTTTTGAATCCCAAGCTCAAATTAATTCCTTTGATTTGGGAAATTCTCGTCAACTATTTGTCTGAAAATACTTCCTAATCCATGCTCCTTTTCTCCCCTTCAAGTATTCCCATTATTCTTATGTTTCATCTCCTGACGGTATCACTATGTCTTCTATTTCTCTTTCATTATTTTTCATTCTTTGGTTTCTCTCTTCTTCCTTCTGATTCACTTCTAGATTTCTGTCTTCTCTGTCACTGATCCTTTCTTCCTTTTGGTCAACTCTATTTCCCAAGCTTGTTATTTCATTTTTCAACTCTTGTAGTGTGTTCTTTATCTTTGAAAGATCTATTCTGTTCTTTTTGAGGGTTTCAAACTCCTTGCTAAAAAACTCACTCTGCTCATTTAGTTGTTTTTTTTTTTATTATTATTTGCTGTAATTTTTGATATGATTAGTTTCGGATCTCATTGAGTTTTATCAGAAGTACCACCCTGAATTCTCTGTCATTGAAATCGCATATTTTCATGTCTGTAAGTTTATTTTCTGGAGATTTCTCCCTTTCTTTCTGAGATGCCTCGTCACCTTTGTTGTTCATGGTGTTTAATGGACTATTTCTCCACCTGGGCATTAATGGAAGTGTGTTCTGCCTTTTTTCCAGAAAGAAGATTTATTACATAATGGTCCTTAGCCTGTTGCAAAGAAGGTGTTTTTGTTTTGGTTTCCAGTAGGTAGTATCTAAGCCTCTTGGATCTCTGTGTTATATAAAGTCTTAATAATGTCTTTTTTTTTTCTTTATAGATGTTTAATCACACTTGCTACCCTCAGTCTCAGTTTCTGTCAGTGTTAGTGGCAGTTTCAGTAGCGTCTGTCCATATTCTCCTGGGGCTTCGTGGCCTTTCGTCTCAGAGGATGGTGGAAGGGACCATCTGAGTTGGGGGGTAGGGGCCGCAGCTCATCTTCTCTTTTGCATTCACAGATGGTAAAAATCAACTGTTGTTTCTCTGCTGTCCTCACTTTTCTACTGTCCCTTTTCTCTGCATTCTGCTCTGATGACTGGGCACTGCCATGAGCTGCGTAGAGCTCACAGCACTCTCAGGCAAGTTTGTTCAGGAAACTTGCCTGACATTCTCTATATCCCCTCCTCCTACAGGGAGTTCCTATAGCAGTGAGAGGCAGCTTCTTTGTTTCACCCAGTCCACTGCCTAACACCTGGGATTCTGACCTGTGGTGCTCTTAAGCGCAGATCCCACACTCAGACATGCTGGTGTGCAGTTTGGGTGTTTTTTGTTGAGTTTTAGATATTTAGCTTATTGTTGTTTCAAGAGAAGAGATCTGGGAATGTCTCTCACTCTGCCATGTTTAATCCAATCCTCAATATTATTAACTATATTCATTATGCTATACTTTATTTTCCCATGACTATTTGGTAACTACCAATTCGTACTTCTTTTTATTTTATTATTTTATTTTATTTTTGATTTTTGGTGGCATTGGTTAATGAAATCCAATCCAGTAATACACACACACACACACACACACACACACACACACACATATTTACATTGTGTGTTCACCTCGTATAGTTAAATTTCTTTCTGTCACCACATATTTAACCCCTTTACTCCATCTAAATCCCTCATCCCCCCTCCTCCCCTACACTCTGGTAACTACTAGTCTGTTGTCCATGTCCATGAGTCTCAGTTTGTTTGTTCTGTTCATTTGTTGATTTTAAGTATAAGTCCCACATACAAGGGATATAATGGGGTTATTAACTTTTTCTGTCTGGCTTATTTCGCTTAGCATGATTATCTCAAGGTCCATCTATGTTGTCACAAATGGCAGTATTTCATCTCTTCTTATGGCTGAGTAATATTCCATTACACACACACACACACACACACACGTGTATATATACACATATATATGTGTGTGTGTGTGTGTGTGTGTGTGTGTATACTATAGCCAATCATCTATCATAGGACACTTCAGTTGCTTCCATGTCCTGGCCACCGTGAATAATGCTGCTGTGAACATCAATGTGCAAAAATCTTTTTCAGATATGAGTTTTCAAGTCTTTGGGGTAAACCCATTAGAAGGATTACTGGATCATATGGTGGATCAATACTCACTTTTTTGAAGAAGCTCCATATTATTTTCCATAGTGGCTATACCAATTTGCACAGTCACCAGCAGTGAATGAAGGTTCCTTTTTCTCTGCATCCTCTCCAACACTTGTTATTACTTGTTTTGTTGATTACAGCAATTCTGACAGATGTGAGATGATATCTCATTGTAGTTTTGATTTGCATTTTCCTAATAGTCAGTGATGTTGAGCATCTTTTTTGAGCATATTTGTTGGCCATTTGTATGTCTTCTAGAAGGAAGTGTCTGTTCAGGTCCCCTGCCCATTTTTTGATTGGATCGTTTGTTTTTATTGTTGTTGTTGTTGTTGTTGTTGTTGTTGTTGTTGTGGCTATTGAGTTGTATGAGTTCTATGTATATTTTGGATATTAGGTCCTTATAGAAGGTGCTGCTTGCAAATATATTTTTCCATTCAGATGGTTGTCTCTTTATCTGGTTGACAATGTCTTTTGCTAAGCAGAAGCTTTCTGCTTATTCATTTATTTTTGCTTTTACTTCCCATGCTTTTGAGATCAAATTCATAAAATCCTCTTTAAGTCCAAGGTTGATGAGTTTAGTTCCTGTTTTATTGTATGCACTTTCTTGTTCCAGGTCTTATATTCAGGTCTTGAATCCGTTTTGAGTTCATTTTGGTGTGTAGTGAAAGACAACAGTCTAGTTTCATTCTTTTACAGATACCCTTCCATTTTCCCAGCACCATTTATTGAAGAAGCTTTTCTTTCTCCACTGAAGGTTTTTGGCTTTTTGTCAAAAATTATTTGCCCATATAAACATGAGTTCTTTTCTGGACTCAATTCTATTCCATTGGTCCATGTGTCTGTTTTTCTACCAATACCATGCCATTTTGATTATTGTCAGTTTGTAATATAATTTGAAGTCAAGCAGAGTGATCCTTCCAGGCCTGTTCTTTTTTTCTCTTGATAGCTTTGGCAATTTGGGGTCTTTTGTGCTTCCATAAACATCTGATGATCTTTTTGTTCTATTTCTTTAAAAATGTTGATGGGATTTTGATGGGGATTGCATTAAATCTGTATAATGCTTTAGATAATAAGATCATTTTAGCTATGTTGATTCTTCCAATCCAAGATCATAGAATATCTTTCCATTTCTTTGCATCTACTTTGATTTTTTTAATAGAGTCATAGTTTTCGTTACATGGGTCCTTCACATTTTGTTAGATTTATTCCTAGGTATTTTATTCTTTTTGTTTCAATTACAAAAGGAATTTTTTTCACTTTTTTTTTGATGTTTCATTATTAGGGTATAGGAATGCTATGAATTTTTGAACATTGATTTTGTATCCAGAAACTTTGCTGTATTTGCTTATTGTTTCTTGCAGTGTTCTCCTGGAAACTCTATGGTTTTCTATATAGAGAATCATGTGTTCTGCAAATGGTTATAGTTTGACTTTCTCATTTCCTATTTGGATGCCTTTTTTGTCTGATTGCATTCACTAGGACCTCCAAAGTCATATTGAATAACATTGGCAATAGTAGACAGCATTGCCTTGTTCCTAATCTTAGAGGGAAGGGTTTTAGTTTTTCACTACTAAGTATAATGTTGGCTGAGTGTTGTCACATATTATGTTAACCTTTATTATGTTAAGGTAACTACTATCCTTTTTTACCAATTTTATGAAGTATTTTGATTATAAATGGATGCAGTATCTTGTCAAAGGCTTTTTCTGCTTATATTGATATGATCATATGATTCTTAGCTTTTAATTTGTTTATATGGTGTATCACATTAATTAATTTGCGTATGCTGAACCATCCCTGTGACTCAGGGATGAAGCCCACTTGATAACGGTGTATAATCTTTTTAATATGTTGCTGTATTCCATTTGCTAGTATCTTATTTAGGATTTTCGCATCTGTGTTCATTAGAGATATTGGTCTGTAGTTTCCTTTTTTGTGTGTTGTCTTTATCAGGTTTTGTTATTAGGGTAACATTGGTCTCATAAAATGAGTCGGAAGTATTGCCTCCTCTTTGATTTTTTGGAAGAGTTTGAGGAGAATAGGTATAAAATCTTTGAATATTTGGTAGAATTCACTAGCGAAGCCATCTGGTACTGTAATTTTACTTCTTGGTATGTTTTTTGATGATGGTTTTAATATTCATACTGCTGATTGGTCTATTTAGATTTTCCAGTTCTTCTTGATTCAGTCTAGAAAGGTTGTATCTTTCTAAGTACTGGCCTATTTCTTCTAGGTTATTAAATTTGGTGTTATATACTTGTACATAGTATTTTTGTATCATTCTTTGTATTTCTGCGATGTCTGTCATTATTTCTCCTCCTTCATCCCTGATTTTGTTTATTTGTGTCCTTTGTCTTTTTTCTTTAGTGAGACTAGCCAGGGATTTTTCTTTTTTATTAATGTTCTCAAAGAATCATCTCTTTGTTGCATTTATTTTTTTGTCCTTTTTTGTTTGTTTGTTTGTTTTCAATTTCATTTATTTCTGCTCTAGTTTTGATTATTTCTTCCCTTCTGCTGACTTTGGGCTTCATTTGTTCCTTCTTTTCTGGTGTTTTAAGATGAGAATTAAGTTGTTCATTTGGACTCTTCTTGTTTTTTGAGATAGGCCTGTAGTGATATTAATTTTCCCCTTTTACCACTTTGTGGTTTCTCATAAGTTTTGATATCTTGAACTATCATTGTCATTCATTTCTATATATCATTTGATCTTTCTTTTTATTTCCTCTCTAACCCAGTCATTCTTCAGTAGCATATTGTTTAACCTCCATGTATTTGTGGTTCTTTCTGCTTTCTATTTATAGTTGAATTCCAGCTTCAATGCATTATGATCAGAAAATATGTTTTTATGATATCAATCCTCTTATATTTGTTGAGGCTATCTCTGTATTCCCGAATGTGGTCAATTCTTGAGAATGTTTCATGTGCAGTAGGGAAGAATTTATAAGCATGTTTTATGAAGAAAGGCTCTGTAAATGTCAATTACCTAAAGTTGGTCTAATGTGTCATCTAAAGATGTTATTTCTTTATTGAATTTCTGTTTGGATGATCTGTTTATATCCGACAGTTGGGTATTTAGTTCCCCTACTACGATTGTGTTTTGGTCTGTTTTTCCCTTTAATTTTGTTAGTAATTGCTTTGTAAATTTTTTCAGATCCCTGATTGGGAGTATAGATATTAATAAGTGTTACGTCTTCTTGATGCATGATTCCCTGAATCATCATGAAGTGTCCCTCAGTATCTTTCTTTAACTTTTTTAGTTTGAAGTCTATTTTTTCCAATATTAGTACCACTCCTCCCACTCTTCTCTGAATACCATTTGCTTGAAATATCATTTTTTCATCCTTTCATTTTGAGTCTATATTTGTCTTTGGAGCTGGGATCTGTCCCCTGGAGGCAACATAAAGACCAAATTTAGGGGTTTTTATTTTGATCCAATCTGTAACTCTGTGCCTTTTTATTGGTGAGTTCAATTTATTTACATTTAAGGTTATTATTGAAATATAAGATCTTCTTATAGACATTTTATCTTTTGCTTTCCAGTAGCTCAGTGTTTCCATTGCTTCCTTGTCCTTGTGTGTCTGTTGTTTTTATTTTTTGTTTTGTTTGGGTTTTGTGGGTTTTCCCACTGGTCCTTCTTGTTTAATATCATATACTTCAGTTCTGAATCTTCATAGTGTGATTACCATTATGAATATGCAAAGGACAGTTATATATATGCAGTCATCTATTTTCTTCTGCACATGCCTTATCTCCATTCCCTTTTGCAAATATGGATCATTGCGTCTTCTCTTTTTCAGTCATTGTTGTCTCAATTTGTCCCTATGTATGCTGAAAGTTCACTACTATCTTGCTATAACAAATCTCTCTTTATTGAGTAAGCTTACAATGCACTGTTCATAGTAAGTGTTACACTCCTCTCCTTCTATCTACCTGCTAGTCACCTTACCTCTAGGTATTTTTTTATTGTTGTTATTTTGTTATAGGTGAGCTTACTCCTTTCCATATTTCCTGTAATGTAGGCCTCATAGTGGAGGATCCCTCAATTTTTGTATGTTTGGAAAGGTCTTTATTTCTTCTTCATATCTAAAGGAGAGCTTAGCTGGATACATTATTCTTGGCTGGTAGTTTCTTTCGTTTAATACTTTCTGATTTGTAAGGTTTGTGCTGAGACTTCAAATAATAATCTAATGGGTTTTTCTTTATATGTTACCATCTTCTTTTCCCTGGCTGCCCTCAGAGTTCTGTCTTTGTCATTGATTTTTGATAATTTTAATACAATACAATGTGTCTTAGTGAAGACCTTTTTGAGTTGAGATAATTGGATGTTCTGTTGATTCCTTGAATTCCAAGTTCCGACTCATTCCTTAGATTTGGTAAATTCTCATCAACTGTTTGTCTGAAAATGCTTCCTAGTCCCTGCTCCTTTTCTTCGCCTTCAAGAATGCCCATTTTCCTTATGTTTCTTCTATTGATGGTATCAGCTAGTTCTTGTATTTCTCTTTCATTATTTTTCATTCTTTTGTTTCTTTCTTTCTGATTTATTTCTAGATTCCTGTCCTTGATATCATTGATCTTTTCCTTTATTTAGTTGACTTACTTGATTTCCCAAGCTTGCTATTTCATTTTTCACATCTTGCAATGTGTTCTTCATCTCCAGAAGTTCTATTTGGTCCTTTTTGATGTTTTGATCTCCTTGTTTTAATACTCATTCTGATGATCTAGTTGTTTTTTCAAGTCCTGAAATTTTTGATATGCATTATTTTGTATCTCATTGAGTTTTTTCAGAAGTACTATCTTGAATTCTTTGTCATTTAAGTCACATATTTCCATGTATTCCATGTATTTTCTGGAGATTTTTTTTTTTTCTGAGCTGCCTTGTCACCTTGGTTTTCATGGTGTTTAATGAACTATTTCTCCACCTGAGCATTAATAGAAATGTATTCTGCTTTTTTCCAGAAAGATTTATTGTATAAAGGTGTCTCTTTAGCCTATTTCAAAGAAGGCTTTTTTCTTTTGGTTTCCTGTAAGTGACGTCTACGTCTCTTGGATTCCTGCTTTATATAAAGTCTTAATGATACTTTTCTTTTTTCTTATAGATATTCAGTCACACCCTCAGCCTCAGTCTCTGTCAGTGTTAGCAACTGTTTCACTAGCATTTGCTCAGATTCCCCTGGGGCTCCCTGGTGTTGGGTCTTGGAGGATATGGGGGCCAGTCCTTCTGTGTTGGAGGATGGATCTGTGGTTCAGCTTTGTGTTTTGCAACCAAGAATGGTAATAATCAACAGTTTCTTCTCTGCTTTCCCCAATTCTGCTGTCCTTACTTCTCTGCTTTCTGTTCTGATCCCTGGACAGTGCCTCTTTGATGAGCTCACTGCTCTCTCAGGCAGAGTTGTTCAGGGAACCCGCTGCACCTTCTTCTGTCCCCCTCCTCCTGCAGGAAGCTCTAGCTGCAAGAGGCAATGTCTTTGTTTTTTCTGGTCTACTGCCCAACTTCCTGGGTTCTGACCTGTCCTAGCATTTATGTGCAGATCACATGTTTAGACATGCTAGTGTACAAGATGGGTGTTTTTTGTTCAGTTTTAGATGTTCAACTTATTGTTGTTTAAAGAGGAGACATCTCTTATTCCACTATGTTTGTTCAATTTGTAGTCTTCAGAATTTTAATAGCTCCTAGCTATTTTATTTTTCCTCAAGGTTTTTTCAAATATATTACTCTTTTCTAATACAGTTTTGAAATATATTTCATGTTCTCTCCTTTTGTTTTAAAATGAATTGAAATATTTTAATATTTAAATTAATATAACAGATTTGTTACATCTCAAATTATTAGCTCATAACCACATAATTAAGCACAAATTTATATTTATTAACTTTCTCCAAATATATAATTCAATATGGGCCTTTTTTTCCTTTCTAAAACTCATTACCCCATCCCAAAGCTATAACTTTGTACAGAGGTTTATTATTTCTACATTAAAAATTTTACCTTGTATGTTCTACTTTTGTTTTAACAGGTAAATGAATTAGAAATCACTCATTTCCTTTATTATGGTCATTTAGTAAACATTAACTCAACACACACACACACCTTTTATTCTCATGTTATCTCTAGAATGAATTGTTCTTTTTGTAGTTATCATAAGATCATTTTTTAGCAACGTCCTTAATCAAAAGTTTTCTCCTCTCTTCTTTACATACCCAATTAATTCACCTCCATTTCATTTTTCTTTTGGAGTTCTAAATAAATTTCCATTAGTAATATCTACAAAAATATATATATTTATATAGTAAATATTCTCAAAGTATTTAAGTCAGAGGTTATGTTTCAGTAGTTCTCACCTATGAATAATAGCACAACTAAAGAGTTTTATTAGAACACACTCTTTTTTCTTTAAAGGTTTTTAAGTTATTATTTAATTATCACTTTTCTTGATTGGTGCTAAGAAGTAGTCCAACATTTTCTTGACTTTGGCTTCTTTGATGATCATGTTTTTCTGCATAAGAGCTTAAATGATGATTTTATAATTTAAGTTCAGTGATATTTAGGGAATATACTTGCTGGTGGGATGTTTGTGTACTTATTTTCTTAAAGGTCAATATTTAGACAATCTCATAAACTTATCCTGGTTGCCTAGAAGAAACAGATACTTACAAAAAGTGGCGAGGATTTTAGTAGGAACTAAGAACTACCTTCACTATGTTATATATGCAAAGCTCTGGTTCTCTGTGTCTGTGAATGTATTTTCTCAAATACTTTGTATGGTCTGATAGTTTCTATTATTCCCAGCTTTTATTCCATTTCACTCTGCTTTTGTGAGACTGAGAAAATACACTTATAAGTAAAGGTTTAAAGCCTCCTTGCTCTTGATGGGTAATAAAAATAGACATAGAGAAAGCAAGAGCAAAGTTGAACTATTTGGTTATATACCAGGGAGAAATGACCCAGTTGTTTGAAGGATCCATTGATTAAACCATCCATAAATGAATAGAACAGTACTTCAAGGTCAGTGTTTTGTGTCACCAGATACATTGTCATTTCTTTGCTGTCAATTTTGTTTCTGTTGATTTTCTCCTCTATTTCAAGAGAAGCAAGAACAGGGACGTTGCTTAAAAGGTTAGTATAGTCATTAAAGCCACATAAAATACCCTTGAAAACCCATGCATATATTCTCTTTTTCTCACAGAGAAAATCTGAATTAAACAGAGAAACTTTTGAATAAAAGACTGCTACTTTTCAGTACTAAGAGACCATGACATTGCTTACTTCTGCCATGAAATAAGTTATAGGAAAAATTGAACACAGAAGTCTCATGAGGTAAAGACATTTCCCTACACCTCAGATGACAAATCTTCAGAGATTTTAATGGCCTTTTCTGAAATCATGTAAATCCCCTGAGTATGAAACTATGTTAAAACTAAATATAATCACTTTCCAAAATTTCTCAGAACTATAAGATTTCAAGTAGATTTCATTTTTGAGTCTCTTCCAACCAGCATAAGTGTTGCAACAATAACATGGATAAATCAAGTCAAAATATTTATTAGCCCAGGTCACTTAGATATGCATATTTCCCATGTCCCCTGCTCTGTCACTTCTCAAAGCAACTGAAGCTCTTCTATCACTGGAGCAGAAGCAAAGATTTAAACATCATTCTAACTTTGGTCAAAGCCAGTTTGGGGGTGGAAACTGTGATTAAAAGAGAAGAGTAAGAGGAGAAGTTAACTGGACATAGAGAAGCTGGGCAGAAAGAGGAAATCCAATAGACAAAAATGACCTTCAGCCACAAAGACAAAAGAGTAAAAGAAGCTCATCATTTGGAGTTTCTTGAAAGTGAACCTCTTGCTAATCATTGCCTGGGAACTGCTCAATGTCCAACAGTCCTGGATACTTATAAGTGTGAGACAATGAAGACATGAATGTCTTGTATTAAGGTGGCAACTTGAAGAGAAGATCTGTTCCCCTGTCCAAGGTGGATAGAAATTTAATATCATCTGAGAATCTTTCTGGGAGTAGAAGCAATTACAGACAAATTGCCACATTTTCAAACACTTATAAACATTTTTCACAGTTAAATTTTTATTGTATATAGATTTTTGTGTGCTTGTTTGAAGATAAACACTTTTTCTCATTAGTCAAATAACTTTAAATAAATAACTAAATAGCATGTTTAATGGCTGTATAATGTTCTATCTCATAAATTACTGTAACTATCCCCTATTTGGCTATTAACAAATGTAAAAGTCTGGGATGACTATTTTGATACATGAATCTTAGAACACTTCTCCAAGGTAAGGTTATTGAAATTTAATTATTGAGTGAGACAGAATGTACAGTTCTAACTTTTAATGCATACTGCCAAAATGCTTTCTAGATGAGTTTTAAGAAATTCTTGTCCCGTTGGGGTTTATGTGCATGACCATACCATGCAATCAACATAAGCACTGAGTACCACTTTCTTTTAATATTGTTTGTTTGATAAGTCGAAATGATATTTATTATAGTTTTAGTCTACATTTCTATATTTATGAGATGGAACATTTTTCACACATTCATTATCTATTTTTCTCTTTACATATAAACATATATATTTTTTCTAACATGTCTGCTTCTGCACTAAGAATATCATTGATTAATGTGAGTGTATTATATACTAAAGAACAGACACTTTTGCCTATTTTTTATTATATTGTTCCATTTTTTATTCAAACATTATTTTTTTGACAGTTTGAACATTAAAGGATGTTTAATCCCTTGATATTTTCTTTTTTATTGCTTCCATTATATGCAGAGACCAAATAAATAAATACCTAAATAATGTTTACCTATACAGAGATCAAATAAATACCTAAATTAAATCATAGGCTTTGCCTTATGTTTTTTTTTTTTCCATTTTATAACAGAATTTCTCTGGATTTTTTGATATGTTACAGTTAATATTATCGTATAACAAACCAACCCATGGCAACTCTCTGCTCCAAGTGGAGCAATGGGGTAGTATTTCTTGCACTACCAAGATCCTCTTTTCAAGGAAGAATTTAATCTTCACCTATAGGGCGTGTATTCAGTTGTCAATTTCTTCAGGGTCTGCCTCACCCACAAAAAAAAATTGCTTCCTCTGAGATCACATCTTTTGAGAACAGGTCACACTTCATGATTGAGCAAGACTGGGATATGAAGGTCCAGCCATCTCAGCTCAACCCTAAACAAACTTGATGGGCAAAGATTTGGTTGGCAAAGATTTTGTCGAACCTTCATTGAAGTTTAAATTCTTCCTCTGCCCAAGCCTGCTGTTCCTCTGCCTTACACAAGTGTTGAAGTCTACTAACCACTTGTATCATTAACTCCATTTCAGTGTTTGCTTCTAAAGAACCTAACCTACAGTAGGCAGCTCAACTAGGTGTTGGAAGATCCTCTCTCAAGGTGGCTTACTCTTGTGTCTGGCATATTGGGGTGGTTGATAGCTAAGAGCTCAGATGGAACTATGTACTAAAAGCTCTTAATTTCTGTTGATAAAAGTCTGTCTTAAAATTCTTACCTATATTGGATAATAATTTTAATAAATTAATGGCAGAAAAATAATCTTTTTATTTCATTTCATTTTTAATATTCAATATAAAATTTCCAAAATAGGTATGTTGCTTTTTTTTAATTGTTACAAGTCTTTGAAATCCCATAGCATGTGTAACTGAAACCAAATGAATATTCAGCAACAGAGCTGTGTACAGGCTGACAGTAGGGGAATACTGTTCTTAACACCACAAGAGGTATTACAAGAACATAAATGAGGTCACTCTCCTTCATGTGGGAATGCCTCTCCAGTATGGTGACTGTCATTTTATTATAATTAAAAACACAAACGATACTTCATCTTCATTGTAACCAATATTATACTTCAAATTTAATATCCCAGGTTGTGGATGTTGCCATTATTTAGTAAGAGACTTAATAGGCACAATATTTTTAGGAATCTTTCAGGAAAGATTCAGGAAATTGAAATCTCAATTGAGTCTTATTTCATTAGCTTACAACATATTTTCCAAGTCATTTCATTAAATTATGCCATTTACAATGAGATAGACTTGAAGACCACTCTACATCTTTTTAACATATACTTGGGAAAATGCTCTGTTTTTAAAAAGTATCATACTGCTGACTCACAGGAGCTATTATAATTCATTATGATTTTCAGATATTTTTCTGAGGCACTTCGATCTAGCACCTCATTACCCATTTTACATTTGTAAGATGTGTATTTATTCTTTGAGTGTACTAGTGAATATTTATATTTGTTTCTTGCTCATCAAGGTCTTTTGAATTCTGCCCACCACAACCTCTACACTATATCCTAACTTATCATCAAAATGTTCTTTCATGCAAAACTAATGAAAGTCCTAACTTACAAGGGAGCCACCTAAAAATGTCTTTGAAGTATCTACGGGGTACACAGCACAATACTTAAGTTAAAGAAAAATGCAAAAGAAAGAAAAGATATAGCTCAGCTTTTTAAAATATCATACTTGAGATAAAGAGAATGACAGACAGAGACTGATGCATATTTTCTCAAAGCAACTCTTCCATTATGTATAAGTGCAGATTCCAAATGAAAATTGAGTATATATTAAATGCTGGGAAATTATTGGTATCATTTGTGGTCTGTCGGGGAGGTCATAATACATATTACTAATAAGAGTGTTTTAACTGAATCAGGACTCTTTTTTAGAAAACTACATATCAAGCCCTCATTCATTTTTGACTTCTATTTTTCTAAATCTCACACAATTGTACACTATAAAATTGTTCTTTGGGATACTTATATGATATAGAAAACATGTATATATACATATCATTAATATCACTAATGTGCATAAGAGAAATGAAGTAACAATTAATTGTAGAAATGTCCATAAGATAAATTACATAATATTGAGACATTCTATATGTAGCAAGTAACTGTAATTTAGACATTCAGAATGTAAAAGAAATCTTCTATCATACAAGAAAAAGAACAGAAACACACAAACAGATGGAGGCTAAAGAACATGTTACTAAACAATGAATGGATTAACAATTAGGTCAAGGGAGAAAGCAAAAGATACTTAAGACAAATGAAAATGAAAATACAAAGAGCCAAAAATTATGGGACACAGCATAAACAGTCTTAAGATGAAAATTCATAGCAATATAGGCCTATCTAAAAAAAACGAGAAAAATTGAAAATAAAAAATCTAACTTTATACTTAAAAGAAGCAGAAAAAGTACAGAAAACAAAGGCCAAAGTAAGTAGAACAAAAAAAAAGTAATAAAGATTAGAACAGAAATAAATGAAATAAATCTAAAACGACAATACAAAAGATCAATGAAATCAAGAGCTGGTTCTTTAAAAAGATCAACAAAATTGATAAGCCTTTAACCAAATTTATCAAAAAAAAAAAAAAGAGAGAGAGGCCTCAAACAAATAAAATAAGAAATAAAAGAGAAAAAGTGACAACTGACTCCACAAAAATACAAAGAATAATTATATGTCAAAAAATTGGTCAATCTGGAAGAAATGAATAAATTTCTACACACATACAATTTTCTAAGATTGAGTCAAAAAGAAACAGAAAATATGAATTGACCAATAACTACTAAAGAAATTGAATTAGCAATCAAAAAACTTCCAACAAACAGAAATTATTAACCAAATGGCTTCACAGACAAATTTTATCAAACGTTCAAAGAAGAATCAACACCTATTCTTCTCAAACTATTTCAAAAATTTCAAGGGGAGAGAAGGTTCTCAAACTTATTTTACAATGCCACCATTACCCTGATTCAAAAACCAAAGACATTACAAAAAAAAAAGAGAAGAAGGAAAGGAAGGAAGGAAGGAAGGAAGGAAGGAAGGAAGGAAGGAAGGAAGGAAGGAAGGAAGGAAGGAAGGAAGGAAGAAAAAGGAAGGAAAGAAGGAAGGAAGGAAGGAAGGAAGGAAGGAAGGAAGGAAGGAAGGAAGGAAGGAAGGAAGAAAATTATTGGCTGATATCCATGATGAACATAGATGCAAAAATTCTCAACAAAATATTAGCAAACTGAATTGAGCAATACATTTAAAAGATGATATGTTATGATCAAGTTGGATTTATTCCTGAGATTCAAGGTTGGTTCAATATCCTCGAATTGATTAATGTGATGCACCACATAAACAAACTGAAAGATAAAAATTATATGATCATATCAATAGATATGAAAAAGCATTTGACAAAACCCAGAATCCATTTATGATAAAAACTCTCAGCAAAGTGGGAATAGAGAGAACATACCTCAACATAATAAAGGCCATATATGACAAACCCACAGCTAACATCATACTCAATGGGGAAAAGCTAAAAGAATTTGCCTTAAGATCTGAAACAAGAATGTCCACTTTCACCACTTTTATTCCACATAGTATTGGAAATCTCAGACATAGCAATAAGGCAAGAAAAAGAGATAAAAGTCATCTAAGTTGGAAAGAAAAAATTAAAACAGACAGTGTTTACAGATGGCATGATACTATATATAGAGAACCCTAAAGATTACACCAAAATCTGTTGCAACTGATAAATGAATCTGGTAAAATACAGAATATAAATTACTATTCATAAATTGGTTGCAGTTTTATATACCAATAATGAACTATCAGAAAGAGAAATTAAGAAAACAATTCTATTTATAATTACATCGGAAAATACCTAGGAATAAATTTAATCAAGAAGATAAAAGACCTGTACTCAAAAATTATAAGTCATTAAGAAAGAAATTGAAGAAGATATAAATAAATGGAAGCATATACTGTGCTCATAAAGAATTAACTTTGTTAAATTGTTCATACTACCTAAAGCAATCTATAGATTCAATTTAATCCCTACCAAAATAGCAATGACATTTTTCACAGACCTGGAACAAATAATCCAAAAATTTATTTGGAATTACAAAAGACCCTGAATATCTATGGCAATCTTGAGGAAAAAGAATAAAGTTGGAACGTTATGCCACCTTATATCAAACTATGCTACTACAGTAATCAAAACCACATGTACTGGCAGAAAAACCTACACATAGATCAATGTAACAGAATAGAGAGCCCAGAAATAAATCCATGCCTATACGGTCAAACTATGACAATAAAGGCAAGAATATACAATGGTGTAAATATAGTCTCTTTGATAAATGGTGCTGGGAAAACTGGACAGATACATGCAGAAATATGAAACTGGACCACCTTCTTACAACATATACAAAAATAAACTCAAAATGGACTAAAGACTTAAATGTAAAATCTGAAACCATAAAACTCCAGGAAGAAAACATAGACAGTAAACTCTCTGACATTGTTCTTAGTAATATTTTTTTCTGATATATCTCCTCAGGTAAGAAGGATAAAACAAGCGGGTCTGCATCAAACTAAAAAGTTTTTTGTACAGCAAAGGAAATCATTGATAAAAAAAAAACCCCTACTGAACAGGAGAGGATATTTGCCAATAATACATCTGATATGGGGTTAAATCCTCAATATATAAAGAACTCATAAAACTTAGCATCAAAAACAAACAATTCAATTAAAAAATGGGCAGAGGACCTGAATAGATATTTCTCCAGAGAGGACATACAAATGGCTATATACATATGAAAAAATGCTCAGCACCACTAATTATCAAAAAAATGAAAATTAAAACTACAATGAGATATCACCTCACACCTGTCAGAATGGCTATCATTAATAAATCAATAAACAAGTGTTAAAAAAGATGTGGAGAAAAGGGAACCCTTGTGCACTGTTAGTGGGATTACAAATAGGTACAGGCACTATGGAAAACAGTTTCGAGAGGCGGGGCTCAAAAGTTAAAAATAGAACTCCTGTATGACCTAGTAATTCCACTTCTGGGTATTTATCTAAAGAAAGCCAAAACACTAATTCAAAAGATGTATACCTCCCTATGTTCACTGCAGCATTATTTAACCAAGATATGGAAGCAAACTAAGTGCCCATCGGTAGATGATTGGATAAAGAAAGGTGGTACATATATATAATGGAATATTAATCAGTCATAAAAAAATGAAATCTTACCATTTTCAACAACATGAATAGACCTAGAGGATATAATGCTAAGTGAAATAAGCCAATGGAGAAATACAAATACTATATGATCACATTTATATTGTGAATCTAAAGAACAAAATAAACAAAACAGAAAGAGATGTATAGATAGATAGAACAAACTGACAATTTCCAGATAAGAGAGGGGGATAGGAGTCTAAATGAAAGAGGTGAGGAGATTGAGATCAAATTGGTAGTTAGGAAATTGTCACGGGAATGTGAAATGCAGCATAGGAAATATAGTCGATAACATTGCAATAACTATGTATGGTGCCAGGTGGGTAATAGACTAATGTGTGTGTGTGGAGGGGGTCATTTAATAAATTTTACAAATTTCTAACCACTATGCTGTACATCAAAAACATATATAAAATAATACTGACTGTCAACTCTAATTGAAAATTAAAAACTTTTAAAAAGCCCTCTAACAGTGGGCTTCTGAGCTTCTCTCATATGTTTTCTGCAACTCAAAGTCAATGGCACCCCAGTGTTTAGCATTATTCACAGTAGCCTTCGATAGGCAATTGGATAAAGAAGATGTGGTAAAGAGGTATGGTCAAGATGGCAGAGTAGGTAAATGCTGTGCTTGCCTCCTCTCACAACCACATCAAAATTACAACTAAACTACAGAATAACCATTATTGCCTGAAGTCTAGCTGTACAAAAGTCCTACAATTGTGGACACAAAAAGAGGCCATTTTGAGACTAGTAAGAGAGGTAGAGACAAAAAACAAGCTGGTCCTACTCTTGCATATGGTGGTTGAGAATTGAAAGAAATAGCTTGGCTACAGATGTCCCCTCAGAAGAGCAAGGGAAATCAGCCCTAAACTGAGCCTCCAAGCTCAAGATTCCAGTGCCAGTAAGGGAAGTACCCACAATTTCTGGCTGTGACAACCAGCAGAGATTGTGGCTGAGTGAGATGGAGGGCAGGAGGAACCACAGGCACTGCTCTTAACAGTCCCCACACAAACTTAATGACAGACACTTTCTCTGAGCTCCAGCAATAGGATAATAGCTCAAAACATGCTGAGGATATATGAGGAAGAACCAAATGGTGTGGCTTCGGGGCGAAGGCTGGAGGGGCAGCTCCACCCAGACAGAAGTGCTGGCAAGGCATTGTCCCTTTGTTGAGCTCTTCCTGGCCTGGCTTGCAGACCCAGATGGCCACCATATCTGAATCTCTGGCAATGTAGCTAATATCTGTCATCCCACCCTGATGAGTCCCTGAGACTCCAAAGGTTCACAAAACCTAAACAATCAGCATCTGGTCTTGGCATGTCCTGTACCTCTTGCTGAGCAACCCCAAGCCTGGTAAGAGTGGTGGCAGGCCTCAGTTTATGGCTGGCTTCTTGAGGAACCTCCAAGATAGTGTGAGTGGTGGCCATCTATGGATTACTTGGTGGCTCATGCCAGGTGGCTCCAGGAAGGGTACAGGCTGCAGGTGAACTTGGCCTGAATCAGGGTCCCTCCCACGAGCCCAGGCTTGCACACCTGGTGGCCAGCTTCAGTCTGAGTCAGAGCACAATACGAGGTCACATTGAAGGACCACACACCCAAAGGGCAGACAGGGCAGGCACCAGAGCCATGCTAAAGCAAATTGTGCTCTGTAGGGTCAGCCTCTGCACAACAGCTCCTCCACTAGTCATGGCCAGTTCTCACAACCAATCAACCCAAGGGTCAATTCCTCCCATTGATGAGCAAACAGCAACTACAACAGGAGGGCACACACATCCCATACAAAAAACACACCTGGAGCACCTGGCTGAGGTGACCAGGGAGACCATCACTGTGCCCACAGCACACCTACTACATAAGGTCACTCTACTAAGATCAAAGACATAACAGCTCAACCTAAGACATAGAAACAAACACAAGTAGGCAGTTAAAACGAGAAGACAGAGAAACACACCCCAAATGAAAGAACAGAACAAAGCTCCAGAAGAATAAACAAAATGGAGACAAGCAGTCCACCAGATACAGATTTCAAAACACTTGTTATAAGGATGCTCAATGAGTTTAGCAGGAGAGTGGTGGAACTCAGTGAGAATTTTAACAATGAAATAGAAAACATAAAAGCAGAGATAGAAAACATCAAAAAGAACCAGCAAGAAATTAAAAAATACAATAATTGAAATGAAGTATACCTTAGGAGGATTTAACAGTCTATTAGATGAAGCGGAAGATCAAATCAGATTTAGAAGAAAGGTAGCAGAAAATACCCAATTAGAACAGCAACAAGAACCCCTCCCCCAAAATGAGGATAATTCAAAGGACCTCTGGGGCAGCATCAAGTGTGCCAACACTCATATCATAGCAATGTCCGAAGGAGAAGAGAAAGCAAGAAACTGAAAACCTATATCAAAAAAATAATGACTGAAAACTTCCCTAACCTGGTGAAGGAAATAGACATACAAGCCCAGGAAGAGCAGAGAGTCCTAACATAGAGAAACCCAAAGAGACCCACACTAAGACATATCATAATTAAAATGCCAAAGGTTAAATACAATCTTAAAAGCAGCAAAAGAAAAGCATTTAGTTACCTACAAGAGAGCGCCCATTAGACTGTCAACTGGTTTTGTAACAGAAACTTTGCAGGCCAGAAGAAATTAGTACAAAATATTCAAGGTGATGAAAACCAACAGTTTACAACCAAGATTAGTCTACCCAGCAAAGCTATCATTCAGAATTGAAGGACAGATAAAGAGCTTCCCAGATAAGAAAAAGCTAAAGGAGTTCATCATCACCAAGCCAGTATTACAGGAAATTTTAGAGGGACTTCTTTAAGAAGAAGAAACAAGAAAAACAGATTAAAAATATAAATAATAAAATGGTAATAATTACATATCCAGCAATGATTACTTTCAATGTAAATGGATTAAATGCTCCAATCAAAGATAGGGTGTCTGAATGGATAAGAAAATAAGCCCCTTGCATATGCTGCCTATAAGAGACACCTCAGACTAAAAGACACATTCAGACTGAAGGTAATTTTTCTTAAGAATGGAAACAAACAAACAAAAAAGCTGTGGTAGCAATACCTATACCAGACAAAATAGACTTTTAAAAAAGACTATAAGAAGAGACAAAGAAGGACTCAATATTTATTTGGGTATTTATTTGAAGGAACTCAAAATACTACTTTGAAAGGACATGTGAATTCACATACTCATTGCAGCATTACTTACAGCAATTAAGATATGGAGGCATCCTGGGTGTTCATCAATGGATGGATGAATAAAGAATAGGTGAAATATGTGTGTGTGTGTGTGTGTGTGTGTGTGTGTGTAGTGTGTGTGTGTGTGTGTACACACACAATGGAATATTACTCAGTCATAAAAAAAGAATGAAATCTTGCCATCTGCAACAACATGAATGGACCTAGAGAGTATTGCGCTGAGTGGAATAAGTCTGATGGAGAAAGACAAATATCATATGTGGACTCTAGAGAATGAGATAAACTAACAAACAATAAAAACAAGCTCATATATACAGAGAACATTTGATGGTTGTCAAAATGAGGGGTTTGGGGATGCATGAAGAAAGGAGGGAATTAAGAGATACATATTGGTCGATAGAAAATAGTCATGGTGTTACAGAGTATAACATGAGGAATATAGTCAGTAGTATTGTAATAACTATGTTCGATGTCAGATGGGTACTGGATTTACTGAGATGATTGTAAGTTATATAAATATCTAATCACTGTGATGTACACCTGAAATATTATATGTCAAATATAATTTAAAAATAAAAATATAAAAATTAAAAAAGAAAAAAGATGTAGTATATACATACAATGAAATATTATTCAGCCATAAGAAAAGATGAAATATTGTCATTTGTGACAGAAGGATCTCGATAAAATCACGCTAAGCAAAATAAGTCAGATGGAAAAAGTTGATAAATAGTGATTTCACTCATATGCAGAATATAAAACTGAAAGCAACAAACTAACATGTCAAAAAAAAACAAACTCATAGACACAGAAAACAGTTTAGTGGTTACCAGAAGGATAAGGTAGAGGAGGGTGGTAGATAAGCATAAAGGTAGGTCAACTATATGATGACAGAACAAGACTTGACTTTGGGTGGTGAACACACAGTGCAATATAAATATGACATATTGTTAAATTACACACTTGAAACTAACATAATTTTATTAGCCAATGCCATCCCAATTAATTTAATATTTAAAAAGTCAATGGCTACAGCTAAATTAAGATCAGAGCATCTTCATGTGCCAAATTCTGTTAAAGAATATATCCTTAACCTATTTAACTCCCAGACTACATAATCTGTAATTTTGAACTGTTCTTACCTCCAAGACAGAAGCCAGATAGATCTCACTGGATTATAAGTAGCATATAAATCTGATAATGAAAGATTCTGTTGCCAGGTTTGGAAATGCTAGGTACAATATTTCCTCCTTAGAAACATTAAACTTTAGCATTTAAGGCTCTGATAAACATATTAGTTAAATTTTTTGTTTGTTTGACTGTTTAAACTAATATTTCCCAAACCTCTTTAGCCTAAGATTTTATTTAATATCTGCTAACATCCTATAGGAATAGTTCTGAAGAATTTACACAGAGAAATATTGACCTATCAAACCTCCACTTAATATATTCTTAGTAGCTAAGCATCTTTTTCATGACATTAGGCATCGCCTGTGTGCTCAAGAAAGTTACAATGTAGAGAAAATGGGAGATTTAAAAGCTAACTGCATTCACAAGCAGAAAGAGTTCAGTGCCACAGTAAAGGTACAAGAGAGCATGAAATTGGATTCCAAAGAAGGAAATAAGTAAGGCCAATTAAATCAGAAAAGTGTTCGAAGACAACTTGGAATTAGAGGTCTGCCTAAAAGGACAGGTGAGATTCTGCTATGTATGGGAAGGTAATAGTATATGGAGATGGCACCAAGGGAAAAAGGCAAAAGTGTTCAGGAACAGATGCACTGGAATGTGCATAGAAAACTAAGGCCAAACTAAGGCCAGAATGTTCTGGTGCTTAACTTTGAGATTTAATGAACACCTATCATATAGCAGTGAAGCACAGTAGGTCAATAATTAAATCAAGATTTCCAACACACTTTGATAAACATTTATGACAAGAAAAACGCAAAATCATTAAGAGCACAGAATATATCTACTAAACATAGTCAAGGAGTGCATCATAGAGAAATTCATAATTAAAAAAGGAAATGCTACAAATGTGAAAAAAAAATACAAGACTGGAGTTTGCATCAAGTCACTAGTGTATTTCTTCAAACTTCTGACAAATTGCGTACACGCCTTGGGAGGGGATTTGCGCTGAAGCTAGAGAACCTCAAAATTTTTTAAAAGAAAGATAGTAAGCAAATGCAAAATACATCCAACACTGCAGTTTATTTGAACCCAAAGAATGTGTAACTAGGAGGATCTTTGGAAACATGGCAGAGTGAGAGATGTCCCCAGATCTCTCCCCTCAAAATGACAATAAGCTGAACATCTAAAACTAAATGAAAAACACCTAAATTACACACGAGCACATCTGAGCATGGGATCTACACATAAGAACTACCCCAGGTCAGAAACCTGGGAATCAGGCAGTAGGGTGGTAGTAATAATAATAAAGAAGTTGTTTCTCACAGCTGCTAGAGTTCCCTGCAGAAGGAGAAGAATGTGAGAAGTAATGGCAAGAACATACAGCGAGTTCCCTGGATATATCTGCCTAGGTTAGCTGTGAGCTCCCTGTGGCCAGCTGGCTGCAGGACCCAGTCATGAGGGCAGAAAGCAGAGAAGTGGGACAAAATTGCTGAGAACAACAGCTGATTTTTGCTGGTAGAGGTTGTAAAACCGAGGCTGAACTGCACCCCCCAACCCCCAATCGAGAGGGCACCTCACCCTATACTCTCCGAGAACCATCACCATGGAGCCCCAGGGGAATATGAACAAACACAGCCAAGAATGTCGCTGACACTGACAGGGACTGGAGGGTAGCAAGCATGATTAAATATCTATGAGAAAATTTAAAAAGCATTATTAAGACTTTATATAAAGCAGGGATCCAAGAGGCTTAGATGCCACATACTAAAAACCAAAAGAAAAGTGCCTTATTTGCAGCAGGCTGAAGAGAGACCTTTATATAATAAATCTTCTTTCTGGAAAAAAAAAAAAAAGGCAGAACACACTTTCTTTAATGCCCAGGCAGAGAAACAGTCCATTAAACACCATGAATAACCAAGGCAACAGGGAATCTCAGAAAGAAAGAGAAAAATCTCTAGAAAATAAGCTCACAGACATAGAAGTATGTGACTTAAATGACAGAGAATTCAGGATGGTTCTTCTGAAAAAACTCAGTGAGATCCAAAACAACTCAAATCAACAATTTCAGGAATTGAAAAAAACTAGATGATCAGGGCAAGGAGATTGAAACCCTATAAAGGGACCAAATAGAACTTCTGGAGACGAGGAACACACTGCAAGGGTCAAAAAGTGAAATAGCTAGCTTAGGAAACAGAGTCGACCAAAGGGAGGGAAATATCAGTGATATCAAAGACAGAAACCTAGAAATAAATCAGAAGGAAGAAGAGAGAAACTGAAGAATGAAAAATAATGAAAGAGATATTCAAGAACTAGATGATACCATCAGGACGGGAACATAAGAATAATGGGCATTATCGCAGGGGAGAAAAAGAAACAGAGACTAGAAAGCATTTATGAACAAATAGTTGATGAGAATTTCCCACATCTAAGGAATGAGCTGGATCTTGGAATTCAAGAAGTCAACAGAATACCCAATTATCTCAACACAAAAAGGCCTTCACGAAGACACATTGTATTAAATTTATCAAAAGTCAAAAACAAAAACAGAATTCTCAAGGCAGCCAGAGAGAAAAAAAAATAACATATAAATGTAAACCCATGAGATTATCTTCAGACTTCTCAGCACAAACTGTACAAGCCAGAAAGGAATGGAATCAAATGTTTAAACTATTAAGTGAAAGGAACTACCAGCCTAGAATAACGTATCCAGCTAAGCTTTCCTTTAGATGTGAAGGAGAAATTAAGACTTTTCCAGACTTACAAAAATTGAGAGAATTCCCCACTATGAGGTCTACATTACAAGAAATACTGAAAGGGGTCATTTCACCTAAAATAAAATTTAAAAGAAAAAATACATAATTAAGAGTAAAGTGACTATCGGGTAAATAGAAGCAGAGAAGTACATCCCTTACTAAGAACAGTGCATTATAAGCTTAAATAATAATAAGAGAATTGTTATAACAAGATACTAATGAGAGTTCAGCACACATAGGAACAAATTGAGATACGATAGACTGAAAAGGAAGGGGGGGTGTCAAAGATACAAATTCTCAAAGGGGAATGGAGATAAGTCACATGCATAAGAAAATGGATGACTGCATGTATATATATATATATATACATGCAGTCGTCCATTATATAAAGTTATATATATAATTAGCCTTTATATATTTATAATGGTAACCACAGGCCAAAGAATCAGAACCATTATATATAACATAAAACAAGAACTAGAGGCAAAACCCACAAAACCCACAAAACTCAGAAAAGCCAACCAAAATAAAGAAAACAGAAACACAAGGACAAGGAAGCAATGGAAACAAAAGATATCAGAAAGCAAATGATAAAATGGCTATAAGAAGACTTCATATTTCAATAATAACCCTAAATGTAAATGAACTGAACACACCAATAAAAAGGCACAGAGTTGCAGAATGGATCGAAAAATAAAATCCAACCATATGCTGTCTTCAGAAGACACATCTTAGCTCCAAAGACAAATGTAGACTCAAAGTGAAAGGGTAGAAAATGATATTTCAAGCAAATGGCATTCAGAGAAGAGCGGAAGGAGTGGCACTAATATCGAACAAAATAGACTTTGAAATAAAAAAGGTAAAGAAAGATACTGAGGGACAATTCATAATGATACAGGGAATCATGCACCAAGAAGACATAACACTTATTAATATCTATATTCCTAATCAGGGAGTCCCCAAATATGTAAAGCAATTACTAACAGAACTAAAGGGAGAAACAGACCAAAGCGCTATCGTAGTAGGGGACCTAAATACCTCGCTGTTGTATATGGACAGATCATCCAAACAGAAAATTAACAAGGAAATAACATTCTTAAATGACACATTAGACCAACTGGACATAATTGACATTTACAGAGTCTTCCATCCCAAAACAGGTGCTAATACATTCTTCCCTAGTGCACATGGAATATTGTAAAGAATTGATCACATACAGGGACACAAAGATAGCCTCAACAAATATAAAGGGATGAAATCATACCAACCATATTCTCTGATCATAATGCTTTGAAACTAGAGATCAACTACAAAAAGAAATCAGGAGGGACCACAAATACATGAAGATTAAACAACATGCTACTGAAGAATAACTGGGTCAGAGAAGAAATAAAAAGAGAGATCAAGAGACACATAAAACAAATGATAATGATAATATAACATATCAAAATTTTGGGACACAGCAAAAGCGGTCATAAAAGGAAGTTCATATCATTACAGGCCTATCTCCAAAAAATAAGAACTAGCCCAAATAAACAACCTAACACTTCATCTTAAAAAACAAGAAAAGGAAGAGCCAATGAAACTTAAAATAATCAAAATTAGAGTAGAAATAAATGAGATTGAAAACAAACAAATAACAACAACAGAAAAAAGATAGAAAAAATAAATGCCAAAATATGCTGGTTCTTTGAAAAGTTTCATAATATTGACAAACCCCTGGCTAGATTCACTAAAGAAAAAAGGGAAAGGACAGAATTAAACAAAATCAGAGATGAGAGAAAGGAAATTACAAATGACATCTCAGAAATACAGATAATCTTACAAGAGTACTATGAAAAAATATATAATACCAAATTTAATAACCTAGAAGAAAAGAACCAGTACTTAGGAAAACACAATCTTCTTAAGCTGAAGCAAGAAGAACTGGAAAATGTAAATAGACAAATGAGCAGTATGGAAATTGAAACAATCATCAAAAACCTACCAAGAAGTAAAATTCCAGTACCAGATGGCTTTGCCAATGAATTCTACTAAACATTCAAAGAAGATTTAATACCTATTCTCCTTGAACTCTTCCAAATAATCAAAGAGGAGGCAATACTTCCTAACTGATTTTATCAGGCCAATATTACCAAAACCTAGTAAAGATAACATAAAAAAAGAAAACTACAGACCAATATCTCTCATGAACACAGATGCAAAAATTCTAAAGATACTAGTGAACAAAATACAGCAACATAATGAAAAGATTAAACACCACGATCAAGTGGGCTTCATCCCAGAGGCTCCAGGATGGTTCAACAAATCAATTAATGTGATACACCACATAAACAAATTAAAAAATAAAACTCATATGATCATATCAATAGATGCAGGAAAGCCTTCAACAAGATACAGTATTCATTTATGATCAAAACACTTAACAAAATCGGTATACAAGGAAATTACCTTAACATGAGAAAGGTCATATATGACAAACCCTCAGCCAACATTATACTTAACGGTGAAAAACTAAAAACCTTCCCTCTAAGTTCAAGAACAAGGCAAGGCTGTCCACTATTGCCACTGTTATTGAATATAACATTGGAGGTCCTAGGGAGTGCAATCAGGCAAGAGAGAGATACAAAAGGCATCCCAATAGGAAACAAAGAAGTCAAACTGTCACTATTTGTGGATGGCATGATTCTCTATATAGAAAACCCTAAAGACTCCATAAGAACAATACTAGAAACAATAAGCAAATGCAGTAAAGTTCCTGGATGCAAAGTCAGTGATCAAAATCCATAGCATTCTAATACTCATATAATGAGGTGTCAGAAAAAGAAATGGAAAAAATAATTCCTTTTACAATTGCAACAAAAAGAATATAATATCTATGAATAAATCTAATAAAACATGTGAAGGACCTATATAATGAAAACTAAAGACCTATTAAAAGACATCGAAGAAGATACAAAGAAATGGAAAGTTATTCTGTGTTCTTGGATTGGAAGAATCAACATAGTTAAAATTACCATATTACCTAAAGCATTATGCAGATTTAATGCAATCCTCATCAAAATCTCATTGGCACCTTTTTAAGAAATAGAACAAAAAATCATCACATTGGTATAGAAGCACAGAAGACCCTGAATTGTCAAAGCCATCCTGAGAAAAAAGAACGCAGCTGGAGGCATCATTCTGCCTGACTTCAAATTATACTACAAAGTGACAGTAATCAAAACGGCATGGTATTGGCAGCAAAACAAACACATGGACCAGTGGAACAGAATCAAGAGTCCAGAAGTAAACTCATATTTATATAGGCAAATAATTTTTGACAAAAAGTCAAAAACATACAGTAAAGAAAGGTAAATGGTGCTGGGAAAACTGGAAAGCCACCTGCAAAAGAATGAAACTAGACTGTTGTCTATCACCACACACCAAAATTAACTCGAAATGGATTAAGGACCTAAATATATAAATCCTGAAACAATAAAATACATAGAAGAAAACATAGAAAATAAACTCAAGGTCCTTGGACTCTAAGAGGATTTTATGAATTTGACCTCAAAAACAAGGGAAGTAAAAGTTAAAATAAATGAATGGGACTATATCAAACTAAAAAGCTTCTGTTCAGCAAAAGAAATCATCAACAAGGTAAAGAGAGAACCATCCAAATGGAAACATATATTTGCAAGCAATACCTCCGATAAGGGCCTACTATACAAAATATACAAAGAACTCATACAACTCAATAACAACAATAACAACAACAAAAAAACAAATGATCCAATATATAAAATGAGCAGAAGACCTGAACGTTTTTCTCTAGTGGACATACAAATGGCCAACAAATATATGAAAATATGTTCAACGTCGCTAGCTATTAGGGAAATGCAAATCAAAACCACAATGAGATACAATTTCACACCTATTAGAATACCTATAATCAACAGGACAAGTAATAACGAATGTTGGAGAGGACACGGAGAAAAAGGAACCCTTGTACACTGTTTATGGGACTGCAAATTGATACAGCTACCATGGAAAACAGTATGGACATTCCTCAAAAACTAAGAATTTATCTATCATATGATCCAGCAATCCCTCTACTGGGTATTTACCCCTAAAGACTTGAAAACCCATATCTAGAAAGATATGTGCACACTGATATTCATAGCAGCATTACTCACAGTGGCCATACATGGAAGCAACCAAAGTGTCCTACAATAGAAGATTGGCTAAAGAAGCTGTGGCACATATATACAATGGAATATTACTCAGCCATAAGAAGAGATGAAATACTGCCATTTGCAACAATGTGGATGGACCTTGAGATAATCATACGAAGCTAAATAAGCCAGACAGAAAAAATTGAAAATACATGATATCATTTATTTGTGGGACATGAACCTAAAAGCAACAAATGAGCCAGACAAACAAAGACTCATGGACATGGACTATAGACTAGTGGTTACCAGAGGACTACAGAATAGTAGTTACTAGTGGGATGGGGGAGGAAGAGAGAGGTAGACAGAGTAAAAGAGGTCAAATATAGGGTTTAGGAGGAGGGTGAAGTGGGTACAGGGATGAAATATATGGTAGCTGAAGGAAACTAGACTTTGGGTGGTAAACACACATTAGAATATACAGATGTCAAATTATAATGTACACCTGAAAATTATATAATTGTATTAATCGATGTTACCCCAGTAAATTTAATTAAAATTTTTTTTAATTAAAAATAAAATAATAGAAAAAATAAATGTGTAAGTTTAAGTATAAAAAAAAGAAAAGAAAATACCAAGAGTCTATTGCAATAGGTGATTCACAGTCTCCAAGCCTGCTTTGTATAATATGTGCCCACTGGCTATCCAACAAGCCATGAAACTTTCAAAACTCCTTCGCCACATGGAGACCAAGCACCCTGCATTAAAAGACAAGGCTTTGGAGTTCTTCAAAAGAAAAAAAAATTGTGAACACGAAGAACAGAATCTATTATTGAAGGCCACCACTTCATCATATGTGTCTGCACTGAGAGCATCATTCTTAGTGGCTAGCCACACAGTTAAAGCAGAGAAGTCCTTTACTATTGGTGAAGAGTAGATTCTCACTGCTGCTAAGGACATTCGTTGTGAACTTTTAGATACTGCAGTTCAAAAGTTGGCACATGTTCCTCTTTCAGCTAGCACCATAACTAGATGAACTGATGAAGTAGCAGAAGATATTTAGGCACAATTGTTAGAACAGATTCATGTGTCACCATGGTACACAATCCAGGTTGACTAGTCTACTGATGTTGACAACAAGGCAAGAATGCTTGTTTTTGTGTGACATAATTTTCAGGAGGATGTGCATGAAGATGTGTTATGTGCACTTTTGTTGCCAACCAATACCTCTGCTGCAGTACTATTCAAATCCTCAAATGACCACATATCAGGAAAACTAAATTGGTCATTATGTGTTGGTATATGCATAGACAGAGCAGCTGTCATGACTAGATGTCTTTCTGGTTTCATTACTCGGGTCAAAAAGGTCGCTACTGAATGTGAGTCTACACACTGTGTCATCCATAGAGAAATGATGGCTAGCTGGAAAAATGTCACCTGAAGTTAACGATATTCTGCAGGATGTGATTAAAATTATCAACCACATTAAAGTACATACCCTTAACTCACATCTACTCACGTAGCTCTGTGAGGAGATGGACACAGAACATATATGTCCTCTCTCATATACAGAAATGAGATGGCTTTCTAAAGGGAAGTCACTGGCCAGCATTTGTGAGTTATGAGAGCCCCTCGAGAGATTTCTTTTAGAAAAACAGGCACCACTGGCAGCACATCTCAGTGACACAGAATGACTCACAAAACTTGCTTACTTGTGTGACATATTCAACCTGCTTAAACAACTCAATCTGTCACTTTAGAAGAGAAATACAGCTGAGTTCAAGTCAGAAGATAAAACAGCTGCATTCAAAGGCAAACTGGAACTATGGAGGCAATGAGTGAGCATTTGGATTTTTGACATGTTTCAAACAGCAGAGATTTTGAAAGAGACTGAGCCAGGGCCTTCTTTCTCCCAACTGGTGCATGATCACCTATCTCAGCTTTCAAAAGAGTTTGAGCATGATGTCCCAATCAGAAAAGATCCCAGAACTTGAAAGGGGTGGATCCATGACCCATTTGTGAATAAGCCAGGTGAATCGACTTTGTCCGTGCTAAAAGAGGATCAACTGCTTGAGATCACAAATGGCAGTAGCCTTAAAAGTATGTTTGAGACAACTTCAAATCTCCATACATTCTGGATTAGAGTCAAGGCAGAATATACTGAGATTGCCACAAAAGCACTGAAAAGGCTGTTTCTATTTCTAGCATCCTATCTTTGTAGAGCAAGTTTTTTTTTTCAGTGACAGCAACCAAAATGACATTATGGGGTAGACTAGTTATAAGCAACACACTTTTGGTGTCATTATGTCCCATCACCCCCATCTGGGACCTTCTAGTTGCAGGAAAACAAGCTCCCACTGATTCTACATTATAGTGAGTAGTATAATTATTTCATTGTATATTACAATGTAATAATAATAGAAATAAAGTGCACATTAAATGTAATGCCCTTGAATCATTCTAAAACCATTCTTCCCCACACCTTCTGGTCATAGAGAAGTAGTCTTCCACAGAACTGTTCTCTGATGCCAAAAATGTTGGGGTCTACTTTTCTAAGCCATTTATTCAATTCTGTTTCATCTAGTCTACTGTTGATTACTCCAAAGATATTCTTCATTTCAATCATTGTAGTCTTCATTTATGACTTTTTTTTATGTTTTCTATCTCTGCTATCTCTTTGTTATGATTTCTATCTCTTTGTTAAAGTTCTCACTGTGTTTCTCTACTCTTTTCCTAAGCTCATTGAGCATCTTTATAATAAGTGTTTTGAACTTTGCATCTGATAGATTGCTTTTCTCCATTTTGTTTAGTTCTTTTTCCGGAGCTTTGTTCTGTTCTTTCAGTTGGGACATGTTTCTTTGTCTCCCTATTAAAGCTGCCTCCCTGTGTTTCCTTCTATATCTCCTAGTCCAGGCTGCTATGTCTTCTGATCTTAGTAGAGTGGTGTATGTAGTAGGTGTGCTGTGGATCCCAGTGACATAGTCTTCCCTGGTCACCTGAGCCAGGTGCTCCAGGTATGTCTCTTATAAGGTTGTATATGCCCTCCTGTTGTAGTTGAGCCTTGGTTGCTGTTTGCTCATCAATGGGAGGGACTGCCCCTTGGGATGTTTGGTTGTGAGGAATAGTCATGACCACAGTGGAGAAGCTGTTATGCAGGGGCTGACCCTATAGAGCAGGATTCACTTTAGCAGGACTCTGGTGCCTGCCCTATTTGCAATTTTGGTGTGTGGTCCTAAGATGGGACAGATGTTGACCACCTGGCCTGCAGGCTGGGGCCTCCTGGAAGGGGCCCTCCACAGGTTCAGTTCAGCTGCAGCCTGTGCCTTGCCTGGAGCCACCTGTAATCTGCAGAATACCGCCACCCACACTGGGTTTAGAGGTACCTCAAGAGGCCAGCCGCAAACCAAGGCCAGCTGCCACTAGTGCCAGGCTGAAGGCTGCTCACAAGAGGTATTGGGGCTCACCGTGGCCAGATGCTGCTTATTTAGTTTTTGTGAACCTTTGAGAGATTTTAGGAAAGTCCTCAGCATGAGCCAAGACAGGCTTCTTGTACGAAAAAGCCACTGGAAGCGGCTTGGCTGGGCTGCAAGTTGTGAGGGGCAGGGTTTTGAGGAATCACCATGGTAGGGTGACCAGTGTTAGCTACATTGCCAGAGACTCAGATATGGTGGCCTCCTCAGTCTACATGCTAAGTGGGGGAGGGCTCAACAAAATAACAATGCCCTCTGCCAGCACTTCTGTCTGGGAGAAAGCCGCTTCTTCAGCCTTCACCCTCAAGCCAGACAACTCAGTTCTTCCCATATGTCCATGGTGTCCTTTGACCTACTGCCACAGAGCTGGAGCTCAGAGTGAGTGAACACTGTACATGGGTGCCTTAAGAGGAAAGTCTGTGCCTAAAGATGTTCTTCATCTCACTTAACCACAATCTCTACTGGTTTTCACAGCCAAAAGTTGTAGACATTTCTCTTCCTGGCTCTGGAACCCTGGGCAGGAGAGTCCAGTGAGGGGTGGACCTCTGTAGTTGAGATATTTTCCCGATTCTCAACCACCACATGTGGGTATGAGACCAGCCCATTTTGCATCTCCACCCCTCCTACCAGTCTCAAGATTTCTCCAGTTGTAGGACTTCTGTTCAGCTAGACTTCAGGTGACTCCCAATAATGGCTATTCTATAGTTTTGTTGTAATTTTGATGTGTTATATGCTTATGAGAGGAGGCAAGCACTGCATTTACCTACTCTGCCATCTTGACCAGACTAATAGGGGAACACTGAAAATAAATCTGTAAAATATATATGAAATGGTGGTAAGTGCTATGGAGAAAAGTAAAGACAGAATAGAAGGAATGAACAGACAACAACTAAACAAATTTTAAACATGGTAGTAAATTGAAAGGGAACTATGGAAAAAGATAAGTGTGGCAAGAGTAGAGTATTAAAATATTATAATAACTATGTACAGTTACAGTTATGCTGGTTATCACTTCATAAGATACATATATGTTGAACAAATATGGTGTACACCTGAAACTAACATAGTATTGTATGTCAAATATAATTCTTAATAAACAAACCAAAAAAAAACAGTGGCTTGGCTCACATAGAAGAATATGACAAAGAGGAGGACTGGATAAAATGAAAAATAATTAATTAAAGTTAATGAGAAATTTAAGGATGAGTAAAATCTGGAGAAAAGGGAAAATATCAGAGAATCAAAATAGCACTAGATTTCTCTGCAACACTGAATGCTAGGAAAAAATAGAGAATACCTTCAGAATTCTGGAGGAATTTTTTTCAAACTACACCAAGCCCAAAAGCAGAATAAACGATATCTTTAATAGGATAGAACCACCTTGCAACTTCTCCTGGGGAGCCACTAGAGAATGTGATTTAGCAAAAGAGAGCAAACCTAGGAAGTAGAAGGCATGGAATTTAGGAAATGATGGGAAAGTAGGAAATAAAACTCACAACTGGACAGCTGTGCAGCACAACTAGCCCAGAAAGTAACAAGTCAAATTCAAGCAGGAAGAAGGAGCTCTCCAAGGCCAGGTTCACAGGAAAAATACAGACTTGATAAATAGATAATATGATAAATGATATAATGGAACATATGGAAAATAAAAATATATCTATAAAATAATTAGGCAAATTAAAAGAAAGCAATTACTTTCTGCAATTTGACTATACTTCTTAACTTAACAGTGTTTACGTTGTCATAGTAATGTCCCTTTGAGGAATGAGACTGCATGAGAGGGAAAGAACACTGTATAACTGTATTGCTTGATTTTTATAACTGTTTATTACTCAAATTTTTAATGATTTTACCACTCTTCTATTAGCAGAGAAGGAAAAGAATTTTAATTTAGATAATAAGCTGAAACCACAGGCTGAAAAGTACTGGGCACAATTTTCAGGGTCTGTGTTTGCACTGATGTATATATGGGACAAAAAAAAATCCCGTTCTTTGACACCCGAAGCAGAGAGAGATTCTAGCTGTGAACAGTGTTATTGTTGTTGTTGTTGCTTTCATGTTTTGGAGGAGTTTTATAGCATTTCTCAGCCTAGTTGCTACAAGTTGACTAACAACACTGCTGCATATTTCTTGGAGATGCAACATGGCTGACGGGCAGGTAGGAAACAAGGGAGAAAGAGAATTTATAAAAACATCCTATATAAGTAAAGGCATTAATTTATTCACAAGTGCTAGGCTATATTTAACCTTGAGAATTAATGAATGAACAACCCATAAATTTACAATTGCATGAGTAGAACCATTTCCAAAAAGAAACAAATATATACAAAAAATAATAAAAATGGCTTTAAATCTCCATTAATTTTACTTTCTTCCATTATATTAGGTCTTGTTACAGAGCTACACACTTTCACTCCAAACAAATCTCTGTTGTACAGAGATCTACAGGAAATACAATTGTCTTTTGAAAGTTAAAACTTACATTAACCTCATCAAGAATTATTATTCTTCATTATATCATAGATATCTTTTATCTTTTTTTTGGTCCTAACCAATTTGTGGTATGGTGTTCACTTCTTGACCTACATATCTCTTCATGTTTTTAATAAGAAGCAATAATAATAAAGTGAGAAAACTCTAGGAATAAAAGATTGGAGTTCAAACCTTGACTGGGCATTTTCTACTTGTGTGTTTTCGACAATATGTTTAGGTGTCAGTTTCTTCATCTGCTACATAGTTATATGAATGCAGACAAAGAGACTGGTACACAGTAAATGTTTACTAAGGTATTATTATAACCACTCCCCTCAACCAGATAATGTAATTTTGCATTAGCTCACAAGAATGTTATATTGGTTAGTTTTTATCTTAAGGAATACAAAACATATTTACCTAATTACCTTTACCTAATTTTCTGAATGCTTTGCAATACCTGAAAAAAATATACTCGGAAATATTTGTTTCTAAAAGTAGAAGACCATGACTGTCTCTGAAGAGGCAGTAGTTTACCCCTTTTCATTCTGACTGATTTGCTATTTGATCTAGGCTTCTGATATCTCCCTATCTCCTCACCAAGTCCCCAACCCTGTTCTCAGTTGACCTTGATTATGGAGAAACAAATAAGACTAGCAAATGTAAACAAAAGTAGATGATAGGGCTAATTTTTATTTTCCAAGCCTGGAAATAGTTGATTGCCTTATTCACTTTATCCTTTACAGATAACTTTGCCCTTAAGTATGGGAGAGAAATTAGAGTTTACCCCTAGCAATTGGCCCAGCTGCAACTACCTAGGAACTGCCATTTCATTCTTCCTCAGGTGTGAAGTAAAATGTTATATTCTAAGAAGGAGAGCCATAGTCAGAAGCTTCATTGCCCAATTCAGTGTTACCAAAGACTCAACAAGTGGGACACAAAAGACCCCCGCAACTTTACCTTTATGAAGCATATTTTAGGAATTTGTACAAAAAAAAGAGAAAGGCATTATTGAATCATGGGATTCTCCTTTTAAAATTATAATAAAATCGTTTATGTGAAGATTTTTTATACTGCTAGGTTTTTTTGTTTAAATGCAACTACTTGTAAGAAAGATCTTAAGATGGACAAATTCTGCAAAAGTTCTTCCTTTATCATCTAAAAAATGTCAAGTGTTTTTTTTTTCTAATTCCATTGATTGATAGCCATATTGTTAAATTAAATATCAGCCTTAATAATGTTCTTATTTGTCAATCATGAGATTAGTAGTTCTACATTTTATCTTATTCCTGAAGGGAACATAAGTGATCAGTACACTATGTCCCTTGTCCAGGAAAGTTAAACATCTTTCAATTTTCCTAGATATTCTATAGCAATTATTAGAATAATAGTAACAGTGGCTAAAATTTATTGTGCGATTACTGAATGACAAACACTATTCTAGCTGTTTTACATAAATTAACTTACTTAATTTTCATAATACCCCTACCAAGTAGATGCTATTATTATTCCCATTTTACATATGAAAGAACTAAGGCAAAGAAAGATTTAGTGACTTCCCAGCTGGTAGCTGAGGAAGCCTGAATTCAAACCCTGGAGACTTGCTGCAGAGTCTTCACTCAAGTTTGAGGCTCTGCCACCTTGTTATCCACAAACAATATGCATATGTGATCAGGCCAGGGTATAATGAAGGTGAGCACTATAGTGTAGGTTCTTGGTACATCACAAGTTATGCTAACCAACCCTCCTCCACACACCTCACCCCCACAAATGAACAGAGAAGGAAGTAAAAGCCCATTTCAAATATGTCTATTTAAAAACGCTTAAATTTTCTGAATAGTGTATGGTTTCAGCATTTTGATTCATGTTTCTCCCTCCTAAAAATACAACAATCAGACTTGCATTATTTTTTTAATTACTGTGAATTTTATCAAAGCTATGACACTATATCAAATGTCTATTGAAACCACAAAATAATTCAAGATCTATTATTCTGATGCACACTAAGGCTTGCAAGACCCCAGGTTTAGCATACACCCCTTCTCAACATTTCATGAAACCTCTGAATCCTTGGAATACTCTAAATCAGAGATTGCTGACTCACATACCTAGAAAGACCAGGAGGGTAAGTTTAATATATAAATCCTATGGAGTATATTCAGAAGTGAGAGAACCTGGAGTTAACTGGAAATGGAATACCCCATCTAAAAATATTAAAATTCAATTTTTAAAATACCATGTCGGTCACATAAAATATGACTGAGACCATATTCTGCTCTAAATGGATTAGAATAGCAATGTGTTTCTTGACCTATCTAATCTGGCCAGTGCATCAGATATAATGTACTTTTCACTACAATCATTTGTTTGTTGGATACCAATGCTCCAAGTATAAGTTCCTTAGAGGTAGAACCAGAGTCTATCTCTTGCATCTTTACATTCATTCATTCAAAAATAGTTTCTGAGCTCCTGCTACATACTATTATCTTAGAAACTGAGGATATAGCAGTGAACAAAACAAACAAATTCTCTGTATTCATGCCTATTGATCTTATTTTAGTGAGAAACAATAAATTACTACATAAATAAGAAAAATAAACTATGTTAGATGTCGATAAGAAATATGGAAGATAAAATAGACAGGGCAGAGGGTGTTCAGGGTGGGAAGGTATTTCTCCATGAAGGTGACATCTGAGCAAAGACATGAAAGAAAATGGTGAAAGATCCACATAGATATCTGAGGAAAAACTTTTCAGACAAAAGAAACATTGAGCACATATGTCCTTAAGCAGGAAAGTGTTTTGACCAGTGCAGCTGAAGGAGGAAGAAAGGGTAAGAATGGAGATGTACACAGAAAAGTAAGATGAAGGTGTACTGTTCACACAGGGCCTGGTACACTACTGTGATGACTTTTGCTTCTCTGAATGAAATGGGAAGCCATCGGAGGAGTGACATGATCTGACTTAAGTTTTAACAATATCATTGGCTACTACTTTGAGAATAGATAGTTGGAGGGTAAAGGTAGATGAAAAAAAAGAAAAAACAGATAGTTAAAAAGGCATTGCCATAATTACATACAGTAAATGATAGTGCAGTGAACCAGAGTGAAAGTAGATAGGGTTGCAAAAGACTATCAGATTCTAGATATATTCAAAGGTGAAGCCAATAGGTTTTGCTAATAGATTGCATGTGGGGTATGAAAAACAGAGAAAAGTAAAAAATTTGAACCTGGGGAACTCAAAAGAAAAATGTGTTAATTTATTGAGAGGGAGAAGACTATGGGACAAATAGGTTTGGGGTGGGAGTCAAGGAAAGATCAGGAGTTCAGTCCTGGACAAAATCTGTGACACCTATTAGGCATCCAAGTGGAAACGACTGAGAGCAATTGGGTATGTATGACTCTGAACTTCAGAAAAGATGTCCAGACTAGAGATAAATTTAGGATTAGCCAGCACATAGATGGTCTTCAAAAACACGAGATAGGATGAGATTATAAAGGGTATTATTATAGAAGGAAGGAGAAGAGGTCCAAAGACTCAGAGTTTACCAAGGTTTGGGAGATGAGGATAAACAAGTAGATTAAACTGAGAGAGTCATAGTTAGCACAGTACCATGGAGATGCACCACTCAAATTCCCCACAAGGAAGGACTTGCTTCCTAGCTTAAGGAAGTATGCGTAGCAGACAATCACAGCTATCAGTTACTTTAGAGTAGGCCTCAGAAATCAAGACTACCTAAGCCAGAAGCATGCCCTTCTCTGATGAGGCTGATGAGAAAACAGTATTTTCTATACTGGAAGCTATTCCAGCAATTTTTAGTCTTAGCAACAGTGAAGAAACTATCAGGTAGAGACTTAAACAAAACCCCATCATCAAACTCAGCTTTGTTACTTTTTTGAATTGTAATATCTTTAAAGAGCACTTTAATCCTAGTAATTTATACATTTTCTATCTAAATTAGAAATTATAGGTGTTTCCTAAATATTTGAAAGGTTCTGTCATAATCTTGGTCATGCAGTTATAGCCACAGAGGCAAAAATATAGATAAAAACAATTTTGAGTGACTTATTTTACCTAATTGCAATTATTGACTAATTTGTCTATATTTCAAATAGACAATGAGTTTCTCATAGTCAAGAGGTATGCATCTTTGTATCAATGGTACCTAAGCATGTGCTAGTTCTTGGCATGTGCTCAATAAACCCTTGACAAATCAACTAATTAAATAATGTATTTTTACAGAGATATTGATGAGCAAAATAAATTTTTTTAATTTTATCTTCATTTCCTTCTTTTATGAAAGAAATGCCAATAATGAATAAATGTCCAAAAAAAAAAATAAGAGAATGGGGCAGGAGGCATCTAGATAATACAAAATTAATTAATGACTTATTAATTAAGTATGATTACCTCTTTCACATTCACTCATTTCATAAAAGCCTAAAAGTGTGGCAAGGTCAAATAATTGTGCACAGAGCACAGATTTCTTTATCATCAGTATATGGACCATCCACCAATGTTCAACCACATACGTTGGACCATTTTGTTCACTTCAAACAATTGTTTTTCACATTTATGACATCTTTATATCTATAATATTTATATACTAATTAGAGTTATATATTTCTTTTTTATTTTTATTTTTTACTTTTAATAACATTTGGCATATATTAGTTTTAGCATATGGTTTGGTTTTTTTTTAAGATCCAATCTGCAATTCTGTACTTTTTTATTGATGAGTTCAGCCCATTTACATTTAGGGTGATTATTGAAATATAAGATCCTCTTATAGCCATTTTATGTTTTGTTTTCTGGTAGCTTGGTGTTTCCATTGCTTCCTTGTCCTTGTGTTTCTGTTTTCTTTATTTTGGTTGGCCCTGTGGGTTTTCCCTCTGGTCTTTCTTGTTTTATGTTATATACTTCAGTTTGGAATCTTTGGTGTGTGATTACCATTATGAATATGTAAATGATAATTATATATATATACAGCCATTTATTTTCTTCTGCATATGCCTTATTTCCATTCTCCTTTGTGAATTTGGATCTTTGTATCCTCCTCTTTTCAGTCATTGTTGTCTCAATTTGTTCCTATGTATGCTGAACCTTCATTCCTATCTTGCTATAGCAAATCTCTTTTTATTGTTTAAGTTTATAATGCCCTCTTCTTAGTAAGGGTTGCACTCCTCTGCTTCTGTCTTCCTGCTAGTCACCTTAGTCTTAATAATGTATTTTTTTTTGTCATTTTGCTTTAGGTGACCTGACTCTTTTCCATATTTCCTGTAATGCAGGCCTTAGAGTGGAGAATTCCCTCAATATTTGTACTGAAAAGATATTTACTTCTTCATATCTAAAGGAGAGCTTTGCTGGATACAATATTCTAGTCTGGTAATTCCTTTCATATAAAGTTTAAATGTTTCATTTCACTCCTTCCTGATTTGTAAGCTTTGTACTGAAAAGACTGACAATAATCTAATGGGTTTTCCTGTATTGGTTGTCATCATCTTTTCCCTGGCTGCCCTGAGAATTCTGTCTTTGTCATTGATTTTAGATAATTTTAATACAATGTGTCTTGGTGAAGGACTTTTGGAGTTGAGATAATTGGTTATTCTGTTGACTTCTTGAATTCCAAGCTCTAGCTCACTCCTTATATTTGGGAAATTCTCATCAACTATTTGTCTGATAATGCTTTCTAGTCCCTGTTCCTTTTCTTCCCCTTTGAGAATGCCCATTATTCTTATGTTTCCTCTCTTTATGGTATCAATTAGTTATTGTAATTCTCTTTCATTATTTTTTCATTCTTTAGTTTCTCTCTCTTTATTCTGATTTATTTCTAGATTTCTGTCTTCAATATTACTGATCCTTTTCTCCTTTTGGTTGACTCTATTTCCCAAGCTTGCTATTTAAGTTTTCATGCATTGCAGTGTGTTTTTCATCTCCAGAAGTTCTATTTGATTCTTTTTGAGGGTTTCAATGTCCTTGCTAAATAACTCATTCTGCTTGTCTACTTGTTTATTTAATCCCTAAAATTGTTGTTATGAATTATTTTGCATCTCATTGAGTTTTTTCAGAAGTACCATTCTGAATTCTCTGTCATTTAAGTCACATATTTTTATGCCTGTAAGCTTATTCTGGAGGGGTTTTTTATGCCTTGTTTTCTTGGTTGTTCATGGTGTTTAACAGACTATTTCTCCACCTGGGCATTAATGGATGTGTATTCTACTTTTTTTCCAGAAAGAAGATTTATTATATAAAGGTCAATCCTTAGCCTGTTGCAAAAAAAAAAAAAAAAGGCATTTTTCTTTTGGTTTCCAGTAGGTTGCCTTTAATCCTCTTGGATCCCTATTTTATATAAAGCCTTAATAATGCCTTACAGGTATTCAATTCCGCTCACTAACCTGAGTCTTAGTCCCTGTCAGTGTTAATGACAGTTTCAGTAGCATTTGCTCAGATATCCCTTGGGCTCTGCGGTGCTCTGTTTTGGTGGATGTGGGGTGAGGGGTCCTCTGGGTTGGGGAATAAGGGCTGTGGCTCAGCCCCGCATTTTGCAACTGTGACTGATTATAATCAACTTTTTCTCTTCTGTCCCCACTTCTCTGACATCCCCATTTCTCTGCTTTTTTTTCTGATGCTTGAGCACTGCCACCGATGTGAGGAGTGGGGGAGTTGGGCGTGAAGCTCACATCTCTTCCAGACAGGGCTATTCAGGGATCCTGCCACATCTTACCCCTCCCCCTCCTCTTGCAGGGAGCTCCACTGTGAGACATAGTTTCTTTGTTTCTCCCAATCTACCACCTGACTCCCAGGGTTCTGACTTATGGTAGCTCCTATGCACAGATACCACATTCAGATGTGCTAGTGTGCAGGTATTGTGATTTTTGTTGAGTTTTAGATGTTCAGCTTATTGTTGTTTCAAGGGGAGAAATCTGGGGACATTTCTCACTCCACCATGTTTCTGATGTCACCTTCTCTTTTACTTTTAATCAATTCGAACAACTAAACATATACAACATGATTCTGGATAATGATCAAGTTTAAGGTAAAAAATAAATTTTTCCTCCTCTGCCTTGCAAAGACTTTCATTAAGAAGTCTTTTTAAATGATGTTAAACAAAGACAAAAAAAGGCTGCTTACTATCAAATTGTTGTTATAAGATTTGTATTTAGAACTCTCTAGGCTCTTTAAACTGTATATATAAATGAGTAGGGACCTATGTTGTAAAATTGCTTTTAACGGAACAATAGTTATGTTTAAAAGATTTTATAGTCTATGGCCATGCAACCCTGAATGTGCCCAATCTCGTCTGATCTCAGAAGTTAAGCAGGGTTGGGCCTGGTTAGTACTTGGACGGGAGACCACCTAGAAATATCAGGTACTGTAGGTGTTAAAAAAAAAAATTTACAAAACCATTAACTTTCACATATTTCTTTTCCAGCTTTATTAAAACACAATAGACGATGAGTTGTTTATATTTTCATTGTACAATTCGATGAGTTTTTTTTCAATTATAGTTGGTATGCAATAATATATTAGTTTCAGTTGTAGACCATAGTGATTAGAGATCTATATAAGTCATGAAGTGATCACCCCAGTAATACTAGTACCCATCTTGCTCCTTATTTATTACAACATTATTTATTTTCCTTATACTACATTTTTTATATCCATGTCTATTTTGTAACTATCCATTTGTACTTCTTAAACCCTTTGCCCTTTTTCTCCATCCCCTCCTACTTCCCTCTCATCTAGTAGCTCACAAAATATTCTCTGTATCTATGAGTTTATTTCTCTTTTTGTTGTTGTTGTTGTTATTTTGTTCTTTAGAATCCACATATACATGAAATCATGTGAAATTTTTCTTTCTCTATCTGACTTATTTTATTCAGCACAGTACCCTCTAGGTCCATCAAGGCAACATCTTTTTTTTATCCCATTCCTTTTAGTCTGTATGTGTGTTTTAATTTGAAGTAAGATGCCTGTAGGCAGTATATAAGGGTCTTATTTTCTTATCAACTCAGCTACTCTATCTTTTGGTTAGAGTACTTAATTCTTTTCCATTTGAGGTTCTTGTTGATAGGAATGTAGTTCTTATCATTCTTAACTCATGTTCTTGCTACATATTTTTTTCTTTATGAAGAGTTCTCTTCAATTTGTAGTACTGTCTGGGTGTTGATAAATTTCTTTAGCTTATTTTTGTCTGGGAAGCCTTTCATCTGTCTTTTGACTCTAAATGGTAGCTTTGCTGGATAAAGTATTCTTGATTGTAGATCCTGGGTTTTCATTACATTGAAGATTTTGTGTTAAGCCCTTTGTCCTGCAAAGTATCTTTTGAGAAATCAGCTGCCAGTCCTATAGGTGCTCCCTTGTAGGTAACTAACTGCTTTTCTCTTTCTGCTTTTAAGATTCTCTCTTTGTTTTTAACCTTTGGCATTTTACTTGTGATGTGTCTTGGTGTTAGCCTCTTTGGAATCATCTTTGAGACTCTCTAAGCTTCCTAGGGTTGTATGCCTATTTCCTTCACCAGGTTAGGAAAGTTTTCCATCATTATTTCTTCAAATAGCTCTTCAACTTCTTGTTTCCTTCAGGTATCCCTACAACATGGATATTTTTACATTTGATTGTGCCCCATAGGTTCCTTAAATTGTTACTATAGTTTTGACTTTTTTTCTCTTCCCATTCTGATTGAGTGTCCTTGGCTTCCTCATCCTCTATATTGGTGGTTCAGTCCTCTTCTTTATTCACTCTGTTGATTCCCTCTAATATACTTTTCATTTCAGATAATGTGTTCTTCATTTCTGACTGGTTCCCTTTTATAATTTCCATTTCTACTTTTATGTTTTTATCTCTTCGTCAAAGTTCTCACTGAGCACATCTACACTTTCCCTTAAGTTCATTGAGCATATTTATAACCAATGTTTTGAACTCTGCATCAGTTAGATGGCTTGACTCCATTATTTCTGGATCTCTTTTCTATCATATGGTTTCTGCTTCTTTGTCTTCCCATTTTGTCTGCCTTTTCATGTCTGTTTCCATGTACTAAGCAAACCTCCTAGTTCTCCCAGTCTTATTAGCGTGACTTTGTGTAGTAGGTGTCCAGTGGCACAGTCTTGAAAGGGGTTCAGCTGCAGGCCAAGTTTAGCCCCGTCCTGTGTCTCTCCAGGGCCACCTATTAAGATTCAGCAAGCAATTCTCAGATGCTGTGCTTATACTTGCCTCAACAACCATACCAGTAGCTGAGGCCAGGTGTCACCAGTGTGTTTTGGCACTGCTCAGCAAGGAGCACTGGACTTGCCAAGGACACATTTGGATGTGACTTGGATGGGGCCTTACATATTTTTATCATGAATCAAAAATTGGTCTTCTACCATCTTTTCTTTGTGTTTATATTCCTAGCTGTGCCTTGATGTTTTGAAAGAAAAACAAGTCTTCTTGATGTTTTCAGGAACCCAGAAGTCCTTCTTCCATTTTGTGTATTTCTCCATATTATGATTATTTTTTATTCTATGGTAATTTAGAAATGGAATAGTCTAAAGTAGATTTTTAGCAATAAAGTTTTCCTTTGTCAATAATCTGCTTGTCCTTTAGTTTTTGCACACTTCAAATAAGCTATTTTGTACAGTTGTAACTGTGAATCATTACTGCTTCTATGTGAAGAAAAATTAAAATCCTGAAAAAAGTAAATATGTCAGTCATTTCTTCTGCTTTCAACAAATTGTGTAAAATTGGTAAGTGTGATTGATAAGCTAGATTGACTTTAAAATTAATAATAATTTCATGTTAGAGCTCAGCTTAGAAGGATTTCTCTACTGGCTTCTCAGATAAAATACAAGCCACAATTGTAGTTCAAATAGACTAGGTAATGATACATTAACAAATAATCCTAAAATCTCATTAGCTTAAAAAAAAATCAAGGTTTGTTTTTCACTCATATTGCCTGTTCATTGTATATCACCTGGATCTGCTCTGTGCTGTCCTCACTCATGATCCTCACTAATTGAGCAGCCACTGTTTGTAATGCTATTAATCATGTTGGTAAAGGAAAAAGGAGAATGTGGCAAACCATCCATTGACTCTAGATGTTTCAATCTAGAAGACTTTACTCACATTTAATGATTAAAATAAGTCTCATGACCACTCCAAAAAGGCATGGAGGTACAATCATAAAATGCCCTATAGGAGAAATCAGAAATAACTGGCAACAGTGCTAACCACTACCACAACATCAGACATAAATACTTTCACTTGCTTGCTGCAAATCTATAAACTTTCCTCCAGCCACCTTCTCATCCTTCCCTACTATAACAACAAAAGAAAAGCCCTTTCTCAAGGTCAAGAGTTACCCTTCTTCTTCTGCCCCTATCATCTCAGGACCCAGTTCTAGCCGTTGTCCTCTTTGCTCTGTATCTTCAACTCTTTGTGTGCTCTTGCCCCTTGTCATCATTAATTTGTATTTGCTTCTCCTAATTTAAAACATAAGAACTTGCCTTAAACTTTTCTATTTCTATTTCTTCCCAACCATCACTCTGTCTCAATCCTCTCATAGTCATATTTTTTAAAAGAGATGTATATGTCCTTAGGGCCATTTCCTCAACTCCATTGACAACTCAACTTACTGGATCTAGTCTATCTTTACCATAATATTAAAACCACTTTTATCAAAGTCACCGGTGACCTCTTTGTTGCTAAATTTCATGTGCACATTTAGTTCTCAAGTTACTTAACTATTGGCAGGACGACTGCCGCCCCACTTACTCCTGAAAATGCTCTCCTTATTTGAGTGATGTACTTATAGTACTGCTTTCTTGACTTTTCCCCTACCTCTTCAAGGGGTTCTGTCTCAACCATTTTGAATGAACCTCATTCTCTACCTGTTCTTTAAGTGCTGGTATTCTCAGGCTTCTACTCTTGTTCCTGTTTTCTCCTCACTGAACATTATTCTCACCCAACAAGAGTGATATCCATTCCTGTTACTTCACTTATCATCTATTTGCTGGTAACTCCCAACACTGACCACAAAAAGCTGTTCTAATTTCACAGTCACCCTGCCTAAGACACTATCCTTTCAGTGCTTGTCTGTGTTTGTTTAGTAACTATAATCCAATTTCTAGATAGACTAATCTTGATTTATAAGAAACCAGTCATCTTTGAAGCCAAAAGTGGAAAGATAAAAAATTAAAATGTAGTATTTTATTATTACTTATCTAAATTGTAATAAAATATTTATCTATATGTTTAACATCTCTCTTTTCCTGGGCTATCACCAGGGAGATAGTGTCTTACTTACTACTATATCTCTAGAGCCTGGCTCAGTGTGTGCTCAATAAATAGTTTTTAAATATTCTGGCATACCTACCTCTCACCTAAGTATCACCATTCTCAAACATTATTTCTTGGGTGCATAGCAGTGCAGGCCCTACTAAAAGTTGTCCTGTCTTATTAAACAGGACAATATGCTGCTGCTCAATTCAGAGAAAATAGAAGCCATAATTATTCATCTGAATAGACTGGGTCAGATTGTTTTAGCAATCAATTCTAAAATCTCAATAGCTCAAAAATAATCAGATTTATTTTTTGTTCATGCTACTACATCTCCACTGATGTTCTCCACCAACAGAAGCTGCACAAGAAGTCTATAGACCAAATCATGTTCCCCAAATCCATATATTGAAGCCGCAACCCCAAGATTTGATTGTACTTGGAGATATAGCCTTTAAAGAAGTAATTAAGGTTAAATAAGGTCATAAGGGTGGGACTCTAAACCAATAGGATTGGTGTCCTTGAAAGAAGAAGAGACAGAGGGATGGACATAGACAGAGAAAAGATTATGTGGTATCACAACAAGAGAAAGCTAGCTACAGTTCAAGGTGAAAAGCTCAGAAGAAAGCAAATCTCCTTTGATATGGACTCCCAGCCACCAGAATGGTGAGAAGATAATTTTCTGTTGTTTAAGCCATCTGATTTGTGATAGTTTGTTATAGCAGCCCTAGCAAACAAATATAAAAAGAAAAATGGAAAATTCACTGGTTCCAATAACCCTATTATGTTGGGATGTTGCCCTGCTCCTATGAAGTCCTCAGGGATCAACATGAGGAGAAATATGCACCCTTTGTCAATTTACAAGAATGTGCTGAAAGGCATGATAGATGATCTCACTCTCCAGATGAGACATCAGTCCCTCCAAACAGTTACTCTTTCCATTAATACCAGTCTTCTCCAAGGCACAGTATTAAAAATGCCTGAGGGAGCAATTCAATAGAAGGCAAACAGGATCCAGCAACAGGAAACAGCAGATATTACTGAAGAAGTTTGCCCTGAAGGATCTTCATATTCCTCTCCTTAAGAAGAGATTTTTGAAATACTGAATTTCCTCACTAATAAAAATAACAAGTGTTTGACCCTTAGTGGCGGTCTACTCCATCCCTCTCCTGGTCTACATTCTTACTGGGCTTCCTTATGCTTACCCTGATTTCATAAGCTCTATACTGTGGCACATGCTAGGAGTGTCACCTGGAAGGATTTCTTTATCTATATCATTAATCCCTTCCAGCTTTACATTAATGAGTTAGTTTTTCTCATTAGACTTAACAATTACAGCTCCAATTCAGGATGAAAAACTGAATTCTTTTCTTTAAAAAACAATAAGTTATCACAAGTTCCATATATATATTTTGTCCCTGCATTTGTACTCAAAATATGACAATGTTTTATGTTGCATATTCTAATATTATTTTAATTATGCTACAAAATAGAACAATATTATTGATACACTGTCGATAATAAGGTTGGCTACATTGAACATCAAAAAACAAATGCTCTGAGAGATCATTTTAAAAAATGTACTGTGATATTCTGGCAATGAGTTTAATATCACTTATAGCAAAAAGTAAAAATGCAATTATGATTTCTATTCTTTGAAAAGATAGAAAAGAGTCTCAATCTAAATTCTAAACTACATGAGCCCAGATATAAGAAATGTGACCAACAGCAGTTTTCATGGAGACTCTTTAAAGTCAGCTCCCACCTGGCTCTGGTGAAGTCTTCAGTTTACCCAAAAGGTATTATTATCACCAAAGACAGACTCGGGAAACCCCTGGACCCAAAAAGCTATAGTTTTGATAGAACAGCAGCTCTGGGGGTGGGTTACCTGAGGAAGCAACCAGCTGCTCTGATAAAATACTTAATTTTCATCAAGTTATTGTTGACACATCTCTACCCTTTGGAAGTTATCCTAGAATTGCCTCCAATCCCAGGACTTTCAGCTCCCCTAAATATTTTGTTTCCTCTATGTCTTCCCATCTTTGTCTCATGAGAACATCATTGGTTGTCCTATTCTAAACCTTTTCTTATACTTTCTATTCCCAAGGGGTTGCCCAGTGTGTCTTCTTTGTCTTACAAGTGGCTCAAGTAATGTCCGACTACTTAAAATAAATCTACTTGTCCCTGAAATCACTGCCAATGCCATCTTTCTAAAGCCTCCTGAGCAGAGTCTTGGACAACAGCCATTTACCGCCATGACCCACCCCCACCCCAGCTCTTCCATAGGGCAGCAGAGAGAAAAAGAATGCTTTGTTACGATTCAGTTTAGTCTGGTTCTTTTTGTTTTTATCCCTGGCACTCTGCTCAACAAGGAAGTGGTTTCAGACATCTTTTCCCTCTTCCCAGTCATGACAACAGTTCCTAGCTCATATCCTACCTTCCTGTCTCACCCACAACCACACAGTATCTTCCAGAATGCACTATTCCTTCTGCCAACAAAATTCATCCACTAATGCCCTGAGTTACGTAAATAAAAATAACATAAGACTTGTGTTTCCTTTACAACTGTGTCTAAATAAGTGACTTTCTATTTCTCTAAAGGTTTCCCAAACTCTCTTACACTAAACCCATGTTGTAAGTCATTAAAACAAACAAGGCAAACAAAATAGTTTCAGGGTACTGCTTTTAAAAGCTCAAAGAGTTCTTTGGAAGCATGGCAGAGTGAGAGACGTCCCAAGATCTCTCCCTTGAAACAACAATAAGCTAAACATCTAAAACTCAACAAAAAGCACCCAAACTGCACACCAGCACGTCTGATCGTGGAATCTGCGATAAGAGCTACCACAAGTCAGAACCCAGGTGTTGGGCAGTGGACTGAGAGAAATAAAGAAGCACCCTCTCACAGCCTTCAGAGCTCCCTGCAGGAGAAGTGCGGGGAGAGGGAACAGCTATTTTCCTGAACACCCCTACCAAGGAAAACTGTGAGCCCCCTGTGGCCCGCTGGTGGCAGGGTCCAGTCATCAGGGCAGAAGAAGAGAAGTGGCAGAAAAACAACAGTTGCATTTTACCAGCTGTGGTTGCAAAAACAAGGCTGAGCCACAGTCCCCAACTCCCAACCCATAGTGCCCCTCCCCCCATACCATCTGTGATGGACCACCACAGAGCTCCAGGGAAATCTGAGCAAACACTACCAAAACTGTTGCTAACACTGACAGGAACTTAAAATGAGGGTAGCAAGAGTTATTAAATATGTATCAGAAAATAAAAAGGCATTTTTAAACCTTTGTATAAAGCAGGGATCCAAGAGGCGTAGACACCACATACTGGAAACTAAAAAAAAAAAAAAAAAAAGCATCTTCTTTGTAGCAAGCTAAAGAGAGACTTTTATATAATAAATCTTCTTCCTGGAAAAACAGCAGAATACACTTCTATTAATCCCCAGGCAGAGAAAAAGTTCATTAAACACTATAAACAAACAAGGTTATAAGATATTTCAAAAAGAAAGAAAAATATCCAGAATATAAGCTTACAGACATAGAAATATTCTATTTAAATGACAGAGAAATCAGGATGGTACTTTTGAAAAAACTCAGTGAGTTCTGAAATGAGTCATATCAACAATTTCCTACATAAAAACCTACATGAGCAGAGAAAGGAGATTGAAACCCTCAAAAAGAAATGCATAGATCTTCTGGAGATTAAAACACACACACACACACACACACACACACACACACACACACACACACTATAAGAGTTGAAAAATGAAATAACAAGCTTGTGAAGTAGAGTCGACCAAATGGAGCAAAGGATCAGTGATATCAAAGACAGAAATTCAGAAATAAATCTGAAGGAAAAATAGAGAAACCAAAGAGTGAAAAACAATGAAAGAGAAAGACAAGGACTAGCTGACACCATAATGAGAGGAAATATAAGAATAATGGGCATTATTGAGGGCAAGGAAAAGGAACAGAGATTAGAAAGCATTTTCAGACAAATAATAGATGAGAAATTGCCTAAACTAAGGAATGAGCTGGAGCTTGGAATTCAGAAAGTTGACAGAACACTCAATTATCTCAACCCAAAAAGGCCTACACCGAGACACATTGTATTAAAATTATCAAAAATTTATGACAAAGACAGAATTCTCAGGGCAGCCAGGGAGAAGAAAATGGTAACTTACAAAGGAAAACCCATTAGCTTATAATCGGACTTTTCAGGACAACCTTACAAGTCAGAAAGGAATGGAATCAAACGTTTAAACTATTAAGTGAAAGGAACTACCAACCTAGAATAATGTATCCAGCTAAGCTCTCCTTTAGATGTGAAGGAGAAATTAAGACTTTTCCAGACTTACAAAAATTGAGAGAATTCCCCACTATGAGGCCTGCAATACAAGAAATAATGAAAGGGGTCAGTTCACCTAAAACAAAATGAAAAAGAAAAACATAATTAGGAGAAAAGTGACAATCAGGCAAATAGAAGCAGAGGAGTGCAACCCTTACTAAGAAAAGGGCATTGTAAGCTTAAATAATTAGAAAAGAATTGTTATAACAAGATAGTAATAAACATTCAGCATGCATAGGGATAAATTGAGATAACAATGACAGAAAAGGTGGAGGGAGGGCAGGATTCGGAGTTCCAAATTCACAAAGGGGAATGGAGATAGGCACATACAGAAGAAAATGGATGACTGTATACATATAACTATTCTTTACATATTTCATAATGGTAACAAACAACAAAGATTCAGAGCTAAAGTATATAACATAAAACAAGAAGAACCAGAGTAAAAACCCACAAAAGCAAACCAAAATAAAGACAACAGAAACACAAGGAAAAGGAAGCAATGGAAACACCAAGCTACCAAAAAGCAAAAGATAAAAAGGCTATAAGAAGACCTTATATTTCAATAATCACCTCAATATAAATAGACTGAACTGACCCATAAAAAGGCACAGACCATATTCTCTGATCATAATGCTTTGAAATTGGAAATCAACTGCAGAAAGAAATCAAGAACAACTACAAATACACGGAGATTAAACATAATGCTACTGAAGTATAACGGGGTGAGAAGAAATAAATAAATAAAAAGAGATCAAGATATACATAGAAATGAATGATAATGATAGTATAGCATATCAAAAATTTTGAGACACGACAAAAGTGGTCATAGAAGGAAAGTTCATACTATGACAGGCTTATCTCCAAAAACAAGAATAAGCCCAAATAAACAATCTAAAACTTCATTTAAAAAAAAAGTTCGGAAAGGAAGAACATATGAACCCTAAACTAAGAAGAAGGAAAGAAATAATCAAAATTAGAGCAGAAATGAATAAAATTGAAAAAAATGGAAAAAATAAATGCAACAAAGAGCTGGTTCTTTGAGAAGGTAAATAAAATTGACAAACCCCTGACTAGGCTCACTAAAGAAAAAAGAGAAAGGACACAAATAAACAAAATCAAAGATGAAAGAGGGGAAATTACCACTGACATCGCAGAAACACAAAGGATCATACAAAAATACTATGAAAAAGAATATAACACCAAATTTAATAACCTAGAAGAAATGGATCAGTACTTAGAAAAACATAACCTTCCTAGGCTGAATCAGGAAGAACTGAATAATCTAAATAGACCAGTCAGTAGTATGGAAATTGAAGCAGTTATCAAAAACCTACTAAAAAGTAAAAGTCCAGGACCAGATGGCTTCACCAGTGAATTCTATCAAACATTCGAAGATTTGACACTTATTCTTCTCAAACTCTTCCAAAAAATCGAAGAGGAGGCAATACTTACCAACTTATCTTATGAGGCCAATATTACTCTGATACCAAAACCTGGTAAAGATAATACGAAAAAAAGAAAACTACAGAACAATATTTTTCATGAACATAGATGCAAAAATCTTAAATAAGATACTAGCAAACAAACTACAGCAACATATTAAAAGGATTATGCACCATGATCACGTGGACTTCATCCCAGAGGCACAGGGATGGATCAACATATGCAAATCAATTAATGTGATATACTACAAAACAAATTTAAAAATAAGAATCATATGATCCTATCCATAGATGCAGAAAAAGCCTTCAACAAGATAGAGCATCTATTTATGGTCAAAACACTTAACAAAATCAGTATAGAAGGAAAGTACCTTAACATTATAAAGGTCATCTATGACAAACCCTCAGCCAACATTATATTTAATGGTTAAAAACTATAAACCTCCCCTCTAAGATCAGGAACAATGTAAGGCTGTTCACTATTACCACTATTATTCAATATAACATTGGAGGTGCTAGTGAGTGCATTCAGACAAGAGAAAGATATAAAAGGCATCCATAATGGAAACGAATAAGTCAAACTGTCACTATTTGTGGATGACATGATTCTCTATACAGAAAACCCTAAAGACTCCAGAAAAACACTACTGGAAACAATGAGCAAATACAGTAAAGTCTCTAAATATAAAATCAATAGCATTCTTATACTCTAATAACAAAGTGACTTTAAAAAGAAGTGGAAATAATATTTCCTTTTGCAATTGAAACAAAAAGAATAAAATATCTAGGAATAAACTTAATGAAACAAGTGAAGGACCTGTATAATGAAAACTACAAGATCCTATTAAAATAAATCGAAGAAGATACAAAGAAATGGAAAGATATTCTGTGTTCTTGGACTGGAAGAATCAACATAGTTAAAATGACTATATTACCTAAAGCATTATGCAGATTTAATGCCATCCCATCAGCACTTTTTAAAGAAATAGAACAAAAAATCATCAGATTTGTATGGAAACACAAAAGTCCCCGAATTGTCAAAGCCATTCTGAGAAAAAAACAAAAAACAAAAACAAAAAACAAAAAATGAGGCTGGAGGCATCACTCTACCCAACTTCAACTCATACTACAAAGTGACAGTAATCAAAATGGCAGCAAAATAAACACACAGACCAGTGGAACAGAATCGAGAGTCCAGAATTAAACCCATATTTATATGGGCAAATAATTTTCTACGAAAAAAGCCAAAAACATACAGAAAGAAAAGTCCCTTCAGTAAATGGTGCTGGGAAAACTGGAAAGCCACTCACAAAAAAAAAAAAAAGAAAGAAAGAAAGACAGACAGACAGACAGACAGACAGAAAGAAAGAAAGAAAGAAAGAAAGAAAGAAAGAAAGAAAGAGAAACTGTTGTCTATCACCACGTACAAAAATTAACTCAAAATGGATTAAGGACCTGAATATAAGAGCAGAAATAATAAAATACATACGAGAAATCATAGAACTAAACTCAAAGACTTAAAGAGGATTTTATGAATTTGACCAAAAGCAAGGGATATAAAAGCTAAAATAAATGAATGGGACTATATCAAACTAAAAGGCTTCTGCTCAGCAAAAGAAATCATCAAGAAGGTAAAGAGACAACCATCTGAATAGGAAAATGTATTTGCAAGCCTCACTTCTGATAAGGGCCTAATATCCAAATTATACAAAGAACTCATACAACTCAATAAAAACAACAACAAAAACAACAACAAACAAACAAAAATGATCCAAGCAAAAAAAAATGGCAGAGGATATGAACAGACACTTCTCTATAGAGGACATACAAATGGCCAACAAATATATGTAAAGATGTTCAACATCGCTAGCTATTATGGAAATGCAAATCAAAACCACAATGATATACCATCTCACACCTATTAGAATACCTATAATTAACAGGACAAGTAATAACAAATGTTGGAGAGGATGCAGAGAAAAAGGAACCCTCATATACTGCTGGTGGGACTGCAAATTGGTACAGCCACTATGGAAAAGAGTATGGAGGTTCCTCAAAACCTAATGTTGTGGCGCGTTCAAATCTAAGACCCACAGAGCCAATTGAGATTAATTATGAGCTTTTATTAGCCGGCCAGCGACTGACTCTCCCCCCTAGAGAATCAGCCCCAAGCCTCCATAGGGATCAGCTTATAAAGCCTAAAACTATGCCTTGGTGGGCTTTGATTATGCAAGCAAGCAAATTACAGAAGCAGATGTTGGCTGTTAGTGTCTAAGTGGACAGTTTGGTTATCTATACTGTGACAGCAACATTGTTTTTGTTTCTCTTCTTGGAAGCCTTGGGAGCTATTTTCTTTTAGGCGGCTGGCACCTGGAGATATCACTCTCTGTCCTGTCCTTGAGACTAGCTTTCAGGGGAATTGATATTATAACCCATTACAACATATTTTCTAAAATAGTCATGGCTGAAGAAAGGGGGGGGGGGAAGATGTAAATAAGGAAGATGTTATTGAAATGTATTTTTACACTTTTACACTAAGAATTGATCTACCATATGATCCATCAATCCCTCTACTATATTTACTCCCAAAGACTTGAAAATCCATATCCAAAAAGATATTTGCACACTTATGTTCATAGCAGCATTATTCATAGTAGCCAGGACATGGAAGCAACCAAAGTGTTCTATGATAGATGATTGGCTAAAGAAGTTGTGGCACATATATATAATTAACATCACTCATCCATAAGAAGAGATGAAATACTGCCATTTGCAACAACATGGATGGACTTCGAGATAATCATACTACATGAAATAAGCCAGACAGTAAAAGTCAAAAATCGCATGATATCACATATGTGGGATATAAACCTAAAAGCAACAAATGAGCAGGACAAACAAACAGAGACTCATGGACATGTACTATAGACTAGTGGTTACCAGAACAGGGGAGGAGGAGGTAGGTAGATACAGTAAAGGGGGTCAAATACAGGGGGGGAGAGGGAGAGAGAAGTGGGTAAAGGGAATTGAATATATAGTAGCTAAAGGAAACTGGACTTTGTGGTAAATACACAATAGAATATACAGATGTCAAATTATAATGTACACCTTAAAATTATATAATTGTATCAACCAATGTTACCCCAATAAACTTTATCAAATCAATCAATTAATTAATTAATTAATGCAAGCTCAAAGAACGTTGAAACTACAGTTTCAAGAGTGACATTTAGAGAGGATCCACAGTGGCTGACTTCTTGAAGCACATGCATAATGTCATCCCACCTCAGAGAGAATCATCCCATAATTACTCCTCTCTGCAGCTTGTCTCTCTCAGAAGTTGCCTGAAATGCTACCTGTTGGCTTTCTGCATGACCTTGGAGGAGGTCTATGTCCCTTCCCTCAAGGACACCCATTTCATGTTGCCATCTCACAGTGACTAAGATATTCAACTGTCATTCATTCACCCCTGGCATCCAGGAGTGTAATTAAGATGCAGTCTCCTCTTTGAGTAAATAACAGATATGCCAGTTTCCAAATTTGCTCTGTGGAGGTCAGTTGCAGAGAAACTTTTTGCTCTCTCTACACATCTTCTTTACTCAGACTCTCGCAAACAGCTACTGTGTATTATCCCTTTAGTGAAGGAAGGAAGGAGGAAAATAAAGAATAAAAAACATATATATTGATCAGAATACAAATTTGATATCTGAAGCCACACAGTATATTAGGTATTCACAAATTCATTTTTAGTTTTTCATAAAATCTCAAAATCTCATTTGAGCACTGTCTAAATAAAAAATTCCCATTATTTCTAATACATCAATGCTGCTATACACCATACAGAGCTGGTGTCTTTTTAAGAAATAGGAGAAGAAAATGTATGGGATGAGTGGCCGCTGTGCTAAAAAGAATTGCCTACGACATATGTATGGCTGCTCCAATCTCTCGCTAGCTTATCTTCACTACATCGCTTCTTCATTTACCTTTTATCTATTTAGTGTGATCTGAGGAACCAAAAAATGTCTCATACCTTTCAATAGCAATACCTGAAACTTTAGCCTTGCTCCCCTCCTTTTGTTTTGGATAAAGGATTTGTAGTCATGAAAAATTCCCACTTAAAATGTTACATAGATTCTTAGATATATTTCTTGATAGTCAGTAAGAACACCTAATAGATGAGTTAAGTGAATACTTATTTAGTTTACTAGTTGACAGAGTGAACCACAGAAAAAGGGTACTGAATAGGTTAGTTTTGGTGAGGGGGAAGAGGAAGAGAAGATGGAGGAAGTAAGAAATCTGAAGCTAATGAAATGTGCTAATGAAATATGGGCAGCTCAGCGAAGGCAGTCAAGGGGAATCACAACCCAATTAGTAAACCAGGATTGACGTGAAACCCTCAAGGAGGAGGGAAGATATAGGAAGAGAAAAATAGAAGGGTACTAAATCCAATCTTGACCTAAGGGAAAACCCTAACTAAACTCACTGAAGAAGAGCTAGAACAAATGATGAGAAATTAGGGCACAAATGAGAGAAATCGAGCACAACAGCCTCTTAAGTTTATTTGCCCAAACCCTCCTTTAGATCATAGTTTTTTTAGAGGACAGGGACTCTGTCTCTATTTTATTTGTGTAGCACTAAAGCCTAGTGCACTGCCTGTCATGTAGCAGAGGTTTAATTCATATTCAATGGACAAATGAATAAAATCAGTTTCCTTTCTTTTGTATTTCTCATGCGTACAATCTTTACTTATGAAGAACCAGATGTACTCCATATATGATGGCACCTTAGTTGTGTACTTGAGGTTCTTAGAGGTGTGAGCACCCTTTGAGAAGTATGAACTGTGTCCTTTACAGAAAAGCAAATATCTTTACTCAGAAATGAGGTAATGTCCAAAGTCTGACACATATTGTTTTGGTGGTAATTATTGCTGCTTGTAGTAGGCATTTTACTTATTTTGGGGGGTTTCTATTAATGGGTAAACATGCTTCTTTACATATTCTATTTTTATATAAATGATTTAAATCAAACTCTATCTGACTTTTTATTACATTATACTTCAATATATGTAAGACAGATTTAGATGAAATATAGCTAATGATTCTAAAATAGTTCTTCTAGACATTTTAAACTTAATGTCCTTTTTATGTACCAAGAGAAAATGTATGAAATTTTTCCCTCCTTGTATCTCTCTTTCCTCATTATCAAAGTATTCATACTGAATTATTTTGAAAAGGCAGTATTTAGTATTCAATCAAATAATAAGAATGTATTCATTCCCAGTGGTTTAATAATTTTGTCACCAACCCTGAATATTCATGTTATGGAAATGTGTCCTACTTCTATAAATTCATCACTCTCAGCTGATGACACAGCAGAATACAAAGATAGTCTGTAACACACAAGTGTCAGGCCAGGAACCTGTACCTTGGCCTTGGATATTCAAAAAAACCACCATGAGGACCAGTAGAGTGAGACATGCCATTTATTACTCATAATACATCGAGGCTTCAGCACTTGGTCAATTGGAGCTGCAGGAAAAGGCATCCAGCCAAGAGCAGACATGGTTTTATATGCGAGCAGAGGGGAGGGGGATTGCCTCATCTAGGAAAACAAGGATCTTCTCCCGCAGATGAGAACAGAACATGCTGCATAGCTAGCATTGGGGAGGCCCAGACCAACCACGTCCTCAAGCAGAGTGGGCAGATAATATCCATGGGAATGGCCAAAGGGGCAAATAGTGCCCATAGGAGCAACAAGAAGTGTCCTTGGGAGAAAGCAAAGACCGGGGAACACTTTGTTCACTGTCCTCCTTGTGGCTGCTAACCAAGCAGTCTTCTTTGCCTCCTGTGTACATGAAAGGTCTATGTTTGAATTAACCCCATATAATCAGGCTCAATACATTCAAGATTTCAGCAATTACCAAAATGGCTTTCCTGACTTACCATCAGTAATTCAACTCTTGAGGAATACAATACTAAAACATAGAGGCTGACCAATAAATACTACACTAGTCTTTGAAAAACAGGACCTAACTGCATAAAATTGTGATATTACTTGTCTCAAGTCCTACTTCAGTGGTATCTGCATAGCATAAATAAAACAGAGCAATTCAATGGGGGAAATAAATCAGTCAAGCCAGATTCTTTGTGTTTAGGTAAATTGACTTATAGTACATTTATTTTTTCCTCCATAAACAGTTAAAACACAGATTTTCAGTGGTCTGATATTCATCTTCATTCCTCAAAACATGTATTAATTGTGCCTAAACTTTAATTCTGTAGGTGATATGACCTTGAGGTAATCGCTTAATATCTCTAGGATTCATTTTCTTAGCTATAAAATGAGGAAGTTGGATTGGGTTGGGGTCAACAAACTTGTTCTGTAAAGGAACAGATAAGTATTTTTAGGCTTCGTAGGACATAGAGTCTGTCACAACTACTAACTCTGCCATTTTAATATGAAAGCAGTCATAGATAATATGTAAACACATGAACATTTTGTATTGCAATAAATGTTTACTAAAACAGGCAGGCAGCAGGACCCATACATACGAGGCACCTAAATACCACAGAGGCAAATGAATACTATAGTCTCTCAATGCTGCACTATTAAAGAGGCATGGAGATTCTCCATTACAGAAAAATTTCTCCTAAAAAAACCAAGTAGGCCTAAGGAAACCTAGCTTATTAACAGATTAACAAAGGTCCCTCAATTCTGATAAGTCAGTGCACATTTTATTGGTAGCCCAGGGTATACAGATACTATGAAACCCAAGTCAAGTCTCTAGGTTGTTTCCAGATGAGGGAAGAATATGCACATCAGCTTGCAAGAATATTTCACTCCAGGTATTGTTGCTTTTGACCACACTGAAGGAACTAATAAGGATTAAAAAAATATATCAGGTCACATTGTACATCAAACTTACAGAGAAAAGAGAACCATTTTGCATTTCTAGGTAGAGTACCTATTTCACTGAGTAGCTTAGATGGTGAAAGCCTCAAAAGTTAAGATCATGTATTAATCTCTTGTGAATGTCTGTCTGCGAAGGTCTGCAATGTCATTCTTTTCCCCCACTATGAACTATACACACACAAACACTCTCTCTATCTCTCTCTCTCTCTCTCTCTCTCTCTCTCTCTCTCTCTCTCTCTCTCTCTCTCTCTCTCTCTCTCACACACACACACACACACACACACACACACGCAGGAAATATAGCTTGAGAATGCTAATCTGTGGAGACTTTGTAGAAAACTGTTTGCTGAAAGATGATTATGGCACCATCAAAATAAGTCTTAAATGTTTATAGAAGCATTACAACTAGCCAAGAAACATGTCCACAGTGACATAGAATCCTAGGATAATAAAAAAAAAATGACAACATCCATTTGGTTTTTAGGACCTCAGCACTACTAACATTTGGACTGGATAATTCTTTGTCATGGCAGGCTCCTATGCATTGTAGGATATTTAACAGCATCCCTGGCCTTTTAACCCACTAGATGGAATAACAGCAGCTCCTCTTTCCCCATCCTCAGTCATGACAAAAAAAAAAAAATGTCTCCAGACATTGAAAAATGTTCTGGGTTGAGGAAAGAGGGGGAAAATTATACCTAGTTGAGAATCTGTGGATTATAAAAACAAAATGTTGAATTGGCCATAAATTATTGTCCATGCCTGAGGAATAAGTAGTACCACAGACCAAACCGACAGTCACAAATATTTCATTACAATAACTTCCAAGATCCCTTCTTATTCTTTTCCCCTCCCAATACATCACACAATCATCCAGACAGCAATAAAGAAAAAGAGGAGGAGACATTATCTGGAGAAAGAGTACTATCTTAGTCCTCTAAGATATCTAACCCTTGCTCAGCAGTAATGTTATCATTTCTAAATTTTACACACAGGAAAATCAGACCCAACTCACTGACTATGTATCCCACTTATCTGCTAAATTATTGCTCATGAATGCTTTCTCCAGTTACTGGTGAATAAACCTTCAGAGCCTTGGGCCATAGCTCTATGGCCTAGCACTGAGTCATTCTGTACTAACCTAGGCTCTTAAATCCCTGATCTCAAATTCTGTTCTAACACCTGGGTCTCTTTTTTTTCCTATGATACCTAAATTCCTGCCTGGCTTCCAATTGTCTTAGGCAATACTGCCTGTACCCTGACCTCATTGCTGGCTCCCTACTACCTGCTATAAACTTCCCAGCTGACCATAATCTATTTGTTGAGTCTCTTTTGGGTAATTTCCTGCCAAAATCTTCCCCTGTCTGCCCTTGTGGGTAGAACCTTGTAGTTCTACTCCATCTCTGTGTTCAAATTATCTCTGCTCTGTGGGTCTCATTGTAGGATTCTGGCCATAAAATCGATCACCTGTTTATTCCTTTGAAAGAAAAGTAATCATAGAGGAAAGAAGGGAGAAGCAGCTGTGTGGTTACTTCAAAGGCATTTCACCTTGAAAACCTGACAAACAGAACTCTGATTATTAAAAGAAAAATTATCACAGAATATAGTTATGTTGTGTTACTAATATATGAGAGTATCCAATGTTCTGAGTCATGCAGAAATTTCTACTGCTCTCTGATGTTATATTATAGATAAAGAGAGCAAAATCAGAAAGAAGTCAGTAGATGATGTGACCCATGAATGATTCTTCTTTGCATGGAAAAGAAAAAAGGTAAAGACAATAATAAGTGGAAATAAATCATGATTTTAAATTTTGCACAAATACATTTTTTATTTCAATTTGAGAGAAAATAATATTGTCATGTTTCATTTAAAATATAGGTGTATGTATATTAATGTGCCCTTGCTTCAATAGTCATAATCCCCAGGAAGTTTATTCATGCATTAATAAAATGACCAGAACAATGTTAAACACAAAAGTGATTTTTATTTTACCTCTGAGGTGAGATTAAGGAGAAAGTCTATTTTCTTGACTTGTGCTGCATATGATAAGCACCAATGAAAATATCTGAATTATAAACATCCTAAATCATGTAGCCTTAACCACAGAATATGTTGAAATTCCAAAAGTTTACAGTGAGAAGACCATGGACCAGGATCCTGCGGGGACAGGGCACTGGGGTTAGGGCAGAGACAGGGGGAACTCACCAGCTGGAAGTATAGAACATAAGAGGTCAGCTGCTGTGCAAATCTTAATGAAAAAGAGAAATTTCCCTGTGTTCAGGGTCAGATTACTTCTACAAAGACAGCTAGAGTGAAGCTTAGCTGCAGGCACAGATCATGGTAATGGAATGGTTCAAAAAAGGTCCATCTGGTTGGAAGCACACTCCCAGCCAATAGCTTAAAGGGTATAGATAGTGAAAGGAACAAGAAGTGTGAGGCTGACAAGTTCTAGAACAGCTGTTATGACTCATCCAAACATACTGGAATCCAGATCAAGGTTTGTGTCTCAGATGGTAATAGAAATGCAAAACAGGAATAAGGTTAGAAATCCAGGAAGTCAGTTTCTAAAATCCATCCACTAGAAAAAGTGAAGTTCTACCTGAGTCTTGTTCATTCATTCATTCATTCATTCATCCAATCCTTTGTTCAATATTTGTATACTAAACAACTAACAACACTGCTAGACACTGTTCCTGGCCCTATGGATTCAATGGGAAAAAATAAACGTGGTCTCTTCCCTTCTAAAGAGCTTTTCTGGAATTGCTGTGGGCTTTGATAAATAGTAAATTTGTATGTTAAAAATCTTCATCAAGACAGGGCTGATAAACACTACCAGTGCTAGCAATATTGAGCTGTCTGTACCCCTAAAAACTTCTGCTCCAGCTCATAGGCAGCCATATTGATAGAAATAAAAATATATGGCTCTACCATCTTATAAACATATACTAAATAATAAATGGAGGCTGTGATGATGATGGTGATGATAATGATGACAATGATGATGGTGATGATGATGTTAAATCGTTTCAGAATCCAACCAAGAGACCAAAATCATATCACTTATTAAAGAGAAAGAAATTAATATAAAGAATTTTTAATTCAATAAAAATTGTTAATTAGGCACTGAAAAGACAAAAAGAAAATTCTAAGATACCGCAGAGATAGTAACTGCAAGACACAGTTGCCATTCCTAAGTCTGGAGGAATAAAGGGAAGAAGTTGGAATTATTAACAGTTAAAACTTGGAAGACAGACCCCACAGTGCTGCAATTTCTGAGGAGAGACTGATACTCAGATGGTGCTAGGTCCCTGAGCTCTTAGGGAGAAGGTGTCCCATGGAGCTGAATCCCAGACCTCTAAAGAAGGGGAGCCATCTGGCTGGTACTGGGTTCTCTAACAGCTGACTCTATGGGTATTGAGGGAAAAACTGCACCTGGACTAAACTGCTGTTATTGGAACAAACTATTGTTGCAGGGTTAAAGAAGCATTGTTGGGGGTGATGTTCATGGGAAAAGAAAAGCAACAGAATGAAAACAGGAAGAAAAACAGAAAACAAGAGCAAAGGAAGGAGTATGTTCCATTTACTTTCTCCTGCTTGCAATTTCCTTCTAGTAACCCTGCACTGTAAGAGTTTAACCAACTGACAAAGCAGAAACATGTTTTGTAGATGTCCATCCTCAGTATCAAAATGAAACAAAATATGGAAGAAGCTGAGTGATGATGGTATAATAACAAGCCTAATAATTTAGGGCAAATTTTTTATCTTTCTGAGACACAGTTGGTCAAAAAAAGGGCAATAATGCCTATCACAAGAAGATGGTTTGAGAATTAGACAAAATATATATAAAGCTCTTCACATAGTGCTTGACAAATTGCATTATTTCACAACAATTAATGATTTCTGCTTCTGATTCATCCTCCAAAACATCTGCCACCCCTAGTGCTTTCGTTAAAAAGCTACTTTGTGGAACTCCACGTATGGCCTAATCTATTGCCAGAATACATCTCTGCAGGAAAAAAAAAAATCTATTTATAAGGCCTGAACTAATAGGGAGTTCTTCCAGGTGGGGGACTATATTTGGCTCTTATATTTTCCCTTCCATTTCTCTGTGTCATCCTGAAAATCTGGCAGGAAAATATCATCTATATACTTTCATGCCCTTGCCACCATCAATCCAATAGGCCAGTTTTTCATTAAGACAAATTGAGTTCTTTCTTTTCACCTCATAAACATTTCTAAAAATATCTTAAACTTGATCCAATACCCTTTGCTCTAAAAGATAGTCTTTAATACCTTGTGACTTGGGAAGATCACATGCCCAAAAGCAGACACAAAAACCGACTACCATTTTTTTATGTCTTCAATTCAAGAGTTACATTCCAGTCAACAGAAGAAGGATAGTTATTGAAACTGAAGGAGTATAAATCGGAGGAGCACATTTTAGAGGCAAGAGCCTCCATGTTCATAAATGGCCTATAAAAACCAACTCATACAAAAAAGGAAAATATAGCTCTTCTGCTATCATACATGAAATATGATTTCTAATAGTTCATTCTCTTCCTGATTCATTGCTCACATGATTCTACCTTTATAATTATAAGACTTTGGGAAATTTTCTTAAATCTCTAAGCCTCATTTAATTCCTTAGGAAGTTCTTAACAGTATCTCACAGTTTTGGTTGTAGGAATTAGATAAAACAATGCATATTCAAGGAGAGGAAAGAAATGGGGGGATTGTTTAGTGACTATAGTTTTAGTTTGGCAAAATAAAATTTTCTGGAAATCTGTTATACAGTAATATGAATGTATTTAACACTACTAAACTGTACACTTCAAATGGATATAATAGTAAATTTCATGTTCTGTGTTTTTTACCACAATTTAAAAAAATACATTGAATGAATGAATGAATGAATGAATGAATACAAACTTTCTATTGCACATGTGGCTGCACACACCTACACATACACACATACAGAATATAGGTTCATTACTCACCGTAAGCATTCATTCAAATATCTATGAGGTTCTATCTCTTTCCCCTGTAAGTCTCCACAAAATCTCCTAACTTCACCCTCAACTGCATGAATTTCTAGTTTCTCTTCACTCTGAACATGATGTGGACTCAATCACATTCTGCTCAGTACTGCTCCTTAACAGTTCAGCATTAGCATGCTTTATCTTGCCAAATAAATTGTCAGCTCCTGCATAGAAGAGATCATATTTTATATTTATTTTGTGTTCCCCTTCATGTCCAATGCAATCTGCATTAACTGTTGGCTGAGATGCTATTTCAAATGAGATAGACCCTCCCAGAGGTAAGACATTCCAGTTGCCCCTGCCTATTGTTGAGCCTCTACTCATTATCACCAATCGACATTTATTTATTGATCTGTTAGTTTATTCAGAGAACTCTATTAGGAAGAGGGGGCAAGAATAATGAACAGGGAATGGAAAAATAAAAAGTTACATAAGACATGACTATTGTCCTTAAAGGGCTTACATCTATTTGCACAAAGCAAACATAAAGAAGTTGGTAAAACTGCAAGGAAAAAAATCTTAAACATCCACTTACTATTATAGACAATGCAGGAATTCAGGACACCATGGATACTTCAGGAGAAATTCAACAAAACATTAGCTTTAGAAAAACACAAACACTATAGTATATACACTTTAGAGTTAAAATGATTCTTCAGAAAGAAAATAATGTATCTGCCCACTAATTCTAACTTTAATATAAAATTATAGTTTCAAGATAAAAATAATATCAACAATAATTATTTCAGGCACTGCAGTAGACTCTACATACTATCACTAATCCTAAAAAAGGGGGGCATTATCCTCATATATACATAAAGAAACTAACTTGCTTGCCTATGGATTTAGAGATTGTAAACATTGAATTTGAACACATGTGTCTGACTCCAAAGCATGAATTCTTCCCACTATACAACTTATCCATTCATCAAACATTTATTGAGAATTTACTATGAGCAAGTATTGTACTGAAGGTATAAAACTAAAACAAAACAAAACAAAACCATGATTTCTTCCTTCAAGAGGTTCACAGTTTGGTGAGGAGACAATTATAGAAAGAGGTCATTCTAACAAAGCGTGGTGAGTCCAAGAACAGAAATATGCAAAAGAAATTAGGGTGTACATAGAAAAAAAACTTAATCCATTTTGGGAAATTCTGAAAGGTTTCCTGGAGGAGTAGAATTCTTTGTTAACTCTTAAGAAATAAAATAAACCATAATACCTTACATGTGTGTACTTAGTAGGCAAATTCTATTATTAGCCTGATTTACAGATAAGAAAACTGAAGCAGAGAGGTAAGCAACATGTCCAACGGCAATAGTTTATAAGTGGTAGAGCCAGAATATGAACCTGGCTCTCTTCATCTCTACAGTATGCTGCATATGAGTGGGAATCTGCTGGAAAAGTGGACTGAAAAAAAGCATTTTCACAACAGGAAAAATCAAAGGCACAAGGTAAGAAACTGCACTCTATGGGCCACATAGAAAGTACAGTATGGCTGGGGCAGAAAAAAACAAGAGATGAACTTTAACCCATTCCTCATTTGCCCCTAGAATACTCACCAGCAGTGCTTGCAGCTGCAGTATGTACCCTGACAACTTGCAGATCGCAGTCGTAACCTTACCCCAAAGTTAGCCACAAAATATCTTGCTTTTATTATTATTTTTGCATTGCTCTGGTATATTAATAGTCTATGAAAACAAATGACATCATTCTATTTATAGCATTCTGTTCTTATTAGTGGTATTTCCATTTACAAAAATATCATAATTCTCAATCACTGAAAATGTTAAATCCTAGAAAACATAGCATTCTTACACGTGCTGTTAAATTAGTGCTAGCACCAGGCTGCGCTTTTTTTTCTAAATGGAAAATGGGTTAAGAATTATGAAACAGATCACAAAAGGTCTTGTGTACATGCTAAGACTCTTAGAATTTATTCTACAAACTATGAAGTAAAATCTTTAGATTTGTATGTTAATAAATAATTAGCTATTTGGAGGATGAATATAACTTAAAACTACAGGGTAGAGGATCCATTAGGAGACACTAATGATGGTGATGATGATAATGGTGATGATGATAGTCAAAACTGTATAACATAAATGTGCCATCATATCAGTTTTTAGTTGTATAATTTAAATATGTAGCAGAGAGAAAATGAGAACCTGAACTTGAGTAGAGACAATGAGATGAAAAATTAGGAAATCAGACAAGTCTAGATGACAAAATAGGCAGAACTTGGTGATGAACTAAATGTGCCTACCTCCCTGCCCATCAGACTTTTTTGTTTAAATAATTTATTCAGGAAAAGAAAAAGCATAAATGTATGCATTTTTCATTTCAAAATGGGCTAGTTATGGTGCTAGGCATGGAAGCATTAAGAATGAATAAGATATTTAAGATTAGGAAGAAAACAAGGATGTCCAGTTTCACCACTTTTATTTAACATAGTATTAGAATTCCCACCCACAGCAATCAGACAAGAAAAAGAAATAAAAGACATCCAAATTGGAAAGGAAGAAGTAAAATTGTCATTATTTGTAGATGACATGATACTATATAGAGAGAACCCTAAAGAATCCACCAAAAATGAGAACTAATAAATGCATACAATAAAGTAGCAGTATACAAAATTAATATTCAGAAACTGGTTGCATTTTTACACACCAACGGTGAACTATCAGAAAGAGAAATTAAGAAAACATTCTCATTTACAATTAAATCAAAAGGAGTAAAACACCTAGGAATAAATTTAACCAAGGTGAGAAAAAAACTTATACTCAGAAAACTATAAGATGTTAACGAAAGAAATTGAACAAGATACAAATAAATGGTATGCATGCTCATGGATAGGAAGAATTAATATCTTTAAAATGTCCATACCACCTAAAGCAATCTACAGATATTCAATGCACTCTCTATCAAAATACCGATGCCATTTTTCAAAAAAAAACTAAAATAAATAATTCTAAAATTTACATAGAATCATAAAAAAATCCAAAAGAGCCACAGTAATCTTGAGAAAGAAGAAAGCTGGAGGTATCGTGCTACCTGATATTGAACTATATTACAAGGTTATAGTAATCAAAATAGCATAGTACTGGCACCAAAAAAAAAAAAAAAAAAAAAAAAAAAAAAAAAAACCAGACACATAGATCAATAGAACAGAATGGAGAACCAAGAAATAAACCCACATCTGTATAGCCAATTAATCTGTGACAAAGGAAGCAAGACTATACAATGAGGTAAAGATAGTCTCTTCAATAAATGGTGTTGGGAAGACTGGACAGACACATGAGAAAAAAAAAAGAAACAATCACTTTCTTTCGACACGTACAAAAATAAACTCAAAATAGATTAAAAACTTAAACATAAGACTCAAAATTATAAAACCCCTAGAAGAAAACATAGGCAGTAAACTCTTTGACATCCTTCTTAGTAATAATTTTATGGATATGTCTCCTCAGGCAAGGGAAACAAAAGAAAATAAGCAAATGAAACTTCATTAAACTAAAGACTTTTTGCACAATGAAGGAAACCATCAACAAAACAAAAAGGCAATGTACTGAATGGGAAAAGATATTTTTTAATGATATATTTGATAAAGGGTTAATGTTCAAAATATTTTTAAAAATAAGGAACTCATACAACTTAACACCAAAAAAAAAATTCAGATTTAAAAATGGGCAGAGGACCTGAATAGGCATTTCTCCAAAGAGGACATGTGGATGGCCAATAGATATTTGAAAAGATGCTAAACATCACTAATGATCAAGAAAATGCAAATTAAAACCATATCATCTCACACCTGTCAGAAAGGTTATCATCAATAAATCAACAAACAAGTGTTGGCGAGGATGTAGGGAACCCCTGTGCACTGTTTATGGGACTGTAAATTGATGCAGACACTATGAAAAAGAGTATAAAGTTTCCCAAAAAAAATGAAAATAGAACTACCATATGACACAGCAATCCACTTCTAGGTATTTATTTGAAGAAATCCAAAACATTAATCCAAAATAAAAATGTGTCCCTATATTCACTGCAGCAGTTTTTACAATAGCCAAGATATGGAAGCAACCTAAGTGTCCATCAATAGACAAATGGGTAGAGAAGAGGTAGTACATATATACAATGAAATATTACTCAGCTATAAAAAAAAGAATAAAAAATTTTGCCATTTGTGACAACATGAATAGACCTAGACTATGCTAAGTGAAATAAGTCAAAGAGAAAAAGACAAATACCATATGATTTCACTTATATGTGAAATCTAAAAAATTAAATAAATGAACAAGCAAAATAGAAACAAACTCATAGATGCAGAGACCAAATCAATGATTGCCAGATGAGAGGGGGGATGGATGGATGGGTAAAAAAGGGGAAGGAGTGAAGATATACAAATTGCCTGATATAAAATACACCATATATAGTTATTACAGTATTATTAATGTACCTGATGAGTACTAGACTTATCAGGGTGATAACTTTGTAAGTTATGTAAATGTCTAATCACTATGCTGTACACCTGAAACCAATATATTATTGTATGTCAACTGTAATTGAAAATTTAAATTAATTAATTAATTAATTAATTAAAACTTATAAATCCTAAAAGCTAAAAAAAAATGACTAAAACACACTTTCCATCCTATAAGGGCCTACGATCTGGAATGCGGGTAGAAAATAAGGATGAGTACAATAAAGGGTTACATGGTTATGAAAGAAACAGGTACAAGATGCACTGGGGAGCCAAGGCAGGAGTGGTTAGTTCTAACCAGGGGAGGTCAGAGAAGGGTTGAGAGAGGAGATGCAACAAATCGAATCTGAAGAAACAAGCAGACGCTTTCCATTGTATCGTGTATTACTTGAGGTGAATGTCTCTCTAGTGTAAAATAGCAGAATAAATAGTTTCAAAGAGGGGGACAAGATAAATATGTGGACCCCTGAAGGCATCAAAAGTAGAGCAGGAATTTGTTAGCTGTTAGTTCCCCCATTAAAATACCTAAGCGCAAGAGAGAAATTGGGATCACAGAGGAATGAAGGTGAGAGACAAGACATTGATCTGCAATAAAACTGCAAGAAGTGCTATGGTTTTATAGTGTCACTTTTTTTTACGTGGCCACTTCATCACACTCCATCAAGGTGGGGCTCCACCTTGAGGCACAGAGTTGGTGCTCAGTATACTTGGATAAATATACCTAACTATTACTGAACCCTAGCATTTTCCTATAGTTGTAGGATGTCATCTTGAGATTCACAGTTAGGTGTCTATGCATCAGGCACTTCCTATTGCTCTTCTTAAGGATTTTAAATTACCCTATAATAACATGTTTTAAAGCCTCGCTGCTTCAGTTACAAATATTGACTTTGTGAGCAAAAGTACCTTTTTTTTACCAATGTGTTTATGTAGACATTATTTTTTTTTTCTAAACACAATGCCCAATGCCAAAAGGACAATATTGTTTGTGAACATAAGCTCTCAGACTTGAAAAAAAACAATATTCTTTATAGGGAGGCTAAAAAGTATTTTTCCTCAAGAAAAAGAAAATCATTTTGTGGAAAAAATGTTTAATGAAGTCATTTTAATTAGATGTACATATTAATCATGAAATTGTGCAGAATAATTAAAGTGATATTTCTCCATGTATTATAATAAAACTTGTAGTGAGAATGGTTAGAACATAAACAGATTAGAAAGAATATAAAAGTCAGTGTTATTTGGGAATAATTTCAGCATTATTTACTGAAGATTGTGTCTCCCAGGATAAAATAATAGGTTCTCAAAACATGAAGGTGACTTAGTTGGAAGTGAGAATCAAAAATTATTTTCTTTCATAATCAGCCATCCCCAGTTTAATCCCCACATCCAGAAGTATCGAATTCCCTGATCACATCCTAACTGAAGAAAAATGGTTATAGAGCTTTCATATATTCAATACCTGTAATAAAATAAACTAGAGTTATCACATCTAAAAAACAGTAGGCTAAGAACTATAGTGAGTACTGCCTTTTTATCACAGCATGTTTATTCATCCCGTTGTACTTTCCTAGTTTCCCAGAGGGAAAATAAAGTGCCCTAAGTTTCAACTGAGAAAGATGACACTCCAACTGAGTAGTTTGGGAGGGTTTACAATGCTTGTACATTGCTGCTTGAGTCTTCTCTGCCAAGTAGTAGTCAGGATGAAATAAGGCAAAGGAGTTTGTATATCATAGAATATCCCCCGAACAGGTAATACTATTTACATTGCTAAAAGTATTTGAACTATATACTAGCACACACTACAATTCAATGTCCTCTCTCCAAATTGAGGTGTTTTAACAAAGAGGATTCAAAAGAAACAGAAGTCAGGACTTGCTTCTGCCATTTCTCAAAGCACAATCTACAGAGAAACTCCCTCTATGCCGTAAAGTCTGATCACTACTGGAGGCAATGATAATACTAATATACTGGCTGTACTCATTTAATGTTACTTAAGTACCTCCAATGATGTATAATAAAATAAGGCCTTTTTTTTCTTGTTAATTCTAATCAGGTCTCCTTTTTTCCATCCTTTCTCCCTCACTCTGAACCTTTCTCCATCTCTTCAATGTGTCTTTTCTTTTTTCCAATAGTAAAAACAAACAAACAAACAAACAAACAAATAAAGAGTGCCTATATATCTACATGAACCTCAATCCTTACCTCAAGCTACATTTGAAGACCAATGGATCATCACACAGAGTAAATCTGTCACCTCTCCACACCACCTACCCCAGGAAGGAAAAATCTATTTCTTATCTACCTAGGTGCTACATCAAAAGCTTAGGCATGTCACCTTGACTTGTCATCCTCCTGCATCCAATGAGTTACCAACACCCAACATTCTTGCTAAAAACCTCTCAAATCTGTTAATTTCCCTTCATCTCATTGTCTACAAAATCTGGGCCCCCATGATCTCTTCCTTGTTTCCTCATTGATCTTGATGTCTCCACTCATGGACCCTCCACACTGTAACTAGAGTAATCAATCTAAAATGCAAATCTGGTCAAGGTACAACACCTCTACTTAAGATACTTCAGTGGTTCCTCATGTTTTAGAATAAAGTCTATCTCTTAATATCTCCTTTGATATGAATGAAAAGATTCCATGAAATCAACCAATCTTTTATCTCATCTATTTCTCGATCCAAAGATATGAAAGAATTCTAGGTTTTGAGGTCTTTGTGTCTTTTTTTGTTTGTTTGTTTTTGTTGTTTGGTACCACCATTTGAAATATAGAAATTAGTTGGTTCATCTAACTTTATTCTCATGTGTGTCAGTTGATGTAAATCTAAGCTTCTCTTCTAGAGCATGTGAACACAAAGAATGCTCCTACATAGATCAGGGGACAACAGCAAACAAATGATGATGTGTCACTCTTTTAAGAAAATAAAACTTTTTTATACAGGTAGAAGTTACCACCCAGAAAAATAGCCCTACTTATAAAAATAAATCAATTGTTCCTCTAAGTAAAAATTTCTGTCAAGTACAGATAAATTGCAAACATGACAGTGGTTTCCTGTAACTAAATGACAAGGCCCTTTTCTTGCTAGGAAAAGAAGCAGATGCAAATGGAGATGAGATCCATTTTTTATGTTTTCTCAAAAAAGTAAAATAATATTGTGCCTTTCTTTTCCATTCCCAGTGAGTTGAACCTATATCAGCATCTCCAATTTTTTATACTATGCACCTTTATGAGTAAAAATATTTCAAACATTCATATATATATATATATATATAAAATATATATTATATATATATTATATATATATAATGTACAAATTATATCCATGTGTTATTCTGCTAGTAGGTACATTTCAAAACATGCAATAGAAAAGTTAGAAGATGAAATAAAAAATAAATTAAAACATTTTATAACTTTAGTTTGTTAATTAATGGCCCAATCTTTTTTCCTCACACGTAAATATTGTTAATAATTTTTAAATAAAGATCAATGCAATCATATATACATAATTTATCTTAATCTTGGCTTAACATTTATTGATGCAGTAATTCGAAAATCCACTTCTAAATTCAATTATTAATGGTTGTCAAAAGCCAAAAGAAAAAAATGCTGCACAAAGATAAATAGATCCAAATAGGTAAGACACGTTATTGGCTGTATTAATTACATCATAACATTCATTTGACAATCCTTAGTGTAATTAATATTATACTTATTCAAACCACTTTTTTAAAATAATCTTTGAAGCTCAATTGAGCTAAAACTAGATAGTACTATATATTCATCCATTTAAGCAGAAACACAAACACTACAGTAAACTGTTTTGCTTATAAGTGAACTAATAAATATGAGTGCTCTGGTTGACTCCCCACATAGAACAGCCAAGAGACTCTTCAGAACTCATGATTGTTTGACATGTGGGCAGTGTAAGGGCACCAGTGTTAAGCCAAATGGTAATAATATTGGTAAATTTGTATTTCTTATTTTCCAGAAGATAATTATAAAAAGAATTTGAATGTTTTCTTCCCAAACTCTTTAGCAATCCAGAAAGAAAATCTCTGACCTAAACAGCAAATTCCAGGAAATTATTTAGAAAAGACACCACAAATTTAATATATATCTTTTTACAGGTTTTGCTTCCCTGCATAGCTAAGAACCTACATAATGTGATAAGCAGTGTTGACATGTCTCTAGATCTGCACTCTGCATGTATTTTGGTACCCACATGATCAAAAGTCAAACATACTCTGATGTTCCATGTTTAAGAAATTTATTTTAAATCAAAATAGCTCATTTCTCAGTGCTCTAAAAAGCACAATTTTAAATTTAGAATAAGAAGAAATGTAAAAATTTAATTTGGTATAAGATTTAATCATCCAGAAGTAAAATACAATGACTTGATACCTACGATTTTGTTAAGATCATTCTGACTCATGACAGAAAGCATTTTGTAGGTATTCCATAACAAATTCATTTTTTATGTTTTTATTATTTTTTTAATTAATTAACTTATTTATTTTTATGGTGTCTTTGGTTAAAAAATCCAGTAAGTTTCATCTCTATACTTCAACAGTAAGGCATATATATTTACAATGTGTGTTCACCTCCCATAGTTAGATTCCTTTCTGTCACCACATATTTGACCCCCATTACTCCATTTACCTCCACTCTTCCCCCACCTCCTACACTGTGGCAAACACTAGTCTATAGTCCATGTCCATGAGTCTCTGTTCATTTGTTGCTTTTAGTTTTATATCCCACATATAAGTGATATTATGTGATTTTCAACTTTTTCTGTCTGGCTTATTTCGCTTACCATGATTATGTCAAGGTCCACCCATGTCGTTGCAAATGGCAGTATTTCATCTCTTCTTATGGCTGAGTTATAATCCATTGTATATATGTGCCACAGCTTCTTTAGCCAATTATCTATCGGAAGACACTTTGGTTGCATCCATGTTGTGGTCACTGTGAATAATGCTGCTATGAACATCGGTGTGCAAATATCTTTTTGGATATGGGTTTTCAAGTCTTTGGTAGAAAAACCCAGTAGAAGGATTGCCGGATCATATGGTAGGTCAATTCTTAGTTTTTGAGTAACCTCCATACTGTTTTCCATAGTGGCTGTACCAATTTGCAGTCCCACCAGCAGCATATAAGGGTTCCTTTTTCTCCACATCCTCTCCAACATTTGTTATTACTTGTCCTGTTAATTACAAATATTCTAATAGGTGTGAGATGGTATCTCATCGTGGTTTTGATTTGCATTTCCCTAATAGCTAGTGATGTTAAGCATCTTTAGATATATTTGTTGGCCATTTGTATGTCCTCTAGGGAGAAGTGTCTATTCAAGTCCTTTGCCCATTTTTGATTGAATTATGTGGGGTTTTTTTGTCTGTTTTTATTGAGTTGTATGAGTTTTTTGTATATTTTGTATATTAGGCCCTTATTGGAGGCATTGCTTGCAAATATATTTTCCCATTCAAATGGCTATCTCTTTACCTTGTTGATGATTTCTTTTGCTGAGCAGAAGTGTTTTAGTTTGATGTAGTCTCATTCATTTATTTTAGCTTTTATTTCCCTTGACCATGAGGTCAAATTCATAAAATCCTTTTTTTAAGTCCAAGGTCCTTGAGCTTAGTTCCTATGTTTTCTTCTATGCATTTTATTGTTTCAGGTCTTATATTCAGGTCCTTAATCCATGTTGAGTTAATTTAGGAGTGTGATGATAGACAATAGTAATTTTCATTCTTCTGTAGGTGGCTTTCCAGTTTTCCCGGCACGATTTACTAAAGAGGCTTTCCTTTCTCTACTATAAATTTTTGGCTTTTTTGTCAAAAATTATTTGCCCACATAAATATGGTTTTACTTCTAGAATATTGATTCTGTTCCACTGGTCCGTGTGTTCATTTTTCTACCAATATCATGCTGTTTTGGTTACTGTCAGTTTGTAGGATAATTTGGAGTCAGGCAGAGTGATGACTCCAGCCTCATTCTTTATTCTCAGAATGGCTATGGCAATTTTGGGTCTTTTGTGCTTCCATACAAATCTGACGATTTTTGTTCCATTTCTTTAAAAAATGGGATTTTAATGGGGATTATATTAAATCTGAATAATGCTTTAGGTAATAAGGTCATTTTAACTATGTTGATTCTTCCAACCCAAGAACATAGAATATCTTTACATTTGTATCTTTGATTTCTTTTAATAGGGTCTTATAGTTTTTATTATATAGGTCCTTCACATGTTTTATTAGATTTATTCATAGGTATTTTATTCTTTTTGTTGCAATTGCAAAAGGAATTATTTTTTCCACTTTATTTTCTGACACTTCATTATTAGAGTATAAAAATGGTATGAAGTTTTGAAAGTTGATTTTATAACCAGAAACTGCTGTATTTGTTTATTGTTTCTAATAGTATCTTTAGGGTTTTCTATATAGAGAATCACGTCATCTGCAAATAATGACAGTTTGACCTCTTTGTTTCCTTTAGAATGGTTTTACATATTTCTTTTGCCTGATTGCATTAGCTAGGACCTCCTATGTTATATTGAATAACAGTGGCGATAGTGGAGAATCCCCCCTTGTTCCTGATCTTAGAGGGAAGGATTTTAGTTTTACAAGGTGAAGTACAATGTTGGCTGAGCATTTGTCATATATTGCCTTTCTCATGTTAAGATGTTTTCCTTCTATATCAATTTTGTTAAGTGTTTTGATCATTAATGGATGCTCTATCTTGTCAAAGGCTTTTTCAGCATCTATTGATATAATCATATGATTCTTATTTTTTAATTTGTCGATTTGATGTATCACATTAATCGATTTGCGTATGTTGAACCATCGTAGTGCCCCTGGGATGAAACCCGCTTAATCATGGTGTATAATCCTTTTAGTATATTGCTGTATTCAGTTCGCTAGTAATTTATTTAGGATTTTTGAATTTGTATTCATGAGAGATATTGGTCTGTAGTTTTCTTTTTTTCTGTTATCCTTACCAGGTTTTGGTATCAGAGTAACATTGGCCTCATAAAATGAGTTGAGAAGTATTGCCTCCTTTTCGATTTTTTGGAAGAGTTTGAGGAGAATAGGTATCAAATCTTCTTTGAATGTTTGGTAGAATTCACTGGTCCTGGACTTTCACTTTTTGGTAGGTTTTGATGATTGTTTTAATTTTCATACTGCTTATTGGCCTCTTTAGATTTTCCAATTTTTCTTGATTCAGTCTAGAAAAGTTATATTTCTCTAAGTACTGGTCTGTTTCTTCTAGGTTATTAAATTTGATGTTATATACTTTTACATAGTATTCTTGTATGATTCTTTGTATTTCTGTGGTGTCTATCATAATTTTCCATGTTTCATCTCTAATTTTATTTGTGTCCTTTCTCTTTTCCTTTAGTGAGTCTAGTCATGGGTTTATCAACTTTATTAACCTTCTCAAGAACCAGTTCTTTATTTCATTTATTTTTTCTATTGATTTTTTGTTGTTGTTTTCAATTTTATTTATTTATATTCTAACTTTAATTATTTCTTTCCTTATACTGAACTTGAGTCTTCATTTTTTCTTTCCTTTTTTTTTTTAAGATGAAGCATTAGGTTGTTTATTTGAGCTCGTTCTTTTTTGAGATAGGCCCATAATGATATGAAGTTTCCTCTTATGATCACTTCTGTCGTATCCCAAAAGTTTTGAAATGTTGTGCTATCATTATAATTCATTTCTCTATATCTCTTGATCTCTCTTTTTATTTTTTCTCTGACCCAGTCATTCTTCAGTAGCATGTTGTTTAATCTCCATGTATTTGTGCTTCTTCCCACTTTCTTTTTACAGTTGATTACAGCTACAAAGTATTATGACAGAGAATATGTTTGGTATGATTTCAACCCTTTTATATTTACTGAGGCTATCTCTGTGTCCCAATATGTAGTCAAACCTTGAGAATGTTCCATGTGCACTAGAGAGGAATATATAATCAACTGTTTTGGGATGGAAAGCTCTGTAAATGTCAATTATGTTCAGTTGGTCTAATGTTTCATTTAAGGATGTTATTTCCCTATCGATTTTCTGTTTGGATGATCTGTCCATATCTGACAGTGGAGTATTTAGGTCACCTATTACTGTAGTGTTTTGGTCTGTTTCTCCCTTTAGTTCTGTTAGTAATTGCTTTACATATTTTGAGGTTCTCTGATTGAAGACACAGTTATTAATAAGTGTTATGTCTTCTTGGTGCATGATTCTCTTTGTCATTTTGGAGTGTTCCTCAGTATTGTTCTTTACCTATTTTTATTTTGAAGTCTATTTTGTCTGATATTAGTACCGCTCCTCTTGATTTTTTATGAATGTTATTTGCTTGAAATATCATTTTCCATCCTTCCACTTAGAGTCTATATTTGTCTTTAGAGCTGAGATGTGTCTTCTGGAGGCAGAATATGGTTGGGTTTTGTTTTTTGATTCATTCTGCAACTCTGTGCCTTTTTATTGGTGAGTTCAGTCTTTTTACATTTAGGGTGAATATTAAAATATGAGGTCTTCTTATAGCCATTTTATCTTTTGCTTTCTGGTAGCTCAGTGTTTCCATTGCTTTCTTGTCCTTTTGTTTCTGTTTATTTATTTGGTTGTCTTTTGTGGTTTTTCCCTCTGGTTCTTCTTGTTTTATATTATATACTTCAACTCTGAATCTTTGGTGTGTGGTTACCATCACAAATATGAAAAGTATGTTTATATAAACACAGTCATTCATTCTCTTGTGCACGTGTCTTGTCTCCATTACCCTCTGTGAATTTGGATCTTTGAATCCTCCCCTTATTGTCTCAATTTGTCCCTATGTCTGCTGAACATTAATTACTATCTTGCTATAACACGTCTCTTCTTAAAATAAGTTTATAATGCCCTGTTCTTAGTAAGGGTTGCACTCTTCTGCTTCTATTTGCCTGATAGTCATCTTACTCCTAATTATGTATTTTTTTGTGTGTCATTTTGTTTTAGGTGAGCTGACTACTTTCTGTATTTCCTGTAATGCAGGACTCAGAGTGGAGAATTCCCTCAATTTTTGTGTGTTGGAAAGTTCTTTATTCTCCTTCATATCTAAAGGAGAGCTCAGCTGGATACATTATTCTAGGCTGGTAATTCCTTTCACTTAATATTTTGAATATTTGATTCTACTTCTTTCTGGCATGTCAGGTTTGTGCTGAGAAGACTGATAGTAATCTAATGCGTTTTCCTTTATAAATTACAGTCGTCTTCTCCCTGGCCACCCTGGGAATTTTGTCTTTGTCGTTGATTTTTGATAATTTTAATACAATGTGTCTTGGTGAAGGCCTTTTTGGATTGATATAATTGGGTGTTCTGTTGACTCCTTGAATTCCTAACTCTGGCTCATCCTTTAGATTTGGGAAATTCTTGTCAACTTTTTGTCTGAAAATGCTTCCTAGTCCCTGCTCCTTTTCCTTCCTTTTGAGAATGCCTATTATTCTTATGTTTCCTCTCCCAATGGTATCAGCTAGCTCTTGTAATTCTCTTTTAACCTTTTTCATTCTTCAGTTTCTTTCTTCCTTCTGATTTATTACTAGATTTCTATCTTCAATATCACTGATCCTTTCCTCCATTTGATCAACTCTATTTCCCAAGCTTACTATTTCATTTTTCAACTCTTGCAGTGTGTGTGTGTGTGTGTTTTTTTTTTATCTCTAGAAGATCTCTTTAGTTCTTTTTGAGGGTCTCAATCTCCTTGCTCTGCTCATCTAGTTATATTTTCAATTCCTGAAATTGTTGATATGATTCATTTCAGAAATCACAGAGTTTTTTTGGAAGTACATCCTGAATTCTCTGTCATTTAAGTCACATATTTCTATGTCTGTAAACTTATTTTCTGGAGATTTTTTCTCCTTCTTTCTGAAATGCCTTGTGCAGCACCAAGCTCATCTGGAAGGGAAAGCTTCAGTGGTGAGATGCCCTATTGAAAGAATGCATGAGGAGCCAATATGAGAATGAAATGGCAGGCACCAACTTTATTGCTGGGGGCACTTGCTTTCACACTAGGGAACCGCATGGGCTTTATATATGTCAGAGAACAATAGTGGCATTCTGCCACACATACGTAATAAACAATAAGCTGAGTCATACTTGCATAATTTAGGTGCCTTACTACATTAATATAACATTTTAAATCCAGAGTCCTATCCCTAGTCGCAAGTCTGGATCACAACCAGAACTGGGACCCGCACTCCACCTCTGCAGGGTTTTAGCGAAGGATCTGGCCCAGAGGGCGCTACCTTGGGCCTACAGTCCACAACAACAATATAAATAAAAACAAAATACTACCAGGCTACAGACTACAAGAGCTAAGAGCCTACTATCCACCTTCAGGAGGACCCTAGGGAATTCCACCAAGTTGTCAAGGGGTCTTCTCCTAGGGCATGCATGGCTTGGACTTCAGCATCCATTTCCTGGAGAGCTGCCTGTGCCTGCTTGGCATGCTCAGGAATATAGACACAGCATTCTACATGCAGTAGGGTACAGGTGCCACCCTGGGCAGCAGTTATAAGTTTAAGGGCCATGTGTTTTTGCAGAACTACTTTCCGCATTTGCATGATATCATCTATCAAAAGGGTTCTAGCCTGACGCATAGTGTTCAATGTCTGTGCGCAGTGCTGAGCTAAAGCTTCTACCTACAATTCTACATCGATGAATCCCACCCCTGGAATGAATAACACCAGGGGCTAGAACCACCATGCTGTCCATTTCTGCCATCCCATGAAATATGGGATCCCAGTTACAAGGCAATTAGGGGCAAGGTGGATAATATGTGTCCAGCTAAATAGGGACGTCCCCAGGTACAATGGCCAGTCCACTCAGCAGGAAGTAGGGTCATCATAGTGCCCACAGACCCAGAGATACCCTGCAGGTAGCCAGTCAGTAGGCTCTGTACCAACATAACATTGCTCATTCCACCAGACTTTGGAAATATTAGCAAGGGTGGTGTTAGCACACAGCTCAGGGGATAGCCACCTTATGATATGGTTGGGCACAGATCTTACTTGCTCTATGCAGTGAGGAGGCTGCTCCTGCAGTTCCACATGTTCTCCCGCCAGCCATCCTCACCCATTGGAAATGGCATAGCCTATGAAGGGGGGGGGCGGGTTTGAGATAATCGCAGTGGAGCAACACTTCCATGGCCCACTGCCAATGGTCCCATTCAAGTGTGGTATTCCACGTATGCAGCCATGTCCAATTCTCTGCTGTAGCTGAAGTAATGTGCCATGGCAGTCCCTTGGCTGCTTCCACTGGTAGTTTAGTACACTCCCAGCAGCGGGAAACATTGTGGACAGCAGCAAACACATGAGCCCAGGACATGACATTGTTCCTTGTTGTCAGCCTGGGTGATAGGATAGAGCAGACAAAGAGACCATTAGGGGAAAGTCCCGTGCTTCAGGAAGGCTGCAGGCCACCTGCCCATCTTGAGATAGAAAGGTGGCTGGGAGAGGAGCTGCCCTTGGCCTGTAGTACCAAACAGTTTCTCCAAAGGTAGCAGGGCAGGGGGTCTCCACCGGTAGCACAGTATAGAGAGGAATGGGCCAGAGGCTGAGGACAAAACTTCCCATTAACAATGAACTCTCCACTGTCATAGGGAGTAACATTTACAAGGGCATGGGCCAAATGCAAATCCAGGGTTCTACCTGCAACCCATTGCCCGACCTGCTACATGGGGACTCGATACCTCTCCCATCTCAGCAGGCTCCACCAAGAGCTCTGCTGGAAACTGCCCTGGTCCTAATAGGAAGTGCAGTTGACCTGAAAGGGAGCTCACAGAGAATTGTGCCTGCTGTTCCCGGTACACCCCCATCTTGGTCAGTGTAGGGGGTCTGTGCAATTCCCAAGCAAGGAGTCTTCACCCAAGACCACAGGTACCCCACCACGGGGTACAATTATAGGATTAGGGCCAGTGATGGCCTCAATGGCCAGAAAGGCTGCATGTATCCCATCCAGTTGCTTCTCTATCAGAGAATACTGCACTTTCTTGCCTTTCCATAACTGAGACCAGAAGCCTATCGGCACCTTCCAGGAACCATGCTTCTGCCACAAGCCCCATCCAAACCCTATATAATTCACCTGAATCGTAAGCAGGAATGGAAGGGCTGGATTTACTGTGTGTAGAGTTTGGGCTTGTGCTACAGCTTGCTTTGTAACCTTAAAGGCCTTTTCTATCACGGGGGTCCAATCTCATTAGGTACTCCATTGCACTAGTAGGTGCAGAGGTCACATCAAGGAGACTAAATGAAGAATGAACACTCTCCAAAACCCAGCAGTCCCAAATAGTTTTGGAACTGCCTCACAGTCTTGGGTCGGGGAAATGCCTGTATCTTATCAATCACCACCTTTGGCATTAGTTTTATCTTACCCTACCAGACAACTCCCAAGAATTTGACAGAGAACCCAGGTCCCTGGACCTTGTCCTCATTGACTGCCCAACCTCAGTTGACTAGAGCTTCTTGCAGGCTGGTTGCCACTGCTTCTAGTTCCGTAAGAGAATCAGAGGTTAACATTATATCATTAATATGATACAAGTACGCTGAGGGTGGTTGTTTCCACTTGGCTCAATCTTGAGCCATGAGACCATGGCATAAGGTAAGACTATGCAGATAGCCCTGGGGAAGGATGAGGAATGTCTACTGTTGCCCTTCCCAGGTGAAGGCAAACTGTTCTTGACTTTCTGGGGCTATGGCAATAGAGAAAAAGGTATTTGCCAAGTCTACCACATAATGGTATCATCCAAGTTCATGTGACAACCAGTCCATGATGTCCATGATATTTGGTACTGTGGCATGCAGGGGTGGCGTAAGCTTATTCAGCTCCTGATAGTCAACTGTTATGCGTCATCAGTCTTCTTCACTAGCCACACGGGAGAGTTGTATGGGCTATGAGCAGGATGAATGACACTGGCTTCTTCCAGATTCAGAATGGTGCATCTTATTTCCTTATGGCCTCTGGGCAGTACTGCTTTGTGTTCACTACCCAAGTAGCCTGGGGCAACACCAATGGGGCACGGTATGAACATCCCCGGATAATAGTTTTCACCACCCAGATACAAAGGCGAACTTCACCAGCAGTGGTATTCACAGTCAAGCCTCAGAAAACATCAGTCCCCAAAATGTACTCCTGTATGGGAGATATGTACACTTGGTATGTCCGAGGAGGCAATCTGTCAGCACTCATAGGGACCTGCCTCACACGAATGATTCAACTCCCATACCCTTTTATGGTTGCAGTGGGCCCAGAAAACTAGTCTGGATTCTCATAGAGCAGAGTGCTGTCAGCACTGGTGTCCATGAGGGCTAATACCCTCTGCACATTGCAGGGGAACCAATGTATAGTCAGTTCCAAACGTGGCCTCTGGTCAACCAGCTCCCCTGCCAACCAGTTGTCCCAGCCGAATCCCTACAGCAAGATAATTGGCCAGCCTCACTTCACGGGTTTGTGGCTTTTCTGGGAATAGGAGTTAACTGCTGGTCAGGGTACAGATGATGCCACAGTGCTAACAGCACTTCATTAGGTTGCTGCTCAATCTTTTCTGCAGCAACCCCTGCTGTGAGGAGACCAAACCATATCGACTTGCAGCTCACTTTCACAGCTGACAGGGCTGGGCCTGCCCTGCCCCACCCTTTTTGGTCACACCTCCATCCCTGCACTAGCTAGTTTGGGAGTACAAGGCACAGTACAGCACACACTTGGGTGGAACGCTTCTTGCGTTTCACTTCCACATCCCCCAACCTTGCCATGGCGGACATTACTTCATAGATCCGCCTATCCACATAAGGGGCCAGCAAGGCTGCCATGGTGCCAAAGGTACCAACTGGGCCAGAAGTCAAGATCAATTCCTTCATACAGGTTATAAATACCTCCTCATCTGGGCTAGTGTATTGGGCACAAAACATCATCTGTTGCATGCCCATCTCCCCTATTATCTGGACCTGATCTAAGTATGTGGTCCATCTGTTGTTCACTATCTCTGGCAGCCCCCCAAGGTCAGCCTACACTGTCCGCATAGCAGCCATGAGCCAGTTAATGAGAGAGTGGTTGTCTGCACCCCACACTGTACATGCCACATTCTAGAGGCACTGCCTGAGGGACAATATCACTGTTACAGAGGCCAGCTGAACCAACTCTTCCAGAGATAATTTAGTCCCTTCAACCCCATCATCCCACAGCCACAGCAGCCACCCCAGAACCATCTCCCTGGCTCTCTGTCATACCTGTTTTGTCAAGTTGGTATGCTTTTAAGTCTGTGAGGAGCTGCCAGCTTGTCCCCTGCCCCAGGGCCAACGGCTGCTGTACTTCAACCTGCTGCCCTATTGGCCACGCTGACCATGGTATTCGCAGGTGGACTCACAAACTGCGACAATGGCAGCAACACTTCAGGGCCCAGTAGCATGCATTCTGCTGCTGCCAGCCACATTTCCAGGGCTTCCTCCTGATGCTGCAATTTTGCACCTTCTGAGCCTGGTCCTGAACCTCCAGGCTGGTCCGCTGCAGCACTTCCAGGAACATCCAGGCAACTCAACCCACTGCCTCCTGGTGAGCTGTGAGGACATTCAGCTCCAGCAACTCCAAGGCTTTCCAGACACAGTTTCACTCCATTCCAATCTCTGGACGTCCACATAGCCAGATACGTGGCCATAAGATACCACTGGGAGGCAAGAGCCATGTGTTTTGCACTCAGGTATCCTCCACCCAGGGACCATTGGGGGCATTTGGGGCTCTCATCTCCATCCTGCCATGTGTCAGTGCAGAGCTGATCCAGAAAGGAAGGTTTTTGATGGTGAATGCCCAGTTGAAAGAATGTACAAGGAGCCGAGATGAGAATGAAACAGCAAGCACCAACTTTATTACAAGGAGTGCTTGCTTTCACACCAGGGGACCACATGTGCTTTATATATATATGTATCAGTGAGCAATAGTGGCATTCTGCCACACATGCATAATAAACAATAAGCTGAGTCATACTTGCGTAATTTAGGCTCAGGCACCTTACTATATTAATGAAATATTTTAAATCCAGAGTCCTATCGTTAGCTGCAAGGATGGATCACAGCCAGAACTGGGACACACACCTTCTCACCTTGGTTCTTCATGGTATTTAATGGACTATTTCTCTGCCTGGGCATTAAGGGAAGTGTATTCAGCTTTTATTCCAGGAAGAAGATTTATTATATAAAGGTCTCTTTTTAGCCTGTTGCAAATAAGGCACTTTTCTTTGGATTTCCAGTAGGTGGTGTCTAAGCCTCTTGGATTCCTGCTTTATATAAAGCCTCAATAATGCCTTTTTTTTTTCTTATAGAGGTTTAATCGTGTTCACTACTCTCAGTCTCAGTCCCTGTCAGTGTTAGCGACAGTTTTGGTAGTGTTTGCTCACATTCCCCTGGGGCTCCGCAGTGTTCCATCTCAGAGGGTATGCGGGGAGGGGCCCTATGGGTTGGGGACTGTGGCTCAGCCTCAGTTTCACAACCACGACTGATAAAAATCAACTGTTGTTTCTCTGCTCTCCTGCTTCTCTGCTTTCTGCCCTGATGATTTGGCTCTGCCTCCATCAGCATGGAGCTCACGGCACTGCCAGGCAGGGCTGTTCAAGGAACTCGCTCCACTTTTTCCCCTATCCCTCCACCTACAGGGAGCTCTGTCAGCAGCGAGAGGCAGCTTCTTTATTTCTCCCAGTCCACCTCCCAACACCCAGGGTTCTGACCTGTGGTAGCTCTTCTGCGCAGATCCCATGCTCAGACATGCTGGTGTGCAGTTTGGGTGTTGTCTTTTTTTTTTTTTTTTTTGAGTTTTAGATGTTCAGCTTATTGTTGTTTCAAGAAGAGAGATCTGGGGATGTCTCTCACTCTTCCATGTTTCTCCAAACTCTCACAAATTCATTTTTAA